>JAUIMM010000694.1:3432500-4032500 GCA_031769625.1 Taudactylus pleione | reverse complement strand
CCTATCAAAGTGTTTCCACAAATGGCTTTTGGGTGGTGCCATGTTATTGTCAGTACTCACTACTAGTGACAGACAGTATAGCAGGAGTGTTGTGTGTTACTGCTGGCAGGGCACTGGCAGTGTAGCTGGCTGATCCTGTTGGTGATAGTGGTACAGTACCTTAATGTCCTCCACCTCCACAGACAAGTAACACTGACAGACGTCCTTCTCACTCTCTTCTCTTTCTCAATTTAATTTCTCTTGTCCATTTTTACAGATTTTACTCTTTCAGTGCCTCCTCTTTTTTTTCTCTCTGTTTCTTCTCCACCCTCAACATAAGTCTCTGTCTATATCATGACAAACACACTCTGGACCTCATTCAGACCCGCTCGCAAGCGCTGAGCACTCGCAAGCGGGTCGATGTTTAGGCCCTGCGCACGCGTAGCGGCCGCACTGCGCAAGCCCCGGAGCGAGAGAGAAATTCTCTCGCTCCAGGGCTCGCTACCAACGGGGCGGCTGTCGATGTTGATCGACAGCTCGCCCCGTTTAGTAGGCGGGGAGGGGGGGGTGGTTTCACAAACGGAGGCGTTCCTTAAGGATGCATGCCGTTTTGTGGGCGGCCGCACTGACATCTGCAGTGAGTCAGTGGGGAGCTTCCTGCTCGATCAGAGCAGGAAGCTCCCTGGGACTTGCAGTTGCCGAGACCCAACCTCAAGGGTCTTGTATCAAGCCCCGATGGTCACGATGGTCTTGACCATCGGGACCATCAACCTGGTTGGTCACTAAAGCTGTGGGTGGTACCCCACAGCTTAGCTAGTGACCAGGAGGCCGCACTTCAAAAGACAAGCGGCCGCCCACATTCAGAGCGAGCGCCTCTGAATGAGGGCCTCTGTCTCCTCAAGTCCTCCCTCTCGCGCTCTCAGCTCCTCACCAATGATGTCACTCCAGATACTGAGGCACCTCTGGGTCTGTCCTGCACATGCAGTGAGTGACTGACAGTGACACTGTGAGACTGACAGCTCAGTTACCAATAGCTGCAGCAGCCAGACACCCCAGCAGCCAACCAGGGCTCACTGAGAGCAGCACCAGTGACAGTAAGCCAGGGGTGGGACTGTCCTATGTGCTGCTGCTAATTGGCTGATCAGAGTGTCTTTCACTCTGTCAGCCACCTCCCCCAGCAGCAGCATGCACACAGCAGCCATAGCCCAGTCAGTGTTTTGTACTCTATTCTTAAATTGTAACTGACTATAATACAAGGAGAGAGCCAGCTGGCAGCCCAAAGCAGTGACAGCACCATACAGTGTTACAAAAACAAACCAAAAAAAACATTGGAAAAGCAGGGAAAAACATCGGGGGAGAAATCTCGCGATGGTAATGAAACATTGAATCAAAAACATTGCAGGGTTAAACATCGAACATCGAAACCATTTAACTGATGTTTATGATGAAACATCAAATGATTCCCATCCCTACTTTCCCCACATTTGCAGCAGCTCGTATCGTGTCAGCTGCAGTTCTAGGACAGGCGTGGGAGGGAGCGCGGCCACTGAGAGGAGTACGGGGCGCAGCCTGTACGTGGATGGCCCGTGGCTGGTGCAGAGACGGAGACAGGACTGTCTCCGTCTCTGAGAAAAAAAAAATTAGGTTCATCAGGGGGGGTTTCTGC
Organism: Taudactylus pleione; assembly: GCA_031769625.1. NCBI lineage: Eukaryota > Metazoa > Chordata > Amphibia > Anura > Myobatrachidae > Taudactylus > Taudactylus pleione. Next base: position 4,030,855 of record JAUIMM010000694.1, on the reverse strand, counting down.
CGCTGGATACTCAGAACCCCCCTCCCCCCCTCCTGCATGCGCTAGTGGTCTTGCCTGTTCCTTGGCGGTCACTGGTGGCTATTTACAGTAGATGCACAAGGTGGTCCATCTTATGGGTATGTTATGCAGGGCTGTAACTAGGGGTGGGCAAGCGGTGCCGCCACACAGGGCGCAGGGTCCTATGGGCAGCACTATCCTTGCATCTGGCTAGCAGGGTGCCTGGGGACGCTCCAGGCCTACACACTACCATCTATACTGCCCCATGGAGCATCCTGTGAATGCTCTGGGAAGTGCTATTCCTCTCAGTGCGGGCGGTCCCACCCCCTGTCCCACCCCCTTGCCATGACATCATGCATTCAGGGGGCGGAAAAGCCCTGTTACGGCACTGGTGTTATGGGAGTGTCGCAAAACCTGGATGTGAACTCAGGACTTGATTCAGCAAGGAACACAGGCCCTCATTCAGAGACGTACGCAAACAGCAGTACGCTCGTTGCGTTCCGATGTTGACTAACCGCGCATGCGTCGGTGTAACACTGCGCATGTGCGTACGGCAGATTGCGAGCTTATTTTGTCTCGTTCGTAAAAAAGCGTACAGGAAGTGACATGTCCAATGTGATTGACAGAACAGGGCGTTTTTGGGTGTTGACGGGGGTGGAGATGGAAAAACGCAGGCGTGTCGAGGCGTTTTTGGGGCGTACATACATTAGCAGATGCGAGCGTAAAATGTGTTCGGACCGATTCATACGTCACTGGATGATCCTCTTTCCCTTCAAAATGCTCGCAGAGCTTAGGGTCTGGATTACTCGACCACATTGGCGATGGCCTTCTCCTCCATCCCGGCACTCCACGATGTTGCAGCGATTAATCGCGGGTGGTCAGAACAGCAATTAGTGTTGGATTGAAAACCGGCTTGGTATGTGTTTTGAAAGCAGTTTTTTGGGTTAGCACAAAAGCGTACGCAGGTGGAAATCATAGCTGCTAATGTCAGGATTACACTATCAATTTGCGTACATTTGTGGGGGTTTCTTTTGGGCTCAATTTGTTGGTTAGGGCCTATTGTAACAATAATGTCATCATGTTTTTTTTGTTTTTACCTTTTTCTTTTGGCCTGTTGAATTTGCATCGTTATGTTAAATTTTAAACGTTCCTTAAAGAGCCCTTTTTTTTTTTCATGTAAAATGTGGTTTTTGCCAGTTTTTGCCTTTTGGCCCAGGATTAAATGTAACCCATTTTGACAATAATGTGAGAATACAATGTCAGACTTTTTTATTTTTTTTATTGCTCAAACAAAAACTAAAATAAATAACTGATTTTTGACAAAGTTTTTTTGCAGGGTTCATTCCTAAAGTTACAATAATTGGTCCAACATAAAAGATTTATGAAACGTAGAACACAAAATTAAAAACAATTCACAAGAAAGGAGAGGGAAGTTTTGACCAGAAAGGAATATGAGCCAAGCACAGAAGGAGTGTGGGAAAAGTCGCCATTGCTGTCACCGTTTTTTCACCCATTTGGCTGGGGGAGGGAGGGCGCCAGACCGGGTCCGGGATGTCATTGGGCTGGCCTGTCCAGAGGCAGATGTTGTGGCCTCTGGACTAGGCACAGGGCTAGGCACATTTGGAGGATTGGCTGATATTGTGCCAGAGGTGGAGGATCCTGATGTTCCGGCAGGAAGGGAGGTCGGCTCCACCATGTGCTGGCGAACGAGCTGCTCCAGGGCATTGGCGATGCGGATGTTGGCCCTGGTATTTTCCGCCAGGGCCTGACCAATGGTCACGTTGGCCGCAGCATTTTGCTCCAGGGCCTCAGCCACCCGTATCAGACTGGCGTCCATCCTCTGCAGAATCTCCGTATGGAAATCCGATTTGAAATTGAGTTCTGTGAGGAGGGCCACTGCCTGCGAGGGGGATTGCCCTGGACTGGCTTCAGCAGGGTCCTCAGCCGGATGTACTGGTTCCTCCCCTGCAGAGCCAGCAGAAATTCTGCGGCCAAGGCTCCCCTCTGGAGCAGACTCATCCGCCTGTGTCTCTGTTTGGAAAAATGAGAAAAGACTCACATTAGAATCTACATATTGGCACAATAACATTTCAGAGTTGGTGACATCACAAGATTTACCTGGGACAACATGAGGAGCCGCAAAGTCTGGCATGTCCGTATCCATGTTGGACACGCCAAACACCTCCACAGGCTGCACACACCCCTGTGCCAGCTCTTCTAAATCCATCAACTCCAATGACACAGGGGTGGGACCCCCACCTGTCCCCCTTGCATGCCTAGCCCTGTCCGCCAGTTTTTGCTTTAGGCGATATTTGAAGTCGCCCCATCTGTGGGATAAAATTGGAACCATTATCCTTTTGTTTAAAATGGGGTTTGTTTATAGGGGGGGCAAGTGTTTACTTACCGCCGTTTGACATCCCGCGCTAGACGGACATAATCACCCACCCTATTGACAGCAACGGCTACCTCTTCCCACATTCTCCACTTCTGGCTTATACTCATATTCCTGTCTGCCTGTGGCAGGATGTCCACACACTTCTGAATCAAAACCTCCATCTCCTTTCTTGTGAAATGTGGCTGCCTTTTCTTTTTGGCAGCTTTGGCCGGAATACTGGGCCCAGCAGCCTCTTCCATGTCATCCTCCTCACCTATTTGTGTAAATATTCAGATTTCTAAAATTCACAACTTGCCTAATCTTATGTTTCAAATTAATCATTGATACAAAATGCATGAAAGACTTACCGCCTGACTCTTGGGCATTGTTTCCCTGGTCTGTAGCCATGTCTGAGCTCCAAACAAGAAATACACCAGAATTTAAATGTTGTTTCGTGACGTATTTATACATGCGTCCTTATTTTGCGGCCGCATCATTGATTGTGCGTTCCTATGATCCCTCCTTAATTTTTGCGGGAAACTAAACACTATTTATGGCTTGGTGTGTCTCGAGTCGAGGTGGCGTTTTTGGATTGTTGGAGGTTACCTTGGTTGGAGTTTCTTGTTTGCGGATTAAGGAGTTGGCGTTTGGAGTTTATTTTGTTTGCTAGAGTTGCGTTTTTATTTTCCGGTCGCTTTTTTTGGGGATATTTTTTTGGCCTCGTTTCTTGATTTGGTAAGTTTTGTGAAGTCTAACTTTGGTTCAATTGGTGTCTCCTTCTGTTTGTTATTGTTCTTAATTTTTTTTACCCCTAATTTCATCTCTTTTAGGTTTTTTTTTCTTTCGGCCCCAAAGACCTTTTGATTGGGAATCTTATATATTTGCTCTTGGTAAGTCCATTTTTTTACTTGTATTTGCGAACTAATTAGCGCATTTTTCTCTGTTTGTATAGTGACTTGTATTGGCGAACTAATTAGCGCATTTTTAAATGCTTATTCATCCTGTAAAATTGTTTGTGTTTTCCCTTTAGCATTTTTGGCTTACATTTGACCCCAATTTGACGTACTGTGTGCAATGTCGTTTTGCTCGTTGCCCAAATGTGTGTTTCGCCTATTTTATGTTTTGTCTTGCACCAAATTTAGAAACATAAATGCACAGACTAAACATTTTTATTTTAATATTGGGAATATTTTCAGTTTGGACGTATCATGACAATACCCCGGCATGTAAGCAGCAATGGATGGTATCATCAAGCTAAGTTGTTTTAATTTTCTTTTAGGGTGGGTAAAAAGCCTTACATTGAAATCTTGCCATTTCAGGTTGATCTGGGGCGGATTGTTCTGGCCATGCTCCCGGAAGCCGACCAACCTCAAGCTCGTCCCAGGCGTAGGCATCGTAGGCGTGCAAGGCCCCAGATATTTCGAACATGTGTCACCCTTTTTGGAATGCCCGATGATGAGGTTTTAAGACGCTACCGTCTTCCTCCCAAAATCATCATAGACACTCTCTCATTAATAGAGAGTGATCTTGAGCGGCAAATTGACAGTCCAACAGCAATACCACCACTTACGCAATTTATGGCGGTGTTACATTTCTGTGCCTCAGGATCGTTTCAAACAACGGTGGGAATAGTGGCGGGCATCTCACAATCCTCCTTTTCCAGGATCCTGAGGGCAGTGATGGAGGCACTTTTCAAGCACCTCCATCATTTTATTAAAATGCCTTTGGATATGGGTGCCCTTAGTGTGGCCAAGGCCAATTTTTACCAAATAGCTGGCTTCCCACACATCATAGGGGTTGTGGATGGTACTCACATACCACTTCAGCCTCCAGCACAGCTGGAGGCCATATTTCGCAACCGTAAAAACTATCACTCCCTGAATGTAATGGTGGTATGTGATGCCTCCCTCCAGATCCTGTCCCTGAATGCTAAATTACCAGGAAGTGCACATGACTCCTTCGTCATCCGGCAATCAGGGATATGGCACAAATTAACCAACCTACAAGCTGGTGATGCGTGGCTTCTGGGTAAGTGGAGACCTTTAGTACATAACAATGTTAAGCTTGATTCACAGTGATCCTGATGTTGTCTATTCTTTTTCACAGGAGACAGTGGCTACCCTTGCATGCCCTGGCTGCTCAGTCCTTATTTGGCTCCCACACCAGGCCCACAAAGTGAGTTTAATACCGCACTTATAGCCACCAGGCAAGTGGTGGAGCGCTGTATCGGCCTTTTAAAAGGCCGACTCAGATGCCTCCACCGCTCTGGTGGTGAGCTCATGTATTTGCCAGATATGGTTTCGAAAATTGTGGTCCTGTGTGGGATATTTCACAACATCGCCATAAAGAGTGGTGTCCCAATGCAGCCAGAGGATGCCTTACCTGAGGATGGCCCCCCCGAGGTTGGTCGGAGGTCAGTATGTGGGGGGGCCATACGCGATGATGTGGTGGCCCGATATTTTAGGTAATTATTGAACAAACAACAGTGTTTATACCCAATGTGTTACGGTTTGTTTGCGTTCATCTTTTTTTAAATTAATTTTTGCCCCATCTTCTGTTTGTTTGCATAATCTTTGGCACTCCCACGATGACTACTTCCTGCTACCCTTCAAAAACCTTTATGTGGAAACTTGTGGAATAAATTATGTCACCCATATTGCAACGCCATATTTGTTGAATCATGTGGGCATGGACCTTCGTCAACCAGTTCTTGATTTGTTGTGTGTTTGTTTCCTGTTTTTGCTATGTGGTGTATTTCTGATTATCACTGTGTGTTTTGTTTGTGAGTGACCACTTTGTTTTTTGATTTCTGTTGTGAATAAATATTTGGAGAGTGTAATTTGTTTCCTTTTTGGGCACGTTAGAAGCAAGTGTAAACAAACTCCCAAACGTTAAATTTGCCTAAGGGGTAACCCAGTAATGAAGCAAGTGGAGCTAAAATGTAATATGTTTTCGGGGTACAAACCAACACACCAAGGAATCCTGTACAATCAGTTGCCTTCGTAAGATTGTCCTAAGCAGTTTGGCCACCAAATAGGAACCTGTAAAATGTTGTAAACTATAATGTTGCCCACCCCAAAAAAGGAAAATGATATTGGTACTGGTAGGTGTTTCTTGTGCCTGTTTGCCTTCAAAATGCAACACACAATCTGTAGTGAGATTAATTGGCAATCCTTGCTTGAAGAGTCTACTTATGTCAGTATAAAGAATATTGGATTTACAAAAAACGCATGAGACAGAGCGTTAATTAAAAGTGATTTATTTTTAAACAATTTGTAAAAAAAAAAAAAAAAAAAAACTAATTCCTAAGGAGGACCGCCAGATGGTCAAGGCCCTGCAGCAGCCCGGTGACTTGCTCCCGCATACGGGCCACACACTGACAGATTTCTGCCCGACGCCTCTGTTCCTCTGTGGGTGACAAAAGTTTGGGGATTAATACATCAATAATGAAGCAACATTCAAAAACAACAAAAAACAAGCAAACCAAAACTTAAAAGCTTGTGCCAAAAACCAACATTACTCGGATAAAACCCAGCACCCCAAAATGTCGTAGGCCAAAAATACAAGGGCCCCAAAAAAATGCCCACAGGTGTGATATGTGTATGGTGAAATCAGCAGGAACAGGTAAAGACAACCCCCCAAAATTCCAAAAGGCGACAGAAAGCCCACAAAAATGGGGACGACACATGATTACATACAAACAGTTTGTGGTGCCCCCCAAAAAAAACATACCGTTCTGCAAAACGCCAGAGCGAGAAGCCACTCCCTCGACCTCCTCGGAGGTGGCTACATTCCCCAAACCTAGGGGCAGAGCGTTGGCAGAATCCTGGGAGGGGGTATTTGGAGGAGGGGCGGTTGGAGGAGAGGGGGAATTGGGCTGGAGGGGAAGTAGCCCCGAAATCTCGGCCACAGGGTCTGGGGAGGAGGGGGTAATTGAGATATTGGGGGTTGGCGTGAGGGGCCGTGACCGGCGTCTTATCTGCCGATGACGCCGTAGTCTTTGCTGTGCCCCTAAAAGATGTAAAAAATATTGTGGTTAGTTTCAACATAAATCCCCCCCCCAAAAAAAAAGGAAAACATGCACATGCAGATATGAGTACAATGAATAAATAGGACAGACATGAAAACATGCACATGCAGATATGAGTACAAGGAATAAATAGGACAGACATGAAAACATGCACATGCAGATATGAGTACAATGAATAAATAGGACAGACATGAAAACATGCACATGCAGATATGAGTACAATGAATAAATAGGACAGACATGAAAACATGCACATGCAGATATGACTACAATGAATAAATAGGACAGACATGAAAACATGCACATGCAGATATGAGTACAATGAATAAATAGGACAGACATGAAAACATGCACACGCAGTTAGGGCCCACAAGATAAACATGAAAACCACAGTCCATAAAACTTACTTTCCGCGATCTGCATGCGAAAGCATGCCAGCAAGCGGGGCGTCCGCCGGTGCAGGTCCGACCACCTGCGCTCCAGCTGGCCGATATGTCGGCGTGAGCCGAAGGAGCGCAGGCGGCGACGTACCTCCGCATATGCGGAACGCTTTCTTTGATTTGTGATGGGTGGAGGCTGCCTGGTGATCCGCCTGTCCATCACCTCCGTGAGCACCAGCAGCTCGCGCCTGGTGAATGCGGTGGCTCTCATGATGGCAATGGTGTATTTTTAAAAAATTCATTTTAATAAAGCACCAAAAAAAAATTTGATTGGCTAATGTATTTGGGAAATTAACAAGAGCAATTCTATTGGTTAGTGTATGAGTCATGTGTTCGACAGGGCCAGAAATCTCTGGAGAGTTATGATAGGCTTGATGCAGTGACATGCGTAAGCAAATTTAAATAAAGAAATGAACCCCGGAAAATATGCGGGGATCCAAACAAATAGAACAATTGTTTAATTGGGGCTAACATGTCTTTTGACCAATAAAAGCGAATGTTTAAGCCGTACGTATTCTGCGGGTAAACACAAACACGGACAAGATTAAAGTTTATTGCATTGTGTTGAAAAAAAACAAACAATTAAGCTAATTGATACATTGATTGCCATGATACGATTGAGGGAGGTAGGCAGAATAAACGAGCAGTTAATCGGAATCTGACAGGCCCACTTCCGGTTTGTACTTGTGCATGCGTTCCCTTCAAGCCATTTCGGGGATGTACGCTCGCTATTTAGCACGCTCGTTAGAGGAGGGGTCGCCTGAGTTTGGGGCGGATTTTTAGCTGCGTACGAAAATACGAGCGAGTGCTTGAATTTAAATATTTTTTTACGTACGCCGAACGTACGTACGCCCACTTGCGAGTGGGTCTGAATCAGGGCCACAGTTGCTAATACACACGCAATCGGCCGATTGTTGCTTATTGCGCATTAATTTGCAGTGCGCGTGCACGAACTAGCCATTGCGAACGGGACTGCGATCGCAGTGACTCTGCAGCCCCATTGCAGAGTGATTGACAGGACGTGGGGTGGTGATGGGGGGGCGGTCGGAACAACGCAGGCGTTTGCATACAAGGTTACAGGACTTTTTTCGGGCTGCACCCACCCTGTGGAATGCCCTCCCATGCACAATAAGACTTTCCACTAGTTTCCAAACTTTGAAGCGTCTCTGAAAACTCACCTCTTCAGACAGCTTATCATATTCCAGAACCGCCCACCTAACCTTTATAGCTCCCTATGTAACTCTCTTCTTATAGTATACACATATCACATCTTCTCTGTCTTCAATTTAACACCCTCCTAACCCTAGGCCAACTTTCCAGTGTGATTGGATTATACAGCCCACCAAGAACATCTGCAATCGGGCTGGACCAATTTGCAATATGTAGCACCTATCCTTGTGTATCAACACCTATTTCCCTATAGACTGTAAGCTGGCGAGCAGGGCCCTCTTACCTTTATGTCTGTCTCTTACATCCCAGTCTTGTTCTGTTAATGTTGATTCAAATCGAAAAGCGCAACGGAAGAAATAAATAAATAAATAAAATAATAAATAAAATAAAAATGGGCGTGTATAAATGATCCACTGTGACGCCATAAGCAGCCTGAGGCCTCATAGCGTGCGTGGAAGTTAGCAATTTCTGAGTAAGGTCAGGGCTTGGGCTAGTGTGCGTGAGGCTGCGATGGTAGTCCATTGTACCAATGGTTTCACAGTCTTGCTAAACATTACGGATGTGCAGTATGTAAGGTAAATCGGGCGTCCTTATGTCGTGCTGCGGCGGCATAGCGATCGCAATGGATTAGCATACTATCGCAGTTGAACTGCGTGCGTAATCGCTATTGCAGTTGCACTCCATAGTGAATCATCCCTCACATTGCAGGCCAGAGATGCACAAAGTGGGGGTCCCAGTCCTTGCACATGCAGACGCACCAGGGGAAGGCCTATTACTAAGATTAGCATAAAGTCACAAGCAAAACTACGGAAAAGATGCTAAAACGGTTGCAACAGCGTGCGCCTCTGATCAGCCCCTAAATCTCTATCTCTCCAAGGAAAACGTTGACATTGGAATTGCAGAACCATCAGGGACGTGCAGTAAGGGAAGGCGGTGGAGGCAGAGCAGGGGCGTATCTATAATGGATGCAGGGTGTGCCGGGAACACGGGCCCCTGAGTCCAGTGGGGCCCCGCACATCCTGCACCCATAATATTACTTACCTCTCCGGAGTCACACGTCGGCGCGGGGTCCGGCTCTGTAAAACGACTGGAAAATGGCCACGGCGGCCATTTTCCCGGTGACCTGTGCATACATTATAGACTCTGGGCACACTCTAGTGCCCAGAGTCTATAACTCCGGTGCTGGCCGCGCACCGGAGTTATAGACTCTGAGGAGGAGGAGGAGACCCATGTTGGAGACTGCACACGGGCCCCCTCCTCTCTAGAAACGCCACTGAGGCAGAGCCTCCCCTGTCATGCTCCTGAGATTTGATATAAAAATGATTAGAATAATACAAAGATGATATTTATATCTTATAAACATCTTCTTTGTTTATTGTAATAATTTTTATAGTTAACACTCACCAGCTTTGTGGAGCTCCCTGGGACTGCAGGGAGACGAGAGATTAGGCAACAACAGCTCAGACTCACTTCTGTATAGTCAGACACTGCTTGCCACACCAGGGCAGTAAGCTGCACAGAAAGAGAACTAAAAGAGGCATGCCCCTGAGTATGGGGGATGTGCCTTGAGCACTGATGGACACCTTGGATATGTCATGTGACCAGGAAGTGTACTGCAGTCTTTAGAGTTTGGAGCTCAGTCAGCAGCAGCAAGAGAAGACACACTGATGCAGGTAGGAGAATAAATGGACACTGAAATTTTGTGTAGTGAGGGGAGAGTTACAGTGAGTAGGAGGTGAGACAGGCTCCCAGCCCCATCTCCATGTGTGCCTCCCCAGCCATTGACCTCACCGCACATTACTGGAACCTAGCAGGAATAACTTGTCGGTGTAATGATGCAGAAACGCAGCTCGCACTTAAAAGACAAAGAAACAAATAGGAGAGGAAGTTTACACAAGTGTAATGTTCCGGCGATAAAATGCCAGATCTAATTAAGCCGTTACTATTCCCAATCATGGAACAATGTTGTTTATATAGAAGTTAAAAATACACAAAAACCAACTTGATTCTAGTGGAATTGAAAATCAGAATTAAAATGTCCTTGGATGAAATGCTTACATTGTACGGTTACGTTCCTTCTTCATTAAAATGTTTGGAAAGTTTATTTTACATCTGGCAGGGGAGCAGTCGCAGATGTTCTATTGATTTTCTGAAATAACTATTGCTTTAAGGGATGGCGGAGTGTGGATGTACCAGGCACAGCCACATTTTCTAATTATTTCGGGGAACAGTCAGTATTGCGGCAGAGATTTCTCACTGATGAATTTAGATTATTTTGGATGTAAGCTTTTTGTAAATGACATAATTGGATTTTATGTGTTACTATTTCTCATGATCTAATATTTGTTCCTATTCGCCATGTTGTGGAAAGTAGATAGAGACGACAAATGTTTATAAAATCCGGTGCACTAACAACTGTGCAAAAAAGTTGCTGTAACCCATATAGATGTATTCTCATACACCTATCGTTTGCGTGACACCTTCCTTGACTCTCAGTCTCCCCAGGGGGAAATGTAATAGAGTGCGACTTTTTAAACACGTGCGAGTTTATGGCAAAAAACATGCGACTTTGCATTCGCCGGATGTAATAGAGTGCGAGAAGGTGCATAGTCGCATGAAACTCGCGTCAAGCCTTCTCGTTTCATACAAAGGCCCCTCATTCAATTAGTTTCGCACCCGCGATATTTTTTCACATGCCGTAATTTTTGCCGACATCGAGTATTTTAGCCGCAGAAACTTATCGTACGCGCCCCCGCTATTCGCCGTATTAAATGCCAAAAGACGCAAAAATGCAAAGCGGTGAATGCAAACCAGGTGAAAATCAGCCTGACACCCCCTAAAAGCTGCACTAACATTGGGGATCAATGTACTGTACATGCCCCCGATTAGCCCTAATAAAGCTATTTAGGGTACTTAAGGTGTGTCAATTTCTCCTAATTAACGTCTTTGCCCAAGTGGTGAAGAATAGCATTAAGCAGTTTTTTTTGGTGAAAATAAGTAGTCCTGTCACATTTGGGGTACTTGAAAATGGGTGCTAGCATGGTTTAAAGACACTAAAGTAAAGTTTAAAAAAAAACATAAAAAACGCACCTGCAATCCAAAATACAACTCACCCATACTTGCAGACTCCCAAAAGTCTATTTCGCTAGTTTTTAAGTTTGTACCCCCATTTTGCACTTTTTCACCCCCTTTTTCAAAGTGCTTTTTTAGGGTGTTCCTCAAATTTTTTTTTTATTTTTTTATGCAGTTATCCTTTGGGGGTGTCCCAAGGGTGCTGAGTGGTTTTGCACTTTTTTCTCCAACTATTCAGAGGCAAATCTTTTTTCGCCTATTACATTGCATTGTGTTTTCGTGTACGCGAAAAGCAGATGCAGTTGAATACGGCGATACTTTTCCGACAGGCGAAAAGTCGCAATCGGCAATACTTTTTCATGGATTCCGACTTTTCGTATCTAATACAAATTACGTGGGCCAGTCCTGGTTGTAAAAATATGGAGGACAAAATGAATAAGGGTCCCCAGTATTATCCATAACCGGCCTGGGCTGACAATCAGAGCTGGATTAAGGCTTTGGGGGGCCCGGGGCACTTAAGACAGGGGGCCCTAAAGTCTAAAATTAAATTCCTAAGGGATGGAAAACGGCACTCAGTGTTTATTTACAGAGTTTGAAATATACAGCAAGCCGGGGTCGTGTAGCAAGTTGTATATTTCAAATTCTGTAAATAAACACTTCTGAGTGCCGTTTTCCATCTCTTACGCTGCATCTATTGTACCTGGCACCCTTGATAAAACTTTTACACTGAAGTGCCCATTACCTCTATACGTATGTATATATATACTGTATATAAAATCAATCAGCATCTATCAGCTTGGCACTCTGCTCCATATATATATATATATATATATTTATATATAATACCCCAGGTTCCATCCATAGTATTAAGCAATACACAGCAGGGAATGGTTGATGGCACTCACGACGTATATAAAAATAAGGTCCAACCGACCTATATAGTTAAATATTTCAGTCTTTACAGACTTTTTTCTGGAACTGAAATGTTAAACTAAATAGGTATTTTTTTATATATGCCGTGAGTACCGCCAAACATTCCTTGCTGTGTGTAAATATATATATATATATATATTTATATATATATATATATATATATATACAGTGTATGTGTGTGTATATATATATATATATATATATATATATACACACACACAACCACACATTCAAAGTAATACTACCTGGAGCCTTTAATTTATTCCATTTTAATTGATAATTAAAACAAGTGCACTACTCTCTGTCTTACTGTATCTACTCTCTTGAGATGATGATCCCTTTTGCTGGCAGACAGTGACACAGAAGAACTGCGCAGCACGTTCTTCTTTCTCCTCCTCGGGTGATCCTCCATGTGCAGCTGTGCCTGTGATGCCCCCTCCTTCCCTGCAGCCTGCACGCCGGCTGGCCAGTCCCTGAAAGCCTGCTGCCTGCACAGCCCTTTTCATTGGACGCGGCTACCGGCATCCCAGCAGCAGTGCTCTGCGTCGCCGCGCTGTCTGTATGACGGCTATCAGTGCAGTAGCTGCCGATGCTGGTGTAAACTCTGCTACAGCGCTTCAGATTGGATCGGTAAAAACATCCGATCTGTGGAAGGGGGCCCTCTCAGAGAGGGGGGCCCGGGGGTACTTGCCCCCAGAGCCCCCCCCCCTTAATCCGGCCCTGCTGACAATATACTATATATATATATAGCAAAGTGTTGAATATTTAAATGTGGAACTCCCGGCTGTCATGAAGTTTCTTTTCCTGCAGAAGAAAACTGCAAAGGAAATCCATGAGTGTAAGATGCAAACATTAAGTGACAGGTGCCCTTCTTATTCCACTGGGAAGAAGTGGTGTGCCATCTTTCAGCATGGAGATTTCGAGACTGAAGACCTGGGAGACCTTCAACAGTGACCACACCCGAAAATTGTTGATTATGTTCATGACTTGATTTTGACAGATGGACAATCTCGGCTAACACAAAAGCTGAGACACTGGAGATATCCAGGGAATGTGTTCATAATTGATGAGCTCTTGGATATGCAAAAGATTTCAGCCAAGTGGGTGCCCAAATGTTTTAATGTCAATGAGAAACAAAAACTAGTGGACATTTCTAAGTTGGTTTTACAGCATTTTGAGCAAACTGGTGATTTTTTTGCAAGGACCTTGTCACTGTTGTTGAAACATGGTTACATAACTACAATCCAGAGATGAAACAACAGTCCATGCACTGGCGGCACTTGAGTTCTCCATGGCCAAAAAAATTCAAGAGTCAGAGGTCTACAGGAAAGGTGATAGGAATGTTTTTTTGGGACTTGAAAGGCATTTTACTGACTGACTATCTCCATAAGGGCCAAACAATAAATTCTGAAGACTATTCTAACTTTCTGTGCAGATTAAAGCATGCGTTTGGAGGAAAAAAGGTGAGGGAAAATGAGGAAAGGTGTTAAGGTGTTCTCTTTTTGCAGGACAATGCACCTGCTCACAAGGCTTGCAAGACAATGGATGGTTTGAAGGATTTGGGGTTTGAGTGTATAGAACATCCACCCTACTCACCAGATCTTGCTCCATCGGACTATTTCCTGTCCACAAACCTTAAAAAAACATTGAAATGGAAGAATTCTTTGAATGATTCAGAGGTGACATCAACAGCAGAGCAGTATTTGAGTGATCAAACTTCCGAATTTTTTTTGGAAGGGTTAAAGAAACGCTATTTGATTCTTTTTTGTGTTTGTGGGCGAATATTTTCCACAGCTCTCAAGGTAAAGTTGCCAAATCTTACATAGTTACTGTATTTAATATCGAATAAGTAAGCTATTAGACCACATAGCGACAATGTGACATATCTTATGTATAAAATTCATTGGTCTGTTTGTTTGTTTGTTTGTTTGTCTGTCTGGTTATGCATTCGGACACCCCTGCAACGATTGGGGTGAAACTAATGTAAGGTGGTCCAGTTGGATCCTGGACAGGGTTTATGGGGGTTAGGGTCCAGGTTGAACCTCTGGCTGGTGTACGCTGGGCAGAACCTTGACCCAGGGAGCCTGTTCTGGGCCTTCCATTGGATGGATTTGGATGAAAACTTCAGAGTGGTAACATTGGATGCCAGAAGACATACTAGGGGGTCGGACCTCCTGCTGGTGTACGTAGGGCACAACTTTGAACCAGGGCGCCTGTTCACAGAGGGGTGGATATGGATGAGTATAGTTAGCGGGTAAATGCTCCTCCGATCTTCATACCTTCCAGATAAAATTGTCTGTTATACAGTTATTAGAATAAGGGGTCTATTTACTAAGCAGTGTTAGGAGACAGAGTGAAAAGTGATAAGGTACCAGCCAATCAGCTCCTAACTGCTATCTCACAGGCTGTGTTTGAAATATGACAGTTGGGAGCTGATTGGCTGGCACCTTATCACTTTTCACTCTGTCTCCTAACACTGCCTAAGTCTCCTGCTGCATTATTTGTAGTGGAGACATTTCAGGCTCTTTGCAACTTCCATCACTGTGACCCTAATGGGTGCAGTGTTCGTGTGCTCTCCCAGCCCTATAGAGCATGAGCCATTAATTCGTATTTTGCACAGATGAGAGCAGATAAGTTTGGAGCAGCTGTATGTAATTTGGATTGATGACTACGCCTCTAGCTGTGTCCATGCTAGGGAGCCAGTAGTCCTGGCGGCAGGAGGAATGTACTGTACGTGAGACAGTGAGGAAGCTGTGTTACCTCTCATATCATCCCCAGAGGGAGCTTTGCTCCCTCACTCTAGTGTTCTAGAATAATGCTAATAACTAACTACAGTATGACAATGTAATTACCCTCAATTATACAACGGCTATTACCGAGGATCTTATTGCTTTACTAATCTTACACTATGTTGTTACAGATTTGCTTTTCTCATTTGTGTAACACTCATGTTATTAAGGTGCATTAACTAAGGTCAGAATCCCTTATTGTTAACAAGCTTCATATTTGCTTGTCCACAGCTTTGTAATAAGGCCATGGATACAAGACAGTGAGGACAGGGCTGCATGTGACAGGGGCAGTGACATGATGTGAGGAGGGGAATGGAGGCAGCAGGAAGCCACAGACTGAGAGTTATATAGTGGGAGGAGCAGGGTCCCCAGCAGCACAGAGTATATCAGGAGATGAGTGATGTGTTAGTGAGGACAGGGCTGCATGTTACAGGGGCAGTGACATGATGTGAGGAGGGGAATGGAGGCAGCAGGAAGCCACAGATTGAGAGTTATAAAGTGGGAGGAGCAGGGTCCCCAGCAGCACAGAGTATATCAGGAGATGAGTGATGTGTTAGTGAGGATAGGGCTGCATGTGACAGGGGCAGTGACAGGATGTGAGGAGGGGAATGGCAGCAGCAGGAAGTCACAGACTGAGAAATATATAGTGGGAGGAGCAGGGTCCCGAGCAGCACAGAGTATATCAGGAGATGAGTGATGTGTTAGTGAGGACAGGGATGCATGTGACAGGGGCAGTGACATGATGTGAGGAGGGGAATAGAGGAAGCAGGAAGCCACAGACTAAGAGTTATATAGTGGGAGGAGCAGGGTCCCCAGCAGCACAGAGAATATCAGGAGATGAGTGATGTGTTAGTGAGGGCAGGGCTGCATGTGACAGGGGCAGTGACATGATGTGAGGAGGGGAATGGAGGCAGCAGGAAGCCACAGATTGAGAGTTATATAGTGGGAGGAGCAGGGTCCCCAGCAGCACAGAGTATATCAGGAGATGAGTGATGTATTAGGGAGGACAGGGCTGCATGTGACAGGGGCAGTGACCTGATGTGAGGAGGGGAATGGAGGCAGCAGGAAGCCACAGACTGAGAGTTATATAGTGGGAGGAGCAGAGTCCCCAGCAGCACAGAGTATATCAGGAGATGAGTGATGTGTTAGTGAGGACAGGGCTGCATGTGACAGGGTCAGTGACATGATGTTAGGAGAGGAATGGAGGCAGCAGGAAGCCACAGATTGAGAGTTATATAGTGGAAGGAGCAGGGTCCCCAGCAGCACAGAGTATATCAGGAGATGAGTGATGTGTTAGTGAGGGCAGGGCTGCATGTGACAGGGGCAGTGACATGATGTGAGGAGGGGAATGGAGGCAGCAGGAAGCCACAGATTGAGAGTTATATAGTGGGAGGAGCAGGGTCCCCAGCAGCACAGAGTATATCAGGAGATTAGTGATGTGTTAGTGAGGACAGGGCTGCATGTGACAGGGGCAGTGACAGGATGTGAGGAGGGGAATAGAGGCAGCAGGAAGTCACAGACTGAGAGCTATATAGTGGGAGGAGCAGGGTCCCGAGCAGCACAGAGTATATCAGGAGATGACTGATGTGTTAGTGAGGACAGGGCTGCATGTGACAGGGGCAGTGACATGATGTGAGGAGGGGAATGCAGGCAGTAGGAAGCCACAGATTGAGAGTAATATAGTGGGAGGGGCAGGTTCCCGAGCAGCACAGAGTATATCAGGAGATGAGTGATGTATTAGTGAGGACAGGGCTGCATGTGACAGGGGCAGTGACATGATGTGAGGAGGGGAATGGAGGCAGCAGGAAGTCACAGACTGAGAGTTATATAGTGGGAGGAGCAGGGTTCCCAGCAGCACAGAGTATATCAGGAGATGAGTGATGTGTTAGTGAGGACAGGGATGCATGTGACAGGGGCAGTGACATGATGTGAGGAGGGGAATGGAGGCAGCAGGAAGCCACAGACTGAGAGTTATATAGTGGGAGGAGCAGGGTCCCCAGCAGCACAGAGTATATCAGGAGATGAGTGATGTGTTAGTGAGGACAGGGCTGCATGTGACAGGGTCAGTGACATGATGTTAGGAGAAGAATGGAGGCAGCAGGAAGTCACAGACTGAGAGTTAGATAGTGGAAGGAGCAGGGTCCCCAGCAGCACAGAGTATATCAGGAGATGAGTGATGTGTTAGTGAGGGCAGGGCTGAATGTGACAGGGGCAGTGACATGATGTGAGGAGGGGAATGGAGGCAGCAGGAAGCCACAGATTAAGAGTTATATAGTGGGAGGAGCTGGGTCCCCAGCAGCACAGAGTATATCAGGAGATGAGTGATGTATTAGGGAGGACAGGGCTGCATGTGACAGGGGCAGTGACCTGATGTGAGGAGGGGAATGGAGGCAGCAGGAAGTCACAGACTGAGAAATATTTAGTAGGAGGAGCAGGGTCCCGAGCAGCACAGAGTATATCAGGAGATGAGTGATGTGTTAGTGGGGACAGGGCTGCATGTGCCATGGGCAGTGACATGATGTGAGGAGGGGAATGCAGGCAGCAGGAAGCCACAGATTGAGAGTTATATAGTGGGAGGGGCAGGGTCCCGAGCAGCACAGAGTATATCAGGAGATGAGTGATGTATTAGTGAGGACAGGGCTGCATGTGACAGGGGCAGTGACATGATGTGAGGAGGGGAATGGAGGCAGCAGGAAGTTACAGACTGAGAAATATATAGTTGGAGGAGCAGGGTCCCCAGCAGCACAGAGTATATCAGGAGATGAGTGATGTGTCAGTGAGGACAGGGCTGCATGTGACAGGGGCAGTGACATGATGTGAGGAGGGGAATGGAGGCAGCAGGAAGCCACAGACTGAGAGTTATATAGTGGGAGGAGCAGGGTCCCCAGCAGCACAGAGTATATCAGGAGATGAGTGATGTGTTAGTGAGGACAGGGCTGCATGTGACAGGGTCAGTGACATGATGCGAGGAGAGGAATGGAGGCAGCAGGAAGTCACAGACTGAGAGTTATATAGTGGGAGGAGCAGGGTCCCCAGCAGCACAGAGTATATCAGGAGATGAGTGATGTGTTAGTGAGGGCAGGGCTGCATGTGACAGGGGCAGTGACATGATGTGAGGAGGGGAATGGAGGCAGCAGGAAGCCACAGACTGAGAGTTATATAGTGGGAGGAGCAGGGTCCCGAGCAGCACAGAGTATATCAGGAGATGAGTGATGTATTAGGGAGGACAGGGCTGCATGTGACAGGGGCAGTGACCTGATGTGAGGAGGGGAATGGAGGCAGCAGGAAGCTACAGACTGAGAAATATATAGTGGGAGGAGCAGGGTCCCCAGCAGCACAGAGTATATCAGGAGATGAGTGATGTGTCAGTGAGGACAGGGCTGCATGTGACAGGGGCAGTGACATGATGTGAGGAGGGGAATGGAGGCAGCAGGAAGTCACAGACTGAGAAATATATAGTAGGAGGAGCAGGGTCCCGAGCAGCACAGAGTATATCAGGAGATGAGTGATGTGTTAGTGAGGGCAGGGCTGCATGTGACAGGGGCAGTGACATGATGTGAGGAGGGGAATGGAGGCAGCAGGAAGTCACAGACTGAGTGTTATATAGTGGGAGGAGCAGGGTTCCCAGCAGCACAGAGTATATCAGGAGATGAGTGATGTGTTAGTGAGGACAGGGATGCATGTGACAGGGGCAGTGACATGATGTGAGGAGGGGAATGGAGGCAGCAGGAAGCCACAGACTGAGAGTTATATAGTGGGAGGAGCAGTAACCCCAGCAGCACAGAGTATATCAGGAGATGAGTGATGTGTCAGTAAGGACAGGGCTGCATGTGTCAGGGGCAGTGACATGATGTGAGGAGGGGAATGGAGGCAGCAGGAAGCCACAGACTGAGAGTTATATAGTGGGAGGAGCAGGGTCCCCAGCAGCACAGAGTATATCAGGAGATGAGTGATGTGTTAGTGAGGACAGGGCTGCATGTGACAGGGTCAGTGACATGATGTTAGGAGAAGAATGGAGGCAGCAGGAAGTCACAGACTGAGAGTTAGATAGTGGAAGGAGCAGGGTCCCCAGCAGCACAGAGTATATCAGGAGATGAGTGATGTGTTAGTGAGGGCAGGGCTGAATGTGACAGGGGCAGTGACATGATGTGAGGAGGGGAATGGAGGCAGCAGGAAGCCACAGATTAAGAGTTATATAGTGGGAGGAGCTGGGTCCCCAGCAGCACAGAGTATATCAGGAGATGAGTGATGTATTAGGGAGGACAGGGCTGCATGTGACAGGGGCAGTGACCTGATGTGAGGAGGGGAATGGAGGCAGCAGGAAGTCACAGACTGAGAAATATTTAGTAGGAGGAGCAGGGTCCCGAGCAGCACAGAGTATATCAGGAGATGAGTGATGTGTTAGTGGGGACAGGGCTGCATGTGCCATGGGCAGTGACATGATGTGAGGAGGGGAATGCAGGCAGCAGGAAGCCACAGATTGAGAGTTATATAGTGGGAGGGGCAGGGTCCCGAGCAGCACAGAGTATATCAGGAGATGAGTGATGTATTAGTGAGGACAGGGCTGCATGTGACAGGGGCAGTGACATGATGTGAGGAGGGGAATGGAGGCAGCAGGAAGTTACAGACTGAGAAATATATAGTTGGAGGAGCAGGGTCCCCAGCAGCACAGAGTATATCAGGAGATGAGTGATGTGTCAGTGAGGACAGGGCTGCATGTGACAGGGGCAGTGACATGATGTGAGGAGGGGAATGGAGGCAGCAGGAAGCCACAGACTGAGAGTTATATAGTGGGAGGAGCAGGGTCCCCAGCAGCACAGAGTATATCAGGAGATGAGTGATGTGTTAGTGAGGACAGGGCTGCATGTGACAGGGTCAGTGACATGATGCGAGGAGAGGAATGGAGGCAGCAGGAAGTCACAGACTGAGAGTTATATAGTGGGAGGAGCAGGGTCCCCAGCAGCACAGAGTATATCAGGAGATGAGTGATGTGTTAGTGAGGGCAGGGCTGCATGTGACAGGGGCAGTGACATGATGTGAGGAGGGGAATGGAGGCAGCAGGAAGCCACAGACTGAGAGTTATATAGTGGGAGGAGCAGGGTCCCGAGCAGCACAGAGTATATCAGGAGATGAGTGATGTATTAGGGAGGACAGGGCTGCATGTGACAGGGGCAGTGACCTGATGTGAGGAGGGGAATGGAGGCAGCAGGAAGCTACAGACTGAGAAATATATAGTGGGAGGAGCAGGGTCCCCAGCAGCACAGAGTATATCAGGAGATGAGTGATGTGTCAGTGAGGACAGGGCTGCATGTGACAGGGGCAGTGACATGATGTGAGGAGGGGAATGGAGGCAGCAGGAAGTCACAGACTGAGAAATATATAGTAGGAGGAGCAGGGTCCCGAGCAGCACAGAGTATATCAGGAGATGAGTGATGTGTTAGTGAGGGCAGGGCTGCATGTGACAGGGGCAGTGACATGATGTGAGGAGGGGAATGGAGGCAGCAGGAAGTCACAGACTGAGTGTTATATAGTGGGAGGAGCAGGGTTCCCAGCAGCACAGAGTATATCAGGAGATGAGTGATGTGTTAGTGAGGACAGGGATGCATGTGACAGGGGCAGTGACATGATGTGAGGAGGGGAATGGAGGCAGCAGGAAGCCACAGACTGAGAGTTATATAGTGGGAGGAGCAGTAACCCCAGCAGCACAGAGTATATCAGGAGATGAGTGATGTGTCAGTAAGGACAGGGCTGCATGTGTCAGGGGCAGTGACATGATGTGAGGAGGGGAATGGAGGCAGCAGGAAGCCACAGACTGAGAGTTATATAGTGGGAGGAGCAGGGTCCCCAGCAGCACAAAGTATATCAGGAGATGAGTGATGTGTTAGTGAGGACAGGGCTGCATGTGACAGGGTCAGTGACATGATGTGAGGAGAGGAATGGAGGCAGCAAGAAGTCACAGACTAAGAGTTATATAGTGGGAGGAGCAGGGTCCCCAACAGCACAGAGTATATCATGAGATGAGTGATGTGTTAGTGAGGGCAGGGCTGCATGTGACAGGGGCAGTGACATGATGTGAGGAGGGGAATGGAGGCAGCAGGAAGCCACAGATTGAGAGTTATATAGTGGGAGGAGCAGGGTCCCCAGCAGCACAGAGTATATCAGGAGATGAGTGATGTATTAGGGAGGACAGGGCTGCATGTGACAGGGGCAGTGACATGATGTGAGGAGGGGAATGGAGGCAGCAGGAAGTCACAGACTGAGAAATATATAGTGGGAGGAGCAGGGTCCCGAGCAGCACAGAGTATATCAGGAGATGAGTGATGTGTTAGTGAGGACAGGGCTGCATGTGACAGGGGCAGTGACATGATGTGAGGAGGGGAATGGAGGCAGCAGGAAGTCACAGACTGAGAAATATATAGTGAGAGGAGCAGGGTCCCGAGCAGCACAGAGTATATCAGGAGATGAGTGATGTGTTAGTGAGGACAGGGCTGCATGTGACAGGGGCAATGACATGATGTGAGGAGGGGAATGCAGGCAGCAGGAAGCCACAGATTGAGAGTTATATAGTGGGAGGGGCTGGGTACCGAGCAGCACAGAGTATATCAGGAGATGAGTGATGTATTATTGAGGACAGGGCTGCATGTGACAGGGGCAGTGACATGATGTGAGGAGGGGAATGGAGGCAGCAGGAAGTCACAGACTGAGAGTTATATAGTGGGAGGAGCAGGGTTCCCAGCAGCACCGAGTATATCAGGAGATGAGTGATGTGTTAGTGAGAACAGGGATGCATGTGACAGGAGCAGTGACATGATGTGAGGAGGGGAATGGAGGCAGCAGGAAGCCACAGACTGAGAGTTATATAGTGGGAGGAGCAGGGTCCCCAGCAGCACAGAGTATATCAGGAGATGAGTGATGTGTCAGTAAGGACAGGGCTGCATGTGTCAGGGGCAGTGACATGATGTGAGGAGGGAAATGGAGGCAGCAGGAAGCCACAGACTGAGAGTTATATAGTGGGAGGAGCAGGGTCCCCAGCAGCACAGAGTATATCAGGAGATGAGTGATGTGTTAGTGAGGACAGGGCTGCATGTGACAGGGTCAGTGACATGATGTGAGGAGAGGAATGGAGGCAGCAAGAAGTCACAGACTAAGAGTTATATAGTGGGAGGAGCAGGGTCCCCAAAAGCACAGAGTATATCATGAGATGAGTGATGTGTTAGTGAGGGCAGGGCTGCATGTGACAGGGGCAGTGACATGATGTGAGGAGGGGAATGGAGGCAGCAGGAAGCCACAGATTGAGAGTTATATAGTGGGAGGAGCAGGGTCCCCAGCAGCACAGAGTATATCAGGAGATGAGTGATGTATTAGGGAGGACAGGGCTGCATGTGACAGGGGCAGTGACATGATGTGAGGAGGGGAATGGAGGCAGCAGGAAGTCACAGACTGAGAAATATATAGTGGGAGGAGCAGGGTCCCGAGCAGCACAGAGTATATCAGGAGATGAGTGATGTGTTAGTGAGGACAGGGCTGCATGTGACAGGGGCAGTGACATGATGTGAGGAGGGGAATGGAGGCAGCAGGAAGTCACAGACTGAGAAATATATAGTGGGAGGAGCAGGGTCCCGAGCAGCACAGAGTATATCAGGAGATGAGTGATGTGTTAGTGAGGACAGGGATGCATGTGACAGGGGCAGTGACATGATGTGAGGAGGGGAATGCAGGCAGCAGGAAGCCACAGATTGAGAGTTATATAGTGGGAGGGGCTGGGTACCGAGCAGCACAGAGTATATCAGGAGATGAGTGATGTATTATTGAGGACAGGGCTGCATGTGACAGGGGCAGTGACATGATGTGAGGAGGGGAATGGAGGCAGCAGGAAGTCACAGACTGAGAGTTATATAGTGGGAGGAGCAGGGTTCCCAGCAGCACCGAGTATATCAGGAGATGAGTGATGTGTTAGTGAGAACAGGGATGCATGTGACAGGGGCAGTGACATGATGTGAGGAGGGGAATGGAGGCAGCAGGAAGCCACAGACTGAGAGTTATATAGTGGGAGGAGCAGGGTCCCCAGCAGCACAGAGTATATCAGGAGATGAGTGATGTGTCAGTAAGGACAGGGCTGCATGTGACAGGGGCAGTGACATGATGTGAGGAGGGGAATGGCGGCAGCAGGAAGCCACAGACTGAGAGTTATATAGTGGGAGGAGCAGGGTCCCCAGCAGCACAGAGTACATCAGGAGATGAGTGATGTGTTAGTGAGGACAGGGCTGCATGTGACAGGGTCAGTGACATGATGTGAGGAGAGGAATGGAGGCAGCAGGAAGTCACAGACTGAGAGTTATATAGTGGGAGGAGCAGGGTTCCCAGCAGCACAGAGTATATCAGGAGATGAGTGATGTGTTTGTGAGGACAGGGCTACTTGTGACGGGGGAAGTGACAGGATGTGAGGAGGGGAATGGAGGCAGCAGGAAGCCACAGATTGAGAGTTATATAGTGGGAGGAGCAGGGTCCCCAGCAGCACAGAGTATATCAGGAGATGAGTGATGTATTAGTGAGGACAGGGCTGCATGTGACAGGGGCAGTGACAGGATGTGAGGAGGAGAATAGAGGAAGCAGGAAGCCACAGACTGAGAGTTATATAGTGGAAGAAGCAGGGTCCCGAGCAGCTCAGAGCATACTTGCCTACCCTCCCGATTTGGTCGGGAGCCTCCCGAAAATCGGGCGCCGCTCCCGACCTCCCGGGAAGGCAAGCAAGTCTCCCGGAACCAGCCGCAGCTATCCCGCACCCCCCCGTTGGCGGCCACATAGTATGCAGCCCGGGGGATTAGATGACACGATTTGCTTTAAAACGCGTCATCGAAGCCAGGCCCCCCGCAGTACAGTGTCTGTACTACGGGCTCTGCACAGTGGGGGGCGGGGCCACGAAGACGTTTTGAGCCGCCACGTCCCCCACTCTGCCCACCTGATGTGTAAAGAGCGTGGTCCAGGCTGTCCCCTCCCGGAAGGGACAGCCTAAAGGTAGGCAAGTCTGGCTCAGAGTATATCAGGAGGTGAGTGATGTGTTTGTGAGGACAGGGCTACATGTGTCATGGTCAGTGACATGATGTGAGGAGAGGAATGGAGGCAGCAGGAAGTCACAGACTGAGAGTTATATAGTGGGAGGAGCAGGGTTCCCAGCAGCACAGGGTATATCAGGAGATGAGTGATGTGTTAGTAAGGACAGGGCTGCATGTGACAGGGGCAGTGACACGATGTGAGGAGGGGAATGGAGGCAGCAGAAAGCCACAGACTGAGAGTTATATAGTGGGAGGAGCAGGGTCCCAAGCAGCACAGAGTATATCAGGAGATGAGTGATGTGTTAGTGAGGACAGGGATGCATGTGACAGCGGCAGTGACAAGATGTGAGGAGGGGAATGGGGACAGCAGGAAGTCACAGACTGAGACTTATATAGTGGGAGGAGCAGAGTTCCCAGCAGCACAGAGTATATCAGGAGATGAGTGATGTGTTAGTGAGGACAGGGCTGCATGTGACAGGGGCAGTGACATGATGTGAGGAGGGGAATGGAGGCATCAGGAAGTCACAGATTGAGAGTTATATAGTGGGAGGAGCAGGGTCCCCAGCAGCACAGAGTATATCAGGAGATGAGTGATGTATTAGTGAGGACAGGGCTGCATGTGACAGGGGCAGTGACATGATGTGAGGAGGGGAATGGAGGCAGAAGAAAGACACAGACTGAGAGTTATATAGTGGGAGGAGCAGTAACCCCAGCAGCACAGAGTATATCAGGAGATGAGTGATGTGTTTGTGAGGACAGGGCTGCATGTGACAGCGTCAGTGACATGATGTGATGAGGGGAATGGAGGCAGCAGGAAGTCACAGACTGAGAAATATATAGTGGGAGGAGCAGGGTCCCGAGCAGCATAGAGTATATCAGGAGATGAGTGATGTGTTAGTGAGGACAGGGCTGCATGTGACAGGGGCAGTGACATGATGTGAGGAGGGGAATGCAGGCAGCAGGAAGTCAGAGACTGACAGTTATATAGAGGGAGGAGCAGTAACCCCAGCAGCACAGTGTATATCAGGAGATGAGTGATGTGTCAGTAAGGACAGGGATGCATGTGACAGGGGCAGTGACATGATGTGAGGAGGGGAATGGAGGCTGCAGAAAGCCACAGACTGAGAGTTATATAGTGGGAGGAGCAGGGTCCCAAGCAGCACAGAGTATATCAGGAGATGAGTGATGTATTAGGGAGGACAGGGCTGCATGTGACAGGGGCAGTGACCTGATGTGAGGAGGGGAATGGAGGCAGCAGGAAGTCACAGACTGAGAAATATTTAGTAGGAGGAGCAGGGTCCCGAGCAGCACAGAGTATATCAGGAGATGAGTGATGTGTTAGTGGGGACAGGGCTGCATGTGCCATGGGCAGTGACATGATGTGAGGAGGGGAATGCAGGCAGCAGGAAGCCACAGATTGAGAGTTATATAGTGGGAGGGGCAGGGTCCCGAGCAGCACAGAGTATATCAGGAGATGAGTGATGTATTAGTGAGGACAGGGCTGCATGTGACAGGGGCAGTGACATGATGTGAGGAGGGGAATGGAGGCAGCAGGAAGTTACAGACTGAGAAATATATAGTTGGAGGAGCAGGGTCCCCAGCAGCACAGAGTATATCAGGAGATGAGTGATGTGTCAGTGAGGACAGGGCTGCATGTGACAGGGGCAGTGACATGATGTGAGGAGGGGAATGGAGGCAGCAGGAAGCCACAGACTGAGAGTTATATAGTGGGAGGAGCAGGGTCCCCAGCAGCACAGAGTATATCAGGAGATGAGTGATGTGTTAGTGAGGACAGGGCTGCATGTGACAGGGTCAGTGACATGATGCGAGGAGAGGAATGGAGGCAGCAGGAAGTCATAGACTGAGAGTTATATAGTGGGAGGAGCAGGGTCCCCAGCAGCACAGAGTATATCAGGAGATGAGTGATGTGTTAGTGAGGGCAGGGCTGCATGTGACAGGGGCAGTGACATGATGTGAGGAGGGGAATGGAGGCAGCAGGAAGCCACAGACTGAGAGTTATATAGTGGGAGGAGCAGGGTCCCGAGCAGCACAGAGTATATCAGGAGATGAGTGATGTATTAGGGAGGACAGGGCTGCATGTGACAGGGGCAGTGACCTGATGTGAGGAGGGGAATGGAGGCAGCAGGAAGCTACAGACTGAGAAATATATAGTGGGAGGAGCAGGGTCCCCAGCAGCACAGAGTATATCAGGAGATGAGTGATGTGTCAGTGAGGACAGGGCTGCATGTGACAGGGGCAGTGACATGATGTGAGGAGGGGAATGGAGGCAGCAGGAAGTCACAGACTGAGAAATATATAGTAGGAGGAGCAGGGTCCCGAGCAGCACAGAGTATATCAGGAGATGAGTGATGTGTTAGTGAGGGCAGGGCTGCATGTGACAGGGGCAGTGACATGATGTGAGGAGGGGAATGGAGGCAGCAGGAAGTCACAGACTGAGTGTTATATAGTGGGAGGAGCAGGGTTCCCAGCAGCACAGAGTATATCAGGAGATTAGTGATGTGTTAGTGAGGACAGGGATGCATGTGACAGGGGCAGTGACATGATGTGAGGAGGGGAATGGAGGCAGCAGGAAGCCACAGACTGAGAGTTATATAGTGGGAGGAGCAGTAACCCCAGCAGCACAGAGTATATCAGGAGATGAGTGATGTGTCAGTAAGGACAGGGCTGCATGTGTCAGGGGCAGTGACATGATGTGAGGAGGGGAATGAAGGCAGCAGGAAGCCACAGACTGAGAGTTATATAGTGGGAGGAGCAGGGTCCCCAGCAGCACAGAGTATATCAGGAGATGAGTGATGTGTTAGTGAGGACAGGGCTGCATGTGACAGGGTCAGTGACATGATGTGAGGAGAGGAATGGAGGCAGCAAGAAGTCACAGACTAAGAGTTATATAGTGGGAGGAGCAGGGTCCCCAACAGCACAGAGTATATCATGAGATGAGTGATGTGTTAGTGAGGGCAGGGCTGCATGTGACAGGGGCAGTGACATGATGTGAGGAGGGGAATGGAGGCAGCAGGAAGCCACAGATTGAGAGTTATATAGTGGGAGCAGCAGGGTCCCCAGCAGCACAGAGTATATCAGGAGATGAGTGATGTATTAGGGAGGACAGGGCTGCATGTGACAGGGGCAGTGACATGATGTGAGGAGGGGAATGGAGGCAGCAGGAAGTCACAGACTGAGAAATATATAGTGGGAGGAGCAGGGTCCCGAGCAGCACAGAGTATATCAGGAGATGAGTGATGTGTTAGTGAGGACAGGGCTGCATGTGACAGGGGCAGTGACATGATGTGAGGAGGGGAATGGAGGCAGCAGGAAGTCACAGACTGAGAAATATATAGTGGGAGGAGCAGGGTCCCGAGCAGCACAGAGTATATCAGGAGATGAGTGATGTGTTAGTGAGGACAGGGCTGCATGTGACAGGGGCAGTGACATGATGTGAGGAGGGGAATGCAGGCAGCAGGAAGCCACAGATTGAGAGTTATATAGTGGGAGGGGCTGGGTACCGAGCAGCACAGAGTATATCAGGAGATGAGTGATGTATTATTGAGGACAGGGCTGCATGTGACAGGGGCAGTGACATGATGTGAGGAGGGGAATGGAGGCAGCAGGAAGTCACAGACTGAGAGTTATATAGTGGGAGGAGCAGGGTTCCCAGCAGCACCGAGTATATCAGGAGATGAGTGATGTGTTAGTGAGAACAGGGATGCATGTGACAGGGGCAGTGACATGATGTGAGGAGGGGAATGGAGGCAGCAGGAAGCCACAGACTGAGAGTTATATAGTGGGAGGAGCAGGGTCCCCAGCAGCACAGAGTATATCAGGAGATGAGTGATGTGTCAGTAAGGACAGGGCTGCATGTGACAGGGGCAGTGACATGATGTGAGGAGGGGAATGGCGGCAGCAGGAAGCCACAGACTGAGAGTTATATAGTGGGAGGAGCAGGGTCCCCAGCAGCACAGAGTACATCAGGAGATGAGTGATGTGTTAGTGAGGACAGGGCTGCATGTGACAGGGTCAGTGACATGATGTGAGGAGAGGAATGGAGGCAGCAGGAAGTCACAGACTGAGAGTTATATAGTGGGAGGAGCAGGGTTCCCAGCAGCACAGAGTATATCAGGAGGTGAGTGATGTGTTTGTGAGGACAGGGCTACTTGTGACGGGGGAAGTGACAGGATGTGAGGAGGGGAATGGAGGCAGCAGGAAGCCACAGATTGAGAGTTATATAGTGGGAGGAGCAGGGTCCCCAGCAGCACAGAGTATATCAGGAGATGAGTGATGTATTAGTGAGGACAGGGCTGCATGTGACAGGGGCAGTGACAGGATGTGAGGAGGAGAATAGAGGAAGCAGGAAGCCACAGACTGAGAGTTATATAGTGGAAGAAGCAGGGTCCCGAGGAGCTCAGAGCATACTTGCCTACCCTCCCGATTTGGTCGGGAGCCTCCCGAAAATCGGGTGCCGCTCCCGACCTCCCGGGAAGGCAAGCAAGTCTCCCGGAACCAGCCGCAGCTATCCCGCACCCCCCCGTTGGCGGCCACATAGTATGCAGCCCGGGGGATTAGATGACGCGATTTGCTTTAAAACGCGTCATCGAAGCCCCGCCCCCCGCAGTACAGTGTCTGTACTACGGGCTCTGCACAGTGGGGGGCGGGGCCACGAAGACGTTTTGAGCCGCCACGTCCCCCACTCTGCCCACCTGATGTGTAAAGAGCGTGGTCCAGGCTGTCCCCTCCCGGAAGGGACAGCCTAAAGGTAGGCAAGTCTGGCTCAGAGTATATCAGGAGGTGAGTGATGTGTTTGTGAGGACAGGGCTACATGTGTCATGGTCAGTGACATGATGTGAGGAGAGGAATGGAGGCAGCAGGAAGTCACAGACTGAGAGTTATATAGTGGGAGGAGCAGGGTTCCCAGCAGCACAGGGTATATCAGGAGATGAGTGATGTGTTAGTAAGGACAGGGCTGCATGTGACAGGGGCAGTGACACGATGTGAGGAGGGGAATGGAGGCAGCAGAAAGCCACAGACTGAGAGTTATATAGTGGGAGGAGCAGGGTCCCAAGCAGCACAGAGTATATCAGGAGATGAGTGATGTGTTAGTGAGGACAGGGATGCATGTGACAGCGGCAGTGACAAGATGTGAGGAGGGGAATGGGGACAGCAGGAAGTCACAGACTGAGACTTATATAGTGGGAGGAGCAGAGTTCCCAGCAGCACAGAGTATATCAGGAGATGAGTGATGTGTTAGTGAGGACAGGGCTGCATGTGACAGGGGCAGTGACATGATGTGAGGAGGGGAATGGAGGCATCAGGAAGTCACAGATTGAGAGTTATATAGTGGGAGGAGCAGGGTCCCCAGCAGCACAGAGTATATCAGGAGATGAGTGATGTATTAGTGAGGACAGGGCTGCATGTGACAGGGGCAGTGACATGATGTGAGGAGGGGAATGGAGGCAGAAGAAAGACACAGACTGAGAGTTATATAGTGGGAGGAGCAGTAACCCCAGCAGCACAGAGTATATCAGGAGATGAGTGATGTGTTTGTGAGGACAGGGCTGCATGTGACAGCGTCAGTGACATGATGTGATGAGGGGAATGGAGGCAGCAGGAAGTCACAGACTGAGAAATATATAGTGGGAGGAGCAGGGTCCCGAGCAGCATAGAGTATATCAGGAGATGAGTGATGTGTTAGTGAGGACAGGGCTGCATGTGACAGGGGCAGTGACATGATGTGAGGAGGGGAATGCAGGCAGCAGGAAGTCAGAGACTGACAGTTATATAGAGGGAGGAGCAGTAACCCCAGCAGCACAGTGTATATCAGGAGATGAGTGATGTGTCAGTAAGGACAGGGATGCATGTGACAGGGGCAGTGACATGATGTGAGGAGGGGAATGGAGGCTGCAGAAAGCCACAGACTGAGAGTTATATAGTGGGAGGAGCAGGGTCCCAAGCAGCACAGAGCATATCAGGAGATGAGTGATGTGTTAGTGAGGACAGGTATGCATGTGACAGCGGCAGTGACAAGATGTGAGGAGGGGAATGGGGACAGCAGGAAGTCACAGACTGAGACTTATATAGTGGGAGGAGCAGAGTTCCCAGCAGCACAGAGTATATCAGGAGATGAGTGATTTGTTAGTGAGGACAGGGCTGCATGTGACAGGGGCAGTGACATGATGTGAGGAGGGGAATGGAGGCATCAGGAAGTCACAGATTGAGAGTTATATAGTGGGAGGAGCAGGGTCCCCAGCAGCACAGAGTATATCAGGAGATGAGTGATGTATTAGTGAGGACAGGGCTGCATGTGACAGGGGCAGTGACATGATGTGAGGAGGGGAATGGAGGCAGCAGGAAGTCACAGACTGAGAGTTATATAGTGGAAGGAGCAGGGTCCCCAGCAGCACAGAGTATATCAGGAGATGAGTGATGTGTTAGTGAGGGCAGGGCTGCATGTGACAGGGTCAGTGACATGATGTGAGGAGAGGATTGGAGGCAGCAGGAAGTCACAGACTGAGAGTTATATAGTGGGAGGAGCAGGGTCCCCAGCAGCACAGAGTATATCAGGAGATGAGTGATGTGTTTGTGAGGACAGGGCTCCATGTGACAGGGTCAGTGACATGATGTGAGGAGAGGAATGGAGGCAGCAGGAAGTCACAGACTGAGAGTAATATAGTGGGAGGAGCAGGGTTCCCAGCAGCACAGGGTATATCAGGAGATGAGTGATGTGTTAGTAAGGATAGGGCTGCATGTGACAGGGGCAGTGACACGATGTGAGGAGGGGAATGGAGGCAGCAGAAAGCCACAGACTGAGTGTTATATAGTGGGAGGAGCATGGTCCCAAGCAGCACAGAGTATATCAGGAGATGAGTGATGTGTTAGTGAGGACAGGGATGCATGTGACAGGGGCAGTGACAAGATGTGAGGAGGGGAATGGGGACAGCAGGAAGTCACAGACTGAGACTTATATAGTGGGAGGAGCAGAGTTCCCAGCAGCACAGAGTATATCAGGAGATGAGTGATGTGGTAGTTAGGGCAGGGCTGCATGTGACAGGGTCAGTGACATGATGTGAGGAGAGGAATGGAGGCAGCAGGAAGTCACAGACTGAGAGTTATATAGTGGGAGGGGCAGGGTCCCCCAGCAGCACAGAGTATATCAGGAGATGAGTGATGTGTTAGTGAGGACAGGGCTGTATGTGACAGGGGCAGTGACATGATGTGAGGAGGGGAATGGAGGAAGCAGGATGTCACAGACTGAGAGTTATATAGTGGGAGGAGCAGGGTCCCCAGCAGCACAGAGTTTATCAGGAGATGAGTGATGTGTTAGTGAGGACAGGGCTGCATGTGACAGGGGCAGTGACATGATGTGAGGAGGGGAATGGATGCAGCAGGAAGTCACAGGCTGAGAGTTATATAGTGGGAGAAGCAGGGTCCCGAGCAGCACAGAGTATATCTGGAGATGAGTGATGTGTTAGTGAGGACAGGGCTGCATGTGACAGGGGCAGTGACATGCTGTGAGGAGGAGAATGGAGGCAGCAGGAAGCCATAGACTGAGATCTATAAAGTGGGAGGAGCAGGGTCCCCAGCAGCACAGAGTATATCAGGAGATAAGTGATGTGTTAATGAGGACAGGGCTGCATGTGACAGGGGCAGTCACATGGGAATCGGGATGTAATGCCGGAACAAATACCGACAGTGGCAGCCTGATGGGTTGGAATCCCGACAGCATCATAAGTAGTCTAACCCTCCCCTCTCCCCCCCTAACCCTCCCTTAGGGGTGCCTAACACTAACCTCCACTCCTAGTGCCTAACCCTAACCTCCCCCTGTTAGTACCTAAACCTCCTCTCCGCACCCTAAACCTCCCGGGGGGGGGGGTGCCTAACCCCCCCTTTCCCTACGCTAACCCTCCTTCGTTCGGTAAGCCAGGTGTCAGAATTTAGTAGTGGGGCTAATGATAGGCATCAGGATTGTGGCTGTCAGGATTAGAGATGTGAGCTGACCCCTGTGTTTTGGATCTGGATCTCCTCTGGTTAGGATCTGGATCTGGTTTTGGATCTTTTTTCTTGGTGTTTTGTGTTTTGGTTTTGGATCTGTATTTTTACCCCAAAATTATAAAAACAGCTAAAACCACATAATTTGGGCCTGTTTTTGTTCCTACAGTAATATTAACCTTAATTACAATAATTTTCAGGCATTTCTAGGCATGTTTAACCACCTCACAGCTCACAATATTGATTTCACTAATTTTCACCAGTATAGGCTAAATGCTGCAGCGAGCTGGCTGGCTAAAGTAAGCAACAGAGCAGCGGCACAAATGCATGGCAGTTTTAAAAAATATAGGACATCTATGAAACATTGCCACACAGCAGTGGCAGACAGGATGGCAGTTTAATAAACTATAATAATGTCAGTCGGCAATAACCCAAATTGCGCAAAATGTAAAGGAAAGAGGTGCAAGATGGAATTGTCCCTCCCACCCACTCTTATGTGGGATATTAAAAAGGACATGCACAGTTTAACAAACCAAGCACTTTAGCCACAAGGACTGACACTTTCGTGGCTGAACTCCTTGGTTTGTTTGGACCCCCACAAAACATTTTTTGGAAGGACTATCTTCATTTATTAAGGAGGAGGTTGATGATGAGGGTGTTGGTCTTGGAGATTGCTTGTGCTGGTCCAAACTGCTGGTAGCTGATACTGAACTGCTTGTTATTAATTTACAAATTATTATGATTTTGTTAAACAAATTGCATGAACTTGCTGCAAATGACATAACAGGGAGGAGGTGCCTAGATGGTTAACGTCCCTTCCTCTGCTAACTTTGGCTTTACAAATGGAACAGATGCCTTCACAACTATTGTCAGAATTTAGATTAAAATAATTCCACACCCAAGACGTGGCTTTTCTTGCTTTTTTTTTTATCATGAGCAAGAACTGCTGCCAATGGTGGCTGATTTACGCAAACAACATCCTCATCATCAACATCCTCATTAGCGTCAGATAGGACACAAATTTCCCCCTCATCCTCCATTAGCACTTCCTTCCCACTATCATCCTCATTTTCTATTATTTCACCAACTAATACTAGCACAGCTGTCATGGTGTCAGTGATCCGCTGTGAAAATGGGTGACAGCTGTTACACAGTACTTACTTCCTCTATCAAAGGACTGTTTAATAGTCAATTGTTTTTTTAAATTACTACTAGTAGTAGTCTTCATGATCCCTTTCTGAGATGAATATCCACCCCCAGCAGCAGCAACAGGCATAGCACTCAAGGATCCTTCTGAGGAATCACGGATAGAATTGGAGTCAGTCATGCTTATGAATTGGATGCAGGACTACTTCCAATCACAAATGAGGATGTTGATGATGATGCAGGTGTTGGTGGTAGAGATTGCAGGCACTTGGATCCAGATAGAAGGGAGCAGCTAGGTGACACTGGACTGATTGTTCGTTTTTTTGTCACCAAAGTTTCAGAATTTGAAATACCCTTTCCAATTTGATGAATGCGCTGCAAGTTACATAACAGGGAGGAGGTTCCTAGATAGTTAAGGTCTTTACCTCTACTCACTTTTACATGAGAACGGTTACAAATGGTTTGGCAAAGGTTGTCTGGATTTGGGTAGAAATGATTCCACACAGGGGATGTGGATTTTTTTGGTCCTTTGCCCAGGCATGGCAACAATGGGATTTTTCCCACCATGGGTAACAACTGTTGCCTGATTTACACTTTTTACACAAACATCCTCATCATCAACATCCTCATCATCATCATCCTCATCATCCTTGTTGTTATCGCCAACTACTTAAATATCCTGCTCATCCTCCTGGTGCAATTCCACAGAAGCATCCTCGATTTCTACGGCAGCATGTTGACATGTGCTGCTCATCCCCACATTTGCAGAGGGCACACAAATGGTGGAAGGAGGATTCTCTTCAAGTAGAAAGGTCAGGCTCACACATGGCAACCGCGGATACACTTGGACTCTCTTCGGGAATCTGTGACTTTTCAGAGACAATTTTCGTTTTTTTTGTACCTCTCCTACAAGCAGAAGGGCTTAAATCATCACAACTAGAACCACCAGTCCTAAATAAAGGCCAAGGCCTTATCCTTTCCTTGCCACTTCGTGTAGTGAATGGCATATTGCCAATTTTTGGTTTCTATAAAGCTGACTTAGCTTTAGATTTTTTTTTTTCTTTAACAGGATAAAAGTTGATTTTTTTTAGCCTGAATTTTTGGCCTGACTTAAGCCCTGGTACATCAGCCTTGCATCATCATCATGACTGCTGCCGGCAGCTAAAAGACTGGTATGTGGTTCCTGCTCTCCTATCATGTGACTGTCCTCCATACTCACTGCGGTGTTACAGCAGTGTCACCAAGAAATTATAGCGCAGCTAAGTTGCGGCCAACGCACACAATTACACACAGAATATAAATTTTTTCACACTAGGGGAAGGGAAAGCACCCCTGTACAAGGCAGCAGCCCATTGATAAATGACACAGGCAGCACAGCACCCCTGCACACCTATATTGCTGATGTGTGGCTTACATGCACAAACAGCACCCCTGATGGACAGAGCAGCCCCTGGTCAACAGCAGAACAGCCAGCCAGCCCCAATGGACAATAGTCAGGCAGCCCCTATATGGGCAACAGCCAGCCCCTATGGACTACAACCAGCCAGCCCCGTTATATGAACAACAGCCAGCCCCGCCCCCTATGGACATAAGCAGCCAGCCCCTGAGTGACAATGACAACAGTAGCCAGCCCCTATGCACAGCTTCAGCAACTGCACATTCACAATTTCACAGCCCCCTCTCTTTTCACTCTCCACAGCCAGAATGAAAAATGGCGGCGATCGCGGGAAGTTTTATGCAATCCAAAACCCGCGAGAATCCAGGATGATGACGTTTTGCCTCATTTTGAGATCCGAGTCAGGTGGGAAAACCCAAGCCGGCTCGGATCTGACTTGGATCCCCTAAGTTCGGGTGGGTTCGGATCACTGGAATCCGAACCCACTCATCTGCAGT
This sequence comes from Taudactylus pleione, assembly GCA_031769625.1. Classification (NCBI taxonomy): domain Eukaryota; kingdom Metazoa; phylum Chordata; class Amphibia; order Anura; family Myobatrachidae; genus Taudactylus; species Taudactylus pleione. The sequence goes on along the minus strand of JAUIMM010000694.1, from coordinate 3,995,960 downwards.
CAGGATATCGGATAGCACCTGTCGGTATCATGACTACATCCCATCACATGATGTGAAGAGGGGAATGGAGATAGTATATAGTGGGAGGAGCAGGGACAAAGGATTTTAATACATGTTGGTAGCTGCTCAATCACTTCAGTAATATCACTCAGGTGCATGTAAGGGAGGGGTTAGTCTATACAAGAAACAAAAAAAGGAATCCCCCAGCACTCAAAATGAAATCAGCAATAAGATTTGAAAAACTACATGGTAAATAATTCAGAGATCTCAGTTGCATATATTTGCAAAAATATGACTAAGCCTCCAGGCCGCGTCACGGCGTCTCTGATACCGGAGGTCCCTATCACTTAGTCAGAGTCCAGGGTGTAGAACCCCCAATAAGCCAGTGAAGGCCAGCCAGCCCAGGGAAGCACATCAGTAAGAGACTAAAGGATTTTAGGCTCATGTCACACTAAAGCATGAAACTCCTGATGTCAAATTTACCAACATCATAAACAAAACTACTCCTATGCTATAGAAATGATACAAAGATACTTTTTATATTTGGTGGGCAAGGTCTTAGTAAAACATGCAGCTTTTTCTATATAAGATAAGAGGGGGATTCCTAGTAATTCCTGACATATAGCACCTAAATATATATGTCTAATGTAAGAGCATTGCTATCCATAAATGAAAGATAAAAATCAATTCCGGCTAAGGGAGAAGTCCACAGATCATACCCAGGCCCAGCAACAGGGGGGACTATGGGTACACCTGACCAGGTCCCGAAGTCCAGAGGGGCCCCGAGGACCGGACGGGTACAAAACAAGGCAGCAGACTTGTTTTGCAATGCCGCCAGGACCCATAGCCACCGCCCAGCCTCAGCTCCTATTCCCATTTAGCCTGGTCCAGGCAGTGCTGGGCTATTCCAGGTGGCTCAGCTGTGGCCTGGGCCGGGCTTGACCTTCAAGTGTGCAACACAGCGGCATGACGTCACAGGTCACATCGCCACATGTCTTTCCCGCTGGGCCATCAGGCAGGCTGTGCGGCATTGTGCTGTGCTGTTGAGGGAAGGGTAGGGTGATGATAGAGGAACAGGGGCTGGGTGCTGGGGATGGAAGGTGGTGAAGGGGCATAGGAAGCTGATAGGGGCTGGGGCAGAGGAAGGTGTTAAGGGCTGGGGACAGAAGAGGATGATATTGGCTGGGTACAGAAGAAGGTGATAAGAGCTAGGGCAGAAGGTGACACTGGCTGGGGGCAGAGGAAGGTGATGTGGGCTGGGGATGGAGGAAGATGAAGGGGCAGAGGAAGGTGATGTGGGCTGGGGATGGAGGAAGATGAAGGGGCAGAGGAAGGTGATGTGGGCTGGGGATGGAGGAAGATGAAGGGGCAGAGGAAGGTGATGGGGCTAGAGACGGAGGAGGGTGAAGGGGCAGAGGAAGGTGACGGACTAAGTGCAGAGGTGATGGGGGCTGGGGACAGAGGAAGGTAATGGGGGGGTTTTGGGGCTGAGGAAGGTGATGAGAGGCTTTTGGGCTGAAGATAGTGATGAGTGGCTGAATTTGCGGAAGGTGATGAGGGGCTGAGGACTAAGGATGGCTGGCTGCAGACATCATCCCTCCTACCCCTGAGCAGGCTTGCCTACCCTCCCGATTTGGTCGGGAGCCTCCCGAATGTCAGGTGCCGCTCCCGACTCACGCAGAAAGGCCGGCAAGCCTCCCAGCTACTGCCTGACCTCCAGACTACTAATAGAAACCCCCGCAGTGGAGGGGCGGTGACGCGATTCGCGCTGAATTGCATCATCATGGCCCCGCCACCCTGCTTCACAATGCACTTTTTCGGCATTATGAAGAGGGGGTGGGACCACGATGATACTATTGTGCTGCCCCGCCCCCAGCCCCGCCTCCAATGCGGCATCATTATCCAGCCACGCCCCCCACTCTGCGCAGACATTCAGGTCCCTCCCGGAAGGAGGGAGCTGAATGTCGGCAAGTATGCCCCTAAGGCATCCACAACACTGCCATTAAGAAGACCTTGGAAGAGACGGCAGACAAGAACTACAGCTGCATCATCAGTGACAGAGAGATAGTGTGGTAAGTCATAGTGTATTATTACTAGGGGTGAGCGGGTTCGGATGTCTGAAATCCGAACCCCCCCGAGCCCCCCCGATCTGAGGCAGATCCGAGTCAGGCTCGACTTTTCCCGCCTGACTCGGATCTGAAATCGAGGCAAAACATCATCATCCCGCCTTCCGGGTCTCGCGGGTTTTGGATACTATATAAGGTACCCGCGTCGGCGCCATTTTCTCACTCGGCTGTGGACAGTGAAGAGGGAGGGTGGGAGTTAGGGCTGGCTGGGCTGTGTAGTGTAGTGCAGTGTAGTGTTGTGCTGTGCTGCGCTGTGCTGCTGTTGTCCATAAGGGCTGTGTCCACTCCTCCAAAGTCCATATGGGCTGGCTGTGTTGTGCTGTGCTGCTGTTGTCCATAGGGGCTGTGTCCACTTCTCCAAAGTCCATAGGGGCTGGCTGGACTGTGTTGTGCAGTCAGTTGTTCATAGGGGCTGTGTCCACTCCAAAGTCCTGTGCAGAGTCCCAGTCCTAAAGGGGTGCTGAAGTGTTGTCCAGAGGGTGCTCTGTCCATCAGGGGTGCTCCCCCCAAGTGCAAAAAATAAAAAAATATTTTCTGTGTTTGTGAATTGTGTGCGCAGTAGCCGTACGTGCATCAACAAAGTAGTGCCAAGCGTGCACCTGTGTCATAAGTAAAGGGCCGGCTGGCTTGACCGTTAAAGGGTGCAGTAACCCCCAAAGTACACTCCAAACAAAATAAAAAAATATTTTCTGTGTTTGTAAATTGAGTGCGCAGTAGCCGCATGTGCATCAACAAAGTAGTGCCAAGCGTGCGCCTGTGTCATAAGTAAAGGGCCGGCTGGCTTGACCGTTAAAGGGTGCTGTAACCCCCAAAGTACACTCCAAACAAAATAAAAAAATATTTTCTGTGTTTGTGAATTGTATGCGCAGTAGCCGCACGTGCATCAACAAAGTAGTGCCAAGCATGCGCCTGTGTCCCATAAATAAAGGGCCAGCTGGATTGACCGCTATAGGGTGCTGTAACCCCGAAAGGGCACTTCAAACAAAATTAAAAAAAATATTTTTTTGTTTTTGTGAATTGTGTGCGCAGTAGCCGCACGTGCATCAACAAAGTAGTGCCAAGCGTGCGCCTATGTCACAAAAATAAAGGGCCGGCTGGATTGACCGCTAAAGGGTGCTGTAACCCCCAAAGGGCACTCCAAACAAAATAAATTTTTTTTTTCTGTGTTTGTGAATTGTGTGCACTGTGGCTGCACGTGCATCAACAAAGGAGCAGCGCCAAGCGTGCGCCTGTGTCCCATAAGTAAAGGGCTGGCTGGCTCATTTCTTAAAGGGTGCTGTAACCCCCAAAGTACACTCCAAACAAAATAAAAAAATATTTTCTGTGTTTGTGAATTGTGTGCGCAGTAGCCGCACGTGCATCAACAAAGTAGTGCCAAGCGTGCGCCTGTGTCATAAGTAAAGGGCCGGCTGGCTTGACTGTTAAAGGGTGCTGTAACCCCCAAAGTACACTCCAAACAAAATAAAAAAATATTTTCTGTGTTTGTGAATTGTGTGCGCAGTAGCCGTACGTGCATCAACAAAGTAGTGCCAAGCGTGCGCCTGTGTCATAAGTAAAGGGCCGGCTGGCTTGACCGTTAAAGGGTGCTGTAACCCCCAAAGTACACTCCAAACATAATAAAAAAATATTTTCTGTGTTTGTGAATTGTGTGCGCAGTAGCCGCACGTGCATCAACAAAGTAGTGCCAAGCGTGCGCCTGTGTCATAAGTAAAGGGCCGGCTGGCTTGACCGTTAAAGGGTGCTGTAACCCCCAAAGTACACTCCAAACAAAATAAAAAAATATTTTCTGTGTTTGTGAATTGTATGCGCAGTAGCCGCACGTGCATCAACAAAGTAGTGCCAAGCGTGCGCCTGTGTCCCATAAATAAAGGGCCGGCTGGATTGACCGCTAAAGGGTGCTGTAACCCCAAAAGGGCACTCCAAACAAAATAAAAAAAAATATTTTTTTGTTTTTGTGAATTGTGTGCGCAGTAGCCGCACGTGCATCAACAAAGTAGTGACAAGCGTGCGCCTGTGTCCCATAAATAAAGGGCCGGCTGGATTGACTGCTAAAGGGTGCTGTAACCCCCAAAGGGCACTCCAAACAAAATAAAAAAAAATTTTCTGTGTTTGTGAATTGTGTGCACTTTGGCTGCACGTGCATCAACAAAAGAGCAGCGCCAAGCGTGCGCCTGTGTCCCATAAGTAAAGGGCTGGCTGGCTCATTTCTTAAAGGGTGGTGTACCCCACAAAGTGCACTACTCTCCAGCAAAAATAAAAAAATATTTTCTGCGTTTGTGTGCGCCTTAGCCTCACGTATATATCAATATAACATAAATGGAGGACCAAACTTTCTCTGATAAAAATAAAATAGGGAAAGATCAAGAACCACTTCCTGCTAGTGCTGTTGCTGCTGCTGGGAGTTGTTCATCATCCCAGAGAGGAAGTAGGAACACCACTACTTTTACTAAACATATGACCCTCCAACAGTCCCTAGCGAGGAGGATGAAGTACGACAGCAGTCATCCTGAAGCAAACCGTATAACTGAGGCTTTGACTGCTATGTTGGTGTTAGACGTGTGTCCGGTATCCGCCATTAGTGCAATGGGATTTAGACAATTGATGGAGGTAGTGTGTCCCCGGTTCCAAATCCCATCTAGATTCCACCTGCATCCTCAAAGCAGCAGCGACAAGCGTGCGTCTGTCTGTTAAAGGGTGGTGTAACCCTGAAAGTGCACTCCACAAACAATAAAAAATTTCTACTTTTTTTTCTGTCTTTGTGAATTGTGTGGGCTGTAGCCGCACCTGCATCCTCAAAGCAGCAGCAACAAGCGTGCGTCTGTCTGTTAAAGGGTGGTGTAACCCTCAAAGTGCGCTCCACAAACAATAAAAATATTCTTCTTTTTTTTTTCTGTCTTTGTGAATTGTGTGGGCTGTAGCCGCACCTGCATCCTCAAAGCAGCAGTGACAAGCATGCGTCTGTCTGTTAAAGGGTGGTGTAACCCTCAAAGTGCGTTCCACAAACAATAAAAAAATTCTTCTTTTTTTTTCTGTCTTTGTGAAATGTGTAGGCTGTAGCCGCACCTGCATCCTCAAAGCAGCAGCGACAAGCGTGCGTCTGTCTGTTAAAGGGTGGTGTAACCCTCAAAGTGCGCTCCACAAACAATAAAAAAATTCTTCTTTTTTTTCTGTCTTTGTGAATTGTGTGGGCTGTAGCCGCACCTGCATCCTCAAAGCAGCAGCGACAAGCGTGCGTCTGTCTGCTAAAGGGTGGTGTAACCCTCAAAGTGCGCTCCACAAAAAATAAAAAATTCTTATTTTTTTTCTGTCTTTGTGAATTGGGTGGGCTGTAGCCGCACCTGCATCCTCAAAGCAGCATCGACAAGCATGCGTCTGTCTGTTAAAGGATTACATCGGTGACAGCATCCATGTAGGCATGTCAGACAGTCCGTACCTGTACTGGCAGGAAAAAGAGGCAATTTGGAGGTCCCTGTACAAACTGGCTCTATTTTACCTGAGTTGCCCCCCCCTCCAGTGTGTACTCCGAAAGAGTGTTTAGTGCAGCGGGGAACCTTGTCAGCGAAAGGCGTAGGAGGTTGCTTCCACAAAATGTGGAGATGATGTTCATAAAATGAATTATCAACTCTTCCAGGGAGACCAGCCTCCAAAACGTACAGAGGGACCTGTGGTTGTGGATTCCAGCGGGGAAGAATTAATACTCTGTGAGGATGAGGATGAGGATGTACACAACACTGAAGAGGGTGAGGAATCGGTGGATGAGGAGGATGAGGATGACATCTTGCCTCCGTAGAGCCAGTTTGTGCAGGGACAGATTAATTGCCAGCTTGTTTTGTGGGGGCCCAAACGAACCAATCATTTCAGCCACAGTCGTGTGGCAGACCCTGGCGCTGAAATGTTTGGTTTGTTAAAGTGTGCATGTCCTGTTTATACAACATAAGGGTGGGTGGGAGGGCCCAAGGACAATTCCATCTTGCACCTCTTTTTTTTCTTTGAATTATGTACTGTTTGGGGCCTAGTTTTTCAAACTGCCATCCTGTCTGCCACTGCAGTGTCACTCCTAGATGGGCCACGTGTTTGTGCCGCCCACTCGTGTCGCTTAGCATAGTCATCCAGCTACCTCGGTGCAACCTTTTGGACATAAAAACACTATTGTGAGGTGTGAGGTGTTCAGAATAGACTGGAAATTAGTGGAAATTAAGGTTATTGAGGTTAATAATAGCATAGGAGCAGAAAAACCAACACATTCTGTGATTTTAGCTATTTTTATGCTTTTTAAAAAAAAAATACAGATCCAAAACACAAAACCCAGAACCCAAAACACGGAAGGGTGGTTTTGGCAAAACCAATCCAGATCCAAAACACGAAGAAAGATCCAGATCCAAAAATAAAACACAAAACACGAAAAGTGGCCGGTGCACACCCCTAATTATTACTGTATGTAAAGGCTGGCATATCTTACCATTACCATTCTCATGCTTCACATGTCATACATGCAGGCAGTGGCGTAACTAGGGGGGGTCGGGCAGGGTGCGTGCCCTGGGCACCGTGGGACCGGCGGTGCAGGGGGGCACCACCGGCCACAGTCCGGCCCGCCCTAGTTAGCCATCAGTGTAGCGCCGACCGCAGTGAGTGCGATCAACGCAACACATTTACACAGGACCGGCGCTAGGCTTCCAGCGCCGGTCCTGTGCTGCACACCTGAGCCCGTTCCCTCCCCCTGAGCGCTTGCCCAATAGCGCCAGGAGGCGGGCTCAGGCTGTGAATAACACACGCATCGCCGCCAGCGCTGGCAGCGATGCGTGTGTTAAACAGCAGCCAATGAGAGTCAGATAGACTCTCATTGACTGCTGCAGCACCCACTGCAAGAGCCGGACTTCCGTCCGGCTCCTGCATTGGGTAATGGGATAGACGTCATGACATCATGACGTCTCTCACATAATGCTGAGCGCGCCAGCCCGTGAGGACTGGCGGGCGGCAGCGGGAGCGGTGTCGCAGACCGGAGCAGCAGTGTGGATTCAGGTAAGTATATTTTTATATATATTTTTTAAAACCTGTCTGCACTACTGGGGGCACAACGGGGGGGAGGGGGTGGCTACTACTGGGGGGACCTCTACTGGGGGTGGGGGCACAACGGTGGGGGGTGGCTACTACTGGGGGCACCATTATTGGGAGGACCTCTACTGGGGGGGCTATTACTGGGGGCACCATTATTGGGAGGACCTCTACTGGGGGCAGCTATTACTGGGGGCACTTAATAGGGAGGGGGAACCTCAACTGGGGACCACTACTTGGGGGGGTCTACTACTGGGGGCATTATAAAAGGGACCTACTACTAGGGGCACTGCACTGGAGGGACCACTACTGGGGGCAATAACAGGAAGGACCACTACAGCGACCACTGGATAGGGGGGGTCACTACTGGGAGCCTGCATCAGGGGGACCACTACTGGGGGCACTGCATGGGAGGGGGAGTACTACTGCTGGGGGCACTATATAAGGGGCTTACTGTTAGGGGCACTGCACTGGGGGGACCACTACTGGGGGCAATAACAGGAAGGACCACTACAGGGACCACTGGATAGGGGGGATCACTACTGGGTGCCTGCATAAGGGGGACCAATACTGGGAAACTGCATGGGGGGACTACTGCTGGGAGCACTATATAAAGGGCACTGCATAGGGGGGGACTACTACTGTGGGCACTATATAAAGCGAACTGCATAAGGGGATACCACTACTGGGCGCACTGCATTGTGGGGACTGCTACAAGGGGCACTGCATAAGGGGGAACACTACATAGGGCACTGCATTTGGGGGGACCACTACTGGGGGCACTGAGTAAGGAGAACTAATTGGGGGCTGTATAAGGGGGACCACTACTGGGGATACTGTATAAGGGGCACTACTATGGGCCTGCATAAGAGGGACCACAACTGCATACTGGGGGTACTGTATAAGGGGTACTACTGGGGCTGAGGTGCATATGGATAGGAATGTTCAGCGTGAAAATAAAGGGGTGGGCCCCTAGATTTCTTTTGCCAGCCCTGAGCATACCCATCTTTTGGTAGATGGACTTGTCATCTTACCCTTTGCTAAGGTATCCCTCACTATCTAAGGACCTGATTCAGCTTGGATCGCAGTTGCTAATACGCACACAATAGGCCAATTATTGCGTACTGCGCATGCTCGAACCGGCCACTGCGATTGGGAGTTTGATCGCAGTGACTATGCAAATGCATCATACAGTATTTGACAGGAGGTGCCGTTTGTGGGTGGTGATGGGGGGGTTGACCAAATGCAGGCGTGCCAGTGCGTTTGAATGCCGTTGCAGGGGTGTGCATAAATTATTCACTTCTATACCATACGTAGCCTTTAGCCCCATTGCGTGCGCTGAACTAAGCAATTCCTGAGTGAGGTCTGACCTGCCTTACCTGTGCGTGAGGTTTCGATGGTACTCGATTGTACCGATATGTTCGCAGTCTTGCTAACCATTACGGATGTGCATGTAGGTGAAGTGGGCGTCCTTATGTAGTGGTGCGGCGGCATTGCGATCGCTATGGATTAGCGTACTATTGCAGTTGTAAATTAGCCCATATATATATTTAACCCTTTCACCATTGTGGCTCTTCTCACCCCTGTGCAGAGCCTATTTTCTCATTTTTTGCTCTAGTCATTTTCCAAAATCAGTGTTATCATATATTTATGATACTGTACACTCGCACAAATTATACCTTAGTTTTTTTTGTTTTGTTTTTTTCAGAAGACTTTGAATACCACCATTTCTTTACACTTTCAAATACTGCAACTAAGGCCCGTATTCAATTAGATTTGCGTAAGCGATAAAGTTTCACCTGCTGTACTTTTCGCCTGTTTTATCAGCGGAAACTTATCGCGCGCATACCTGCGATTCGCCCTATTCAATTCCAAAAGACGTGAAAACGCAACCCGCCGAATGCAAAACAGGCGAAAAGTGCTGACAGAATTGGAGAAATCAGCATTACACCCCCTAAAAGATGCACTAACACTGGGGATCAATGTACTGTACATTCCCCCGATTAGCCCTAATAAAGCTATTTTGGGTACTTAAAGTTTGTCAATTTCTTCTAATTAGCGTCTTTGCTCTAGTGGTGAAGAATAGCATTAAGTAGTTTTTTTGGGGAAAATAAGTAGTCTTGTCACATTTGGGGTACTTGAAAATAGGTGAAAGCATGGTAAAGTCACTAAAGTAAAGTTTAAAAAAAGGTAAAAAAAACGCACCTGAAGCAAGCACCTGCAATCAAAAAAACACCTCCCGCACCTGCAATGAAAAAAACACCTCCCCCATACTTGCAGACTCCCCATAAGTCTATTTCGCTAGTTTTTATGTTTGTACCCCCACTTTGCACTTTTTTGCCTCCATTTTCAAAGTGCTTTTTTAGGGCGTTCCTTTGGGTGGGTATCCCAAGGGTGCTGAGTGGTTTCCCCACCTTTCCACCCCAAAATAGTGATTTTGCACTTTTTTCTCCACCTATTCAGAGGCAAATCTTTTTTGCCTATTACTGTACACTGCATTGCGTTTTCACGTACACGAAAGTTGTTTGCAATTGAATACGGAGATTAGTTTCCAGCTGGTGAAAAGTTGCAATCGGCGATACTTTTCACGGCTAATTGAATACGGGCCTAAATCTATTAAAGGTGCCCAAAAAGGTGAGTTTTTTTATTTGCAAACTAAAAGCAAATGTGTATAGAAAGTTTTGGTTTTACACAAAAATACTTTGTGGTTCTTGCTTCTACATTGATAATTTTCTGTACACAATGGGCTGGTGCGTCTGAGTCGCAGAGCGCGTGCATCCCGATTCTTTGCGTACAGAGATGCAGTACAGATTTGGATGCAGGGTCTGAGAATTTTAGTAGGCGTTCCTGGGAGGTAACAGATGGATGGTAAAACTGACGCACACTAATGGGAGTGCTATAGGCGTGTTTGCCAAAAGCAGCGGCAAACACAGACGCAAAGTCACTTACAAAGGAGACCATGGTCAGACAGAGAGACTACACCTGCTCTAGGGCAAGTCTCAGTGCTGCGACCAATGGTTCGTCGATGGCGCATCTAAAGACGGTAATCCAGCATCTATAAACGCTGCGAGTGGGCGCGTCAGTCCTTGCACATTCAGACGCATGCTTGTACACAGGGGAAGGAATTGGTAGCGTTATTAGCATAAAGAGGCAGATGTACTAAGCTTTGGACAGTGATAAAGTGGATGGAGGTAAAATACTAACCAACCTGCACCTATCCGTCAGTTTTCAAACACAGCCTGTAACATGGCCGTTAGTGTTATACTCCAGAACTAGTTCGCTCCATTTTCTGGGAGAGTCTGTAGCCATAATTAAAAGTGAGAATGCCCGGAGTGGTGGGGGGCATAGTGTTTAAGGGGCTACACCGCAAAAGCTATAGGAAATACCAAGCTGAAATTTTGCATGGGCAGGTAGAACTGTTGCCCGGTGCTGCATGCCAAATTTCAGGGTAAATAAATAAAAAATGAGGATTTGGGAGTAATCTAAAGTTCCAACTGTCAGTTTTTTCTGACAGTCTCAGTGGCAGTCCGATGGCGGGGAGGCAACAATGAAGAGCTACCAAAGAAGGAAGACCACGGAAGTTCTAGTGGGTGGCGGCCATGCAAAAGAGCTGACACAGGCTGCCGCCCACTAGGAGAAAAAGAGAGCAGAAGCCCTAGGGAGGTGGCAGCAGCGCAAAAGAGTTAATTAGCTGCCACCCCCTAGGTGAAGACGTCGGAGCCCTGGTAGGTTTGTGCCTGCCAGGTGAAGACACTGAGCCTTGGTGGGTTGACGCTCGCCAGGCGAAGACGCCAAAGCCCTGGTGGGTTGGTACCCACCAGGCAAAGATGCCAAAGTCCTGGGGTGGCATTGGCCACGAAAAAGAGCTTATAGGCCGCTGCTCCCCAGGCGAAGACGCCAAAGCTGTGGTGTGTTGGTGCCTGCCAGGCGAAGACACCGAAGCCTTGATGGGTTGGCGCCCGACAAGCAAAGCCACTTAAGTCCTGGGGTGGTGGTAGCCATGAAAAAGAGCTAAAATGCCACCAACCCCTAGCTGAAGGTGTAGCTAAATAAATTATGTTCAAAAATAGGTGTAATGTGTTTATTTTAATATTTCTTTTTCAGGTGTACTACAGGTACCAGCATGCGGGGGAGGCTTGCTGGGTTCTATAGTTTACCAACAAAAGACAATATTCTTTCAAATGCACAAAATTACACAATCAACCCGGCACCCACCACCCAGGGGTGCCGGGGATAGCCCCGGGCTATCAGCCTAGGCCAGGGGTGCCCTGGAGAAGGGGACCCCTTTATTGGGGGAGGCCTCCAGCTCCCCAGGGATCACTTGTCTAGGTGACTAGCGGTCAAGGTTGATGCTTCGGCTGGGGGACCCGGTGAAAGAGCTCCCCTGGCTGTGGCATTAGCCCCCCACTAGAAAAAGTCCAGTGCTGGATCTGGACAATACAGGGGATCCTATGCATTTTTTCCCCTCTGTATTTCCAGAACCAGGACCGGCTCAGAGCCCAGTGCTGGTTGCGCTGAATACAGGGGACCCCTTTGTCATTTGTCCCTTGTATTTTGGCAACCAGGACTGGTTCTGATTGACCCGGTGCTGGTTGTGTTAAATACAGGGGACCCCTATGTCATTTTCCCCCTGCATTTTCACAACCAGGACTGGCAGTGAAGAGCCCAGAGCTGGTTGTGCTTTACGGGGAGGGGGCCACTTTACATAATCAACCTGGCACCCACTGCCCAGGGGTGCTGGAGATAGCCCCAAACTATCAGCCCAGCCCTTGGGTGTCCTGGAGGGGATTGGACGCATGTCTGGCGGTTCATATCATGATGTGGAAGACCGGCAGTGAAGATCCTGACAGGTAAGTATTTCAACTATTACTAACCTAAACCCCCAAGTGCCTAAACCCTCTGTAAGTGCCTAAACCTAACACCTAACCCCCCTTCCCCACAGCCTAAACCTAAGTCTCCCAGGGGGGGTTCCTACCCTAATCTCCCCCTATGTGTGCCTAACCCTAACCCCCCTTTTCCTAACCTAACCCTCCCGATGGGGGGGGGGTGCCTATTGAATTTCTGCCACTCAACCTTAAAAAAACAATGAAATTCTGATCACTAAGACTGACTCCTTAATGGCCGTGTGTTCCTTGCGCAATCACACCCTAAGGTTAACTGCAGATTCAGCTCTCTCACAGAGAAGCGCAAAGTGGCGCTGCACGCTGGGGAGGGGGGCGCTCTAGGCCCCCTCAGCCCTGCTCAAAGCCAGGGGGGGCATGATCAGTGTGATTGCTCCCCCCCCACAGGCATAGGAGACTGCTATGGCTGGTGCTCAGCAGCCATGAGCAGTCTCCACTGCAGCTCAGCACACGCTGTGTGCTGGGCTGCTGTGAGGGAGGGGGAGCGGCACCATACCCGGGCCCCCGCCGGGCCCCTCAGGAAGCCCGGGCCCCGGTAATCTGTACCCACTCCCCCCCCCTCTTGGCGCCCCTGCATATAGGGCGTAGGGGCTCAGGGAGCTGATAATAGTTACTGCTATGGGGGAATAGGAGACAGACATATGGGGTGTGGGGGCTGATGACTTTGCTAAGTGAGGGGGGAGATAAAGACAAATGGGGAGTAGATGGGGTATGGGGGTATGCCTGTGCTGTGAGTGATGGGTGCTGACTGTGCTGTGCTGGCTGAGGGGTGATGGGTGCTGTGCTGTGATCTGTCCTGTGCTGGCTGAGGGGTGCTGGATGAGGGGTACTGTACTGGGTGATGGGTGCTGTACTGTAATCTGTGCTGTGAGAGGTACTGTGCTGGGCGAGGGATGCTGTGCTGTAAACTGTACTGTCGGGGTACTGTGCTGGGTGACAGGTGCTGTGAGGGGTGCTGTGCAGTGAGGGAAGAGGAGTGCTGTGAGGGGAGAATTTGCCCTGTAGAATGCCTTCTGCGGTAGGGGTATAATGAACTTTCCCCTAAAACCTGTCCCTTTTCTCCCATCACTGTAAAAGGAATAAACAACACTGTAAAAGGAATAAACAAACAAGTCCTTACAGCCAGAGATGTAGCATGTGGCCTGGGTGCCTGCAGCACGAGCTAGTTACAGCAGTGTGCTGAGAGGGGTGCTGTGAGGGGATAACCTGGGATTTTTTTCTGGGGGCACCAGAAAAAATATTGCCTAGGGCACCAAATTGGTTAGGGCCGGCTCTGATAATGATGGAGCTGCTAATTCACAGAATTGTGTGCTCATTGGAATACACACATGCAGTCTAAGCAACTGAGGTCTGAGCAGAAGATGGAGCTGTGCAGATGGGTGAGACAGAAAAGCGTGTAAAGGGGGGGAAGATTAAGCAGTACAGAGGTGGGGAGCCAAAGTAATGCAGACAGTGGCGCTGAGAGGGGGGGCGGGTACAGATTACCCGGGCCTGGGCTTCCTGAGGGGCCCGGCGGGGGCCCGGGTCTGATGCCACCCCCTCGCTCACAGCAGCCCAGCACACAGCGTGTGCTGAGCTTCATGCAGTGGGAGACTGCTCGTGCCTGTAGGGTGTGAGCGATCACACTGATCGTGCCCTCCTGGCTTTGCGCCGGGCTGAAGGGGCTCAGAGCGCCCCCCTTGCCAGCGGCGCTGAAATTTTGTTTTTTTGGGGGGAAGGGGGTGTGGCCACGCCTCCCACAATTAGGATACGCCCCCCTGTTACCCGGGCCTGAATGCAGATGGGTGGAAAACAGTGGTGCGGATGGGGGGAAACATTGAGGCACAGTTTGGGGGGACAGAGCAATGTGGATGGGGGTACAGAGTGGCATGAACATGGGAAAACAGAGCAGGGCAGATGGGTAAAGACAGATTGGTGCAGATGAGGGAATACACACTAGCACAAATGGGAGAACACACAACATTAGACATTTGCTGAAGACAGATTGGTGCGGATGGGGAGGAAGACAGAGTGGTGCAGGTTGGGGGGACAGAGAGGTGCAGAAGGAGGCAGAAAGAGAGAAAGACAGAGCGGTGTGGCTGGGGGGAAGGCAGTTGAGCAGATCGAAGCAAACAGAGTGGCTCGGATGCAGAGTGGTGCGGATGGGGAAAGACAGAATGGTGCGGATGAGGGAACACAGACTAGCACAGTTGGGAGATCACACAGCAGTAGGGATTGGGAAAGATATAGCAGCATGGAGTCGTATAGGGGAAGAAAGTGTAGATGCATAGACAGAGTATGATAGTTTTAGCAATTAGAGAGCTGAATGTGTATTATGAATAAGATGGATGTATTGTATGGAGTGAGAAGGATGTTGGAACCCAGTGAGAATGTTGTGGTGATCCAATGGGAAGATTGTGGGCACTGAGTAGGATGTGGGAGCCACATAACTTATCAGACCTCTGTTGCATAGACTGCATGTGTGTATTCCAATTCTGTGAATTAGCAGCTCCACCATTTTGTGAGTGACAGCAATCTCACTCTGTGAGAACGTTGAATCTGCAGTTAACCACAGGGTGTGATGGCATACCATATCTGTATTGCACAAGCAACACGTCCATTAAAGGCGACAGCCTTAATGATTGGAATTTCATTGCTTCTTTTTAAGTTTGAGTGGCAGAAATTCAATAGGTTTTGTGAAATTTCAGATCATGTCTAAGAAGCCTACATTGACATGAGAAACCGTAAAGTTTTTTGTCTATATATATATATATATATATATATATATAGTGTAAATTGTTTATATGTTGTTATGCTATGCTTCATTATTATGGACTTCTATGGTCACCTTCCGCAGAAGAGTAAGCCGTGCCTATGAAAAACATATAGGTACAAGCACTGGATTGTACAAAAGGACCTCAGGGCTTTATTCAGAGGCGGCCGTACAGTCTACGACCGCACGGCCGCCTCGATGTTTGTCTAGTGCGCATGCGCACGAGGGAGCCGGCTCCTTCGTGCGCATGCGTGAGACCCACTAAGACCGACAGCGCCGTTCGTAGCGGGTCTCTTTCCAAAGGGGGCGAGCTGTCGATGTTGATTGACAGCTCGCCCCGTTTGGAAGGCGGGCCGGGGGGGTGGCAGCCCAAACTGAGGCGTTCCCATGGGAACGCCTGCCATTTGGGGGAGGCCCCACTGACATCACTAGTGATGTCAGTGGAGAGCTTCAGGCTCTGACAGAGCCAGAAGCTCTCCGGGGCTTACGACAAGTGAGACCCTACCCTAGGGTCTCGTTGTAAGCCCCGATGGTCGCGATGGTCAATGACCATCGCGACCATCACCCGAGCGGTCATTAGAGCTGTGGGTGTTAACCCACAGCCTAATGACCGAAACAGAGGCGGCCGGTCAGGATGCAAGCAGCCGCCCAGTTTCTGAGCGACCGCTTGCATCTTCCGACCGCCTTTGAATGAGGGCCTCGATGTGGGTGAGAACTTGTCATTACCAGGGGTTTAAGAGCCTCAGCATGCGGGACAATTGTGTCTGTTATGCTGACATGCGGCGAGGGACTGGGGATATAAAAGTCACAGAGATGTGGACAGTTAAACGATTCATCAGCAATGATCGGTCAGGAGAAGAGGTGCTGCGCTACTACTCGGACAGAGAGCAGAAGTGACAGCCGCCATTAGCCGCTAAGTGAGAGAGAAAGGCAGGATTGGGGCGGAGCTAATAGCCAAGTGGCAGAATACCACCCGGAGAGGCAACTCCCATTCGGAGGTGGGGTGAATTCATCAAAGGAGGATCAAAGAGTCGGTGTTATCCACACAGTGGTAAGCAGAAACACCAAGGGGTCTATTTACTAAGCAGTGTTAGGAGACAAAGTGAAAAGTGATAATGTGCCAGCCAATCAGCTCCCAACTGTCATCTCACAGGCTGTGTTTGAAAAATGACAGTTGGGAGCTGATTGGCTGGCACCTTATCACTTTCTTATCACTTTTCACTCTGTCTCCTAACGCTGTTTAGTAAATAGACCCCCAAGTCCCTATTTGAAGACCCAGCTCAACAATCCGCAGATAGACACAGTACAAAGACAGCTAAAGTACCACTACAAGTTATTTCCCAATTAAGGCCCTCATTCAGAGCGCACGTTCTGAGCAGAGCGCACGCTCTGAATGAGGGCCGGGCTCCATTTTCATGGAGCGTCCTCCTGGACGCTCGTATAGCTGTGGGTCACCACCCACAGGCTATACGAGCGTGCTTTGTGATGGCCGCGATGGTCGAGACCATCGCGACCATCGAAATTGCGAGCCGGAGCCTGCGTTTGAGGTTTTCAACCGCAAGCTCCGGAGTGATTTTGGCTCTATCAGAGCCAAAATCACTCCCACTGACATCACTAGTGATGTCAGTGGGCCGGCTTCTGACTGGAGGCGTTCCTGTGGGAACGCCCCCGTCAGGGAGGCACGCCCCCGGCACGCCCACCAAAGGGGGCGTGCTGTCAATCAACATTGACAGCACGCCCCCTTTGATAGGACACAACGAGCGAAGGACTTTCCTTCGCTCGTCGCGTCTGGCGCATGCGCACGACGGAGCTCCCTCCGTCGTGCGCATGCTCAGTGCATAACATCGACCCACTTGCGAGCGGACAGCCACTCGCGAGTGGGTCTGAATCAGGCCCTAAGTCTCCTGACCACTCTCCTCTTTTTTAAATAAGAGATTGAAAGGAAGAGGAGTGTATTGTAAATCCAGCTATCCCAAACGTAGTTTCTAGAGGAAATTAGCTACCCGGGCAACGTTGTGCACCACCCAAGTGATCACTCTGAATAGACTCATTAAACTTGCTTAATAGTAAATAGTTAACTGGCCAGTAGGATTTAGTTATAGGTAAACAGAAAAATTGACAATTGCTAAGTGAAGTGAATATTGATATAAAGTTGATATTGCATGTTTGTTCCACTTACCTTTTCCCTTTTAGTGTTCAGGTCAAATCCTATGATCTTCGTGGATCCAGAATTCCTGTAAAATAAAACTGAAATGTTATCGGTGTATTAGCAAAAGTGAAGGGTTTGTTAAAATAAATCTAATTCAATGGAATCGACTTTGTATCCGATCATTGCCTCATCCTTACCTCTCTGGAACCAGGATCAGAAAAGAACTTCCAATTAATCAGCTGATTCCAGTTACAAGTAAGAGGGTATTTCACATCAGGAGCTGAATGGCTGGTACTTTATCTCTCTCCACTTTATCACTCTGCAAGGCTTAGTACATCTCCCCAAAAGACTTTAATGCAGCAAAAAAAGACACGGCCGCGTCCAACTCAAAATCAGGTCCTTCTCTGGGTCTATTTTAAAAATATCAGTCATGCGCGATTCCTCACTGCGCAATCACACGGCAAACAGCTCTTATAGTTCAATATTCACTTCACTCTGTGTCTGGGTGTGGAACTCTGCACATTTCTCCAGTAAGAACTGGTCATATTATACGATATCGCAACCACACCACACAGCTGAAAGGATTGACGCTGTCGTCACCCCACCTCTAATTACAAATTCTGCGGAATGTAGGATTTATAAATACAGCGCGGAGACGTCAGTGAAGGAGATATTGCAGGGTTATGTTGTAGTTGTGATCTATTCAGAACGGGAAATAAAATACATTAAAAGATTGAATTCAATTAGTCATGATAAAAGTTTTACCCATTATCAGGTAGCAAAAGGGGAACTCAAACTATGCACCGCTGAGCAATGCTTCAAATACAAAGAATGTGATTTACAGAGGAATGTGTGCACAACTCATTTATGCAATGTTAATGGTCTCTATACATGTTCCTACAATACTGATAGAATATATGTGTGTTATATGCTGGGAGTGCTAACAGGAATGTATTCATTTACTGAACAATAACCGAGAGAAAAAATAAATTCACAAGGAAATAGGCCGGTATAATAACTTTATATTCAGCTGTACAGTGGTTGACGGTATCCCCTTGGTATGAACAATTTAACACTATAACATCTTAGCTAAAATAAAGACACGGAGGCATGATTGGCAAATAAAACAGGTTTATTTCATTCTTATTTGTTCCTTAAAACCAAAACTAATGACCTTCTGCCCATCCTGTGTCGTATTAACACCACGTTACCCCTTTCAGCTAGCTTTATACCCATGCCATGCATCATGTCCTGGCACTGAAGGCATTTATGGTGGGCTCCTCTGGCATAGCTTACAGATAGCACGCTGCAATAACGAATGACCTGTCCATCCATTTCATATAACTGCGATAGCCATCTTCACCTATCCCCCATCCAACCACACCTTTCCTCCTAACCTCGGTGACTATAAACTAGAGATGAGCGGTTCGGTTCTTTTCACCAAATTAGCGCAAGTTCGGATTTATCTTAGCGGCTATTCAAAACACGTGAGAGCCGGATAGCCAACAAGATGCCATTTTCAGATACAAACCTAACTGAGTAGAACCAAACCGCTCATCTCTACCACATTGACATGTCTATAAACTGACATAAAGTATACGAACCATCTGTCCTTACTGTGAATACCCAGAAACACTGCAGTGCTGGAGGACTGGACCATCTCTGCGCACCATGCACTGCGAGGACCTCCCCACCCAATCCCTTACTCCTCTCCTTAAGGTGCTACACGAACGGGCGAATGAGCATAAGGGTTAAGAGAACCTTATTAACAAAAATATTAGCTGGAAATAGCAGAACTCTCACACACCCCAGCTGGGCTGAAAGGTCATACTCCATGTCCAATACTGAAGCCAAAGCAGAGGCCGGATCCAGCAGGTGAAGTCCGGTGAGAAAAAAAAAGTTGTGGATACACAAAAGAAACCGATGCAATGACTTCAGACTGCTCAGAGATTGGAACTGCGTCAACAATGGGAATTGGCACAGCAAACACGGCTGAGAGGGCTGGCCTGGGAGGGTGTCCAGCAAGCAGACTAAGGTGGTGCACGGGAACTGGTAGAGTGTAGGGAAATGAGTTTAGCAGGAGTAGAGGCAACTGGGTGAGAATGGCAGTTGTGGCAAGAGGTAGCAAAAAGGGGGTGTCTGCAGGCTGCCTGACAGATGGGTTTGGTAGGGCCGGAATTCCGACTCAAGGGAATTGGCAAAATGGTGTTGGGGGTGTGCGGGACCTAACTAAGGGAAGTGGGTTTAGGACACCGAAAGGAATTAAGAAACATGGCACAGGGAAACAATAGCATAAGACTATGAACACAGTGGGCACAGTCTGGGACAGGGTTCCTGGTGGTGCATGATTGGAGATTGGTGTGCTTTGTTGCAAGCACTGAAGATATATTTTTGGAACGGAAAGAGCCAAACGACTGTCCACACAGGCGCTTTCATTATTGAATTCATCCTTCCCCAATAGATCAGTTATCCTAATGAATTGTAAGTTTTGATGGGGAGATGCACCCAGGAACAATTCGATATACACAAGCAATAAAAGAAGAAAAAGTATTCGAACAAGGGGCACTCACAGACTGCTGATATCTAGAATCATCTCATTGAGGTCTCTCAGTTTTGGTGACCCAAGAAAATATATTAAGAATTACACTTTAATTCATCCTTTAAAACTAATGGTGCCCATACACATAGCAATATTTTACACAATCTGTCCGATTACCGCTGCATTGGAACGATAATTGGAATGACCCTTGCTGGTACACTTTTCTTCTTTTTTTTGCTTATCCTTAGGAACGGGTCAGATGGTAGCTGTATCATGCGGCTATATCTACATTCCGGATCTGACCCGGAGGTTGGAACAGGAGGCTAGATTCAGATGGGCACGCTGTTTTTTTTTTGTTCTGCCGCTCGCTAGACGCGTTCGCATGCAACCAGTGTATGCAAATCTGGCAAATCCACAGCAAGACAGACGATCGCACGGCAAGGCATTAGCATGCCCATTATGTCTTGGTGAGCGGTCGCTTTGTGTATGCAGATGCCCACCAGCCTGTCTAAAGACGCCCACTTGCGCACGTCATCTCCAGGAAGTGTATGCAACTATCATTACCATCGGGTACCATCGGACCCATATGCAACACTTGCGGCTGACCATACCCTACCACAAGCACTGCGAGCACTTCTGTGTAATATTCAACCAAGTGACGTGTACTATGATGCTGTCTCTTATTTATGCACGCCTGCGTTCGCACCTCCACTCCCCCGTTTTAATAGCTAGCCCCTGTCACCACCCGCAAATGGTTTCTCCTGTCACTTATTCAGCCGGACTATCTATGCACAGCGAGCGAACGCTTCCCAATCACTTGGTCTGATTTGCGCATGCGCATTGCGATGCATATGCATGCGCATAATTAAAAAATCGGCTGGCTGTGTGCGAACGCTTCTTAGCGAGCGGGTCTGAATCGGGCACAGGGTTCCAAACTGGATCAGATCCAGGATATTCCCGAGTCGGCGCCATTCACATTGGAGCCTGGTCTGCAGTGACCCGGCTCTTCCGATGTGGAAGTGGACGCTTGGAGATGACGCAATCTCAAAGCGCCACTGAAGCTGGCCAATCGGCCGGGATGCGGCGTGCTCCAGGTCATCGTGACTCGGATTGCGCCGTTTACACTGCAGGGTTTTACGGGTCATTCCCGTGTTACATCCTGCAAGTTACCTGGGTTGTATTGGCGGGTCACTCGACCCGGGAATCTAATCCTGTCCCCTTTTACACCAAGGAGCTACCCGGGTTAACCCTGCAATAACCCGGGTTTTAGCTCTGGTGTAAAAGAGGTATAAGGGAGACACTGTACCACCGTGCCCGGAAGTTCATCCACCCAACAACAATATACTGGTCAGTCGCACCTGTAATGAATCACCGGAGCTGCCGGCTCATTACATGCTGAGGCTCTAGGAGGAATAGCTGCATATAGGAGTGACAGTGGTGGGAGTTTGTACCTGTCATTGCTGACCGAAGGATTGGAGAACTGTGGCTGAGGACTGTGAGTATAGTGGAGGAATTACACTACCAACATTTATAGGAACATTATCTTCGTATCTGCCACAGCACTGAAACTACTTGAATATTGGATACTTTCTGTGCTACAAAGTGATTTCTAAAGAGACCTATCCTTTACCCGACTTTGTGAACAATCCGCATGGTTCACAAAGTCGGGTAATGGATAGCCGGCAAGGACCAGCGATGCGCTTGCACGCTGGGTCCTTGCCGTCCCCGACTGTCTACTGAACATGCCCGTCAACCTGACGACGCTCGTCAGGTTCGGCATGTTCAGGGATAGTAGGTCGGGCTCCTTCACTGAATGACGTTCAGTGCAGGCACTGCACCTCGGCGACCTGTAGGTTCAGACTTTCAGGTTGCGTAATGGATACAATTATACAATCTAAGCAACCTATTACCATGGGACAGCACAATAGCACTTCAATACTTGGTAAATAAAACAGTAGTGATAACTTCTTGGCGCTCAGAGACAAAAAGGATTATGTTCGGGGAGAATATATGCACTTCAAAAGAATTGCTAATTAAAAGCATTTTATTTATGACATTGGGAAAAATAATATAGATAAAAAAAGAAAAAACACATAAAATCCAAAATATATGACAAGGTAAAGTGCTTAAGTGTGATATTGCACTGAAAGTCCTGCACTTCAATACTATCCGTGTGCTTGCCACTAACCATTACTTCATATTGTTTTATACCATTATAGCAATTGTAACTATATGTGTAAAGTTTTAATATATGCTCTCTGTGCGTGCAGCTAAGAACTTATAAATGGCCATTTATAACATTAATGTTTTATGATTGTGTGATTTTTACATAAATAAAACAGGATATTTTTTCCTCTTTAATTTTTGTCCCTTGTGATAAGCGTCACCTATAGCTTTTCTTTATTACCCAGATCCTGAAGTCTGCCAGTTGTGTTAAAGCAGAAATCATTTTAAAGGCAAAACCTGGTTGGTTTAAAACAGTCACCACAAGACTCACCGGGAGTATATGTACTTGCTTGTAAAGCATGGACATATATCCATTATTATTATTATTACTATTATTATTATTACTATTATTATTATTATTATTATTATTATTGTTGTTATTGCTGCTGCAGT
Organism: Taudactylus pleione; assembly: GCA_031769625.1. Classification (NCBI taxonomy): domain Eukaryota; kingdom Metazoa; phylum Chordata; class Amphibia; order Anura; family Myobatrachidae; genus Taudactylus; species Taudactylus pleione. Next base: position 3,973,822 of record JAUIMM010000694.1, on the reverse strand, counting down.
TGGTATTTTTATTATAATTCATATTGCAGTTTCTGTTATTACCTTTGATGTTTATGTTGCTGCTTTTATTATTATTATTATTATTATTATTATTGTTGCAGCTGCTGTTATTATTTTTGATGTTTATGTTGCTGCTGTTAGTGTTATTATTATTATTATTATTATTATTATTATTATTATTAGTAGTAGTAGTAGTAGTATTAGTAGTAGTAGTAGTAGTAGTAGTAGTAGTAGTAGTATCATCAATATTTTTAATAAACTGTGAAAAATATTTCAAGCATAGTTACAGTTCCGTGTAATGAATAAATACACTTGCCCACGGAATAGAGTAAGTGTGCACGTATGCCAGTTTCTTCTAGTGATAAAGCACATTACATAATGTTAGTACACAAAGACATAACATAACAATGAGTACAGATATGAGTGTGCAGTAACTATTAGGAAGTCTCTCATCACCAGTAAAAGAGCAATTGCTGGTGATAGACATCGCTCCCACCTTCGCCGTTAATGGTGCACGATAAATGATCTGGAAAATTGTGGGAGTCAGATAATATAATGTTTGCTGTACTTCCAATGACTTGTTATGCTACAGAAAGAGATGTCAGTACATGAGATATTACAGGGTTATGTTTAGTGGGTCTATTTGCAATGAGAACCAACACATATTAAAAGCTTGAAATTAAGCATTCATTCTAGAAGTTAAATGGATTCCTAGATACTTGTTTGCACTATGCTTTAAAGCATCAGTAAAACAGCATATACAGTATTTATGCTGTTATATGTAACACTGGCAACCCCATCACACTAAAACTACAGTAGGTTCAAGTGCATCTTTTTTTTTTAAATTGGACACTCTGTTGCTGCTATCCCTCTGCCTGTCACTTATGCTGCTATTCTAAAATGATTAGTGTAAAAAGGCAAACATGCCAATCATCTCAATCATTTCATATATTGTATTTGGCTGGACACTTGGTTTTGCTGTCTGACTACTGTACATCTTGTTTTTTAAATTGTACTCTCTGCCACTGCTATCACTCAGGTTGCTGTATAATGAAATCTAGTCAAAATCAGTACATAATCAATTAAGTATTACTATGCTGAACTTTCACTAATATAACTCGGAACTGCCATTTTTATTTGTGTTCTATTGATATGATTATGCTGCACCTGAGCAAGTGACCTCCAGACGACAGGTACTATAAATATACACACCTGGAGAAGATCTTTATTTGCCCTCAAACCTACCATTTAGAAAAGCACAGAAATGCGTCAGCACATTTAGGAGATCTTTATTACCGGTTACCAATGTTTTGTAGAGCAGATTGAATCCAGCTATAAACCATTGTGTCTCACCATTGCAAGGACATCGCATATGCAGTCGGCTGCTATAGTTATTTATGTATCTCGGTAACAGCCATTACAGGCTAAACAAGTTCCGTTAAACAATCATAGAGATCCATAGGAGGATAGCATCAGCAATCTACACTGGAAGCCCAGAGGGGCAGTAACCAGCAAGGAAGACTCATGTCGAGCAGGTGTCCCATGAGACTGCCTTTACGTTGTACCATATTCATCCTCCAAATTTAAATTACCAAATGACCTCTAATTTTCTTCGCACTGACAGGTGCAGAACGCAATATCAGAGCCGTAACTAGACCTTTTGGTGCCCTGTGCCAGAAAGAGCATTGGCGCCCCCCCTCATTTCTCAAAGGGACATAATGCACCCAAAAAAGGGCCATGGCTTCATGGGGAAGGGCCAAGGAAGAGATAGGGGAGGCAAGGAGATGCTGGGGATGAAATAAGACGAAGCTACAAGCAAGAATAATAATAAACAGAAATTTGACAACCCAAACAGCGCCCCCTTACCTGTGGTGCCCTGTGCGATAGCACCGGCTGCACTACCCTATCTACGTCCCTGCGCAATATCACCAGTGTTTTTACCATTTAGTATCTTCTAGTAGCACTAATACAATCCCCATTTGCAATATATACTAACTTGATAGGAGTGATAGGAATCGGTATGAAATGCCGCCATCCGCAGAAATGAAGGGATCGCGGCAGCGGCAGCGGCAGCCCGACAGCGCTGGAAATCCTGATCGACCTCAGGTAAGTAACTAACTAACCTAACCCCCTAACCCTCCTTAGGGGTGCCTAACCCTAACCTCACCCCCAAGTGCCTAACCCTAATCCTCCCTGTAAGTGCCTAACCCTAACCCCCCCTACCCCGCTGCCTAAACCTATGTCCCCTGGGGGATGCCTAACCCTAAGTCCCCCCAGTGGTGCCTAACCCTAACCCTCCCTCCCCCGAGCCTAACCCTCCCAGGGGGGTGCCTAACCCTAAGTCCCCCCCGGGTGGCTAAACCTAACCCTCCCTCCCCCCTGCTGTCCGCTCGTGGCGCCCAGCATCCCTTCGATCGGGATGCCAGGCGCCTGTCTCCTGCCATCAGGAAAATGACAGGCATCTAGATATAGACGCCTGTCATTTAACCCACGCTGGGATAAAGCAGTTGGGAAGCCTGCTGTCAGGATCACGTCAGTCGGTTTCCCGATTGCATCCCGACTGATATATAAGTAGGACAAACTACTCACAGCGAAAATATCAACATTTCATACTTCATGTGTGATACAACTATCCATCATGAAAGTGTAAATATTAACAGTCGTGCCCTTATATTAAGGCTGCAGCTAAAAAAATGGATTTCTCCATAGAGAATTCCGGAGGGGAGGGGGCAGGGTGTTCAAGGGGCTATTCCTCAAAAGCTATTAGAGGTATGGATCTGAAATTTGGTAAGGCTGAGTAGAACTGTCACTGGGTGCTGCATGCCAAATTTGAGGGCATAATCATAAAAAATGAGGATTTGGGAGTAATCTGAAGCTCCAACTGTCACTTTTTTCTGACATTCTCAATTAGGACCACTTCTCTGCTATAGTCTATGGGTTTTTTTGGGGAAGGCATAACTCAGTGTAGGGGTGGAATTTAGACTTGGGGTTTGTTTTATTAGGTAGCTAATGTGCCAGGGTACATGTTTTTGAGGTTCAGGTAAATTAGAAAGTTAAAGTTTTTAAACTATTACCTCAAGAATGCGCCAATGTAGAGATAGGACTTTTGAACTTGTTGTGCAGCCACAGTAGGAGCCTCCAGCAGGTGTAATAACTGTGGCTTCACTTGGGTGCACATAGATGGCCGTTGTTTGCGGGTTTTAGTGGTGGTGGGCTCGGGGGAAAGAAGCTGGTGTCAGCTGCAGTGGGAGCCGGCAGAAAGGCGCGGGGGGGTAGTGGGCGTTAGGTGCGGCCAGAACTCGGGGACAGTAGCGGGCTTTAGCGGCAGCGGTGCTGGCGGCAGTGCGGATGGCGGAGGGGCAGATGTTAGGACCCGGGGGAGGTAGCAGCACACAGAATACAGACTCGGATCTGGTAGATCCAAAATACCTGCTTCTGTGTTTAATTAAAAATAAAAATGGTGTGGCCCCGCCCCCCAGAAAACAACCAGCACGGGGCTTTGGAGCCCCAGTACTGGTTGTGCTAAATACAGGGGACAAATGACGTAGGGGTCCCCCATATTAAGCACAACCAGCACCAGGCTGTTCAGAACCAGTCTTGGTTGCCAAAATACGGGTGACACATGACGTAGGGGTCCCCCGTATTTAGCACAACCAGCACAGTGCTCTGAGCCAGCCCTGGTTCTGGAAAAACAGGGGGGAAAAATGCATAGGGCCCCCCTGTATTTACAAGAACCAGCACCGGACTCCAAGCGGGGGGGTGATGCCACAGCAAGGGGAGCCCTTTCACCGGGCCCCTCAGCCACAGCATCACCCCCAGGGGCGCCGAGAGGGGGGGGGAGCGGGTACAGATTACCGGGGCCTGGGCTTCCTGAAGGGCCCGGCGGGGCCCCGGGTCCTGCGCCGCTCCCCCTCCCTCACAGCAGCCCAGCATGTGCTGAGCTGCAGTGGAGACTGCTCGTGGCTGCTGAGCACCAGCCATAGCAGTCTCCTATGCCTGTGGGGGGGAGCAATCACACTGATCACGCCCCCCCTGGCTTTTTGCAGGGCTGAGGGGGCTGCAAATCTTTTTTTTTTTTCGGGAAGGGGGCATGGCCACACCTCCCATGATTAGGCCACGCCCCCTACTACCCGGGCCCGCTGCGGCTCTCAGAGGACCTGATCACCCCTGACTGCTAGTCAGCCCAGGCCGTGAATCCCTGGTGAGTTGGCGACCCCCCAATATAGGGGTCCCCCTCCTCAGGGTGCTGGGTTGATTATGTAAAGTGTGGTGCATGTGAAAATATAAATATTGTCTTTTGCTGTGGAACTACAGTTCCCAGCAAGCCTCCCCTGCATGCTGGTACTTGGGTAGCCATAAATATCAGCATGCGGGGCATTACAGGCTTGCTGGTACTTTTAGTTCCACAGCAAAAGCAATATTAAAAAAAACACACAACACACCATAGAAAAGTACAATTTTATTAAAACATACATGCACACACACATGTACTCACACATGCACACACTATCTCACATACTCACCTAGTATCTCTGAAGCCAATCTGTCCTCTTCTCCAGTAGGTAATCCAATGGGGAGCAGGCCTGCTGAGAGTCGCGGTGGGCCCGGGTAATAGGGGGCATGGCCTAATTGTGGGAGGCGTGGCCACACCCCCTTCTGAAAAAAAAAAGATTTGCGGCGCTGCGCGCTGGGGAGGGGGAGCGCTCTGGGCCCCCTCAGCCCTGCTCAAAGCCAAGGGGGGGCGTGATCAGTGTGATCGCTCCCCCCCACAGGCATAGGAGACTGCTGTGGCTGGTGCTCAGCAGCCATGAGCAGTCTCCACTGCAGCTCAGCACACGCTGTGTGCTGGGCTGCTGTGAGGGAGGGGGAGCGGCGCCGGACCCGGGCCCCCGTCGGGCCCCTCAGGAAGCCCGGGCCTCGGTAATCTGTACCCGCTCCCCCCCCTCTTGGCGCCCCTGATGGGGAGTACCTGTAATAAAAATTCCATACGCACCTCCTCCTATGTGTGGATCAGGTCCTCTTCACACAATCCAGGGTCTTGACAAAAAAAAAATAACGAGATACCCGAACCCTCGCACAGTAGCAGTGTTCTCTAAGAACACTACCACCTGAATGACAGGTCTGCCGGGGATTTTAGTACAGAAATCCCAGTGTGGAGCTCTCATTGGCTGAGAGAGGCGAGCTGTTCTCACCTATGAGCTGTTCTCACCATTGACTTCAATGGTGAGAACTGAGCATGATCTTTCAAAGATGGCCACCACGAGCCAATCACGGCTTGCAACGACATCGCCCCTCCCCCTCGGCTGGCTTAAATATAGCAAGCGTGAGGCCCTATCCATTCAGTTGTCGGCTGGGGAGCTGGAGAGACCAGCTGAAGCATATAGCTGCAGCGGAAGCCCTGGATGGGCAGCGGCCGCGCAAAAGAGCTTAATGGCCGCCGCGGTCCAGGTGAAGACGCCGTTGATGTCCTGGGGGAGCAGCAGCCATGTAAAAGAGCTTAAAGGCTGACACCCCACAGGTGAAGGTGCGGCATAATAAAAATACTTTAAAAAACGGTGTCTGTTTTATTTTAATATTTCTTTTGCAGAGGTACTATAGGTACCAGCAGGCCCTTAATGCCCGCCTGCTGGTACTTGTGGTTCTCCAAGTACTAGTATGTGGGGATGCCTGCTGGTACCTGTAGCACTACTGCAAAATACAATATTTATATATTCAAATGCACCACACAACACAATAAACCAAGCACCAACTGCCCAGGGGAGGGGGAACCTAGCACCCCAGGGATCACCAGCCTGGGCTGACTAGTGGTCATGGGGTGATGCTGCGGCTGGGGGGCCCGGTGAAAGGGCTCCCCTGGTTGTGGCATCACCCCCCCACTAGAAGGGGTCCGGTGCTGGTTCTTGTAAATACAGGGGGACCCTACTCATTTTTCAACCCTGTATTTCCAGAAACAGGACCAGCTCAGAGCCCTGTGCTGGTTGCACTAAAGATGGCGAACCCCTACGTCATTTGTCCCCCATATTTTGGCAAGCAGAACTGGTTCTGAAAAGCCTGGTGCTGGTTATGCTTAATACGGGGGACCCCTACATAGTTTGTCCCCTGTATTTAGCACAACCAGTACTGGGGCTCCATAGCCCAATGCTTGTTGTCTTCTAGGGGGCCGGGCTACGCCTTTTTTTTTTTAACATTCAATTTTTAACAGATGTGTAGATAGATCTCACTGCTGCATTCATCCATCTGTGACTTATTGATTTGATTTTCTCAGGTGTAAATTCACTACCAGTGAGCCCTCTGTCGCCCACTGGTGCCCCCTTTGCACTGCACCGCTGCCACTGCTCTGCACCACCACCACTGCTGCTACCCCACATGCCTACAGCCGTCTCGCACTCTGCACCTCCCAAACCAACCTCCTGTGTGCTGTCCCCTCTTCCACCTGCGTTAGTGTACCACTTTGTTGCCCTTATCCCCTGCAGGTGGCCCGGTTTGCTCATCCAAACCCTGATAGCTATGTAATTCCATAGACAAAAAACCTTACTGTTTCACATGTCCCATTAAGGCAGCTTAGAAATGATCTGAAGATTTACAAAACCTATTGATTTTCTGCCACTCAAACTTCAAAAAGCAATGAAATTATGATCTTTAAGGCTGACGCTTTAATGGACATGTTCCTTGCGCAATACAGATATGATATGCCATCACACCCTGTGGTTAACTGCAGATTCAGCACTCTGACAGAATGAGATTGCTGTCACTCACAAAATGGTGGAGCTGCTAATTCACAGAATTGTGTGCTCATTGGAATACACACATGCAGTCTATGCAACTGAGGTCAAAGCAGAAAATAGAGCTGTGCAGATGGGATAAAAGTGGTGTGGATATGGGGAGGAGACACAGCAGTGTGGATAGGGGAGACACAAAGGTGTGTAGAGGAGGGAAGGTTAAGCAGTACAGAGGGGGGTAGCCAAAGTAATGCAGATGGGTGGAAAACAGTGCTGTGGAAGGGAGGAAACAGAGCGGCATGGTTTGGGGGGACAGCGACATGGATGGGGGAAGAGAGTGGCATGGACATGGGAAGACAGAGCAGTGCAGATGGGTAAAGACAGATTGGTGCAGATAAGGGAATACAGACTAGCACAAATAGGAGAACACACAACAGTAGGGATTGGGGAAGACAGATTAGTGTGGATGGGTAGGAAGATAGAGTAGTGCGGGTGGGGGGAGCAGAGAGAGTTGCATGGTTCGGGGGGACAGAGTGGTGCAGATGGAGAAAGAAAGAGTACCACAGAGGAAAGGAAGACAGCGGCGTGGCTTAGGGGCAGGTAGTGGTGTAGAAGGAAACAGAGTGGCATGGATGCAGGGTGGTGCAGATGGGGAAAGACAGATTGGTGCGTATGAGGGAACACAGACTACCATAGTTTGGCAACCACACAGCAGTACGGATTGGGGAAGAAAGATTGGTGTGGATGGGGAGGAAGACAGAGTGGTGCGGGTGGTGCGGGGAGACAGAGTTGCACAGTTGGAGGACCAGAGTAGTGCAGATGGAGGAAGAAAAAGTGCCACAGATAAGAGAAAGACAGCAGCGTGGCTGTGGAGAAGGCACGGATGGAGGGCGGTGCGGCTGGGGAAAAACATTGGTGCGAATGAGGGAACACAGACTATCACAGTAGGGATTGGGGAATATATAGCAGCATGGAGGCATATAGGGGAAGAAAGTGTATATGCATAGACAGAGTATGATATTTTTAAAAATAAGGGAGCTGAAGGTGTATTCTAAATGAGATAAATGTATGCAGTGAGAAAGATGTTGGAAGCCAGTGAGTTTGTTTTGGTGATCAAATGGGAAGATTGTGGGCACTTAGGGGGTCATTCAGACCTGCTCGCAAGTGCAGGATGCTCGCAAGCGGGTCGATGTTACCCCAATGCGCATGCGCACGACGGAGGGAGCTCCATCGTGTGCATGCGTGAGACCCGGACAGCGACAGCCATGCTGTCGCTTGGGGTCTCGCACCAAAGGGGGCGTGCTGTCGATGGTGACTGACAGCACGCCCCCTTTGGTGGGCGTTCCGGGGGCGTGGCTGCCAGATGGAGGCGTTCCCATGAGTACGCCTACCGTCTGGGTCCGGCCCCACTGACATCACTAGTGATGTTAGTGGGAGTGATTTTGGCTCTGATAGAGCCAAAATCACTCCAGGCTTGCGGTCACCGAGACCCTACTGCAGGGTCTTGTCGCAAGCCCGATGGTCGCGATGGTCTTGACCATCGCGACCATCTTTTTGGCCGCTCGCATATGCTGTGGGTGGCCACCCACAGCTATGCGAGCGGCCAGGAGGCCGCTCCATTTTTAGGTAGGAGGGCCCTGATTCAGAGCGAGCGCTCTGGTCAGAGCGTCCGGCTCTGAATCAGGCCCTTAGTCAGGGCCATCTCTTCCATTGGGCTTGTTGGGCAGTCGCGCAAGGGCCCGAAGATTGTAGGGGCCCTCCAACCCGCCCCCTGCAGCCTGGGCCAGTTGGTAAATTTGTGATATTTTTATAAGCCAACTGCCGGTGCACTGTATTCTGATCTAAATGTGACGAGTACTCACCTCAGTACCAGTTTCACTTTATGTATGGGATGTCTGATGGGCATGCAGGGGGTTTAATTTTATTGACCATTTAAATTTTTTTACCCGTGAATGGGTGGGTAGGGGCCCCAGTGCATTGCTTTGCCCAGGGCCCACACTGCTGTTAAGACAACCCTGCACTTAGTGGGATGTGGGAGCCACATAACTGCTCAAACCTCAGTTACATAGACTGCATGTGTGTATTCCAATGAGCACACAATTCTGTGAATTAGCAGCTCCACCATTTTGTGAGTGACAGCAATCTCATTCTGTGAGAGTGCTGAATCTGCAGTTATGGTGATGCCATACCATATCTGTATTGCGCAGGGAACACATCCATTAAGGCGTCAGCCTTAATGATCATAATTTCATTGCTTTTTGAAGTTTGAGTGGCAGAAAATCAATAGGTTTTGTGAATTTTCAGATCATGTCTAAGCTGCCTTAATGGGATATGTGAAACAGTAAGGTTTTTTTGTCTATGGATTCATATATATATAGATGCAACTAAATGCATTAGGGCTGGGCTTGACAAGGTACTTCTGACAGTGCTCCAGCTGTCCGCAGGCGTCCATGTGTTTCCAGCGTGTAAGCAGGAGGTTGCCATGTCTGTTATACTTATGCCATGTGGTATCCAGTCCACACAGGGTGAGACTTGGTACAATTCTTCTAGATCATTCAATGTTTGTTGGAGATTTTATCTGTTTTAATAAAAGGATAATGCACTATATAGCGCCCTCTTTCTGCTTATTTTATACCAGATTCCTATTTTTCTGGAGAGGTCACAGGATTTAAAGTGCAGAGGGAAAGCAGCGGCTTGAACAACTTTGGAAGCCTAGTGTACTACAAGTGCCAGAAATTTTCTTCAGCACAGTGTGGATTTTACATTTGCTGTAACAGCTCTGACATCACTAAGCGCAAATCCTTAACATATGTTTTATTGCATATATATATATATATATATATATATATATATAATGTTTGTGTTTGTATTATTGTGTGTTTTACAATTAAATAATGATCTAATTGGAATTGGGTAATAATTAAATAAAGCACAGGCTAGTTTAAGTAATGAAATATGTATCTGACAAAAGATGAAAATTAAAGATAAGATTAGTCTATCTCAGAGCATTTGACTTCTGGGCCAGGCTTGGTGTCTTTTTTTTAATGCGTTACTATTATCCCTCTGCATGTCACATATGTTGCTGTATAACAGTATCTAATCAAATCAATATCTACCGTATATACTCGAGTATAAGTCGACCCGAATATAAGCCGAGGTACCTACTTTTACCCAAAAAAACTAGGAAAACTTACTGACTCGAGTATAAGCCTAGTGTGGGAAATGGCAGCAGCTGGTAGTGCCCCCAGTAGTAATTCCCCTTGGTTGTGCCCCCAGTAGTAATCCCTCCTGGTAGTGCCCACAGTGGTAATCCCACCTTTCAGTGCCTCCAGTAGTAATCCCCCCCTGGTAGTACCCCCAGTAGTAATCCCCCCTTTTAGTGCCCCCTGTAGTAATCCCCCACTGGTAGTGCCCCCTGTAGTAATCCTCCCCTGATAGTTCCCCCAGTGGTAATCCCCCCTTTTAGTGCCCCCTGTAGTAATCCCCCCTTTTAGTGCCCCCTGTAGTAATCCCCCCCTTGTAGTTCCCCCAGTGGTAATCCCCCCTTTTAGTGCCCCCTGTAGTAATCGCCCCCTGATAATGCACCTTGGTAGTGCCCCCTGCAGTAATCGCCCCCTGGTAGTGCCCCCTGATAATGCCCCCTGTAGTCATCGCCCCCTGTTCCCCCCCCCCAGTAGAGAGAGACGTGAAAAGAATTAAAAAAAAATAAACACTTACCTTAAACTCCCGCTCCTGGTCCCGCCGCTGTCCGCTCCTCCGGCCGCTTTGCATGGGAGAGATGTCATCATGACCCACTGTGGGAGCCGGAAGATGGCTCCCGCAGTGGGAGCAGCAGCAGCCGCTGAGAGTCTGACAGACTCTCAGCGGCTGCTGATTACACCAAACACGTAGCTGCCGGCTCCGGCGGCTGTGTGTTTGGCAGTGTGTAGCGCTGACCGAACTCCGTCCGGTCAGCGCTACACTTGACTCGAGTATAAGCCGAGGGGGTACTTTTTCAGCACATTTTTTGTGCTGAAAAACTCGGCTTATACTCGAGTATATACGGTATTCAAATCAGAAACTATACAAAATTCAAAATGATACATGATAATTGTCTCTTTTACACCATGTGACTTCTGTGCTATGGCCCACCTGGGGTGTATTTACCTTTTTTAAAATGAGCACTCTGCCGCTGCTATCCCTCCTGCATTACAGATTTGTTGCTGTATAACAGTATTTAATCAAATCAGCAGCTATTCAAAAATGAAGATGAGACACCAATTGGCTTTCTGAAAACCATTTGACTTCTGGGCAAGACTCACCATGCTGTTTCTAATTTTGCCAAGTGACACTCTTTCTTCCTCTTTTTTTTACTGCTGCTGTTATAACCTTGCTTGTCACACACGTTGTATAACATTAATGAAATGCGGATTGATTTTCTCAAACCACTTCACTTTTGGGCTCCGGCCATCTTGATGTATCTTCTATTCTAAAATGAGCAACCGATCAGCCAGTGCTCTGCCTTCATGTTTTATGGGTGTTGTACAGTATCTTTTATTAAGCTGCCATCCTATCTGCCACTGCTGTGTTACTACTGTATGGGGTAAGGGGTGCTGTATGCTTTTCTGTACGGCCATTTCTTAAACTGAACTAAAATACATCGGGAGCGATTTTTCCAAGATCGAAATCAGAAACATAAAGATGGTTTTAATACCATAGCAAAAATACGATGATCTCTACTTTAAACTGTCACTAGATTGAAACATTTCAGCCAACTGCAAATTCAAACCTGACCATAGTATTGTCCATTGTTCACATAAAAATATAGAATAAAAATCTTTAAAATTGCTGGAAAATGATTAAATTGAGCATTAACATCCGAAAAGGGGACATTTGATTATAGTTCATTTCAGCATCTTTAAGTGGAGATGTCAGTAATTTCATCAGTAAATGTAATGAATTTTTGTGGAGCCTTGGGATTATGCTTCTATGGGGGACCACACCAAAAGGAGTAGAGCTGTGATACTACAGAGAGGTGTCAGTTTGGCAGCATGTAATACAGTAGGAGGATACATTCATACTGTTTGTACAGTGCGTAGCATGCAATGATGTACAGAGGTGTTTACACTATGGGAACAGCATGTAGAGTGCAATGAGAGGTACGGATGTGTTGGCACTGTGGGAACAGCATGTAGCGTGCAATGAGAGGTACGGATGTGTTGGCACTGTGGGAACAGCATGTAGCGTGCAATGAGAGGTACGGATGTGTTTGCACGCTACATGCTGTTCCCACAGTGCCATGAGAGGTACGGATGTGTTGGCACTGTGGGAACAGCAAGTAGCGTGCAATGACAGGTACGGATGTGTTGGCACTGTGGGAACAGCATGTAGAGTGCAATGAGAGGTACAGATGTGTTGGCACTGTGGGAACAGCATGTAGAGTGCAATGAGAGTTACGGATGTGTTGGCACTGTGGGAACAGCATGTAGAGGGCAATGAGAGGTACGGATGTGTTGGCACCGTGGGAACAGCATGTAGAGTACAATGAGAGGTACGGATGTGTTGGCACTGTGGGAACAGCATGTAGCGTGCAATGAGAGGTACGGATGTGTTGGCACTGTGGGAAGAGCATGTAGCGTGCAATGACAGGTACGGATGTGTTGGCACTGTGGGAACAGCATGTAGAGTGCAATGAGAGGTACGGATGTGTTGGCACTGTGGGAACAGCATGTAGAGTGCAATGAGAGGCACGGATGTGTTGGCTCTGTGGGAACAGCATGTAGAGTGCAATGAGAGGTACGGATGTGTTGGCACTGTGGGAACAGCATGTAGAGTGCAATGAGAGGCACGGATGTGCTGGCTCTGTGGGAGCAGTGCGTAGCGTGCAATAAGAGGTACGGATGTGTTGGCACTGTGGGAACAGCATGTAGAGTGCAATGAGAGGTATGGATGTGTTGGCACTGTGGGAACAGCATGTAGCGTGCAATGAGAGGCAGGGCCGTAGCTAGGGTAGTGCGGCTAGTGCCATCGCACAGGGCACCACAGGTCAGGGGGCGCTGTTTGGGCCTGTCAAATGTCTGTTTATTATCATTCTCACTTGTAGCTCCCTCTTATTTCATCCCCAGCATCTCCTGGCCTCTCCTATCTCTTCCCTGGCCCTTCCCCATGAAGCCATGGCCCTTTTTTGGGTGCATTATGTCCCTTCGAAAAAATGAGGGGGGCGCCAATGCTCTTTCTGGCACAGGGCACCAAAAAGTCTAGCTACGGCTCTGATGAGAGGCACGGATGTGTTGGCACTGTGGGAACAGCATGTAGCATGCAATGAGAGGCACAGATGTGTTGGCACTGTGGGAGGAGTGTAGCGAGCAATGAGAATCACAGATGTGTTGGCACTGTGTGAGGAGTGTAGCATGCAATGAGAAGCACGGATGTGTTGGCACTGTGGGAGGAGCGTAGCATGCAATGAGAAGCACGGATGGGTTGGCACTGTGGGAGGAGTGTAGCATGCAATGAGAAGCACGGATGTGTTGGCACTGTGGGAACAGCATGTAGCGTGCAATGAGAGGTGCGGATGTGTTGGCACTGTGGGAACAGCATGTAGAGTGCAATGAGAGGTACGGATGTGTTGGCACTGTGGGAACAGCATGTAGCGTGCAATGACAGGTACGGATGTGTTGGCTCTGTGGGAACAGCATGTAGAGTGCAATGAGAGGTACGGATGTGTTGGCACTGTGGGAACAGCATGTAGAGTGCAATGAGAGGTACGGATGTGTTGGCACTGTGGGAACAGCATGTAGCGTGCAATGACAGGTACGGATGTGTTGGCACTGTGGGAACAGCATGTAGAGTGCAATGAGAGTTACGGATGTGTTGGCACTGTGGGAACAGCATGTAGAGTACAATGAGAGGTACGGATGTGTTGGCACTGTGGGAACAGCATGTAGCGTGCAATGAGAGGTACGGATGTGTTGGCACTGTGGGAACAGCATGTACCGTGCAATGAGAGGTACGGATGTGTTGGCACTGTGGGAACAGCATGTAGCGTGCAATGAGAGGTACGGATGTGTTGGCACTGTGGGAACAGCATGTAGAGTGCAATGAGAGGTACGGATGTGTTGGCACTGTGGGAACAGCATGTAGAGTGCAATGAGAGGTACGGATGTGTTGGCACTGTGGGAACAGCATGTAGAGTGCAATGAGAGGCACAGATGTGTTGGCTCTGTGGGAACAGCATGTAGAGTGAAATGAGAGGCACAGATGTGTTGGCTCTGTGGGAACAGCATGTAGAGTGCAATGAGAGGTACGGATGTGTGGGCACTGTGGGAACAGCATGTAGAGTGCAATGAGAGGCACGGATGTGTTGGCTCTGTGGGAACAGCATGTAGAGTGCAATGAGAGGTACGGATGTGTTGGCACTGTGGGAACAGCATGTAGAGTGCAATGAGAGGCACGGATGTGCTGGCTCTGTGGGAGCAGTGCGTAGCGAGCAATAAGAGGTACGGATGTGTTGGCACTGTGGGAACAGCATGTAGAGTGCAATGAGAGGTATGGATGTGTTGGCACTGTGGGAACAGCATGTAGCGTGCAATGAGAGGCAGGGCCGTAGCTAGGGTAGTGCGGCTGGTGCCATAGCACAGGGCACCACAGGTCAGGGGGCGCTGTTTGGGCCTGTCAAATGTCTGTTTATTATCATTCTCACTTGTAGCTCCCTCTTATTTCATCCCCAGCATCTCCTGGCCTCTCCTATCTCTTCCCTGGCCCTTCCCCATGAAGCCATGGCCCTTTTTTGGGTGCATTATGTCCCTTCGAAAAAATGAGGGGGGCGCCAATGCTCTTTCTGGCACAGGGCACCAAAAAGTTTAGCTACGGCTCTGATGAGAGGCACGGATGTGTTGGCACTGTGGGAACAGCATGTAGCATGCAATGAGAGGCACAGATGTGTTGGCACTGTGGGAGGAGTGTAGCGTGCAATGAGAATCACAGATGTGTTGGCACTGTGTGAGGAGTGTAGCATGCAATGAGAAGCACGGATGTGTTGGCACTGTGGGAGGAGCGTAGCATGCAATGAGAAGCACGGATGTGTTGGCACTGTGGGAGGAGCGTAGCATGCAATGAGAAGCACGGATGTGTTGGCACTGTGGGAGGAGTGTAGCATGCAATGAGAAGCACGGATGTGTTGGCACTGTGGGAACAGCATGTAGCGTGCAATGAGAGGTACGGATGTGTTGGCACTGTGGGAACAGCATGTAGAGTGCAATGAGAGGTACGGATGTGTTGGCACTGTGGGAACAGCATGTAGCGTGCAATGACAGGTACGGATGTGTTGGCTCTGTGGGAACAGCATGTAGAGTGCAATGAGAGGTACGGATGTGTTGGCACTGTGGGAACAGCATGAAGAGTGCAATGAGAGGTACGGATGTGTTGGCACTGTGGGAACAGCATGTAGCGTGCAATGACAGGTACGGATGTGTTGGCACTGTGGGAACAGCATGTAGAGTGCAATGAGAGTTACGGATGTGTTGGCACTATGGGAACAGCATGTAGAGTACAATGAGAGGTATGGATGTGTTGGCACTGTGGGAACAGCATGTAGCGTGCAATGAGAGGTACGGATGTGTTGGCACTGTGGGAACAGCATGTACCGTGCAATGAGAGGTACGGATGTGTTGGCACTGTGGGAACAGCATGTAGCGTGCAATGAGAGGTACGGATGTGTTGGCACTGTGGGAACAGCATGTAGAGTGCAATGAGAGGTACGGATGTGTTGGCACTGTGGGAACAGCATGTAGAGTGCAATGAGAGGTACGGATGTGTTGGCACTGTGGGAACAGCATGTAGAGTGCAATGAGAGGCACAGATGTGTTGGCTCTGTGGGAACAGCATGTAGAGTGCAATGAGAGGTACGGATGTGTTGGCACTGTGGGAACAGCATGTAGATTGCAATGAGAGGCACGGATGTGTTGGCACTGTGGGAACAGCATGTAGAGTGCAATGAGAGGCACGGATGTGTTGGCACTGTGGGAACAGCATGTAGAGTGCAATGAGAGGTACGGATGTGTTGGCACTGTGGGAACAGCGCGTAGCGTGCAATGAGAGGTACGGATGTGTTGGCACTGTGGGAACAGCATGTAGCGTGCAATGAGAGGTACGGATGTGTTGGCACTGTGGGAACAGCATGTAGAGTGCAATGAGAGGTACGGATGTGTTGGCACTGTGGGAACAGCATGTAGAGTGCAATGAGAGGTACGGATGTGTTGGCACTGTGGGAACAGCATGTAGAGTGCAATGAGAGGCACAGATGTGTTGGCTCTGTGGGAACAGCATGTAGAGTGCAATGAGAGGTACGGATGTGTTGGCACTGTGGGAACAGCATGTAGATTGCAATGAGAGGCACGGATGTGTTGGCACTGTGGGAACAGCATGTAGAGTGCAATGAGAGGCACGGATGTGTTGGCACTGTGGGAACAGCATGTAGAGTGCAATGAGAGGTACGGATGTGTTGGCACTGTGGGAACAGCGCGTAGCGTGCAATGAGAGGCACGGATGTGTTGGCACTGTGGGAACAGCATGTAGCGTGCAATGAGAGGTACGGATGTGTCGGCACTGTGGGAACAGCATGTAGAGTGCAATGACAGGTATGGATGTGTTGGCACTGTGGGAACAGCATGTAGAGTGCAATGAGAGGTACAGATGTGTTGGCACTGTCGGAACAGCATGTAGAGTGCAATTAGAGTTACGGATGTGTTGGCACTGTGGGAACAGCATGTAGAGTGCAATGAGAGGCACGGATGTGTTGGCACTGTGGGAACAGCATGTAGCGTGCAATGAGAGGTACGGATGTGTTGGCACTGTGGGAACAGCATGTAGAGTGCAATGAGAGGTACGGATGTGTTGGCACTGTGGGAACAGCATGTAGAGTGCAATGAGAGGCACGGATGTGTTGGCACTGTGGGAACAGCATGTAGAGTGCAATGAGAGGCACGGATGTGTTGGCACTGTGGGAACAGCATGTAGAGTGCAATGAGAGGCACGGATGTGTTGGCACTGTGGGAACAGCATGTAGAGTGCAATATGAGGTACGGACGTGTTGGCACTGTGGGAACAGCATGTAGCGTGCAATGAGAGGTACGGATGTGTTGGCACTTTGGGAACAGCATGTAGAGTGCAATGAGAGGTACGGATGTCTTGGCATTGTGGGAACAGCATGTAGTGTGCAATGAGAGGCACAGATGTGTTGGCACTGTGGGAACAGCATGTAGAGTGCAATAAGAGGTACAGATGTGTTGGCACTGTGGGAACAGCATGTAGAGTGCAATGAGAGTTACGGATGTGATGGCACTGTGGGAACAGCATGTAGAGTGCAATGAGAGGTACGGATGTGTTGGCACTGTGGGAACAGCATGTAGAGTGCAATGAGAGGTACGGATGTGTTGGCACTTTCGGAACAGCATGTAGCGTGCAATGAGAGGTACGGATGTGTTGGCACTGTGGGAACAGCATGTAGCGTGCAATGAGAGGTACGGATGTGTTGGCACTGTGGGAACAGCATGTAGAGTGCAATGAGAGGTAAGGATGTGTTGGCACTGTGGGAACAGCATGTAGCGTGCAATGAGAGGTACGGATGTGTTGGCACTGTGGGAACAGCATGTAGAGTGCAATAAGAGGTACAGATGTGTTGGCACTGTGGGAACAGTATGTAGAGTGCAATGAGAGGTACGGATGTGTTGGCACTGTGGGAACAGCATGTAGCGTGCAATGAGAGGTACGGATGTGTTGGCACTGTGGGAACAGCATGTACAGTGCAATGAGAGGCACAGATGTGTTGGCTCTGTGGGAACAGCATGTAGAGTGCAATGAGAGGTACGGATGTGTTGGCACTGTGGGAACAGCATGTAGAGTGCAATGAGAGGCACGGATGTGTTGGCACTGTGGGAACAGCATGTAGCGTGCAATGAGAGGCAGGGCCATAGCTAGGGTAGTGCGGCTGGTGCCATCGCACAGGGCACCACAGGTCTGGGGGCGCTGTTTGGGTTATCAAATGTCTGTTTATTATCATCTTCACTTGTAGCTTCCTCTTATTTCATCCCCATCATCTCCTGGCCTCTCCTATCTCTTCCCTGGCCCTTCCCCATGAAGCAATGGCCCTTTTTTGGGTGCATTATGTCCCTTCGAATAAATGAGGGGGGCGCCAATTCTCTTTCTGGCACAGGGCACCTAAAAGTCTACCTACGGCTCTGATGAGAGGCACGGATTTGTTGGCACTGTGTGAGGAGTGTAGTGTGCAATGAGAAGCACGGATGTTTTGGCACTGTGGGAGGAGCGTAGTGTGCAATGAGAAGCACGGATGTGTTGGCACTGTGGGTGGAGCGTAGCGTGCAATGAGAAGCACAGATGTGTTGGCACTGTGGGAACAGTGTGTAGCGTTCAATGAGAGGCACACGTGTTGGCACTGTGGGAGGAGCGTAGCGTGCAATGAGAAGCACGCATGTGTTGGCACTGTGGCAAAAAGCGAGCGCTCGCTCTGAATCAGGATGGCCGCTTGTTTATTCTGAGCCGGCCTCCTGGCCGCTCGCTAAGCTCTGGGTGACCACCTACAGCTTTAGCGGGCGGCCAGGTGATGGTCGCGATGGTCAAGACCATCCTGACCATCTGGTTTGCGATTAGACTCTTGCAGTAGGGTCCGTTGCACCAAGCCCCAGTGGACTTCCTGCTCTTATAGAGCAGGAAGTCCACCTACTGACATCACGAGTGATGTCAGTAGGGCTGCCCACAAATGGCAGGCGTTCCTGTAGGAACGCCTTCATTTGCCAAGCCACCTCACCTCCCCACCTTCCAAACAGGGCGAGCTGTCAATCAACATCAACAGCCGCCCCTTTTGGATGCGAGCACCGGAGCGAGCGCTTTCTGTGCTCGATCCGGGGCTCGCGCGCGTGCGCACTTCCTATCAATCAATCGACTGGGTCTGAATCAGGTCCAGTGTGTAGCGTTCAATGAGAGTCACGGATGAGTTGGCACTGTGGGAACAGAGGGGGTCATTCAGACCCGCACGCGAGCGCAAGACGCTCGCAAGTGGGTCGATGTTGCCCCACTGCACATGCGCACGACGGAGAGAGCTCCATCGTGCGCATGTGCAAGACCCGGATAGCGAAGGGCTCTCCGTCGCTCCGGGTCTCACACCAAAGGGGGCGTGCTGTCGATGTTGATTGACAGCACGCCCCCTTTGGTGGGCGTGCTGGGGGCGTGGCTGCCAGACGGAGGCGTTCCCATGGGAACGCCTGCCGTCTGAAGTTGGCCCCACTGACATCACTAGTGATGTCAGTGGGAGTGATTTTGGCTCTGATAGAGCCAAAATCACTCCAGGGCTTGCGGCAGCGAGACCCTACCGCAGGGTCTCCGTCACAAGCCCAATGGTCGTGATGGTCTTGACCATCGCGACCATCATCATGGATGCTCGCATAAGCTATGGGTGGTAATCCACAGCTATGCGAGTGTCCATAAGGCCGCTCCATTTTCATGTAGGAGGGCCCTGATTCAGAGCGAGCGCTCTGGTCAGAGGGTCTGGCTCTGAATCAGGCCCAGAGGCCTTGATTCAGAGCGGGATGCTCTGACAGAGCGCTCGCTCTGAATCAGGGCCGGCCTTCTTGTTTTTAGAGCGGCCTCCTGGCCGCTCGCCTAGCTGTGGGTGGCCACCCACAGCTATAGCGAGCGGCCAGGAAGATGGTCGCGATGGTCAAGACCATCGTGACCATCGAGCTTGAGACGAGACCCTTGTGGTAGGGTCTCATTGACGCAAGCCCCAGAGAGCTTTCGGCTCAAACAGAGCCGAAAGCTCTCCCACTGACATCACTCATGGGAACTCCTCCGTCTGGGCAGCCACGCCCCCGACCCGCCCACCAAAGGGGGCATGCTGTCAAGGCCCCCATACATCAGCAATCTGAAAACCACAATTGAACAATTTGAAGATTTATTGCTCGATCTTAGGATTTCCCAATCGAGCAATCTGCGACCATACACTACAGATCTTTTTCAGTGATTTGCAGATCGATTGCAGCAAACACAGATCTGGCAATCTTGAAAGGCCCATCATTTTGCTAGAAACGGTCTGCAAATCTGCTGATCATGTCCATACACTAGCAATCTACAGCCCCAATCGATCTGTGAAATCCAACATTTTGGACAATCTGATTAAACAATTCCAATCACTTTTTGGTTGCAATCTGCGAACTGTGAAGCCCATACATTGCAGATTTATATAAACAATCGATTGCAAATTACATGATTGCTGCAATCCATCTCTGATGTATGGGGGCCTTCACTCAACATCGACAGCACGCCCCCTTTGGTACGAGACCCGGAGCAGTGGCAGGTGGGGAGTTTGACTCGGGCGGTGCACCTGTCAAACCGTAAAACACAGATGTCCTAAGGCGAGCTCAGGGAGGACAGAAACCTCCCGTGGAGCAGAAGGGCAAAAATAGCTTGGCTCGAGGGATGACTTTCAATAGTGTAGCATGCAATGAGCAGAGCCATAACTAGACATTTTGATGCCATGTGTCAGAAAACGCATTTATGCCCCCCCCATATTGTAAACTGGGACAGTGTGCATTGCTGGTTCACGGGCAAAAAGGGCGTGTTCTCGTAGGGGAAGGGCATGGCCACACTATAGTACTCCCTTATTCACATTACACTACATAGTAGTATCCCTTATACATGTAACAGTACACAGTAGTAGTGCCCCTTACAGAATACGCCACACAGTAGTACTGCCCACTACATAGTATGGCCACATTGTAGTAATGCCCTTACAGATTACACCATACAGTAGTAATGCCCCTTACATTGTGCCCACAGTAGTAATGCTCCATACACAGTGTGCCACACAGTACAAATCCCCCCTGGTCTGAGGCTGAGCCCAGATGGGTCATGTTGAGGATTCTGATTGGGAAGGGCAGCAATCAGTGAGCTGCTGAGTGAATGTAGGCAGGCAAGGCATCACCATGACTGCTGGTACTGAGAATGTTGAACTATGTTGAATGAGTCCAGCATCTCTAGCAGACCAGAGGAAAGCTGGGATCTCAGAACAATGATACGCTGACACTTGGGGGTCCCAATGGCACGCTGACACTGGGGGTCCCAGAACAATGATACGCTGACACTGGGGGTCCCAGAACAATGATACGCTGACACTTGTGGGTCCCAAAGGCACGCTGACACTTGGGGTCCCAGAACAATGACACACTGACACTGGGGGTCCCAGAACAATGGCACACTGACACTGGGGGTCCCAGAACAATGGCACACTGACACTGGGGGTCCCAGA
The DNA here is from genome assembly GCA_031769625.1 of Taudactylus pleione. Taxonomy (NCBI): domain Eukaryota; kingdom Metazoa; phylum Chordata; class Amphibia; order Anura; family Myobatrachidae; genus Taudactylus; species Taudactylus pleione. Next base: position 3,952,807 of record JAUIMM010000694.1, on the reverse strand, counting down.
ACAATGGTACACTGACACTTGGGGTCCCAGAACAATGGCACACTGACACTTGGGGTCCCAGAACATTGGCACACCGACATTTTGGGTCCCAGAACAATGGCACACTGACACTGGGGGTCCCAGAACAATGACACACTGACACTGGGGGTCCCAGAACAATGGCACACTGACACTTAAGGTCCCAGAACAATGGTTCACTGACACAGGGGGTCACAGAACAATGGCACACTGACACTTAGGGTCCCAGAACAATGGCACACTGACACTTAGGGTCCCAGAACAATGACACACTGACACTTGGGGTCCCAGAACAATGGCACACTGACACTGGGGGTCCCAGAACAATGACACACTGACACTGGGGGTCCCAGAACACTGGCACACTGACACTTGGGGTCCCAGAACAATGGCACACTGACACTTGGGGTCCCAGAACAATGGCACACTGACACTTGGGGTCCCAGAACAATGGCACACTGACACTGGGGGTCCCAGAACAATGGTTCACTGACATTGGGGGTCCCAGAACAATGGAACACTGACACTTAGGGTCCCAGAACATTGGCACACTGACACTTAGGGTCCCAGAACAATGGTACACTGACACTTGGGATCCCAATGGTACACTGACACTGGGGGTCCCAGAACAATGGCACGCTGACACTTGGGGTCCCAGAACAATGACAAACTGACACTTGGGGTCCCAGAACAATGACAAACTGACACTGGGGGTTCCAGAACAATGGCACGCTGGCACTTGGGGTCCCAGAACAATGGCACACTGACACTTGAGGTCCCAGAACAATGGCACACTGACACTTTGGGTCCCAGAACAATGGCACACTGAAACTTAGGGTCCCAGAACATTGGCACACTGACACTTGGTGTCCCAGAACAATGGCACACTGACACCTGGGGTCCCAGAACAATGACACACTGACACTTGGGGTCCCAGAACAATGGCACACTGACACTTAGGGTCCCAGAACATTGGCACACTGATACTTGGGGTCCAAGAACAATGGCACACTGACACTGGGGGTCCCAGAACAATGGCACACTGACACTTAGGGTCCCAGAACAATGGTTCACTGACACTGGGGGTCCCAGAACAATGGCACACTGACACTTGGGGTCCCAGAACAATGGCCCACTGACACTTGGGGTCCCAGAACAATGGCACACTGACACTTGGGGTCCCAGAACAATGGCACACTGACACTTAGGGTCCCAGAACAATGGTTCACTGACACTGGGGGTCCCAGAACAATGGCACACTGACACTTTGGGTCCCAGAACATTGGCACACTGACACTTAGGGTCCCAGAACAATGGTACACTGACACTTGGGATCCCAATGGTACACTGACACTTGGGGTCCCAGAACAATGGCACGCTGACACTGGGGGTCCCAGAACAATGACAAACTGACACTTGGGGTCCCAGAACAATGACAAACTGACACTGGGGGTTCCAGAACAATGGCACGCTGGCACTTGGGGTCCCAGAACAATGGCACACTGACACTTGAGGTCCCAGAACAATGGCACACTGACACTTTGGGTCCCAGAACAATGGCACACTGACACCTGGGGTCCCAGAACAATGGCACACTGACACTGGGGGTCCCAGAACAATGGCACACTGACACTTAGGGTCCCAGAACAATGGCACACTGACACTGGGGGTCCCAGAACAATGGCACGCTGACACTTGGGGTCCCAGAACAAAGACACACTGACACTTGGGATCCCAGAACAATGGTACACTGACACTTGGGGTCCCAGTGGTACACTGACACTGGGGGTCCCAGAGCAATGGCACGCTGACTCTTGGGGTCCCAGAACAATGACACACTGACACTTCGGATCCCAGAACAATGGTACACTGACACTGGGGGTCCTAGAACAATGGCACGCTGACACTTGGGGTCCCAGAACAATGACACACTGACACTGGGGGTCCCAGAACAATTGCACGCTGACACCTGGGGTCCCAATGGTACACTGATGCTTAGAGTACTCAGAACAAAAACAAGATACAGTAGTTAATTAGTTTAAACATTTTTAAGACTAGAAATAAATTTACCTTTGGATTCAATATCATAAAATACCTTTTATGATACTGATTGCCTATGTAGCATGTGCGACTTTTAAAACCAGTACAAGCCCATCACTGGCGTACATCCATGCGTCCTATGCAGGGACTGAGGCACCCAATTTGAGCGTATTTATATGCTGAAATACTGACTGGTGCGTCTTATGCTGGCCATACACTAGTACGATGCGATTCATCTTACGTTTTCCCTTGAACTCTCCGGCAGCTCCCTGGCAGTCCCGGCCGCATGATGTGATGTTTTTTTCACACACGTTCTACATATGATTATGATAATATTGGCTGCACATCTGATCATTCGATACAGCATAACAGCGTTGGGACCGCGCATCAGATTATATCCTACCTAAATACTACACGATTTCAACACAATTCATCGTATGGCACGTCTTTAATCGGGCAATCAGCCCGAAATCGCGCTAGTGTATGGCCAGCTGTAGACGTAATCATTGGTTGCACCATCAAACCGTGCAGTTTTGATGTCAGAGTATGGCCTCCTACAGTATGTGCGCTATTAAGCGTCTCAGGTTGCAACCAGAGAGAAACGCCCATGACACTCCCATAACACGCCCATAAGACGGCCATCCTTGCGCACTTGAATTTGCCACATCCCGGTCACCACCCAGCACATTTTCAGGACGCTTCATATACTGCATGACTCAATCGCAACTGTGCATCTGTGTATATACACCATGGGACGTATGTACTGTGCGACTTTTTATGTAACTTAGATGCATGCGCAATTGAAAAATATCTACCATCGGCTTTGCACACAACTGAATCATCTCGATCGTGTGCGGATTCCAGACACTTGCTGCAGAAACATCCTGTACAGTGCCTGCCTTAGTTGGGTTACACTAATACCCCTTTTCCACCTAAATTCCGGGTCTGACCTGGAGTTGGAACAAAGGGCCTGATTCAGAGCCGGACACAATTAGCGCTCGCTCGTCCAGAAAATAGGGGTGGCTATTCAAATGAACCGTTCACTCTTTGCGGTCTGTTCACGCCTCTAGGTCTGAACGAGCGAACGAAACTTGCGGTCGTTTTTTGATAAAATACGCCCCCTGGCCGCTCGCATCCTACGTCATGTCCACTATTTATTAGATTAATCGAGTACATCGACCAGGGTATGAACTGCTCGCTATTCTTGTGGTTGGTTTTTCCTACCGCAATCATGCGAGCAGTTCTGGCTATAAAATAACCAAGTGACGTGGTCAATGACGCTGCTGTATTAATTATGCACACCCATAAAATGCCCGTTTTGACCTTTAAGCACGCCTGCGTTCTGATCTCCACTCCCTGTTTTCAAGCACCTTCCCCTGTTACCACTCACATACGCCTCCTCCTACCATTCAAAATAGCAGGCATTCGCTATTTAGCGAACAAACGATTTTCGGCCGCACTGACTGGTTCGCGCATGCGTATTACGATCCGTCGCATGCGCAGTTGGGCAAACATCGCTCGGAGCGAACGAGCGGCCGCTTACGAGCGGCTCTGAATCAGGCCCAAAGTTCCTATCCGGATCAGACCCGGAATTTTGCCGGCTACGACTCGGGATATTCCCGAGTCGGCGCCGCTCACACCGGAGTCGGGTCTGCATAGACCCGGCTTTTCTGGAGTGAAAGTGGGCGCTTGGAGATGACGTCATCTCCAAGCGCCACTGAAGCCGGACCAATCGGCCGGCTAGCAGCGCACTCCAGGTCATCGTGACCCGGAGTGCGCTGTTCTCACAGTAGGGTTTCACGGGCTGCACCAAAGCCTGCTAGTTACCTGGGTTGGATTGCCGGGTCACTCGACCCAGCAATCCAACTCTCTCCCCTTTTACACCAGGGAGCTGCCTGGGTTAACCCTTCAAAAACCCGGGTTTTAGCTCCGGTGTAAAAGGGGTATGACTAGAAATATTCACTTTCATCAGGAACCTGAAGTCTAGGCTGTGAAAAAAACCTGTCCAGGTTGATGATTTCTAGGACAAAGCTGTACTGGAGATAGTGGGACACATAGAAATCTGAGGGCCTGATTCAGAGCCACTCGTAAGCGGCAGCTCGTTCGCTCCGAGCGATGTTTGCCCAACTGCGCATGCGTACGGATCGTTATACGCATGCACGAACCAGTCAGTGCGGCCTAAATTCATGTGCTCGCAAAATAGCGAATGCCTGCTATTTTGAGTGACAGAATGAGGAGTATGTGGGTGGTAACAGGGGAAGGTGCTTGAAAACGGGGAGTGGAAATCCGTTCGCAGGCGTGCTTAAAGGTCAAAACGGGCGTTTTAAGGGTTTGCATAATTAATCCAGCAGCGTCATTGACCACGTCACTTGGTTTTTTTTAACTCAGAACTGCTCGCAAAATAGTGGTTGAAAAAACCAACCACAAGAATAGCGAGCAGTTCAGATGCTGTTCGATGTACTCGATTAATCTAATAAATAGCGGACATGACGTATGGTGCGAGCGGCTAGGGGGCGTATTTTTCAAATTTACGTTCGCATGTTTTGCTCGCTCGTTCAGACTTAGAGGCGTGAACAGACTGCAAAGTGCGAGCGGTTCATTTGAATAGCCACCCCTTTTTAGAAAACGAACGACCGCAAATAGCGAGCGGCTCTGAATGAGGGCCTGAGTTCATTAGTCTTTAATAGACAAAACCATTGACATAAATGAGCAAAAGTTACGCCGTAGCTGTAATTCCGAGGGAATCTCCGAGGGGTGTTTGATCCTACCAGTGCATTCACCTCTTATGTGTTCCAATCTTTGTGCATCCTGCACCTTTCAGCCATCTAATGAGAAATCTCCTCCTCTCCTTATCTCACTGCCTGCTCTTTCTCCCTAGCTCAGAGTCAATTAATTATTTTAAGTGGTAAATGATTATACTAATGACTGAGCAATCCTCTCCGATTGCTGTTATCCCCCTCAGCATGTGCAATAAATTACCTATATTATTATTTATATGCGTTTTCTTCTGCCGCTCTTGGTGTTGGTAATATGTTCAGTAAAATAGTTTATCACCTGTTTACAACAGAAAAGAAAACAAGTCTCTCTCCCGGGGAGCAGTGCAGGTGTTCTCAACTTGTGTAATTAGTGCCCACACTGTCATTGTAGTTTCAGTCTATAGACAATTTCAATTAGAAGGAGGAGAAATTCAACTATAAATAAAGAGTGTTCCCATTCCTTAACTCCTTCCCACCCAGCCAATCGTGGCCTGGCCCTAAATCTGTGGTTCTGTTTAGCAACTGAATGGGAATCTAGTGATGAGATCCCACAATCGATACACATAGCATTCAATGCTCTGCTTAGTGCATGGGAGACCTCAATTGTTCATCCAATCATTGACACAACAATCGCCAGAGCAACCCATGTGGTCCCGGAGGCACGAGGCACGCGGTGAGATTCAAGCCCCCGGGGCTATCAGCATAATGACCCTCCCCAAAATAATAAGTACACACTAATTATTCATCTCATTACCATGCATAGCCACGCCCCTGACCCCTCCTCCTATGACTGTTACCTCCTGTCAGCTGCGCAAAGCGAGGTGGAGGCAAATATGGAGGAAGGAGTGGAAACGCCCCATGGTTTCCTTACTATTTGCCTTAGTACACAAACCTGCTCTGAAGAAAGACTCTTTCCATTTCTAATATATGCATTAAAATCATTGGGATCAACTATACACACAGCTCATTTTATATTATTCTTTACTAGCGTGAACTATCATTTTTTAGGGTATATATGTGACTCAGATTATTTATTATCAGTAGCAGTACAGCGATTTTATATCCAACCCTGTATATCTATATCTTGGATTAAAACTGTATTTTATCTTTATTGGTTTGTATGACTATCACGTATCCTGCCATACTGGTATTTAATATTTTCTTATATGGGTATTTCAGACCCTCCAACATGCCCCGTTCCATTAGGTACAAATACCCTACTCCTGGACTTCCCTCTTATAGGGGTATTCAATATGGGTGCGATAACAATTTTTTGCGTTAATATCGCACTTTTTAACGTTTTTGCGTTAATATCACTTGTTTTAGTTTTACACCGTATTCAGTTTCAAAGACTTATCGCAGTTTTGAAAAGTCTTTGAAAAAAACGGTGATAACTTTTCACCATTGAATAGGTGTCGAAAAAAAGTGCAGAATTGGGGTTTAGGGGTGCAGGCTTAAAAAAAATAGCCTGCACCCCTGAGATTGACATTTAAAAAAGAACTGTGTCAAAAAAAGTTTAAAAAAAAAATAGGGACACCCCAAAAAATTAATTTAAAAATTGGGGTGCAAAAAAAAATGGGAAAAAATTGTTAAACAATAGGCAAATAGGTTCAGGGCTATTCTGCAAGTATGCGGCAGGTGTTTTCTAGAATAGAATTATAGCGGCAGGTGTTTTCTAGAATAGGCTATTAGCGGCAGGTATTTTCTAGAATAGAATTATAGCGGCAGGTGTTTTCTAGAATAGGCTATTAGCGGCAGGTGTTTTCTAGAATAGAATTATAGCGGCAGATGTTTTCTAGAATAGAATTATAGCGGCAGGTGCACAAATGCAGAATTTTTAAAAACTTACTTTAGGGATATCAAAATATGCTAGTACCCATTTTCATGTACCCCAAATTTGATAGGACCACTTAAAAAAATGAAAAAAATAACCTGTGCTCTTCTGCATCACTTCTTCAATGTCGGGAAAAAAACACCTGCTGCGGCTATTTAAAGCCCCAACTTTCAATTAAAGGCTAAAACGGGGGTACCCATAGTGATCCCCCATGTTTTTACAACTTTAGGGGGGTCTTACAATTATTTTAAGGAAAAATTCGTAACTTTACGCAAATCCAACTTGGGTGTTTACCGTTTTCGTTAATTTGATATTGCATACGGGGATAAGCGGGAGCGCGCACCATACCTTTATGCAGAAAAAAACTCCGATATGAAATTAACTTCGCCAGGGAAGTTAACCTTTCATATTGAATACCCCTCTTAATGTATGATTGCAGTCACCTGTGCTGAAACACCTGTGTCATCTATTACCTAGTTCAACACAGGTGACTGCAATCATACATTAGATGGGAAGTCCAGTGTTTTGTACCTAATGGAACAGGGCATGTTGGAGGGTAGAGTATTTTGTATTGATTAGAGCAGTTTCACTTGTTTGTGTAGGTTCTGCAGCGCCAGGTGGCTGGCAGAGCAGTACTCCAGAGACTGCGGAGAGAGGTAAGTATAACTATATATCCATGGAGGATATTGCACCACACACCCTGTACCCATTACAGCATTGGCCTGCAGGACAAAATACAATTTGGGAAATTGTCAACCTGTGTGTGAGAAAATCCGTCCCATTTCACACAATGTAAACCATAAGCTGGCGGTGTCTGTGGAGGGCATACCTCCCAAATTTTATGGTCCATGAAGAGAAGCACTCTGTGTGCCAAAGGTGCACACGCAAACGCAAAAAGGAGGTGGGACTTTGTGGGAAGGGGCAGGGCCTCTTGAAAATGGAGCAGAGCCTCACGGTGACTCCCGTTTATGTCACTATAGGGGGCGTGCCCAGCACTCTCCGAGATGCTTGGCATCCCCCATGCTCTCCGTACACTGGTGAACAGATGCCGTGTGCATGCGCACGGCGTCTGTTCACCTTTTGTCTGCACACCCGCTGCTCTGCTAAGCAAGGGAGCGGTATGTGCTCTCCACAACTCCCCCCCCACTGCGGGACACTGTAGCCCGTGGGTGGAACAGTCCCAGAAAAACTGGACTATCCCGCTGAACACAGGACAATTGGGAGGTAGGGTGCAAGTGTTTACATCTTGTAACAGAATAAGTAATGAACTGTAAGCCTTGCCTTGCTGCTACATTCAACTACTATATTACATGAAGGGGGTGGTCCTAAAATGATTGTAGGCTGAGCATTAAACACCCTATCGGCAATTGACACTAGTACATAAACTTATGCATGCATAAACACTCTAAACATGAACTTATGCTTCTAAAAATGACATGGAGACAGATGTGGCGTTTAAACTGGTCGGCCTTTATTATAAATCAATCAATAACTTAACTATGGTGACGACCAGTGGCGGATCTTACCTAAGGGCTGAGAGGCTGCAAAATAGCCCCCCCCCCGCCCCACCAGTAAAATCCTCCACTGTTCAGTGAGCAAGAGCACTCCGTGACTGCACTGGTTTCACTGTGAGTGGTGGTGGCTTCCCATTGGAAGCACCACCTGTCAGTCACGCTGAAAACAAGCAGCCGGGTTGCAATCAGCAGACAGTGGCTTCCAATGGAAGCCACTGCTCTGCCTTTTGGGCAGCCGTAACAGGCTTCTCGGAGCTGCAAACAATGTAGCCTTGAGAAACTGGTGTTATGCATGCGTATGCGTGACGCCTCCACCGCTCACGCGCATGCGCCGTTCCCGATACCTGCCAGAATCATTGCGCAGGCGCCAGGAACCAGGCTAGCAGCAGCGACAGCTCCTTTCAGGTAAGAGGGCAGGAGCCGCTGCTGGTGGCGACCAAAATAAACAGCAGCCAACTGCCCACTCAGCAAGTCCATAGGTCTCATGAGACTCCCCCATACCTTCCAAAGCCCGGTTAACCAACCAAGGATGCCGACCCCAGCAGGAACAATCAACCAAAAGGTATATCAATGGGGAGTGACCTATTAATCAGCTCACTGACCAAAGAAAAAAAGGCAACATTAAAAATAGCTAAAAAATAGGGAAGGAGCAGAAAAAAGCTGAAAAGAGGCTGATTCCTGAAAAGAGGCTGAAAAGAGGCTTCCCTGAGTATGCTGTAGCTCCCCCATAACCCCGCCCTATAATGCTACCATTAGCTGGACAAGGAAACCAGATTAACCATCCACTTTCCACGCAGCTATGATGTACCACTGTCCTATAGTCTAGGGGTTTATGGTCCAACCTGCACACAAGGGCATATTCCATACAGATCTGCAGCACCAGAACAGGGTCATGCAAAGTATTCTTAAAAGGACATTTCCAAGAAGGGGAAGGTGGGTGTTCTCCTATGTACACAATAGGAAATCTTTCAGACACCAATGTACAGAATCTCCAACTGTCCTGATTTAAGTGTCACACTCCCAGTTTGAGATCTCTGTCCTACCACCATGAAAGTCACTTCTGCACCTTCCACTTAGATTTGCAGAGGAGGTTGTGGGGTACAGTACGGGCTACTGCTTCAGAAAGGATAGACACACCAAGTGGAATGTGACCAAACCCCCTGTTATTATAATGTAGTCATGTACCTGCATGATGTGGTTATACTGAACCACAGAAAAAAGAAGAAGATTCCCTCCAGCACACTGCAGCAATATTACCAAAAATACTTGAATCCTACATGATAATAGAAATTCTGAGGTATTGGTTGCATACATTTGCAAATATATGATTAAGCGCCGGGCCAGCGTCAAGGCTCCTCTATACCGGCGTCCCTAACATTAAGGGGTTCACGTCCAAGGTGCTGAGCTCCCCAAAAGAATCCAGCCAAGGACCATACCCAGGGCATCACACAAAAAATGGAAGAAAGGTGATAGTGAGGTGTAAAGTATAGATGTGTCAAGATAATCAATAAGTGGTGATATAATAAGAAAGAATTAAAATTACATAAATAATAAACAAAAAAATGGAAAGGTGATGAAAAAATATCTATGTGAATTAAGTGGTGATGCCCTGAAAAAGGCCCAGCCAGAGCAACACCGGGGGCCCCACGCTCAAACGCTCACCCCAAAATACTTATTGCTACACAATAGTAGCACCCAGTCTGGTTCATATAATTACAATTAATGTACTGCATGATAACAGCATATGTATAAGCTGAGAGCTGACTCACCTAGGAGGTACCCCAAAAACCTCCAAATGGCACTATACGGACCACCGTACTTTCTATTTGAAGATGTGGTTATGCACAGAATTTATCGCATATTAGTGATGTAATAAATGGCCCTGATTGTGTATATGATGCAAAAGAAGCATAATAATTTGCCATCGATATTCATTTAAACTAAACAGGAACTTGAAAGCATGAAAAAAGCACCAGCATGAAGGCTACAAAGCACCGGATATTTATGTCATGTTGGCATTTGATTTTGTTATAGTTATTCTTAAAAGGCTCCTGATAATGAGCCACTTGCGATGTCTGTTTCCAGTAATGGAACGCCAAGTTCCAGCCTTTTTATGTCAGTAAATGTAAATCAATAGCTGTGTACAGAAGTTGATTAGGACATCCTTTGATTTACTTTTAGAGAAACTATATTGTAGACATTCAGTAGAAAAAGTAAAGGAAGAGAGTAGGAAAATATTTCACTCATACTTGTGCGTGCCAACCTTTAATCTCCCCTTCTCTCATCTTCCAACTGGGACAGATGCTTCTCAAAGAAGGATACATACAGTACTATTCTTCCAATATAATGCTAATTGATCACAATCCCTGAGTCCAAGATTTCACTATTTAAAAAAAGATATCACTGCAACTCACTGTCCGCTTACTCTTCCTCTTTTGACGGTGACTTTTTGATGTTACTTTAGATTGTGTTTATTAGAATTTTTTTTAAGTTATAATGCCACCTACAGAGTTTACGAAACACATCCGATACGCACACAGACACTTTGGTTGTACAAAGTGTATATTCATGCCTCCTTTCTTCAAGGTGATTCCATTCCCCACTATAAGAATACCTCGGCAAACTGAACATATGGCTCAATGTACAAAAACTTATTTCACCAGTTAGAGGTTGGAGGAAATATAGTAATCTTTATTGATATTGGGAGCCTGCAGGAATATGCAATAATGATTCCTTTAGGCTGGACAGGAGAATTAGGTCTGCATACAATTATCAGTGTGGCATGATTTAATTATTGCATACTTATAGCAGACTTACAGGAACTGAGGATTGCACATATGTGACATAATATAGCACACTGAGCTGAGGAATACATGCAGATTGGTAATAGACTAAAAGTGGATTGCACACTGGTATCAGAGTCACAGTAGCTGAAGATTACTCATTGGGAGCAAAACTGGAGAAGCTGAGATTTCACACTGGTATTCCTGAAACATCAGCAGCATATACAAGTACAAATGTGCAGCAAAAGCTATACCTTTGATTCTAGAATGTCCACTATGATGTGAATGGAATATATATAAGGACACAGAAGTCAAGATTTAATAGAGTTAACAGAACTTTTGTCCAAGGGAGTCAGAGCCTATGGGGTCGATTCAGACCCAGATGATAAGCTGCGCTCTCTCGCTGCCAAAAGGGACCGGGTATGCAAATTCCGTGATCGCAATGTCTGGTGTAAGGATGCCCTCTATGTCTTAGAGAGCGACAGCAGAGTGAGTGCACGTCGGTATAAAGATGCCCACTTTTCTTTATTAACACACATCATCTCCACGAAGTGTGTGATTACCATCGAGAGCCATCAGGGTAGCACGCAGCGCTTGAAGTAGACCCTACTACACCGCAAACACTGCGATCACTGCAGCCTGAAATACAATCAAGTGACTTGTACAATGACGCTTTCATACTAATTATGCACACCCATAAAACTCTGTTTTGACGGTCAGACATGCCTGCATTCGCAGCACCACTCCCCCGTTCACAAGCACCTTCCCCTGTTACCACTCACAAATGGCACTGACACTGAAAGTAGCCTCCAGTCTGTGTACTACAAGCACACAAATCCTGAGTGCAGTGAGTGACTCGAGCACGCAGATGGACAACTATCGGCCATAGCATGTGTTCGCGGCTTAGCGTCCGGGTCTGAATCAGGCCCTTTACTTCTACCTAAAAAACCCCCATGTGGCTTTTGTGCAAGGGGAGTTTTCCAGCTGCTCAATGAGGAAAAAGATTCGATACGCTTTAAGACGTCCTGCAGCCGACCAGAGAGGGATCACAAGTATTCTCACCGGTAGGGCTGCACCATTGCCGGTAATGGGCTAATGACATCTGAAGCTGATGGTAACCCATGCAGGTAAGATCCACAAAGCTTCACTTTGTGGATTTTGTTAAACACTGTCCCTATTGAAAACTATAGGGACTACCTTCGCAGGATCCTGTGGATAGAACGCAGGAGCCAGTTCTGAGTTCTGAGATCTCCTGCCTTCCTCTAAGTGATACATAATTCTTCCCTTAAACATGCGCAAGCAGCAATTTCCGTATATTTTAAGGGCAGAACTGATTAATAAATGTGCCCCTTAATGAAGAGTAGCACTATATTTTATACAGTTAGAAAGTAAAGATTATTAAATCAGTTCGTCTCCTTTAAATTAAAATTCCTGATTGCTGCTTTGGCTTACAAAGATGGATTCTTTCCAAATACATTAAATATGTCAGACACAATTAATTCCATTTGTGACAAGAATAGGGAGATGGACCATATGTTCAAAAAACAAAACAAAAATTGATTTGCAAAATTAATGACTTTCACCATTATCATGTTTTGTATCTGTTGTTTATTTTGTATTTTTTACCCAACATCCATAAAACAAAAACTGACTCGAGATCTCATTCATTGTATGATGGGAAGTGTGTTGTTTGCAATAGCAGTCATTGAAATATAAACCGGTAATATTGTAATGCGAATCTCTGCAATTCATTTCTTTATGTATTATGAAGTGACAGCCTAATCTGTTGCTTTTTCTTATATTTACTGTTAGGAACTGTCCAGAAGAATGAGAAAATGCTTTTAGGGTATACACCTTATAGTAAATAGGAAAACAAAACTTTTGCAGAATATAAATTAACTTTGGGAAAAAAAGGAACTTTAGGGATGAGCCAATTAATTTGTCTAATAAACTTTTGGATGGCTGTAACTTCACCAGGACCACCCGCTGTGACTTTGACAAATCTGCCGCAATGTACCTGAGAGGTATACTCCCAACAGTTTGGTCAAGGGGTGCTTTTATTAAAAAGGAATACCATACTGTAGCGTACCAGGGCATTAATGAACTCAAGGATCACCATAATTTATATACTCTTAACCAAAATCATTATGGTTATTTTTGCCAGTGATCTGGAGGGGTGGAGTCTAATCTTGATCTCTTATTTGAGCTGACCGAAACTTAATTTATATCTCAAACTAAATGTGCCCTCTCCAGGCCTTCAAGGCCCTGCTGCCTTGTAAAGATACTTTTTTCATTAAGGTAACATTTCGTAATTGTGTTTGTTGTGGTAAACTGCCCTGGTGAAGCTTCAACAGTCAAAATCTAATGGGGGCATAGCGTCACTATGTGTAGTCATGTTGTAGACCATGTGTGTTATCACAGAGATTGGACCCATGGCAAAAATATATTTGCTAACTCACCATTCAAAGGAAACTTCCTCATTGATGCCAGTTTAATAATTTTTCCCCATCTTCATGACCACAAGGTGACTCTACATGTACTAGAAAACTCACTATTGTACCTATGATGACTCAAAAATGATGGCGCATATTAAGGAGAGATGAGTGGTTTGGTTCTGCTGAAAACTGAACACACCTAAAGTTTGGGACTCCGAGTGAAACCAAGTCCCAGCTCTGATCACTTTGGGGCTTGGGTCTTCTTGTCAAGTTCGGAATTCCGATTCCAAAAGCCGGATTTCGCTTATTATGGGTTGCACTTAAGTCCCTCCCTTGTGATTACCCCTCCGGGGATGAGAGAAGAAATCCGACAAAAGTCCCGGCGCGAGGCTGTTTTCTGCCCTTAGCGCCGGGAAAACAGCCTCGCCCTGGGAAGTTAGGTCGGGGAATGCCCGTTATCGCGCCTAAACACCCTGTTTAAGGCGCGATAACGAGCCTTCACCGACCTAACAGCGCGATGAATTGAATAGCTCCGGGAGCTATCTCCCGGCGCTATTTACATCGCGCTGAATTGAATCGTGCCCAATGACTGGTAATAAATGTTATTGATGTTAATAATACTATAGGTACTGTAACACAACCGCATTATGGGTCCCTCTCCTGCGGTAGATGGACTCCCTCTTCACACACACAGCAGCCAGAAAAATAGTACACCAGTCTGGGGTCTCGTACTAGCTGGTCGGTACCAGTCGTTATTGTGCAACATAAAAGGAAAACAAAGCATAAATGTAAAAGCTAGGACGTCTGGGCGCTACGTAGACAAGAGGTTCCCTCTCTAAAGAAATAGTGGAGCCTACTGCCTCCACCATCAACACAAGCATATGCACAAGACTTACAGGTAGTTTTCAGCAAGTGTCTCTGAGCCAGCCAGTCTGCTTGCTCTCCCAGGTATGAGACAACTAGCTTAAGGCCCCCATACATCAGAGATTGATTGCAGCAATCGTGCAATTTGCAATCGAATGTGTATAAAAATCTTTCCCTTTTTCAATCGATTGCAGATTGTAGAATTGTCACAATCGATTGAAAAAGGGAAAGATTTTTATACATAATCGATTGCAAATTGCACGATTGCTGCAATCAATCTCTGATGTATGGGGGCCTTAACAATCACACACAGCCTATATCAGCCAGTTCCAGGTGCAGCCCTAATGAGTCTGCTTACAGGCCAAAAAGGCCAAAATCTGGAGTGGCCTGTGGATGGAGCCCTCCCTCTCCTCACATCCACACCCCCAGGACCCAAACCGGCTTTTCAAAAAGCCGACATTCAAATCAGCTTCACTGCAGACTTTCTCCTGGGGTTTTTTAGAACACATAGGTCAACAATCTAGGACAAATGTATCACACACTGGCCACTTTACCAGTGTTCCTATCACAGTACAGAAACAGGCCCAAGTTACAGGATTTTAGCTCTTTTTATAAAGAAATCCAAAACCAAAATCGAAAAACAATGAAGACTTAGGGCCTGATTCAGACCCGCTCATGAGCGCATAGTGCTTGCAAGTGTGTCGATGGTCGGGCAGTGCACACGCGCGAGCCCGGAGCGATATTGATCGACAGCTCGCTCCATTTTGTAGGTCACCCACAGCTATGCGAGTGGCCTGGAGGCAGATTTTTATTTTTTAATCCATACTGATTCAGAGCAAGTGCCTCTGAATCAGGACCTTAGAACCAAAATCAAAACATCGGCGTCTGCGCACATCTCTAACTATTTCAAGAGAAACTCTTCTACATCTTGGTTAAAACTGATTGGTCAGAGGGTTCGCTAGACAGAGAAATGTCACAATTAGGGGTCTATGTATTAAGCTTTGGAGAGAGAAATAAAGAGGATGGAGATAAAGTTCCCAGCAATCAGCTCCTAGCTGCCATGTTACAGGCTGTGAAAAATAACAGTTAGGAGCTGGTTGGTTGGTACTTTATCTCCGTCCACTCTACTGTATCTCTCTCCAAGATCTCTTAGTGGTTCTGAAAGGTGGGAACGCTTTATCAATGCCATTTTCCTTATATTCAAATACGACATTTGAGCTGTCTCAGACGAGATGTAGTCAGGAAGCGACTGTCGAATATGCCGACCGCCGGCTTCCCAACAGTGAAAACCCAGCATGGGACTAATGATAGGCACCTAACTACCGACGTCTATCATTAGCCCCACGCTGAAATCCCGACGCCCGGCACACACCAAACATAGGTAAGCCGGGCATCAGGAGGTGATAGCCGCGGGGACGGGGAGAGTTAGGTTTAGGGACTCCCGGGGGGACTTAGGGTTAGGATTAGGCTAGGGGAAAGGGGTTAGGGTCAGGCACCGCCGGGGGGTGGTTAGGGTGAGGCACCTTCATGGGAGGGTTAGGTTTAGGGTGCGGGGAGGTGGGTTAGGTTTAGACACCCCTTGGGGCAGGTTAGGGTTAGGCACTAGGGGGGGAGGTTAGGGTTAGGTACCCCTAAGGGAGGGTAGGGTTAGGGGGGAGAGGGGAGGGTTAGGCACTAGGGGGAGGTCAGGGGTAGGCAGTAGGGGGGAGTTTAGGGTTAGGCACCCCTAAGAGAGGGTTAGGGGGGGAGAGGGGAGGATTAGGGTAGCTACTCACCGCAGTCAGGATCTTCATCTGCCGGCGTTGGGATTTCATCCGCCGGGCTGAGGTCCAGCGGTCATACATACCAATTCCGTCTCAGACATACAGCACTATACATTGTGGTACAAGACCTGACTTTGTGCACAAGTTCCTGCTTTTGCACTGCCTGAGGCCATGAATGGGATGCTTTCACTGACGTGAGTCTATTGGGCACCTTTTCGTGTACATCTACTGGTATGTCATTGTGTGCTTCTCTTGTCTGGAATGGAGCGTACAGTTTAGCCTTTTATTAGGCTTGTCTACTGTTAGTTGTCCTGTACTTGTAGCCGTAGTCTTACTGATGTTCCTTTATTTTCATCTTCCTGGACTGACATTAAACTACCTGCAGTGTCACAGGTTGTCCCTCTCACAGTCCTGACCTCAGATGGGATGAACAGTACATTAATGTACCCTGTACACATTCTTATATTAAATAAGTAGGTCAGAAAGAGGTATATGGTCCTCAATGTTCATCTGAAGCACCAAGCTCATCAACTATACCGTCAGCAAATAATTAATTTTCCTTCAAGAGTGTAAGATAACATTTACATGCACACGGAATTATCACTTTCATGACAAAAGACTCAAAGCCAACGGGTCATCGCTAGGTAATGTATCACTGTACTGACCATGGTCCCTAGCAATTTGTCACTGAGTCCCAGAGGTCTTGCAGGTCCCAAGTGCTCCAGGAATTGCGGCTTAGTCCTGATGCAGAGATTGCTCTGAACCCAAAAGTAATGTTCTATATTTCATTAGCCCCATCCATTCACTTCATGACTTCCCCAAATACATTAATCTTCTATATTCTCTATACACACACTGTACAGCTGTAGGGTGTCTGGGCATGGCCTGATATTGCTGTACACAAATACATGTATAAACTCATTCATCTTTCATATAAAAATAGATGGATAATAACACCCGGATTGCTGCCCACCTTGCATAATACTGTATGTGCCAAACGGTAGAAAGTAAATGGGGGGAGATGTACCAAGCCTTGGAAAGAGATAAAATGGAGAAGTTTCCCAAAGCAACCAATCAGTTTCTCTCTGTCATTTATCTAGCACAGTATTTGAAATGACAGCTAGGAACTGATTGGTTGGTATATCAAGGCTTGTTAGATTTTCCCGTATATGTAAAGGACACATGGGAAATGTATAATTGGGTGTTATTAGGTTTTGTAAGCAAATACGTGTAAAAGAGGAATTTTCTTAAGGTGGACCTGTCAACTACAGACAATGAGGGCTGCCATTTTGTGGATTGAATCAGCCAAGCAATTCACTAGGAACCAGGCATTCACATTACTGCACCACCTTTGACCTTCAATTCTGTTCCCATCTCAAATGTTTCCCAAAATCCATCTACAAGACTGCAGTAATACCCACCTATTGGGCTCCTTGCTTCATCCTACCAGACTCTTCTCCAAATTTAGATTCTCCCTCAAAGCCAGACTCTTCATGCCTGCCCACCCTACACCCTCCGAGACTTACGTGTCCTCTCACTGTACCACGGGCATCTACCACATCCACTTGTGTCCTATTTACTAGCATTGAGCCCATCTTTCTACCTTTATGCTGAGGATTCCAGTGTAATTATTGTATATATTGAGCCTCCTTCACATAATAATGATATTAATTATTGTGACCTCTATACTATAAATATGAAGCAATAATTAAATATAAGAATTTTTTTTTTTTTTAATTTATAATATATATTTCTTTTATTTATATTTATTTTATTTATTAGAATTTTTTAAATTACAGAACCTTTCACCCTTTGATTAAAAATAATACTATTGCTGACATTACTATTATTATTATTATTATTATTATTATTATTATTATTAGAAAAATATTGGTATTTAAAAAAAAAAGTTGACAAGCCAGATCTTGCATGCCGCAACCAGTGGCGTCACTAGGGGGTTGTGGGTCGCACCAGGTAACACTATCCGAAGGAGTGTCAGCGAGATAGCAGAGCTGTTTTGTCCGAATCTGTCCTACAAAGTCCTATGTCGCAGCGGCCGCAGCTTTTTCTCAAAACAAGTTCGGTTGTGCATCGTCTGCGACTTTCTACTTGTGTAAACCCGATCTGTGTGCAGTTAATGCCACAGCTCAGTGTCTTTGGCACAATGTGAGCGACGTTTCACTGCGTCTGCGATGCGAATAAGACAAAGTATGGTATGTTACACCTCTCAGAGCAGAACACATCTGTACAAGTGCCTTGTCCCCTATCCACTAATGACTTACAGTATATACTCCCATTGGGCTGAATGGAAATCAGCCGCTTTGCTTCACATCTGCTACTCTTTTACGTACATATTAGAACTAACTTTAATGTATACATTCAATGTTAATAGTGTCATGACATACAGCCACATGACAACGCTGGTGATTTAACGGGAGACCTTCGCTGCATATTCCCACAAAACCTGTTTTATGTGAACAGTTTCAATCAATTTTATGGAGCCAAAGGCTATGCTTAACATTCATTTCTAAATTTAATATCCATTTTATTACATGCCACCCTTCCTGACCCTGGCGTCTTTAATTAAACCCTGTTTCCTGACAATGGAGATATATCTCACTGTAGATATTGGTGGATTTATACAGTAGGGTTCAGATTAAATTATTGTTGCTAGAAATCATAAAATTAGAATTAGGTCACGTGTTACCCGGTGTATAATAATGATAATACAGACGCTGGTGGTATTCCTGATGGGGGAAAGTGCAGCTTGATCCATGAATTATGACTAATATTTTTTGAAGGGAAAGTGACACCTTAGAAATAATTGCACAGTAGTTTTTTTTATATGGTGTCAGTTGATTATAGTGCAGCAGCGATGGGAACAGGCTTGTAGTCCCAATTCCTATCTGCCTTGTTTCTTATTTCTTTGCTAAACTCCCTAATGGTTGATATCCGCATTACACTTTAAAGACTTATCATGACTAAAACTCATCTAGAAATAAACAAGCGGACAACAAGAGTTGGCATCAAAGTAATGGTGCATACATGCGGTACGATCAGTCAGCGATAACGATATCGCTGACTGATCGTCCTGCACCTTCCCGGAATGCTGGATGATCGATATCGATTGTCCAGCACACCACCAACAATGACCAATGACCCGTGATCAACGATCGTGGGCCCCTATAGTAACCTGGTCAATATCAACCAGGTTGGCCTGCATGCACGGGCGATGGACGATATCATTATCGTCCATACATGCCTGCGCATTGCAGGTCATTGGTGGGTTGGAAAGGACCAAAAAATGCATGATATGAACGATAACGATATGATAGATATAGTTATCAATCATATTGAGCTTTTTAAACGTACCGTGTGAACGCACCATAAAGGTCAAATTTTATTTTGACGTAAGATTGTTAATTATTAAATTCTTAATTCTTGAATCATTAATTAACAAATTAGATATTGCCAATTTAAATTAATTGTTATGATCTTAAATTAAGTATGGTTAGTGGACAACAAAGAACGGACACTCCAACAAACACATGCAGACCAAACACACCACTCATTGGTGTTCAACTCTCAGCAAAGCACGCCCGGACGGTGTCATTTCCCTGTAGGGACGATTTGGCCTATATGTGAATAAGGAGAGCGCACCCATCTAACTTATATAAAAAATAAAAAAGCACACTACCGTGCCAAAGTGAGGCAACTCAAACCGCTGCCTGCCACCAAAACTAACTAAACCAACTTCTCCAGCTCCCCAAACAAAGACTCTACAAACAAAACCGTACTCCATCAGGCCTAAACAAATACACGTCCTTAAACCGAATCGTGTCATGGACCACGACTCTACCACCCACTGACAACAAAAAACGAGCCACTGCAGCATTCACTTTCTGCCTTGCCTCCTCCATCACCTTCCCTGGTTTGCTGGAACGCCAATTACGGCGAGGAATTATCACAGACCAAACCAAAGTACAAAAAGGCCATTCCCGATAACATATCAAAACCGTGCACAAACGCCCAGCTGAGGTCCAAGGACATACAGTTCCCTAGATCATTGCCACCCAGGTGCACAATCACCACCTTAGGCCGACCAAACATTCTCACCGCAGAAAACAGGCGACTCTTCAATTCATGCCATAGCACCCCCCTAAAGTCTAACCACCTGACGCTATGTACAGAAGCAAAGAACGAGAGTCATGCACTGCAGCTGACTTTACCGCCCAATGAACGAATAAGTGGCCAATAATCCATATAGGCCTTTCATCGTACAATCAGAATAGAAATTGTTAATAAAGTTGTGTCAAACCGGCATGAAAACCTTCCACACCATCCGCACAGACCCACGTGCGCTTTATATTAAAATCTACTTGATACCTCTGTAGGAAGAAAAAAAAATTCCTCCAGACCCCTAAAAAGCGAGTATCTAAACCTCTGGTATTCATGCTGAAAAAGCGCTAGCAATGACTTTACCCGGCCGCAAATAACGCCGAAAAGCCTCTGATTTCAACTGGCCCCGAGCCTGAATCTCTGACGATGAAAACCTGGAGTCCGCGGCAGAATTCAAAATAAATAAGTGCCATATTCATGCAAAGGGAGGTCAATACACCGTTCCAAGACCTGACCAAATTGGTACTTAGTAACTGGGGATCCATCCGCATGCACTAGCCACACTTCCCCATGCGCAGGACGCCACTCCAACTTTGCATGCGCTAAAGACACTGGGCAGATCTGGCTGTCCAGACATTTCTGCAAAAGATATTTAACGACCCGACCCAATCTGGTCAGTCTTAGAATGGCGTATTTTGCACAACAGAGTATCACCGTCGCACAACACGTCCCGACGAAGAAGATCCGAGGCAGCATCAGGTGCCGGCGCCACTAACTCACTAAACCGAAATGCACCATGAAAAGCCATTGCAAAGACCAATTTAAATAAACTGTCCTCAAAAGTCGAGTATCACACACCTTCGACTGCCGTCAATAGATATGGCAACAAATTAATATCAATTGGACGCCGACGATCTTCTCAAGCTGGCCCGGCCCTTGCCCATCCCTTAAGCACCCTACCTACTAAAAATACTCTGTGTGGGATCAGGCCGACCAAGCAGGCTACAGAAGAACGACACCCCCACCAACCATTTACACATGGCTGACAAGGAACAACACACAACTAAATAGGACCAGAAAAAGGAGTGCATCAAATGATGATGACTCTTAGCTGTGTTCCCAGGCAAAAGGCAACACTGTTCCCACTCATGACAAGCAGCTTCGTATGAACGTAAAGTTCCTGGAGCAACAGATCGATTTGTTAATTCATACAGTCCGGCCTGATGACCTGCCAGACATAAGTAGGACAATCATAACCTACAAGTGCTGGTTGCGGTGCTAACTTTGACCCAGTGAAACCTAGAAAGTGCATCTGCAATGGTATTATCGACTCCAGGGACATGCTTAGTCTGAAAACTGACATTGCAGACTCAACATCCTAACACTAGCCTGGCAACCAACCACAGAACTGGCAAGGAGGACGCTCGCTGACGGTTAACAGCCTGAACTACACCAAGATTGTCGCATCAAAATACTATGATCGGGAAAAGCTCAAGCAGAAGTAAGTTCCTGGTCAAACATTTCCCGACCCATGCCGACGGCAAATAAGCAGCTAACCACGACATCTCTAAGTCAGCCCCGAAACCAGATGATCCAGCCAGGGCCGTAGCTAGGGTAGTGCGGCCGGTGCCATCGCACAGGGCACCACAGGTCAGGGGGCGCTGTTTGGGCCTGTCAAATTTCTGTTTATTATCATTTTTGCTTGTAGCTTCCTCTTATTTCATCCCCAGCATCTCCTGGCCTCCCCTATCTCTTCCCTGGCCCTTCCCCATGAAGCCATGGCCCCTCTTTTGGGTGCATTATGTCCCTTTGAAAAATGAGGGGGGCGCCAATGCTCTTTCTAGCACAGGGCACCAAAAAGTCTAGTTATGGCTCTGGATCCAGCGGCATCTGTAAAAAGCTGTAAGTCCCTATTGCCGCGCACTGGCCGAATACTAACCCCATTAAAAATCAGACAGAAAAACAGACCAGACACGCAGATCACATTTGATTTCCGTGGACAGGCATAGGAAATGATGTGGTTTACGCAAACCCAACGTGGCTCTTTCCAATTGGCGACAGAAAACTCTACCCATAGGAATAACCCTACCAGTGAAGTTAAACACCCCCAAAAGAGATTGCGCTTGACGCAAAGTCACCTTCCCTGCCTGCAGCCCTGATACAATGGCCACCCACAACTTATCAACTTTATCAGCTGGAAGTCGACAGCAACCCTCTGGGGTGTCTATTTCTATACCCAAAAAGAAAAGCTGCGTAACTGGACCCTCTGTTTTGTCATTCGCAATGGGGACACCTAGCTTTGCAAACAATGCCTGTACTGATAATAGCAAGCACCCACGCCGGGAGGAGCCCGCCAGGCCGATACAGAGGAAATCATCAAGGTAGATGCCTACTGGACAAGGGGAGCACTCCTGGTATTGTAGGTGAGTATGTGTGTGTGTGTTTGTAATAAAACTGTACTTTCATGGTGTGTGTTGTGTGTTTTTGTACACATTTCTTTACAGGTGAACTACAGGTACCAGCAGGCCCTTAATGCCCCGCATGCTGATACTTGTGGTTCTCCAAGTATGTGGGGGAAGGCTTGTTGGGACCTGTAGTTCCACAGTAAAGACAATGTTTTTAATTCTATTTTTTACACACTAGATACACTATCAACCCGCCACCCACCGCCCTTTATTGGGGGGGTCCCCAACTCCCTGGGCTGACTAGCGGTCAGGACTGATGCTGCAGCTGGGGGGCCCGGTGAAAGAGCTCCCCTGGCTGTGGTATCAGCCCCCTGCTAGAAAGGGTCCGGTGCTGGTTTTAATTATATGGGGATACCTATGCAATTTTTTCTCCCCTATAATTAAAACCAGGACTGGCCATGCAGCCTGGTGCTGGTACCTAAATTACGGTGGAACCCTACTCATTTTGTTCCCCAGAGTTTTAGGTACCAGGACAGACTGGCAAGTCCGGGACTGTTTAGCCTTTTGAAGGGGAGCTCACATCAATTTTTTTACAAAAAATGAACCCTAAAAATAATAAAAAACAACAAACAGTCTGCACATATTTCACTGATATGTGCAGCCTGCTTGTTCGGGAGACAAATTCGGGCAGTGAAATCGGGACTTCAAAACTACCAGGTTTGACCAAATTCACTATCAATCAAAATGATCCTGTCAAAACCGGGACCTTGGCAAATACCCAAATTTTTAAGTGAAAAAAACGTCCATTTTTGATTGATCCTATCAGAGTTGAAAAACAGGACATAATGGGACCAAATTGAATCTTAGTAAATGTACCCCTTAGTATCCAAATAGCAAGCAAAAAATGTACACATCCCCACCAGCCAATTAGTACTATAAGACCGAAAAGCTTCCTCCCCAATGCCCCCTTTTTGCTTAGCCGCCCTAAGGGCATGATTTAGACCCAGTCACGAGTGCTGATCGCTCGCAACCGGATTGATGGTGGCCCAGAGAGCATGCGCACGACGGAGCCGGCTCCGGCGTGCACATGCGCGAGACCCGGATAGTGACAGTGAATCCATCGCTCCGGGTCTCGCACCAAAGGGGGCGTGCTGTCAATGTTGAGTGACAGCACGCCCCTTTGGTGGGCAGGCCGGGGGGGTGGCTGCCCAAACGGAGGAGTTCCCATGAGAACGCCTCCCGTTTGGGGGCGGCCTCACTGACATCATGAGTGATGTCAGTGGAGAGATTCCGGCTCTGTTAGAGCTGAAATCTCTCTGGGGCTTGCGGCCACGAGACGGTACCACACGGGTCTTGTCGCAAGCCCGATGGTCGTGGTGGTCTTGAGCATCGTGACCATCATCCTGGTCACCCAGAGTTATGCGAGCGGCGAGGAGGCCGTTCTAAAGAGAAAAAAAACCTGGCCCTGATTCAGAGCAATCGCTCTGTCAGAGCGACCGGCTCTGAATCAGGGCCTAAGTTTCTTTTTGGACTTGGATGTGAGTGCGAAAACATCTACTGTACATATTTCCCTTTAATAATACAAGCCCGTACGTGCCTACGTAAGTCGCGCAATATAGCCATAGTATGCTGTGTTCATCTAGGGCAGGGGTTGCTGTGTCCATCCAGGGGCTGCTGTGTCCATCCAGGGCAGGGGCTGCTGTGTCCATCCAGGGGCAGGGGCTGCTGTGTCCATCCAGGGGCAGGGGCTGCTGTGTCCATCCAGGGGCAGGGGCTGCTGTGTCCATCCAGGGGCAGGGGCTGCTGTGTCCATCCAGGGGCAGGGGCTGCTGTCTCCATCCAGGGGCAGGGGCTCTGTCGTCCAAGTGTGTCCAGTGTATAAAAAAAATAAAAGCTAATAATATAATTAATAAAAATATTTGTTTTTTTCTGTGCTGTGCCCCAGTGTACTATATTTATTATTTATTTTACTGTGTAGCTGCTGGTCAGACCGCAGTGTAATATTCAGTGTAATATTCAACTACATACATACTCCAACTCCCTCAGGCCTCTTGATTAATTAAAACATATGTTTCCTTATGTGCCATGTTGGAAGTTGAACTCCCACGCACCCAATGCTGCCACTTAGCTTAGTCAGCCAGCTAGCTTGGTGCAAATTTTGGGCATAAACCAGATGAAAACAATATTGTGAGCTGGTCAAAATTGACTGGAAATTAGTGGAAATTAATGTTATTGATGTTAATGTTATTGATGTTAATAATACAGTAGGAACCCAAATGATGTGATTTTAGCAGTTTTTATAAATTTTTATTATAAAATTCCATATCCAAAACCAAAACACGCAAGGGGCGGTTTTGACAAAAACAAATCCAGATCCAAAACCAGGAGGAGATACATATCCAAAACCAAAACACAGGGGTCTGCGCACATCCCTAGAATATTGCATGATTGCTACTACAGGGGTATGATATTACGGCAGTCGGGATAACTGCTGTCAAAATGCAGACAGTGACATCCCGATGCTGTAAATCCTGACAGGGGTCGGGTAAGTGTACTAACCCACCAGCATCTCTTCCTAACCCTCCCTTCTTGCGCCCTAACACTCCCCACCCCGCACCCTAACTCTTCCCCATTGGTGCCTAACCCTTCCCCATAGTGCCTAAGCCTAACCATCTACCCTTAGTGCCTTTCCCTAACACCCCCAGCGGTACCTAACCCTAACCCCTCCAGGGGTGCCTAACCCTAACCTCCCCCCACCGAACGCCTAACCCTTACCTGCCGATGGAGCCTAATGCTAACCCTCCCCCTCCCCGCAGCTAACAACTAAGGGCTCCCCTCTTACCTTCGACTCCATCCCCAACTAACCGCATACTGAGCCTCAGTGTCCCTTAGGGCTATTTCACACCTGACGGTTTTGACCGGCCAGCAAAAAAACTGCGTTTTTTTGGGCAGGTGTAAAAATTTTATCAAAGAAGGAAACTGGTGGGTCCTTTTAGGTGGCACGGGCATGGCATGGTCACGGTGTTACAGCTGAGAATATACACTGAGAAGGACGGCTGCCGTGCCCATGCCCATGCCATCCCTATAAGTCAGTGGAGTATAGGATACAATGTTTCCTTTCACACACGCCGGCCGGCTTGTACTGCTGCTGCCCATGCCCAATAGATAGATAGAAAAAATAAAAAGCCACAGCATGTGAAAGGCACTTTTGCCCTGTTTTTTGCCGGCTGGTGTGAAATAGCCCTTAGCATGCTGATATATGGAATGTTATGTGCCGGATTTTCCTACAGATTGATGAAACCATCTCTTCTTATCATATTTTTGTGGCGATATTCTTAGCAAATAAAACGTATGAAGGAACAATGGCAAAGATCCAAAATGAAATGCTCATTTATTGCAATATAGCAAGAAATTTATACTGCATGAGGACAGATCCAGTTGGTATTTTTTTCTTCATATGTTTTATTTGTTAAGAATATTGCCGTAACAATATTACCTGCAACAATTCTCATTCTAAAATAAAAAAAAAATACATTTACATTTAGATAAATATTTATGGTTAATCTAAAATATTTTTTTATTTGACTATTTGCTCCACCGAAGGCTGGTACTTTTAGTCTGAGGGCCATTAAACCACGAGGGGTTTTGAGTGCTGCCACTTTAAAATGTGCTGGTGTAGTTTCCCCTTTAAGGTAGGCACTCACTAAAGGGGTTAGGTCATCCTTTCAACATTTAACAAACAGTGGTAATCTAAGTTTACCACTGTTTGTCACGGCATCGCTCTCGTTATCTTCAGATGGCGAGAGCGATACAGTCCCCATTGCCGGCGATAGGCAATGATATGTTGCCAGCAACAGAAGAGAAGACGCCGCTTATGTATTATTTGTCAATAAAATTTGATAAAAGTTTTAAACGCCATCACCGTTATCTGTGTTTTATTAAGTTTTATTTATATATATATATATATATATATATTCTGGTTAAAGGTATCATTTGGAGTGTAACATGAAACATACACTGCTAGTGAGTTTATAACTGCTAAATTGGGAAAATTTTTAATATATATATATATATATATATATATATATATATATTAATTATTATTATTATTATTATTAACATTTAAATACAATTCATTACAATATTCTGCAGTGCTGTATGCAGGGAATTAAGCATTATACCTACTAAATAAAAAAAATACTGTTCTAAAAATAGTGAAACCGAAAGATTGCATAAGAAAAGAGGTGTGTTAAACCTCTAGGATGGGGGCCGGCATGTATGCAAATTACTGTTTAGAGTTAGCCTATCGTTAGCAGGGGCGGGTTTTCAATAGAGACATTATATAAGGGGCTAGAAGTGAGGGCCAAAGCCTCTTTGTTCCAGATTCCTCCAGGACAGGGAAGTGCATTTTGTCAGTTGTCATTTTCCTTAATAAAACTCTCTTAGTGCTTCTCCTTCTTCTCTTCTTCTCTCCTCCTTTTCCTTATTGTATTTAGTCTCTTTTCATTTACTTCATATCATTGCTTTTACTTTTCCTTTCTGTCCTCAATCAGTGTCTTTTCTGATTTCTTGTTCTGCTGGGGGTGGGTGTAGCTATGTCCTGCCTAGTAATGAGCCTCCCCAGACCCTGGTCCCTGGCTCCACAGTGCCCCCATGTTATTAGGAGCTGCAGGTGTGGTTCCCCTATTGATAGTTCTATCCCCCCTCAGGCTGCAGCAGCTTTGTGGAAGGTGTGCCAGTGCGGGGGAGGGGTGCTTCCCTTCAGTCCTTAATGCCCCTGGTCAATATTATCTTTGTGGCTGCAGTGGCCAGCACCATAGGCAAATGCAGGAGGGGTTTATGAGTCCCTTGCCTGAACCCCCCCTCAGCCCACACCATGATGACTACAATAGAAATAGCATATAATACTAAAGTTGCATGTTTTTTAGGATCCCCTCAGTGTCACAAATGAAATAACTAGCACTACAGTCCCTGTTGATCTTTTAAATGTGTCAGCCAGTAGAAAAAGTTAAAAAGCCAGTAATGAATATTGTTGTGCACCAACTAGATCTGGAAAACATGCACTGTACGGGGTGCACTGATATGGATCACCTATTGGATCAATTATTAATACTGGATAATACACCATCCAGTACATAAGGGGACCAATCTGTGCATCTGTGTCCAGGACAGAGCATGGTTTCTTTTTCTGCCCTCTCCCAGATTCCCCAACTTGCTCATATGATCTGTAAAGGAGCCGGCACATGAAATAAAAAGATTCAGCTCAGACAGGATGGCCCTACTTCTACATATAATTACTTACTGTGTTTGCTGGTCCTGTATATGCCAGAATTATATCATTCAGTACATTCGTATGATGTATTTTATAGATGGTCTAAGTGCTGATTATGCCTCTTAATGGTAGAAAACAGTTGCAGCAAACAGTGTCAGTATTATGCTGGGCATTGAGGTATCATTGGGGGAATAGAATGCTTTAGTGATGCGTTATCTGACAGTAAGGGGTAATGGCTTTGACACTGCTTTATTTATCTATAGCACCTAAGATCTAGCTTTTATCTCCTTTGAATCATTATTATCAGCCAATAGAGGAGATTGTATTATATACTGTATTCTGAGCATTTAACTTACAAAATAGACAGAATACATGTGCTACAGTGAATTTCTACAGGGTGCACAGCTTATTATTGCAATCACTGCCCCAAGCAGCTATCACTGGGAAGCTCCATTCTCAGCTATGCTCCTACTTCGACAAATATACATTGCTGGAGGTCACGCAGCCTTCGCGTCCTGCCTATGAGGGGTACAACGCGTGCAAAGCAGCTAGTTCAGTTCGTCAGGGCTAACAGCAGGCGTCTGGGGAAAATGCTTCGCCTTTAATAATTCCACATTAAAATGTCGTTTTCGTCACCTCTGCTTGCGATGTGGTGGCAATCACCCAGTTGCCAAGTGTTTCAAGGGGGGTGCCCAGCAGCAGCTTGCACAGCCAGCAAAAGGCACAAGTGCTAAGTAAAGTTCCATCCCCTGTCCGTGTCACAGCGATAGCAAAATGGTTGAGTTGGTACCCGGTTCTGCAGGACGCAGAATTTTCGTTAAAAGGCTTCAGTTTTGGTTTTCGTTTACCTATTTGCAGGGATGTCGACACATATTCGCCTAGAAATTTGAAGTCTGCCTTTGAATTGCCTCACATTCTTAGGGAAAAAGTGGCTGGCGAGGTTAGCGCAGGCGCATTGCTGGGCCTTTTGCAGAACCCCCATTAGGGATCTTGTGAATTCCCCGGTGGGAGTGGTTCCCAAGAAAATTCCAGGAAAATAAGGGCTCATGCAACATCTGTCTTATCCGCCAGGCTCGTCAGTAAATTATGCCATACCAGTTGAGGTTTCCTCGGTGGTGTACCAGTCTTTTGACGATGCTTTGGACGTCATTAGGTGTTATGGTCCGGGCGCACTGATGGCTAAGATAGATGTTGAGTCAGCTTTTCGTCTACTTCCTTTGCACCCAGAGTCATTCCAGTTTATGGGTTTTTAGCTTGGACAACGGATATTGCATAGACAAATGCTTGCCTATGGGGTGTTCTGTGTCCTGTGCATTTTTCGAGCATTTTAGCACCTTCCTACACTTATGCGCGGAATTTATTTATTTAATTTTTGCGGTAGTCATGGAATAGCCCACTATCTCGATGACTTTCTGTGTGTCGGCCCTTCCGGTTCAGGGAGATGCAGTTATCTTTTGTTTTCTTTCCGAGCGCTGTTTTTTCATTTGGAGTTCCCGTTGCTGTGGACAAAACGGAGGGCCCTTCCCCTTGTCATTCCTGGGTATCGAGATCTGTACCTCGGTGGGTTCTTGTCGCATTCCTCTCGATAAGCCTGTCAAGTAATGCCATAGCGGAATGCACGGCTTCCAGTAGAATTACCCTGCGGCAGGCACAATCCCTCCTGGGCCTGTAAAGTAATTCCAATGGGCAGAGCTTTTTCACGTAAATTGGAGAGGGCCACGGCTGGTGTCACTAACCGAGACATTTGCTACGTTTATCCTCAGAGATTAAGCAGGACCTCTCTGTCTGGGTCTCGTTTCTTCGGGATTTTAATGGCGTTCGGTTGTGGATGTCTCCAGCCGCTGACAATTTGCAGCTGCAGCTGTTCACCGACGCAGCAGGCACCACGGGGTTCGGATGTTACCTTGATGGCTCCTGGTGCGTTGGCCGTTGGCTGGAAGAATGGGTGGGAAAGGGTTTGACTAAGGACTTACTCCTTCTCAAACTCTTTCCCATAATGGTTTCCTTGGAAATCTGGGGGGAATGGTTACGCAATCGCAGCATCATTATCAGGTGGGACAACCTGGGCATGGTCCATGCGATACAATCAGCAACATGCGGCTTCCCTGCTGGTTTTGCGCTTGCTAGCGCAGCTGTGCTCACATGTTTGCGCTGTAACATCATGTTTAAGGCAAGACACGTTCCTGGGGTGGAGAATGAGATAGACGATGCGTTATCACGTTTCCAGTGGGCTAGGTCCCGATCTGTGGCCCTGGTGCTGACGTTGTGCTTTGCCCCTCTTATGTTTGGCAGGTGATCGAGCCGGCATGGAGGGCTAAGCAGAACAGTCTTTAGCCCCCTCCACGTTGCGAGCATATCGGCAGGCATGGAATGAATGGGAAGATTATTCCCGTAGCAGCAAACAGGCAGGTAAGAGTCAGCATCGTTCGATGCTTTCTTTTATTTGGAGTCTCCGTTTGGCTGGCAGATCCAGGGCTTCTGTTGCGCGCTCTTTGGGGGGCATTGCATTTTATTGTAAATTGAAGGGCCAACCTGACTTTACTAAAAGTTTTCTGATAGTGAAGGCTTTAAAGGGTTGGGCACGGGTCTCCCGGCCAGTAGCTGACCGTAGGAGACCTGTGGACGCTCATCTGCTTCCGGCAGTATTAGGGGCGGTTCTCGGAGTGGCTCTTACTGCGTATGAGGTGGTCCTGATTCAAGTGGTGTTTTCGGAGGCTTTTCACGGCACCTTGAGGTTATCGGAGCTGGTGGCATCATCCAAATGGGTTGATGCCACCATGCTCCTCTCGGATATCCTGGTCAGTGAGAGGTCTGTTCTCTGTAGGATTCGGCAGTCGAAGACCGACCAGACTGGTAGGGGTAGGTGGATCTCGTTGGGTCCATCTAGGGATGAACAGATCTGCCCCGTGGCACTAGCTATGCGGTATGAGTTATTGCGGCCGGATGTTCCTGGTTCATGACTCATGCATATGGACAGGACTCCGCTTACCAAATACCAGTTTGGTTGGTTTTTGAAGAGGTGTGTATCAGTTTTAGGCCTCCCGCCTCAAGATTTTGGTACACACTCGTTTCTGATCGGAGCCGCAACTTCGGCGGCAGCTGCGGGTTTCTCGGCATCAGAAATTAAGGCCCTAGGACATTGGAAATCGGATAGTTATAAAGGTTACATTCGACCTAGGCATGAAGACCCTTTGTTTAAAGTCATTTCACAGTCTGTTCCGGTTACGTTTATATTTTATGCTTGCCTGGTTTTTGTCTTGTCTCATGTACTGTCCTGTCTTGTCTGTTACCCCTGTCCGTCCTACTCGGGATTAGCTACTCGCCATTGCTGGCAATGGGAGTCTTGAGGGATTTTACAATTTTTACCTGAACTGACGGATTCAATTCGGCTATTCTCAATCATTTAATTAGGCCATAGTCCATCCCTCAGCAGGTTTTTATTTTACCTCTTGCCGAGTTCACCTGTTTTTTCCCAATTCCCCCCCACCCATTCTTCCCCTTTGTGTCTTCTGTTTGTCTCAGCCACTTCAAATAGTAAAGTCGGCGACCAATAGAAAATTTTTCTTTTTGGCAGATACTCACTTATGTTCTATCAGATCCCACTAATACACCATAAAATTTTATTGTTTTATGACAATTACTAATTTTTTATTTACTGCTTTCCTCCACCTTTAGGATTGCTCTTTGACACGCAGGACATTTGGGTTATAGGCCACTCATATATTTTCTGGGCTGCTAGGTTTGAGTTCAGATCAAGCTCCAATTTTTGAATATTCAGCTAGGGTCCGTTGGATAGGTTCCAGAGGTATGAGATGGCATTCCTTTTGTCCTAAACTGTTAGAGTATGCAAGGCTTTTTGGTAGGCCACGTATTTTGGTGGCTTATTTAGGAGGCAACGACTTAGGGCAGAGGTCCACTGTAGAATTACGAGTTGATATTGTCAACGATTTGGCGAGGGTGCTATCGGCCTGGCCCTTGTGTAAATTAATTTGGTCTTGCATTGTACCTCGACAGGTCTGGCGTGGGGTTAGGAGTTTTCCTGCTAATGACGAAGCTAGGAAGAAACTTAATTTCGCAGTTGCCAAATTTGTGATGGCCAATTATGGCCGTTTCATTTACCATAATAACATTCAATTTCGATTTAGTTATATGTATAGACCTGATGGAGTTCATTTAACAGAGGAGGGTGTGTCATTGTTTATTGGGGATCTTTTTGAGGAGTTGGCGTTATTGGGGTAGTACTTGGTATGGTGGCGGTGCGGCGGTTCTATAAGCTGAACCTTGCTGTGGCGGGAAAGAATGGCAGTTCACCAGTCCAGGTGCAATTATGATTTAAGGGCGCTCCCTTCGTTGACTGGTAGTTGGCTGTACCAACCTAACGGGGGGCAGTATCATCACCTAAACGGGTGGGTAGTCAAGTTAGAGGGTGAGCGTTACCTTTTGTGTTTGACATGGTTTACATGGTTATGTGTATGCACTCTGGGCGATCTACGCCTGCTATGTCTTTTGTTGTTTGTGTGTGGGCATAGCAGATCTGGCTGATTTCTGGCCGTCCTTTCTTTGCCACCATACATCCTTAATTAATTTAAGAATTAATAAATAATATTAATTTCTCCAATAAATCGCCATCAAGTTATCTGCCAAATCCACGTCTCAGTGTCTTTATTTTATGTTAGTATGATAAGTGGTTTGCACACATGACAACACCTCATCCGATAGAAGGTTTAGTGAAACCGAAAGATTGCATAAGAAAAGAGGTGTGTTAAACCTCTAGGATGGGGGCCGGCATGTATGCAAATTACTGTTTAGAGTTAGCCTATCGTTAGCAGGGGCGGGTTTTCAATAGAGACATTATATAAGGGGCTAGAAGTGAGGGCCAAAGCCTCTTGGTTCCAGATTGCCCACCCTCCCTTCCCTTTGCAATTATTGGCAGGTTGTTGTAGTTAATTATGTAGTGGCGGGAAAGAACGGCAGTTCACCAGTCCAGGTGCAATTATGATTTAAGGGCGCTCCCTTCGTTGACTGGTAGTTGGCTGTACCAACCTAACGGGGGGCAGTATCATCACCTAAACGGGTGGGTAGTCAAGTTAGTGGGTGAGCGTTACCTTTTGTGTTTGACATGGTTTACATGGTTATGTGTATGCACTCTGGGCGATCTACGCCTGCTATGTCTTTTGTTGTTTGTGTGTGGGCATAGCAGATCTGGCTGATTTCTGGCCGTCCTTTCTTTGCCACCATACATCCTTAATTAATTTAAGAATTAATAAATAATATTAATTTCTCCAATAAATCGCCATCAAGTTATCTGCCAAATCCACGTCTCAGTGTCTTTATTTTATGTTAGTATGATAAGTGGTTTGCACACATGACAACACCTCATCCGATAGAAGGTTTAGTGAAACCGAAAGATTGCATAAGAAAAGAGGTGTGTTAAACCTCTAGGATGGGGGCCGGCATGTATGCAAATTACTGTTTAGAGTTAGCCTATCGTTAGCAGGGGCGGGTTTTCAATAGAGACATTATATAAGGGGCTAGAAGTGAGGGCCAAAGCCTCTTGGTTCCAGATTGCCCACCCTCCCTTCCCTTTGCAATTATTGGCAGGTTGTTGTAGTTAATTATGTAGTGGCGGGAAAGAACGGCAGTTCACCAGTCCAGGTGCAATTATGATTTAAGGGCGCTCCCTTCGTTGACTGGTAGTTGGCTGTACCAACCTAACGGGGGGCAGTATCATCACCTAAACGGGTGGGTAGTCAAGTTAGAGGGTGAGCGTTACCTTTTGTGTTTGACATGGTTTACATGGTTATGTGTATGCACTCTGGGCGATCTACGCCTGCTATGTCTTTTGTTGTTTGTGTGTGGGCATAGCAGATCTGGCTGATTTCTGGCCGTCCTTTCTTTGCCACCATACATCCTTAATTAATTTAAGAATTAATAAATAATATTAATTTCTCCAATAAATCGCCATCAAGTTATCTGCCAAATCCACGTCTCAGTGTCTTTATTTTATGTTAGTATGATAAGTGGTTTGCACACATGACAACACCTCATCCGATAGAAGGTTTAGTGAAACCGAAAGATTGCATAAGAAAAGAGGTGTGTTAAACCTCTAGGATGGGGGCCGGCATGTATGCAAATTACTGTTTAGAGTTAGCCTATCGTTAGCAGGGGCGGGTTTTCAATAGAGACATTATATAAGGGGCTAGAAGTGAGGGCCAAAGCCTCTTGGTTCCAGATTGCCCACCCTCCCTTCCCTTTGCAATTATTGGCAGGTTGTTGTAGTTAATTATGTAGTGGCGGGAAAGAACGGCAGTTCACCAGTCCAGGTGCAATTATGATTTAAGGGCGCTCCCTTCGTTGACTGGTAGTTGGCTGTACCAACCTAACGGGGGGCAGTATCATCACCTAAACGGGTGGGTAGTCAAGTTAGAGGGTGAGCGTTACCTTTTGTGTTTGACATGGTTTACATGGTTATGTGTATGCACTCTGGGCGATCTACGCCTGCTATGTCTTTTGTTGTTTGTGTGTGGGCATAGCAGATCTGGCTGATTTCTGGCCGTCCTTTCTTTGCCACCATACATCCTTAATTAATTTAAGAATTAATAAATAATATTAATTTCTCCAATAAATCGCCATCAAGTTATCTGCCAAATCCACGTCTCAGTGTCTTTATTTTATGTTAGTATGATAAGTGGTTTGCACACATGACAACACCTCATCCGATAGAAGGTTTAATGGACAAACATAAAACATAATGTACAATATGCAAATGCAAGGACGCACAACTTCACAAGATGGAATGGAGAAGAAAAATGGAGGAAACCATGATCCTGAGAACTTAAAAACTAGTTGGGAAATAACACTTAGCACCAACAATGTAATTAATGATGTATATATAAATACTAGCTGATGTTCCTGGTTTCACCCAGGTAGACCTTAGATATACTGTTTCCATCTCACCACTCCAATAACACATTAATCCTTCACCTCTATAGTAATGCATCTCTGCTATAGTAAGACATTACCTTCCCTTACCTGTGTACTAACACATTTCACTCCCTCACCTCAGTAGTAACACCTTTCCCTCCCTTGCCCATGTTGTAACACATTCCACATTCCCTCCCTCACCTGTGTAGAAATAGAATCCCTCCCTCACACCCGTAGTAACTTATTCCCCTCCCTCACCTCTGGTCTAACACATTCCCAACCCTCACCGCTGTTGTAACACATACTCTGCTCACCCCTGTAGTAACATATCCCCCTCCCTCACCTCTGTAGTAACACAATACCCCGCTCACTAAGTAGTAACACATTCCCCTCCCTCACCCATGTTGTAACACAATCCCTTCACCCAGTAGTAACACATTTGACATTCCCCTCCCTCACCTGTGTAGTAACAAATTTCCCTCTCACACCTCTGTAGTAACATATTCCCTTCCCTCACTATTTTCCCTTCCCACACTATACAAATAGGGGAGCCACACCAACTTCCAGTGATGTTTGGCAGCACCTGGGGTGACAGTTGGTGTTTGAATATGACCTGTGCTGCAGCCACGATGAAACAGTCAGGCAGGACATTGCACAGGGGGGGAAACATTTTAGCAGTTTTCACCCCCTTAGGAGTCAAATTTCAAAATATCCTTTCTTAATGGGCACCTACATCATGGAAGTAAAAAATACTCCCTGATTTTCATGTTTTGAGGTCCAGGGGTTTGGGCTGGGTGTTATGAGTCAGTCAGTGAGACAGTCAGACAGGACATTTGATTTCATATTTATAGATGATAAAAGTACCTACTACTCTAGCTAATGGGAGCAGAGGGGGTCATTCAGACCCGCTCGCGAGCAAAGGACGCTCGCAAGCGGGTCGATGTTGTGCGCATGCGCACGACGGAGGGAGCTCCGATGTGCGAGACCCGGCGAGCGACGAGGGTCGGGGTCTCGCACCAAAGGGGGCGTGCTGTCGATGGTGAGTGACAGCACGCCCCCTTTGGTGGGTGTGCCGGGGGCGTGGCTGCCAGGCGGAGGCGTTCCCATAGGAACACCTACCGTCTGGGTCTGATGTCAGTGGGAGTGATTTTGGCTTTGATAGAGCCAAAATCACTCCTGGGTCTCGTCGCAAGCCCGTTGGTCGCAATGGTCTTTACCATCGCGACCATCTTTTTGGCCGCTCGCATATGCTGTGGGTGGTCACCCACAGCTATGCGAGCGGCCAGGAGGCCGCTCCATTTTCAGGTAGGAGGGCCCTGATTCAGAGCGTTCGGCTCTGAATCAGGCCCAGAGTGCACAGAGAATGCTCAGCAGAGTGCTGCAAGAGTAGACGGGATGTCTTACCCAGAAGAGACAGCAGCTTGCATGGAAGAAGAATACAGGCATTTGTTAGTATTACTATCGGATTCGATATGAAATACGGACAGTCGGGATCTTGACAGGGTTAACATACCGACATTAGTTGGTTGGTATGCTGACCCTCTCTCTACCCTAACCCTCCCTCTTTGGTGCCTAACCCGAACTCCCCCCCCTAGTGTCTGAACCTAACCTAACCTACCCCTCCCCGCACCCTAAACCTAACCCACCCCCCTTAGTGCCTAACCCTCCCCCCAGTGCCTAACCCTAACCCCCCCCTAGTGTCTGAACCTAACCTAACTTACCCACTCCCCGCACCCTAAACCTAACCCTCCCCCCTTAGTGCCTAACCCTAACCCTCCCCCTAGTGCCTAACCCTAACCCTCCCCCTAGTGCCTAACCCTAACCTCTCCCCAGTGCCTAACTCTAACCCCCTAGTGCCTAACCCCTAAACCTAACCATAACCCTCCCCCCAACCCAGCCACTTACCTTCAGAATCCCGACAGTGGGATGCTGGCACTGGGATTCTGACCGGCGTCGGTATTCCGGCGCCAGAAATGTAATCATTGGGCCCCTGACGGCCGGAAAGCTGACCGCATCCCTTACTATTATATAGTTAATAAATATTTCACAATTATTTTTATTTTGTGCTGTTGATTTTACATGTTTATGTTCTTCCTAATGTGTAAGCATAATAGTTTCTGCAGTTTCCCCGATGGACGCCCTAATGTGTTCTAATAATGACTTCCATATGTATGTAGGCGTGCGTTGCATATTCCACTGCTCAGTCAGATAGTTAGGGTGTTAATATTTTAACAAACATTGCAGCAGAATAAATACAGATGGTCTGTACATGCCAAGGCCACCCTGCAAGGTCTGTGAGCGTAGCCTTGCCCGAAGTGCTTACAATCCGATGTGCACGTGTCTAGTCTTCTTGTCATGTATAGACATTAGCTATTTTGGCTTCTCAAAACCAATTTCAGCCCTATACTTTGCGGTGGGCAATCTGTATTTAAAACAGATGCTGGAATAATTTTACCATCTTCCTAATTACTCCCTTCCACTAAAACCCTCTGTCTTGGCATACAGACCATTGGCGTATAATACACAAAGACGTTCTGTCCTCTAAAGCAGTACTTTCAGTTGTTTCTCTATCAGTTGATCCAATGTAAACTAACTCTAAATAGAACAGTGTAACGTATTGTGTATTGTGTCCTGTTTTGTGTAGATCTTTACTTGCTGCTATAGATTTGCGCTGGCCAGAGCCGTAACTAGTTTTTGGTGCCCTGTGCCAGAGAGAGCATTGGCGCCCCCCAATTTTTAAATAGGATCATAAGATAGTGCACATAAAAAAGGGCCATGGCCTCATGGGGAAGGGCCAGGGAAGATATAAAGAGATAGTTGCGGCCAGGAGATGCTGGGGATAAAAGAAGTGTAAGGTACAAGGGAGAATGATAATAAAAAGGAAAAGTGACAGGCCCAAACAGCGCCCCCTGCCCTGCGGTGCCCTGTGCCATGGCACCGGCTGCACTACCCAAGTTACGGCCCTGGTGTTGGAATTATAGGGCTCAGAATGACTTTAACGAAGAGCAAGTGCAAAATGCGGAACAAAAACAGGTGAGCGTTGCACAGGTTGCAGAGCTGTTAGGGTAGCAAGACATCAGGTTTATGACGGGACAGAACAAGTCCGATGGTGGGTGGTCTGATTGACAGGCTGCGGCCAATTGTGGGCAGGAAGGGGAGGGCACTGGACAGCATTCCTGAAAATGTGGGCGTGTCGTCCCCGTTTTCTGGGAGTGTGAGGCCAGTGTCTGTGTCTTCCGATGCAGTTTTACTAGACCTAGCACCGCAGATGACGCGGCCAATCTGAGTAGCCTATAGGCTGACTCAGTTGGCCGATGCTTTAACCGTCCTGACCAATGGTCGCGATTGAGATCTGATGCTGCATCGTTGGATGCAGCACTCGGATCTGCGATGTCGACAGGAGGTGTGTTTTGTCCTCAGATGCCTCCTGCATCTAGCATACATGCACACAGCAGCTGAATCAGGCCACAATTATTATTTTGTCATACTTTTTTGTAGGCAGGGCTGGTGCTACCATTAGGCAGCTTTAGGCGGCTGCCTAGGGGCACCAGCCACTGGGGGTCTCTTTCAATCCCAGGCAGGTTGATTTAGTGTGTTTGGGGAGGTTTATTGAGTGCTGACATGGTTAGTGTATGTATGTGTGGGGTGTTTATTGAGTGCTGACAGGGTTAGTGTATGTATGTGTGGGGAGTTTAATGAGTACTGGCAGGGTGAGTGTGTGTATGTGTGGGGGGGGTAATGGGTACTGACATATTTTGGAGCACAGATGTGTGGCATATAAATCATTTTGGGCACATCTGAGTCATTGTTTGGCATCATTCATGGCTATGTGACATACAGTAACTTTGGTGCACAGCTGTGTGGCATATGTATTGGGGCACAAATGTGTGTCATATTATTTACTGGGGGCACAAATGTGTGTCATATTATGTATTGGGGGTACAAATGTGTATCATATTATGTATTGGGGCACAAATGTGTGGCATATTATGTATTGGGGCACAAATGTGTGTCATATTATGTATTGGGGCACAAATGTGTGTCATATTATGTATTGCGGCACAAATGTGTGTCATATTATTTATTGGGGGCACAAATGTGTGTCATATTATGTATTGGGAGTACAAATGTGTATCATATTATGTATTGGGGCACAAATGTGTGGCATATTATGTATTGGGGCATAAACATGTGTCATATTATGTATTGGGGCATAAACATCTGTCATATTATGTATTGGGGCACAAATGTGTGTCATATTATGTATTGGGGCACAAATGTGTGTCATATTATGTTTTGGGGCACAAACGTGTGTCATATTATGTATTGGGGCACAAATGTGTGTCATATTATGTATTGGGGCACAAATGTGTGTCATATTATGTATTGGGGCATAAACGTGTGTCATATTATGTATTGGGGCACAAATGTGTGTCATATTATGTATTGGGGCACAAATGTGTGTCATATTATTTACTGGGGGCACAAATGTGTGTCATATTATGTATTGGGGCACACATGTGTGGCATATTATGTATTGGGGCACAAATGTGTGTCATATTATGTATTGGGGCACAAATGTGTGTCATATTATGTATTGGGGCACAAATGTGTGTCATATTATTTATTGGGGGCACAAATGTGTGTCATATTATGTATTGGGGGTACAAATGTGTATCATATTATGTATTGGGGCACAAATGTGTGGCATATTATGTATTGGGGCATAAACATGTGTCATATTATGTATTGGGGCATAAACATGTGTCATATTATGTATTGGGGCACAAACATGTGTCATATTATGTATTGGGGCACAAATGTGTGTCATATTATGTATTGGGGCACAAACGTGTGTCATATTATGTATTGGGGCACAAATGTGTGTCATATTATGTATTGGGGCACAAATATGTGTCATATTATGTATTGGGGCATAAACGTGTGTCATATTATGTAATGGGGCACAAATGTGTGGCATATTATGTATTGGGGCACAAATGTGTGTCATATTATGTATTGGGGCACAAATGTGTGTCATATTATTTACTGGGGGCACAAATGTGTGTCATATTATGTATTGGGGGTACAAATGTGTATCATATTATGTATTGGGGCAGAAATGTGTGGCATATTATGTATTGGGGCATAAACATGTGTCATATTATGTATTGGGGCACAAACGTGTGTCATATTATGTATTGGGGCACAAATGTGTGTCATATTATGTAATGGGGCATAAAAGTGTGTCATATTATGTATTGGGGCACAGATGTGTGTCATATTATGTATTGGGGCACAAATGTGTGTCATATTATGTATTGGGGCACAAATATGTGTCAAATTATGTATTGGGGCATAAACGTGTCATATTATGTATTGGGGCACAAATGTGTGTCATATTATGTATTGGGGCATAACCATGTGTCATATTATGTATTGGAGGCATTGAAGGAATTGGGGATACAGATGTGTGGTATATAATAAATTGTGGAACATATTACAGTATGATTTTGGGTCTCTGCTGTGTGGCATATTATAAATTAGAGTCAGTAATATGCGGCATAGTATGAATTGGGGGTAGCAGGGGCAGTGGGTGAAATGTTGCCTAGGGTGCCCAGACACCTTGCACCGGCCTTGTTTGTAGGTCATTCTCCCTACAGTACTCGGCCTTGGCACAGCTATCTACAGCCCTGCTATAAACCCTTCTTCTGCAGCAGCGTAACCACCACGCCATGCCAGCAAAGAGATGATCCCTGTATACCAGTGACGAGGCCCCCAGGACATGAGACTTCTGGACAAGAAACAGGGTAAGCCTTTGGGAACTATTAATCAGGAATTATCGGAGCCGGATAACCAACAAGACAGAGCAGGTGGCCTCCTAGTTCCCGAACGGGATCCAAAGATCCCGGCTGCAATCTGCTCTGCGCTGGCGAATGTAGTGTTAGTGCTTCTATTTTAAAAATATCAGCTGCCCACTGGTGCCGCGAGACACTAATAAGGATTTCATGGGGGTGTTTTGGCTGCAGTGATCCGGCAGGGTCCCTGGCAAGCTGTCCCAGCCAGTTTCCATGGCTGCAGACTCCGGACTGGGTATGCGCGAGACCCAGACATGGCGGTGATATGGCACATGCATGGACAAGGAGAGCCTACATCATGACGAGTGACGCAGGTTGACTTACTTAAGAGACCAGCCACCTATTTGGTTTTGTTGTTGGACACTGTGTACTGTTTATGTGGGTTGCTGAGATCTAGACTTTGTAAACCATCTTTTCAGTTTATCCTTTTTACCATCCGTTCCACATTATATTTTATTTATTATTTATTAACAGTTTCTTACATAGCGCAGCAAATTCAGTTGCGCTTTACAATTGTAAGCATTAATAGAACAAAACTGGGTAATAACAGACAGATATATAGGTAGGAAGGCCCTGCTCGCAAGCTTACACATTGTGGACCTCATTCAGAGCCGGTCACACAGAGCGTGCGGTCGGTCTGAATGAGGGGAGGACGTATTGAATTTTCAAGACGTCCTCCTTTGCGGTGGTAAGTCTGTGGGTTAACACTAGGGGTGAGCGGGTTCGGATTTCTGAAATCCGAACCCCCCTGAGCCCCCCCCGATCCGAGGCCAATCCGAGGCCGATCCGAGTCAGGCTCGACTTTTCCCGCCTGACTCGGATCTGAAAAAAACGTCATCATCCCGCCTTCTGGGTCTCGCGGGTTTTGGATCCTATATAAGGTACCCGCGTCTGCGCCATTTTCTCACTCGGCTGTGGACAGTGAAGAGGGAGGGTGGGAGTTAGGGCTGGCTGGGCTGTGTAGTGTAGTGTTGTAGTGTAGTGTAGTGCAGTGCAGTGCAGTGTAGTGTTGTGCTGTGCTGCGCTGTGCTGCTGTTGTCCATAGGGGCTGTGTCCACTACTTCAAAGTCCATAGGGGCTGGCTGGACTGTGTTGTGCAGTCAGTTCTCCATAGGGGCTGTGTCCACTTCAAAGTCCTGTGTAGTGTCCCAGTCCAAAAGGGGTGCTGTAGTGTTGTCCAGGGGGTGCTCTGTCCGTCAGGGGTGCTCCCCCCAAGTGCTAAAAAAAAATATATTTTTTCTGGGTTTGTGAATTGTGTGCACTGTGGCTGCACGTGAATCAACAAAGGAGCAGCGCCAAGCGTGCGCCTGCATCCCATAAGTAAAAGGCCGGCTGGCTTGTTCATTAAAGGGTGCTGTAACCCCCAAAGGGCACTCCAAACAAAATAAAAACATATATTTTTTGTGTTTGTGAATTGTGTGCGCAGTAGCCGCACGTGCATCAACAAAGTAGTGCCAAGCGTGCGCCTGTGTCATAAGTAAAGGGCCGGCTGGCTTGACCGTTAAAGGGTGCTGTAACCCCCAAAGTACACTCCAAACAAAATAAAAACATATTTTCTGTGTTTGTGAATTGTGTGCGCAGTAGCCGCACGTGCATCAACAAAGTAGTGCCAAGCGTGCGCCTGTTTCCCATAAATAAAGGGCCGGCTGGATTGACTGCTAAAGGGTGCTGTAACCCCCAAAGGGC
This sequence comes from Taudactylus pleione, assembly GCA_031769625.1. Lineage (NCBI taxonomy): Eukaryota > Metazoa > Chordata > Amphibia > Anura > Myobatrachidae > Taudactylus > Taudactylus pleione. The sequence goes on along the minus strand of JAUIMM010000694.1, from coordinate 3,910,536 downwards.
ACTCCAAACAAAATAAAAAAATATTTTCTGTGTTTGTGAATTGTGTGCACTGTAGCCGCACGTGCGTCAACAAAGGAGCAGCGCCAAGCGTGCGCCTGTGTCCCATAAGTAAAGAGCCGGCTGGCTAATTTCTTAAAGGGTGGTGTAACCCACAAAGTGCACTACTCTCCAGCAAAAATAAAAAAATATTTTCTGTGTTTGTGTGCGCCTTAGCCGCACGTATATATCAATGTAACATAAATGGAGGACCAAACTTTCTCCGATAAAAATAAAATAGGGAAAGATCAAGAACCACTTCCTCCTAGTGCTGTTGCTGCTGCTGGGAGTTGTTCATCATCCCAGAGAGGAAGTAGGAACACCACTACTTTTACTAAACAATTGACCCTCCAACAGTCCTTAGCGATCAGGATGAAGTACGACAGCAGTCATCCTGAAGCAAAACGTATAACTGAGGCCTTGACTGCTATGTTGGTGTTAGATGTGCGTCCGGTATCCGCCATTAGTGCAGTGGGATTTAGACAATTGATGGAGGTAGTGTGTCCTCTGTTCCAAATCCCGTCTAGATTCCACCTGCATCCTCAAAGCAGTAGTGACAAGCGTGCATCTGTCTGTTAAAGGGTGGTGTAACCCTCAAAGTGCGCTCCACAAACAATAAAAAATTCTTAGTTTTTTTCCTGTCTTTGTGAATTGTGTGGGCTGTAGCCGCACTTGCATCCTCAAAGCAGCAGCGACAAGCGTGCGTCTGTCTGTTAAAGGGTGGTGTAACCCTCAAAGTGCTCCAAAAAATAAAAAACTATTTTTTTTTATGTGTTTGTGACTTGTGTGCGATGTAGCCGCACGTGCACCAACACAGTAGCAGCGCCAAGCGTGCGCCTGTGTCATAAGTCAAGGGCTGGTTTGGACATCTGGTCCGGACTGAAGGACGTGCCAACAATTTCTGACAAGTCTACTGTCACTGCATATGATACTGTCCTCAAAGCAGCAGCGACAAGCGTGCGTCTGTCTGTTAAAGGGTGGTGTAACCCTCAAAGTGCGCTCCACAAACAATAAAAAATTTCTTCTTTTTTTTTCTGTCTTTGTGAAATGTGTGGGCTGTAGCCGCACCTGCATCCTTAAAGCAGCAGCGACAAGCATGCGTCTGTCTGTTAAAGGGTGGTGTAACCCTCAAAGTGCGCTCCACAAACAATAAAAAAATTCTTTTTTTTTCTGTCTTTGTGAAATTTGTGGGCTGTAGCCGCACCTGCATCCTTAAAGCAGCAGCGACAAGCGTGTGTCTGTCTGTTAAAGGGTGGTGTAACCCTCAAAGTGTGCTCCATAAACAATAAAAAAATTCCTCTTTTTTTTCTCTCTTTGTGAAATGTGTGGGCTGTAGCCGCACCTGCATCCTTAAAGCAGCAGCGACAAGCATGCGTCTGTCTGTTAAAGGGTGGTGTAACCCTCAAAGTGTTCTCAACAAACAATATAAAAATTCTTCTTTTTTTTCCTGTCTTTGTGAATTGTGTGGGCTGTAGCCGCACCTGCATCCTCAAAGCTGCAGCGACAAGCGTGCGTCTGTCTGTTAAAGGATTACATCGGTGACATCATCCAAGTAGGCATGTTAGACAGTCCGTACATGTACTGGCAGGAAAAAGAGGCAATTTGGAGGCCCCTGTACAAACTGGCTCTATTTTACCTGAGTTGCCCCCCCTCCAGTGTGCACTCCGAAAGAGTGTTTAGTGCAGCCGGGAACCTTGTCAGCAAAAGGCGTAGGAGGTTGCTTCCACAAAATGTGGAGAAGTTGATGTTCATAAAAATGAATTATAAACTTTTCGAGGGGGACCAGCCTCCAGAACGTACAGAGGGACCTGTGGTTGTGGATTCCAGCGGGGACGAATTAATACTCTGTGAGGATGAGGATGTAAACAACACTGAAGAGGGTGAGGAATCGGTGATTGGGAAGGATGAGGACGACATCTTGCCTCCGTAGAGCCAGTTTGTGCAGGGCCAGATTAATTGCCAGCTTGTTTTGTGGGGGCCCAAACTAACCAATCATTTCAGCCACAGTCGTGTGGCAGACCCTGGCGCTGAAATGATTGGTTTGTTAAAGTGTGAATGTCCTGTTTATACAACATAAGGGTGCGTGGGTGGGCCCAAGGACAATTCCATCTTGCACCTCTTTTTTTCTTTGCATTATGTACTGTTTGGGGCCTAGTTTTTCAAACTGCCATCCTGTCTGCCACTGCAGTTTCACGCCTAGATGGGTCACGTGTTTGTGCCGCCCACTCGTGTCGCTTAGCATAGTCATCCATCTACCTCGGTGCAACATTTTGGACATAAAAACACTATTGTGATGTGTGAGGTGTTCAGAATAAACTGGAAATGAGTGGAAATTAAGGTTTTTGAGGTTAATAATAGCATAGGAGCAGAAAAATCAACACATTCTAGCTGTTTTATGCTTTTTTAAAAAAAAATACAGATCCAAAACACAAAACCCAGAACCCAAAACATGGAAGGGTGGTTTTGGCAAAGCCAATCCAGATCCAAAACATGAAGAAAGATCAAGATCCAAACACAAAACACGAAAAGTGGCCGGTGCACACCCCTAGTTAACACCCACAGCCTTACGACCGCCTAAGGTGATGGTCGCGATGGTCAAGACCATCGCGACCATCGGGGCTTACGAAGAGACCCTAGGGTAGGGTCTCCCTTGTCGTAAGCCCCGGAGAGCTTTCGGCTCTGTCTGAGCCGGAAGCTCTCCACTGACATCACTAGTGATGTCAGTGGGGCCGCCCCTAAATGGTAGGCGTTCCCATGGGAACGCCCCCGTTTGGTCTGCCACCCCCCCGGCCCGCCTTCCAAATCAACATCGACAGCTCGCCCCCTTTGGATGGAGACCCGCTACGACCGGCGCTGTCGGTCGTAGCGGGTCTCACGCATGCGCACGACGGCGCCGACACGGTCGTGCGCATGATCTGTGGGGGGCCATCGACCCGGTCCGAGCACATCGGCGCTAACGACCGGGTCTGAATGACCCCCTATATCTCAACTTTATCCTGATAGCCTTTTACATGTTTGTTGAAATAAACCTATTTATAAGGATACTATTTGCCTTTTTTATATATACTCAACTAAATTGGAACTATTGTCCCTATTGGGCTTTGTACAAAAGGTGGAGAAGGAGACATTCCAAAAAAAAATCTTTATATACATGGCAAACTCTTGCTGACTGTGAGTAGGGTACGCCCTTATCAATGTATCTGTGTGATGTGATTGAAGGTGCATGAAGAATTAATTACAACTAAAGAAACCTTTATGGGCCAGGCTTTACCCCTCCTTATTGCGAGTGGGGTACGCCATTCCATTACAGGTAATCATATAAAGCAATCATTTTGTTTTCTCTATTGTGTTCTATTGATATGAGTTTCTGAATATATCACAGAAAGTGTTTATATTGTTTGTTATGTATGACATCCTTCAATGAGATCCAAGAACACGGGTGGAACATCCGGTTTTGAATATACACTGCAAAATTAAAGTATTTTTGTTTTATCTATCTTTTATTCTATACACTGTACCTGCGCCATCCCACGCTCTGAATCTATAAGAGATCCAATGGTTTATTGCTAATTAAATCAAAAACACCTTATAATACTTAAATTAAACTTATAAAGACACGGACACATAGCTTGGCTAAAAAGGTCACAACTTTTATTTATAATTGAAAGATTAACCTAACTGAGGTGGCCAGGAGATGCTGCAAACTCAGTTCTAGCCTTCTATCTCTGAAACACTAGGGGAATTACTTAAACGTCCCCCCTATAGACACACTTACGATGGGAAGGAGTCGCTTCCCTCACGGGCACAGTCCGAGCGATCCGCACGGGTGAGGACAAACTCACCATGTAAATAGAGGGCAAGCACCCTCACAACGCTTTCTTGTGCCACTATAAAGCCTCTGGGATGCAACGTTCTCCCGCCAATGCTGCACCTCCCCTAAATGGAGAAAAAGGGTTAGGACAACAACCAATCGGCAAAGGTTTTGGGTGGGATGGTGGGTTCCAGATGGAAAAGAGGCTGTCTCTACCCAGGACATCCTTAATATACCCTAATACCTAAACACTCCCCCGATCAAAGCATTGGCCAAATTAAAACCAGGTGACTCCTAAATTAAACTAAACTGCCCAGCAACATGGCTGACATGCTAACCAATCAGCAAAAAACTAGGATTCTTATCTATTCTCAAGCCTAATCAGCTTTCGCCTATCATTATTTGTACAGTATATGGCTTTTTAAATGTATTTTATGTGGTTGAGGTTTTTTTTTATGTGTTTTATATGGTTCTGGCTTTTTAAATGTATTTTATGTGGATGAGGTTTTTTTAATGTATTTTATGTGGTTCTGGCGTTTTCAAAGTTTTATGTCAATCTGGTTTTTTCAATGTATTTGTAGGGTAAGTAAATTGCAATCTGGATATAATAGAGGAGGGGGTCCCCAGAATGGTATCTTGCCTAGGGCCCCATGGGGTCTTAGGGTGTGATTCAGCAAGAATCGCAACTGCTAAAGCGCACACAGACTGCCGATTGTTGCGTATTGTGCATGCATCGCAGTGCTTGTGTGAGAACCAGCCACTGCGATCGGGACTGCGATTGCAGTGACTACGCAGACCCATCCCAAAGTGATTGACAGGAAGCTACATTTTGGGGTGGTGACGGGGGGGGGTGGTTGGAGAAATGCAGGCGTGTCAGTGCGTTTGAACGCCGTTGCAGTGGCATGCATAAATTAGCCACTGCAAAGGAATACGCATCCTGCGTGCAGGACCGTTAGCTATTTAGTGGTAGGTCAGATCTGCCTTTAATGTGCGATGGCTCTGATGTACTTCGATGTTACCGATGTTTTGGATGGATTGCAAGGTATTACAAATGTGCGAGAGGGGACATGGGCATGGTCATAACTAGGGTAGTGTGACCGGTGCCATGGCACAGGGCACCGCAGGGCACGGGGTGCTGTTTGGGCCTGGTCAGTTTTCTGTTTATTATCATTCTCACTTGTAGCTTCCTCTTATTTCATCCCCAGCATCTCCTGGCCTCCTCTATTTCTTCCCTGACCCTTCCCCATGAGCCTATGGCGCTGCATGGGATCGCACAGAGCATCCCCAGATCAACTAAACCAGCAGTAAGATCTGAAGGTGCGATGTACAACCCCACAGGTGCGCACACTGGCCCTGATTCAGAGCCGGACGCTCTGACAGAGCGCTCGCTCTGAATCAGGACCTGGCATTTTTTTTTCAGAACGGCCTCCTGGCCGCTCGCATAGCTGTGGGTGACCACCCACAGCTATAGTGAGCGGCCACGATGATGGTCGCGATGGTCAAGACCATCGCGACCATCGGGCTTGCGACGAAACCCTTGTGGTAGGGTCCCATTGCCGCAAGCCCCAGAGAGCTGTCGGCTCTAACAGAGCCAGAAGCTCTCCCACTGACATCACATGTGATGTCAGTGGGGCCGGCCCCAGACGGTAGGTTTTCCCATGGGAACGCCTCCATCTGGCCAGCCACCCCCCCGGCCTGCCCACCAAAGGGGGCGTGCTGTCACTCAACATCGACAGCACACCCCCTTTGGTACGAGACCCGGAGCGACGGATTGCCCTTCGCTATCCGGGTCTTGCGCATGCGCACTGGCTTACCATCGACCCGGTTGCAAGCGCACAGCGCTTGCGACCGGGTCTGAATCAGGCCCACTGGCCGATATCATGCCCAAACACATTATGATATAGCAGCGAAATCGCACCAATCATATTTACAATAGGCATCATATTTACAATAACAGCATGCTCCTGTATACTGCCATTAGGTCACCACGTACCCAATATATTGTATCATGAGAAGGTCACCACACCTTGTGTAAGATTGACAGCACAGCCCTGATAACAAAAATAAGGCATTATGCGCAAGAGAAGTCAAACAATGGCAGTTGCAGTGTATAGTGAATGCGGCAAGCAGGCATTCCAGCTCCATCCTATAAAACTAGACACGGTGGGCTATATATGAAGCCCCGAAAATCATTATGGCTACTTTCACCAGAGATAAGGGTGTTTGCTCTATCCCCACCAGCGGGAAAGAGCAAACACCCATATTAAAATCCAAAAACCAGAATGCACCCCCCCTCCCATACCCCCCAGCATCTATAAAACATAACGTGTTTTCATTGTTCTTTTACAGGTAAACGGTCGGTTATGGCAGACAAAGGAAGGTTTATCCTTCAGGTGGTATATTCCTGTTTTTTTTACATTGTTCCAGACAATCTTGTGCTGTGTTATTTTCAGCTTTTATAGGGAACAGCTGCACAGGAGCCTTGGAGAGGTGAACGCCAGCCTGGGGCCAGGAACAGCTGCTACCTACTGATGTACGCTGCCTGGCTTAACGGAAAGAACCGCTACAAGTGTTTGTAAACCCCACAGGCAAAGTGACTGAAGTTAGCGAGGGTTTAAGAGTCGCTTGTAACATCATAGGTAGGATTTTGCGGAGCGGAGGAAATTAATCTCCTGGACAGCAATTATAATCTCAATGTAGGATAAGAGACGGAATGGGGTTTTCCTGAGGTCATTAGGATGGAAGTTAAGAAACTCCTGTATGCCACAAGCTACACCTGGAAGTAGTAATCTTATATCGCAAAACAGGAACGCCACAGGGGGATCGCTGGTTATATTGTAGAGTAAATAAAATCTACAATTATTGGACTAAACTGTGATATCAACTGAATTAATTTCTGCAATGACCCCATGCGTGGAAGCATTGAGGTGCTGCCAAAATCCCTTTTGTGATGCGTGGGCTACTCTTAAGGGACTTTATGATGTTGTTTGTACTTTAACTGCTCCCTAGACCGACAAATGCTTAGTAAATAGTAAATATTAGGGGGTTATCACTATTTTTTTTATTATTATTTGGAAAGGTAACTACAGCATACTGCAGACATTGGGCTTGATTCAGAGCCGCTCGTAAGCGGCCGCTCGTTCGTTCCGAGCGATGTTTGCCCAACTGCGCATGCGTACGGATCGTAATACGCATGCGCGAACCATTCAGTGCGGCCGAAAATCATTTGTTCGCTAAATAGCGAATGCCTGCTTTTTTGAGTGACAGGAGGAGGCATATGTGGGTGGAAACAGGGGAAGGTGCTTGAAAACGGGGAGTGGAGATCAGAACGCAGGCGTGCTTAAAGGTCAAAATGGGCGTTTTAAGGGTGTGCATAATTAACAAAGCAGCGTCATTGACCACGTCACTGGGTTATTTTATAGTCAGAACTGCTCGCAAGATTGTAGTAGGAAAAACCAACCACAAGAATAGCGAGCAGTTCAGAGGCCTTTCGATGTACTCGATTAATCTAATAAATAGAGGACATGACGTATGATGCGAGCGGCCAGGGGGCGTTTTTTTAAAAATTACGTTCGCATGTTTTGTTCGCTCTTTCAGACATAGAGGCGTGAACAGACCGCAAAGAGCGAACGGTTCATTTTAATAGCCAGCCCCTTTTTCTGAACGAGCAAGCGCAAATAGCGTCCAGCTCTGAATCAGGCCCATTGTATCATGTTTGAATCCACAACTAAATGATAAAATCCAACATTTTGGGTTGGAAAATCGCCAAAACAAAAGTCACCGAAAATCTGCTATGGTGCAACACTCACTGGAAATATATGGGTCAAAGTTAAATTCCTAAATTATTTTTGTGCCTCTGACTCCTGTAAATTGCTAAGTTCTAAGGTCCAGTCCAGTGATGGGAACAGACGGCCCTGGGACAGCATGCGGGGCCCGAGCCCTCCCAGCTCCTTCCTGTTTTGTTGTCATACTGGTATATTTGTATAGCTTCCTAATGCTTATTTTATAGGCCTGCGTCGACTAATGCCGTCTTCAGATGGTGTTAGTCCATTACCTGCATTAGTAATCCCTTTGGGGTGGACTGCGGGATGTCCCCTGGTGCATTGCAGCTTTTGGTGCATTTTGTATGCTCAGCTGGAAAGCTGCACGTGCGCAGAAGCTGACAGGGCGCTGTAGGTAGAAGCAGAGAAATCACGGACGCAATCACTTTGCTTATTTCTGGTCCCCAAGGCATGATCCCATCGGAGCCCTTGTCCGGATGGAGAAACTGCTACGTTTAAGGGCAAAAATAATCCATATTGCCGTGATTTGCAGTGATAAGTGGTATACGTTTATGAAGCCGGCGGACGGAATCCCGACCGCCGGCTTCTAGACTACTCAATCCCGAGGAGGGTTAAATGACAGGCATCTAAATCTAGACAACCGTCATTTTACCGACGCCGGGAGACCGGCGCCCGGCATCCCGATAGAAGGGATGCTGGGCGCGGACAGCCGCAGGGGGGGGAGCGTTAGGTTTAGGGTTCCCGAGGGAGACTTAGGGTTAGGCATCCCCCCGGGAGGTTAGGATTAGGCTAGGGGTAGTTTAGGGTTAGGCACCCCCCCCCCCGGGGGACTTAGGTTTAGGCAGTGGGGAAGGGGGGGTTAGGTTTAGGCACTTAGAGGGGGGATTAGGGTTAGGCACAAGGGGGGGGAGGTTAGGGTTAGTCACCCTAAAGGAGGTTTAGGGGATAAAATTAGGTTAGTTTATACTTACCTGGGGACGATCAGGATTTCCTCCTCTGTCGGGCTACTGCTGCCGGGATTTGAACCAATTCCTGATAAGAATTCTTCATTTTGGGGGGGGGGGGGCAGACCGCATATTCTAATAAATATTCCCCTATGAGTAATGTGTGGCCCTTTTGAAGGACAGAGGGCCGACCACTGCGCGTCACAATGTGCTTGCATCAAGGTACATTACTGCAGTTGCTTGCAGCGACTTTTTACCCGCAGTATGACTGAAAGGGAGCATTTGTGGGAGGTAACGGGTAGCGGCCTGCATTTGCCATCCCATACGCAGTGAAAATTGCTCCGGCATCTCAGTTCCAACCAGGGCTGCCATCAGAAATTATGGTGCCCGCCACTGTCAAAAAATACAGGTATCGCCCCCCCTCCCGGCCCAATCGCAAACACTAACTGTTCTGAACTTCTGCCTGCCACTGCTTCATCCTTAGTCCCTCACAGTAAAAAACAAAAGAAGCCCTCAACAGGCGCTAAGCAATATATATATATGTGGTACCCCGGAATTAGAGGATCCCATTTCTGTATAAAGTTGTGCCAGTAAAAATAGTCAGGAGTGCCCCTATATATGTATGAAGACAAATGCACTGTTATTTAGTGAAAAATGTTGTTATAAAGTGTAATTTGTTGATAAAATGGCTGTATAAACTCTCCCCATAAAAGGAGAAAAACTATGGTACGGTCTGGATAGAGGTACCCAGTGTTACTTAGGGGCACGAGAGCAGGACGCTACCAAAGGATGGTAAATAGGGGAAAAGATACCCCGGTTGGACATTGGGAGATATAGAGAAGCCAGAGCGTGCAGGGTACCCGGAGGAAGGCGATATTAGGGACTGCAGGACTGACAGTTGGAGTCGTTGCCTGAGGCAGGTAAGTGGAGCTGAGCTCCTGTGCTAAGGGGTCCGTACCTCAGGGATGTTGGTGGCGGTGCCGCTGAGAGAGAGGCAGTAGTCCCTGGGGTGAATAGTGGCTGAAGAGAGGTCCGAGGCACGGCTTACCTGTTAGAGCCGGAGGGCAGGAGTGTCGATCCCTGTGTGCTGAGAGTCAGTGTTGTGGTCCACAGACATCGCGAGGCAGAGAGAACCTGTCAGCAAGAAACGGAAGGCAGTAGGGAAAGGAGGTGCGGCTGGGGCGGAGACTGGCGGACTGATGCTGCAGCGGAGGTGCGGCTGGGGCGGAGACTGGCGGCCTGATGCTGCAGCGGAGGTGCTGCTAGTCCTAGACAGCTGGTTGCAGTAACTGTCTCTGCAGAAGGAGAGAGGAGACGGGGGTGAATCAGCAAAGCCGGGTGGTAAGAGACTGCACCATACGCACACCCCATTACAGTGGCTACTACCCACCCGCTGTTATTGACAGTCAGTTAAACCCAGCGCCCTAGCAAGTTTACCGCCCATTAATAAGCCTTTCTGGAGACCCCTCACTGCAACACGGCCAACCGCTGCGCATGTTAATAAGTGGCGGTCACCTTTGGAGATACTAGGAACAGAGGGGGACACAGTGGAAAAGACGCTGTAATTAGACAATATTGAGTAGCTACATAAAATAGCTAATGTAGAGCAATGGAATCTGAATATAGAGACAGGCTTCAGGGAGCTCCGTGTTTATAGATACATTTGTTACAAAAATAACGACAGATAAGAGGATTCGTTTATATCTGCTAAATAGTAACAAAATAGCAACAAGTGCACCTTGTGGAAGTGCTGCTAATTACTACACATTTCTGCTAACATAACGATGCAGCTGAGACTGTCAGAAGGACATTCAGTGGGGAAGGAGTGAAATAAGAGACAAGCCAGTGCATATTGTGAGATTCAGAAAAGCAATACCAACAGGGACCGTTTAAAGTCGGTGCTAGCATCCAATAACCCGGGCAACGTAGTGCACACCAACAGGACTTTAAGTATATATGAGCTCATGAACTATTAGGGAGTCTGGCCAGGAAATCTTAGGACATTAGTTAGCATATCGAAGGACTAAATAGAGACTGTTATGCATTGTCACTATTGTTTGCTTATAAGTATTTAGGATAAACTGTTGTTGGAAAAGCATTGCATGCATAAATCTTTTGGAATCAGCAGGAGGAGAGGAGTCCTTATCGATTGCAAGGAGGCTGTGTTCCTGAACAATAAAATATAATTTGTTGTGTTATTCTTGTGAATTGTAATAGAAATTAAACCTGTAATTTTCATTGTAAAAGTGCCAATTGACATGATCTGATCTCTTTGTTGTAATAAAATACCTAATATACTTGTCCAAAGTCAGTCTACTTACCTCTTTACCTCTCTGTACCCAAGATAGAACCTAGAAACTCCATTCTTATGTATACCCAGTGTTAGGGGGATGTTACATATATATATATACAGTGCATCCGGAAAGTATTCACAGCGCTTCACTTTTTCCACATTTTGGTACGTTACAGCCTTATTCCAAAATGGATTAAATAAATTTTTGTCCTCAAAATTCTACACACAATACCCCATAATGACAACGTGTAAGAGTTTTTTTTTGAGATTTTTGCAAATTTAATTTAAAAAAAAAAACCCACTAAGAAATCTCATGTACATAAGTATTCACAGCCTTTGCTCAATACTTTGTTGATGCACCTTTGGCAGCAATTATTCCAATCCTGAAGAAAACATCTCAGGACTTTGAAACGTTGATACTTTGGTCACAATTATCATTGGAATATAAAAAAATTTTCACATCTTTTGGGAGTGCCGCCTCATTCTTTAATTAAGGAACCTTGGCCCTCATTCAGAGCCACTCGCTATTTGCGGTCGTTCGTTCTAAAACAAGGGGTGGCTATTCAAATGAACCGTTCGCTGTTTGCGGTCTGTTCACGCCTCTATGTCTGAACGAGCGAACAAAACTTACGTTCGTTTTTTGGAAAGATACGCCCCCTGGCCGCTCGCATCCTACGTCATGTCCGCTATTTATTAGATTAATCGAGTACATCGACAAGGTATGAACTGCTCGCTATTCTTGAGGTTGGTGTTTGCTACCACAATTTTGGGAGCAGTTCTGACTATAAAATAACCCAGTGAAGTGGTCAATGACGCTGCTGTTTTAAATATGCACACCCATAAAACGCCCGTTTTGACCTTTAAGCACGCCTGCGTTCTGATTTCCACTCCCCATTTTCAAGCACCTTCCCCTGTTACCACCCACATACGCCTCTTTCTGTCACTCAAAATAGGAGGCATTCGCTATTTTGCGAGCACATGAATTTCGGCCGCACTGACTGGTTAGCGCATGCGTATAACGATCCGTACGCATGCGCAGTTGGGCTAACATCGCTCGGAACGAACGAGCGGCCGCTTACGAGCGGCTCTGAATCAGGCCCCTTGAACTTTATATATATATATATATAGGAAGATGAAAATCTTTAAAGATTGAAACGTTGAAGTAAATGAATTAGGTTCTTGTGAACCAGTCTTGAGACTATTTTATTGTGGAGTGTCGCTGTCATTGCTATCTATTGTGAATTCTATTACTTGCGGAGGACACCCATTTTTTGATTTAGAGGAAGAGTGCCAAGCCTTTGCTAGATATATATATATATATATATATATATATTATATATGTTTCCGTCTGGCTCTGCCCCTTCTCTGGTTGCCCCCATCCTTTCTGCTGTCCTTCTCCCCCCATGATGGCTTCGCCCTGCCCCCCTACCCACCCCATCATGGCTCTGGTCCCATACTTACCCCAGCGGCTGGTCCTCTCCTCCTAAGGCCATCCCATCTCCCTTGCCTTGGCACACATCAGGGTTAGCACCTTAGCACCATAGAATGTCTTTTATGTGATAGAGGCTGGTAGGGACTTGATTTTTCAGAATGAGCCGGTCCCTTAAGAAGCGCTGCAGCCAATAAGATCTGGCTGTGTCAGATGCCCCGTACCCCATACCTTGGCGGTTTCCTCCCAGCTTCAGCCCTGCTTTACCATCCCCCAGCTACCTCTGCCCGCCATCAGTAATCGCAAGGTGCAAGCGCTCCCAGGGCTCTGAGCAGAAAGGATGGCGCTGTGCTGGCAGGGTGACTTCCGATAGGACCCATTGACACAGGGCGGGAGCAAGCTTGTTGGACGAATTGTTGCCTATCCCTGTCATATTCAGCAGGCGAGGAAGACACTCAAATCCCCCACTGCTACTGTGTTTCGTGGCACTGCAAAGTGGCATAATTTGTATTGGGGGAACTACAAAGTGGCATAGTGTGTACTCGGGGCAGTACAATGTAATTAATAAATAATGGAAAAGATGCACAATAAAATTTGGAGTGCAGCTAAAGAGAATACACTAGAGTATACACTGTATATGCACTGCCATGTGGCATAGTGCGTACTGGGGGCACTGCCATGTGGCATAGTGCATACTGGGGGCACTGCCATGTGGCATAGTGTGGACTGCCATGTGGCATAGTGCATACTAGGGGCACTACCATGTGGCATAGTGTGTTACGTGGCACTACAATGTGGCATAATGTGTATTGGGGAACTACCATGTGGCATAATGTGTACTGGGGGAACTACCATCTGGCATAATGTGTATTGGGGGAACTACCATGTGGCATAATGTGTATTGGGAGAACTACCATGTGGCATAGTGTGCACGAGGGGGAACTACCATCTGGCATAGTGTGCACGAGGGGCATTACCATGTGGCATAGTGTGCACGAGGGGGCAGTACCATGTGGCATAGTGTGCACTGGGGGCAGTACCATGTGGCATAGTGTACACTGGGGGCAGTACCATGTGGCATAGTGTGCACTGGGGGCAGTACCATGTGGCATAGTGTTTTCTGGAGGCACTACCATGTAGCATAGTGTGTACTGGGGGCAGTACAATGAGGCATAGTGGGTACTGTGGGCAGTACCATGTGGCATAGTGGGTACTGGGGGCAGTACAATGTGACATAGTGTGTACTGGGGGTAGTATGATGTGGCATAATGTGTACTGGGGCAGCACAATGTGGCATAGTGTGTACTGGGGGCAGTACCATGTGGCATAGTGTGTACTGGGGGCAGTATGTTGTGAAATAGTGTGTACTGGGGCAGTACGATGTGGCATAGTGTGTACTGGGGGCAGTACGATGTGGCATAGTGTGTACTGGTGGCAGTACGATGTGGATGCATGCTAGGAGTACTATTAAACAAAACTGATGGTGATTATTTTAGCTTCCCCAGTGTGCTGTGAGTTGAATGGGGAAAAGTGAGTATTGGTGGCGGCAGGATAGGTGTGTGTGTGTATAGATTTGGTGCTTTTGGAAGATGATTTAGACAGAAATGTAATCACAGATGTCCTAACTCCCAGTCAGGGCCATTAAGTCTTCCCCCCTAACTGTCCTTTGTCCTGTAACTCCGATGCAGGCAGTCTGTATTTCTGCTCCCTTTGTGTCCTAAGTTACACTGCAAACATTTCTAGGATAAAAGCTCCAGAATGTTTGTATAAAATGTATGTGTTTAAATTAAATAAAGCCTAAACTTTGTGCCCTACAGAAACATTGGTTACACTATTGTTTCATTAAGGCGTACATAACTTTAATGCAATTAATAACAATATAACAACTTACAACTAACTTATACTAAAATAAAGACACGGACACAGACTGCTTTGCTTAAATGGTCATAACTTGCTTTTATTGAAGGTATGACCCTGAGCTTATAATTTACTTTTGGGAGGCAAAAAGGATGCTACAAACACTCAGCTCCAGCCATATGTTACTTAACCAATATTAGGGAACGACTGATACGCCCCCCTGTGGTCATTGTAAGCTGAGCTGTGAAGACTCACAATCCCCTATAATACTGCACAGTATGAGCGTGTCCACAGAGATGGACACCCAAAGTCCTCCCGCAGAGGTACCGTAGGCCATACTATGACCCTTCAAAAGAAATGTGCTCCACAGCATTTTCTTACACCTTATGTGGCTGCTGGTTTGTAGCACCTTCCCGCCAATGCCAGGTTCAAGAACCGCAGCCAAACCAAAACAATAGCCCACATACAAAAAGAAAAAACAACACCCCAAAAACACACCTACCATAACTCTGACAAATGCACCCCATCAGAGCGGAAAACTTGAGCTTGTTCCAGCTGCAAATTTGGGTGCCACACAAACAAACCACCAGACCTGGAGGCAAAACGAGAAACAACCATTATTAATCTTCTTGTGAGCCTTATCCAAGTCTCTAGAAACTGTTCATACATGGTCCACACCAAGCACACCTCAGGTCACCATGACTGTAGGGTGGCCAAGTCAGCCTTCATCCACAAGATCTGCTCAATACCCCCGACTGTCCAATAACATTGTCTCCAAGGTGAATCGCCAACCATGACGGGCACCCACAGCGCTTCTCATGATAAAACAGAAGGTACAAAGAGCCAACCAATGCATAACTCGGACCCCAAGACCACCGAACCTGACAGCCACCTAACAGGGCCGCCCATCTTGCCATGCCATGCTCCTCAGCCCAATAAATAAATGAATGGCCCACAAGCCACACATGCTCAGAAGACACGGGCAAAGCTGCAGTAATAGACTAAAACGCTGCAGTAATAGAAAATATATAACAAAAAGGATAGAGTGGTAACCTAGAAGGAGAATATTAGTAGCAATACCCAAGCGAAGGAGAAAATCTAAAAAACCTCCCGTGAGCTGTGAATAATAAGCCAATTGAATTGCTGCCCTTTTGGAGGGAAAATAAAAAAATCCCTTCACACCCTCAATTTTTGAATGCTAGCCATTCAAAAACTGGCGGGTAAGCAACGTTTCTGGGTAGGAAAAAACACAACTTAAAGCTTATCACATCTAACATATGACTGAAAGACGGATGATTTCTATCTACCAATACTGTAGCTTGAATGGCATATGGAGGTAACCCGCTGCCCACTGTGCAAGCAGCTGCCCAATTCGGAAAGAGCGAGTACCATACTGTGCAACATTGAAACCCAACTGTCCCAAACAGCGCTTCTACACAGCAGCAAACTGGAACTTAGCCCAGAGGGAGGATTCCACATACAATAACCATTACGTGCCGGCTGACGGACACAGACCCTCAAATAACCAGCCAAGAACAAAGGGCAAAACTCAGTAATAGGAAAAGGCTCTATGGTAACCCAACGCCCGCACCTTAACTAATCAGTATAAGAACGGGGGATTTTGCACAGGACAGCCCCGGCCTAAAGTACCACATGTTTAAGTAATATATCGAAATGCGCTAAAGTATGCCCGCGCAAATTCTAATTGGAACAAAACAGATTCAAAGTCAGAGGAAGCAATTAACGAAAAATGAATAGCGTGCACCAACAGCTTGCCACACCAAAAATTATATTCATATAAACAACTTAACATCCCACAAGTCCACTGCCACTATAACTGGAAAAAGTTCCAATAACAGCAGTTTGGACCGAAAGGCCCGTTATATCCATGATGCAGGCCATGGAGCAGCGCCCCAGTCCCCTTAAAAGAACACTCCGAAGTCAGTTGAACCAGCAGCATCGGTGAACAACTGTAACTCAGCATTGTCAACTGGCTGCAAGGGCCAAATCAACTCCAAAATTTAAATCCGCTAAAGCAATAGTATGCTCTAGCTTACTGCAACCACCCACCCCATCTGCATAATCTGGTAAGAAAAACAAAATTAAACTAGGGCCGCTGCACCCGAGGCAATTAAACCCACCGGAGGAGTCAAACAACACTGAATCTACACTAGCAGTGCCGGCCCTAGCCAATTTGGTGCCCTAGGCAAAATTTTGACTGATGCCCCTTAGCAGAAATTCCCACCACCTATTTTATGGCAAGTACACACTAGACGATGTCTAGAGTGTACTGACCTCGTTAACGACGGGACCTGATGGGGTGCCGGCATCAGCAAATGCAAAAAAAACAATTGCCGATGCTGGCAACAATGAAGTGACAGCGGGGGCCTTGCTGCATTCGGCACTATAGCCTTTGCTAACGATGTCACCCATCAGACCTGCATGTAGGTCCGAGGAGTGATGTCGCTGACAACGATCGGGGTATTGAGTATAGTGCACTCCTATCATCAATCTTCACAGAAGTGGGGTGCACAGCTGCTTACATACACATACATACATATCTATATACATGCACATTGCACACACATATACATATATATATATTAGGGATGTGCGCCGGACCATTTTTGCCGGATTTGGATTTGGTTCTAATTCGTCGTCCGGCTTTGGATTTGGATTTGGATTTGCCAAACTGCGGTGACTGGCTTTGGATTTGGATTCGGATTTTTTTACAAAAATTTACAAAAAAAAGCTAAAATCACATAAATTGGTCTTTTTTTTTCTTCCTAGAGTATTATTAACCTCAATAACATTAATTTCCAGTCAATTTAGACCATATCACAGCTTATAATATTGTTTTCAACATTATTGGCCAAAGGTTGCATTGAGCTGACTGGTTACTAAGCGACAAAGCAGCGGCACAACGACACAGACACAACAGTATAAAGCACATCTATGACACATTGCCACACAGCAGTGGCAGAAATGAAAAGTAGTGCACCCACCCAGTGGGGTACGGCCAGCAGAGTCACAGTACTTGTTTACAAAGTGGGCTACGGCCCAAGGAGTCACAGTGCACAATCTTATTAACATTACACCGGACATAGGGCCTGATTCACATTACACCATAAAGTAGTGTCTCTTATTTATGTTACGACACATAGTAGTACCCCTTTTACACAATGCCCACAGTAGTGACCCTTTTACACAATGCCCACAGTAGTACCCCTTTTGCACAATGCCCACAGTAGTGGTGTCCCTTACACAATGCCCCCAGAAGTGGTGCCCCCTATGCAGTCCCCTTAGTAGTAGGGTCCCCTATGCAGTGCCCCCAGTAGAATGCCCCCCAGTAGTATGGCCCCCCCAGTAGTATGGCCCCCCCAGTAGCAGGCCCCCCCAGTAGCAAGCCCCCCACAGTAGTAGCCCCCCAGTAGCATGGCCCCCCAGTAGTATGGCCCCCTCCAGTATTATGGCCCCCCCAGTAGCAGGCCCCCCCAGTAGTACGGACCCCAGTAGCAGGCCCCTCAGTAGTATGCCCCCCCCAGTAGCAGACCCCCCCAGTAGCAGGACCCCCCAGTAGTGTAGCCCCCCCAGTAGCAGGCACCACCAGTAGTATGGCCCCCCCGGCACCCCCAGTAGCAGACCCCCCCAGTAGCAGACCCCCCCTCAGTAGCGCCCCCAACCCTTACACAAATGAAAAAAAAAAACTTACCTGTATCCCCGCTCCCGCGCCGTCCCGCTCTGCTGCCACGCGACGAGGAGGGAGCCAGAAGACGCTCCTGAGTGAGCTCCAGCCGGCTCCCTCCGTGCAGCAGCCAATGAGAGTCTGTGTGACTCTCATTGGCTGCTGTAACAAACACACAGCTGCCGCTGGTGGCTGTGTGTTTGTTCTGTGTAGGGCAGAGCGCTATCACAGCGCTCTGCCCTATACAATAGGTGCCCTGATGTCAGATTCTCTAGCGAGAATCTGACATCAGGCGGCCGCCGTTTGGCCCCGAACGGGGATTCAAGTCAGGCGGTGAACACCCGAACAGGGTTCGGGTGGACTCGGATCCCCAATGTTCGGAGCTGTTTGGATTCCACAGAATCCGAACCGCTCATCTCTAAATAATATATATATATATATATATATATATATACACAAAATAATTGTGTAAGGCTGTCATGTCTCCTCAATATGCGACCCCCATCGGTTCCAACTGTGAGAGTGCGAGAGAAACGGTACTGCACAGCCTTTGGAGAGAAAGACTGGCCACCAGGGCACGTATAGGAGTGGTGGGGTGAAAGGGGTGTTGAGATGGAGCCATGATGGGGTGTGGGTCTGAACATGGCTGCGATGTGGGGTGAGGCGGAGAAGGAGCACAGCAGAGAGGGGGTGGATTCAGCTAGAGATAAGGTAGAGCAGGGCGGGGCGGTTCTGTCAGAGACTGAGGTGACAGGCATTTAAACTATATGGTGTGTGTATATAATATATATATATATATGTGTATATATATATATATATATATATATATATATACACTCCACTGCAATGCTCGGCACTCCAGCACAAAAATCGCAACAATCCTGGGTGCCTTCCCAAATAGGATAAGTGTTTATAATGTGGCAATACAGGCGGCACTCTCAGCAAATAAATATTTAATCAAACGGAGGGTCCCAGTCCTCCACCTCTATTCGACGTTTCAAATTTATTAAAAATTTTTCATCAGGAATAAAATACATAAAGAACATCTTACCTTATATACAGATACAAAAAACCCCCTCCACCATGACAAGACACCGCTTCCTCGTGTCCGGGCTGCACTACTGACGTCATCCACCGCAACGAGTCTCAGCGGGGCTGACGGCAGACGCCGGATCCGAGGTTGCCAGGCAACCCTGGCTACAAGCCTCATACTGTGAAATGAATCAAAACATCAATGTAGGATAGAGCATAGGCGGATGATCAATAATAAGCATATATAACCAGTCTAATGGCCGGATGTAAACATTCCTGGCAAAGTTATAATAAAGCTATAGTGCAGCATGAAGAATCTATGCGTAAACTGATCAAAAGGAAACAGAGTACATGTGTAAGTTACCAGTCTAAAAGATATGATCACAATCTGAACAATCAACAGCATGTTAAATTTACAACCAAAAGTCAGGCACCGTTAAAGAAAACAAGTTAGGGATAAATTTTCATTTAGACCAAAGGGTCTAACAGTATTTAAGTCATGTATCCAGCGGGCCTCCCGCTGTAAGAGCCCCCTTGCACGATCTCCCCCTCTAATGTCCGGAGGAATGTAATCAATCATCTTATATCTAAGGGAAGATAAATTATGTCCACATTCCTTAAAGTGTCTGGCCACTGGTTGCTCCGTTGTCCTGCCTTCCAGTGCCAAACGTATAGCACTTCCATGTAAAGCCATTCTTTCTTTAAATTGTCTGGTAGTCTTAACAATATAGTAAAGTCCACAGAGACATTTGATGTAATAGATGACAAAATGGCTACTGCACGTTAACCTATGTTTAATCTGGAACTTCTTGCCGGTATGTGGATGAAAAAGTTATCGCCCGTCTCCAAATAGCTGCAAGTTGTGCAGCCCAAACATTTAAAGTTTCCCATTTTTTTACTCAGAAAGTGTGTTGATTTTACACTTTTCATAGTTGATATATCCGTGCGGACAACCAGATCCCTAATATTGAGGCCCCGCTTGTGGCATGGTAAAAGGCGAGTATTCTTTAATAGTGGCAAGGACTCATCCCTATTGATGATAGGCCAAAACCGTTTGGCCGTTCTCTTCAAGTCGTCACTCGCTGTGGAATATTCATTAAACCAAATGATGGAATTATCCTTGTGTTCATGAGAGATATTTTTATGCTGTAACAAACTTTCTTTTGACATAGTCAAGGCTTTGTCTCTTGCCTGATGTAATACTTTCCTTGAATATCCCCTTTGTAAGAATCTATTAAAAATGGTATCCATTTGCTTCTTCTCATTTTCGGGTTCAGAACAGATTCGTCGAACCCTCAGAAATTGGGAAAAGGGAAGTCCTTTTTTCAAAGAGCCTGGGTGGCAACTAGAAGCCAATAACAAATTATTGGCATCGGTGGGTTTGTGATATACTGAGGTATTTAACATGTCCCCCTCAATAGATACAAGCACATCAAGGAAATGTATCTCCTGTTGGTCAATCTCAAACGTGAATTTGATATTCTCATCAGTGGTATTAACCACCGTCATCATTTCCTGAAAACCCTCTTTAGAGCCACTCCACAGCATAAATACATCATCAATGTAGCGGGTATAGAATAGAATATTGGTGGCATATAGTGGGTTATCAAAAAACATGTTCTTCTCCACTTGAAACATAAACGCATTTGCGTAAGCCGGTGCCACGCATGATCCCATGGCACATCCCGATATCTGGTTGAAGAATTCCCCATTAAAAAGGAAATAATTATTTGTGAGTACTATTTCTAAAAGTTCAAGGAAGAAACTTGGTCTGGGCCCTCTGTATGCAAGATTATCCTCCAGCAGATCTCTCATAGCCTGTAAACCCCTATTGTGGGGAATGTTCGTGTACAAACTTTTGATATCTGCTGTACATAACCAAGTACCCTTAGGCAATGGGTTGAATGTATATAATTTGTTCAAAAACATTGTCGTATCTCTGAGATATGTCCTCTCCGTCTGTATCACAGGTTGTATATAATGGTCCAAATATCTTGAGACATCGTAAAAAAGGGAATTTCTGGCCGATATAATAGGCCGCCCCGGTGGTTTTTTGATGTCCTTGTGCAATTTAGGGATCAGATAAAATACTGGTACAGAAGGAAATTCTGTGAGTAATGAGGCAGCTATCTGTTTAGTGACAGTATTGGATTCAACGGCTTGCTGCAATAGTCCATCAAGCTCCTCCATATAACGTGCAGTGTGGTCTTCTGACAATTTCATGTAGACATTCAGATCCGTTAATTGTTTATAGGCTTCAGCAGTATAATCTTGTAAATCCAAGATTACAATTCCGCCCCCCTTGTCGGCTGGGCGGATAATAATATCATTATATGAAGAAAGTGTCTTCAAAGCTTTGCGTTCTTTGTGACTTAAATTATCAGTGACAGTTTTTACATTATTGTCACTTGCCTCGATGCAATTATTAAGTATTTTGGTATAAGTCTTTATAGCATGATTGGAGGAAGGTGGATCAAAAAGATTTTTAGATTTAATAGGACATTTTTCCATAAATGTCTATTGAAGCGGCATAAATCGATCTTACTATTAAATTTTTTGTGCTGATTGGTTGGGACAAAACTCAAACCTTTTCTCAAAACTTGCTCTTCATCCTCCGTTAAGGTTCTAGATGAAAGGTTATAGATTAGTTTTTCTTCCTTGCCCTCTGACCTCCTTTGCCTTTCGCACTGTCCGCCTCTCCTCCCACATGCTCTTTTACGCGATCTTTTTTCGCCCATGTAATAACCCCTAAAGGGAGACTCGTCGCGGTGGATGACGTCAGTAGTGCAGCCCGGACACGAGGAAGCGGTGTCTTGTCAAGGTGGAGGGTTTTTTTTTGTATCTGTATATAAGGTAAGATGTTCTTTATGTATTTTATTCCTGATGAAAAATTTGTAATAAATTTGAAACGTCGAATAGAGGTGGAGGTCTAGGACCCTCCGTTTGATTAAATATTTATTTGCTGAGAGTGCCGCCCGTATTGCCACATTATCCTATTTAGGAAGGCACCCAGGATTGTTGCGATTTTTGTGCTGGAGTGCCGAGCATTGCAGTGGAGCGTGGATACTGGAGGATTGACTTAGGATTTTCTCAGCTAAGGCACTTGCTTGAAGAAGTTTGTCTACAGTGAATTTTCTCTCAGTGACAATTTGTTTTGTGTGGTGGTGGTATATACACAGTAATGTCAGAAAATCAAGTGTTGGAAGAGGCAGTGGGATATCAAGATATTGAATTACCGCTGGGGGAACAGCATGCATATTCAGATGAGGATGCTATCAGAATCCTGTTCAAACAGAACCTGACAGTGACAGCCGGGGAGGGAACGGTCCAGGCGCATTACAATCAATTACTGAAGTTAAAAAAAAGGGAGGTTGATTTCTTCCTACATGGGGTAACCCTCTCTGATTATTTCAGGGAGAAAAAGATCCCTAGAGGGTTTAGGATCCGAAACATACCAACTATAGGACGACATAATTCCGACTTTTGCCGCAAATGGGCGGCGATACTTAATAAAGCATCATTTGATCTGATCCTATTAGTTATCGAGGAATCTACTAAGGAACTGAACATTGTGAAGGATAAAATTGAAAAATATGAGGAAACTCATTTGATTAAATTAACCTCAGACATTACGTGTAAATGGCTGGAGAAATTACAGCAGCAAGTGGAAAAATACAGGAGGGACCTCATACAATTTAAAAAAGCGAAGGTGGTGACAGTCAATCGCGATTACGAGGAAAAAAGAGTATATAGCTGGATATACAATACATCCACCTATCATAGATCTAATCCACGTTTCCGCAGGGGCAGACAATTTCCTCTAGAAACTGAAACATCCAGTGGAGCGCATTCTTCTAACAGTGAAGCAGAATGTGCCGGGCCAAGTTCAAGAATTTCCACACAACGTCCCCCAGTGCGGACAGTGCGAAAGGCAAAGGAGGTCAGAGGGCAAGGAAGAAAAACTAATCTATAACCTTTCATCTAGAACCTTAACGGAGGATGAAGAGCAAGTTTTGAGAAAAGGTTTGAGTTTTATCCCAACCAATCAGCACAAAAAATTTAATAGTAAGATCGATTTATGCCGCTTCAATAGACATTTACGTTTAAAAGAATTTTTTGGGAACAAGGAAACCTTTGTACCCAATCCAACTGCAATGGAAAAATGTCCTATTAAATCTAAAAATCTTTTTGATCCACCTTCCTCCAATCATGCTATAAAGACTTATACCAAAATACTTAATAATTGCATCGAGGCAAGTGACAATAATGTAAAAACTGTCACTGATAATTTAAGTCGCAAAGAACGCAAAGCTTTGAAGACACTTTCCTCATATAATGATATTATTATCCGCCCAGCCGACAAGGGAGGCGGAATTGTAATCTTGGATTTACAAGATTATACTGCTGAAGCCTATAAACAATTAACGGATGTGAATGTCTATATGAAATTGTCAGAAGACCCCACTGCACGTTATATGGAGGAGCTTGATGGACTATTGCAGCAAGCCGTTGAATCCAATACTATCACTAAACAGATAGCTGCCTCATTACTCACAGAATTTCCTTCTGTACCAGTATTTTATCTGATCCCTAAATTGCACAAGGACATCAAAAAACCACCGGGGCGGCCTATTATATCGGCCAGAAATTCCCTTTTTTACGATGTCTCAAGATATTTGGACCATTATATACAACCTGTGATACAGATGGAGAGGACGTATCTCAGAGATACGACGATGTTTTTGAACAAATTATATACATTCAACCCATTGCCTAAGGGTACTTGGTTATGTACAGCAGATATCAAAAGTTTGTATACGAACATTCCCCACAATAGGGGTTTACAGGCTATGAGAGATCTGCTGGAGGATAATCTTGCATACAGAGGGCCCAGACCAAGTTTCTTCCTTGAACTTTTAGAAATGGTACTCACAAAGAATTATTTCCTTTTTAATGGGGAATTCTTCAACCAGATATCGGGATGTGCCATGGGATCATGCGTAAATTCGTTTATGTTTCAAGTGGAGAAGAACATGTTTTTTGATAACCCACTATATGCCACCAATATTCTATTCTATACCCGCTACATTGATGATGTATTTATGCTGTGGAGTGGCTCTAAAGAGGGTTTTCAGGAAATGATGACGGTGGTTAATACCACTGGTGAGAATATCAAATTCACGTTTGAGATTGACCAACAGGAGATACATTTCCTTGATGTGCTTGTATCTATTGAGGGGGACATGTTAAATACCTCAGTATATCACAAACCCACCGATGCCAATAATTTGTTATTGGCTTCTAGTTGCCACCCAGGCTCTTTGAAAAAAGGACTTCCCTTTTCCCAATTTCTGAGGGTTCGACGAATCTGTTCTGAACCCGAAAATGAGAAGAAGCAAATGGATACCATTTTTAATAGATTCTTACAAAGGGGATATTCAAGGAAAGTATTACATCAGGCAAGAGACAAAGCCTTGACAATGTCAAAAGAAAGTTTGTTACAGCATAAAGATATCTCTCATGAACACAAGGATAATTCCATCATTTGGTTTAATGAATATTCCACAGCGAGTGACGACTTGAAGAGAACGGCCAAACGGTTTTGGCCTATCATCAATAGGGATGAGTCCTTGCCACTATTAAAGAATACTCGCCTTTTACCATGCCACAAGCGGGGCCGCAATATTAGGGATCTGGTGGTCCGCACGGATATATCAACTATGAAAAGTGTAAAATCAACACACTTTTTGAGTAAAAAAATGGGAAACTTTAAATGTTTGGGCTGCACAACTTGCAGCTATTTGGAGACGGGCGATAACTTTTTCATCCACATACCGGCAAGAAGTTCCAGATTAAACATAGGTTAACGTGTAGTAGCCATTTTGTCATCTATTACATCAAATGTCTCTGTGGACTTTACTATATTGGTAAGACTACCAGACAATTTAAAGAAAGAATGGCTTTACATGGAAGTGCTATACGTTTGGCACTGGAAGGCAGGACAATGGAGCAACCAGTGGCCAGACACTTTAAGGAATGTGGACATAATTTGTCTTCCCTTAGATATAAGATGATTGATTACATTCCTCCGGACATTAGAGGGGGAGATCGTGCAAGGGGGCTCTTACAGCGGGAGGCCCGCTGGATACATGACTTAAATACTGTTAGACCCTTTGGTCTAAATGAAAATTTATCCCTAACTTGTTTTCTTTAACGGTGCCTGACTTTTGGTTGTAGATTTAACATGCTGTTGATTGTTCAGATTGTGATCATATCTCTTTTAGACTGGTAACTTACACATGTACTCTGTTTCCTTTTGATCAGTTTACGCATAGATTCTTCATGCTGCACTATAGCTTTATTATAACTATGCCAGGAATGTTTACATCCGGCCATTAGACTGGTTATATATGCTTATTATTGATCATCCGCCTATGCTCTATCCTACATTGATGTTTTGATTCATTTCACAGTATGAGGCTTGTAGCCAGGGTTGCCTGGCAACCTCGGATCCGGCGTCTGCCGTCAGCCCCGCTGAGACTCGTTGCGGTGGATGACATCAGTAGTGCAGCCCGGACACGAGAAAGCGGTGTATTGTCATGGTGGAGGGGTTTTTTTGTATCTGTATATAAGGTAAGATGTTCTTTATGTATTTTATTCCTGATGAAAAATTTGTAATAAATTTGAAACGTCGAATAGAGGTGGAGGACTGGGACCCTCCGTTTGATTAAATATTTATTTGCTGAGAGTGCCGCCCGTATTGCCACATTATATATATATATATATATATATATATATATAATATATATATATATATATATATATAGATCCAAATGTCAGCTGGCACTCTATATAACAATATGAAAATCTGTGCCCAGATGCCCTCCGTCTGTATAGTCATACACTGTATATTTGTTCCGACAAGGTGGCGTCACTCACAGGACTTAAGTATAAGAAAAAAGACTGCAGATATATCAGAGTATGCAGAATATAATCCAATGTTTCAATTCATATAACCCTGGTGAAAATTCTAAAATGAATTAAAATGTTGTATTATTTTTTTTTATACTATATATATATATATATTTTTATATATATATATATATATATATATATATATACACACACACATGCAGGGGTGTAACTAGATATTTTTAAGGGGCCCCCACCAACTCTCATGTGTGTGTGTGGTGTGTATATATATATATACATATATATATATATATATATATATATATATATATTAGGGGTGTGCACCGGCCACTTTTCATGTTTTGTGTTTTGGTTTTGTATCTGGATCTTTCTTCGTGTTTTGGATCTGGATTGGTTTTGCTAAAACCACCCTTCCGTGTTTTGGGTTCTGGGTTTTGTGTTTTGGATCTGTATTTTTTTGAAAAAAAGCATAAAAACAGCTAAAATCACAGAATTTGTAGGTTTTTCTGCTCCTATGCTATTATTAACCTCAATAACCTTAATTTCCACTCATTTCCAGTCTATTCTGAACACCTCACACCTCACAATAGTGTTTTTATGTCCAAAAGGTTGCACCGAGGTAGCTGGATGACTATGCTAAGCGACACGAGTGGGCGGCACAAACACGTGACCCATCTAGGCGTGAAACTGCAGTGGCAGACAGGATGGCAGTTTGAAAAACTAGGCCCCAAACTGTACATAATGCAAAGAAAAAAAAGAGGTGCAAGATGGAATTGTCCTTGGGCCCTCCCACCCACCCTTATGTTGTATAAACAGGACATGCACACTTTAACAAACCAATCATTTCAGCGCCAGGGTCTGCCACACAACTGTGGCTGAAATGATTGGTTCGTTTGGGCCCCCACAAAACAAGCTGGCAATTAATCTGTCCCTGCACAAACTGGCTCTACGGAGGCAAGATGTCATCCTCATCCTCCTCATCCACCGATTCCTCACCCTCTTCAGTGTGTACATCCTCATCCTCACAGAGTATTAATTCGTCCCTGCTGGAATCACAGGTCCCTCTGTACGTTCTGGAGGCTGGTCTCCCTGGAAGAGTTGATAATTCATTTTATAAACATCATCTTCTCCACATTTTGTGGAAGCAACCTCCTACGCCTTTCGCTGACAAGGTTCCCGGCTGCACTAAACACTCTTTCGGAGTACACACTGGAGGGGGGGCAACTCAGGTAAAATAGAGCCAGTTTGTACAGGGACCTCCAAATTGCTTCTTTTTCCTGCCAGTACAGGTACGGATTGTCTGACATGCCTACTTGGATGCTGTCACCGATCTAATCCTTTAACAGACAGACGCACGCTTGTCACTGCTGCTTTGAGGATGCAAGTGCGGCTACAGCCCACACAATTCACAAAGACAGAAAAAAAAAAAGAATATTTTTATTGTTTGTGGAGCGCACTTTGAGGGTTACACCACCCTTTAACAGACAGACGCACGCTTGTCGCTGCTGCTTTGAGGATGCAAGTGCGGCTACAGCCCACACAATTCACAAAGACAGAAAAAAGAAGAAGAATATTTTTATTGTTTGTGTAGCACACTTTGAGGGTGTCACCACCCTTTAACAGACAGACGCACGCTTGTCGCTGCTGCTTTAAGGATGCAGGTGCGGCTACAGCCCACACATTTCACAAAGACCAAAAAAAAAGAACAATATTTTAATTGTTTGTGAAGCACACTTTGAGGGTGTCACCACCCTTTAACAGACAGACGCACGCTTGTCGCTGATGCTTTGAGGATGCAAGTGCGGCTACATTGCACACAAGTCACAAACACATTAAAAAAATAGTTTTTTATTTTTTGGAGCTCTTTGAGAGTTACACCACCCTTTAACAGACAGACGCACGCTTGTCGCTGCTGCTTTAAGGATGCAGGTGCGGCTACAGCCCACACATTTCACAAAGACCGAAAAAAAAGAACAATATTTTAATTGTTTGTGCAGCACACTTTGAGGGTGTCACCACCCTTTAACAGACAGACGCACGCTTGTCGCTGCTGCTTTAAGGATGCAGGTGCGGCTACAGCCCACACAATTCACAAAGACAGAAAAAAGAAGAAGAATATTTTTATTGTTTGTGTAGCACACTTTGAGGGTGTCACCACCCTTTAACAGACAGACGCACGCTTGTCGCTGCTGCTTTAAGGATGCAGGTGCGGCTACAGCCCACACAATTCACAAAGACAGAAAAAAGAAGAATATTTTAATTGTTTGTGTAGCACACTTTGAGGGTGTCACCACCCTTTAACAGACAGACGCACGCTTGTCGCTGCTGCTTTAAGGATGCAGGTGCGGCTACAGCCCACACAATTCACAAAGACAGAAAAAAGAAGAATATTTTTATTGTTTGTGTAGCACACTTTGAGGGTGTCACCACCCTTTAACAGACAGACGCACGCTTGTCGCTGCTGCTTTGAGGATGCAAGTGCGGCTACATCGCACACAAGTCTCAAACACATTAAAAAAAATATATATATTTTTTGGAGCTCTTTGAGAGTTACAACACCCTTTAACAGACAGACGCACGCTTGTCACTGCTGCTTTGAGGATGCAAGTGCGGCTACATCGCACACAAGTCTCAAACACATTAAAAAAAATATATATATTTTTTGGAGCACTTTGAGAGTTACACCACCCTTTATCAGACAGACGCACGCTTGTCGCTGCTGCTTTAAGGATGCAGGTGCGGCTACAGCACACACATTTCACAAAGACCGAAAAAAAAAGAACAATATTTTAATTGTTTGTGTAGCACACTTTGAGGGTGTCACCACCCTTTAACAGACAGACGCACGTTTGTCACTGCTGCTTTAAGGATGCAGGTGCGGCTACAGCCCACACAATTCACAAAGACAGAAAAAAGAAAAAGAATATTTTTATTGTTTGTGTAGCACACTTTGAGGGTGTCACCACCCTTTAACAGACAGACGCACGCTTGTCGCTGCTGCTTTAAGGATGCAGGTGCGGCTACAGCCCACACAATTCACAAAGACAGAAAAAAGAAGAATATTTTTATTGTTTGTGTAGCACACTTTGAGGGTGTCACCACCCTTTAACAGACAGACGCACGCTTGTCGCTGCTGCTTTATGGATGCAGGTGCGGCTACAGGCCACACAATTCACAAAGACAGAAAAAAGAAGAAGAATATTTTTATTGTTTGTGTAGCACACTTTGAGGGTGTCACCACCCTTTAACAGACAGACGCATGCTTGTCGCTGCTGCTTTGAGGATGCAAGTGCGGCTACATCGCACACAAGTCACAAACACATTAAAAAAATATATATATTTTTTGGAGCACTTTGACAGTTACAACACCCTTTAACAGACAGACGCACGCTTGTCGCTGCTGCTTTGAGGATGCAAGTGCGGCTACAGCCCACACAATTCACATAGACAGAAAAAAAAAGAACAATATTTTAATTGTTTGTGTAGCACACTTTGAGGGTGTCACCACCCTTTAACAGACAGACGCACGCTTGTCGCTGCTGCTTTGACGATGCAGGTGGAATCTAGACGGGATTTGGAACCGAGGACACACTACCTCCATCAATTGTCTAAATCCCACTGCACTAATGGCGGATACCGGACGCACGTCTAATACCAACATAGCAGTCAAGGCCTCAGTTATACGTTTTGCTTCAGGATGACTGCTGTCGTACTTCATCCTCATCGCTAGGGACTGTTGGAGGGTCAATTGTTTAGTAAAAGTAGTGATGTTCCTACTTCCTCTCTGGGATGATGAACAACTCCCAGCAGCAGCAACAGCACTAGGAGGAAGTGGTTCTTGATCTTTCCCTATTTTATTTTTATCGGAGAAAGTTTGGTCCTCCATTTATGTTATATTGATATATACGTGCGGCTAAAGCGCACACAAACACAGAAAATATTTTTTTATTTTTGCTGGAGAGTAGTGCACTTTGTGGGTTACACCACCCTTTAAGAAATGAGCCAGCCGGCTCTTTACTTATGGGACACAGGCGCACGCTTGGCGCTGCTCCTTTGTTGATGCACGTGCAGCCACAGTGCACACAAGTCACAAACACAGAAAATATATATTTTTTTGGTTTGGACTGGAGTGTACTTTCGGGGGTTACAGCACCCTTTAACGGTCAAGCCAGCCGGCGCTTTACTTATGACACAGGCGCACGCTTGGCACTACTTTGTTGATGCACGTGCGGCTACTGCGCACACAATTCACAAACACAGAAAATATATTTTTTTTTGGTTTGGACTGGAGTGTACTTTCGGGGGTTACAGCACCCTTTAACGGTCAAGCCAGCCGGCCCTTTACTTATGACACAGGCGCACGCTTGGCACTACTTTGTTGATGCACGTGCGGCTACTGCGCACACAATTCACAAACACAGAAAATATTTTTTTTTTTGGTTTGGACTGGAGTGTACTTTGGGGGTTACAGCACCCTTTAACGGTCAAGCCAGCCGGCCCTTTACTTATGACACAGGCGCACGCTTGGCACTACTTTGTTGATGCACGTGCGGCTACTGCGCACACAATTCACAAACACAGAAAATAATTTTTTTTTTGGTTTGGACTGGAGTGAACTTTGTGGGTTACAGCACCCTTTAACGGTCAAGCCAGCCGGCCCTTTACTTATGACACAGGCGCACGCTTGGCACTACTTTGTTGATGCATGTGCGGCTACTGCGCACACAATTCACAAATACAGAAAATAATTTTTTTTTTGGTTTGGACTGGAGTGTACTTTCGGGGGTTACAGCACCCTTTAACG
This sequence comes from Taudactylus pleione, assembly GCA_031769625.1. Taxonomy (NCBI): domain Eukaryota; kingdom Metazoa; phylum Chordata; class Amphibia; order Anura; family Myobatrachidae; genus Taudactylus; species Taudactylus pleione. Next base: position 3,879,930 of record JAUIMM010000694.1, on the reverse strand, counting down.
GTCAAGCCAGCCGGCCCTTTACTTATGACACAGGCGCATGCTTGGCACTACTTTGTTGATGCACGTGCGGCTACTGCGCACACAATTCACAAACACAGAAAATATATTATTTTTTTAGCACTTGGGGGGAGCACCCCTGATGGACAGAGCACCCCCTGGACAACACTACAGCACCCCTTTAGGACTGGGACACTGCACAGGACTTTGGAGTGGACACAGCCCCTATGGAGAACTGACTGCACAACACAATCCAGCCAGCCCCTATGGATTTTGAAGTAGTGGACACAGCCCCTATTAACAACAGCAGCACAGCACAACACAGCCAGCCCCTATGGACTTTGAAGTAGTGGACAACAGCAGCACTACACTACACTACACTACACTACACAGCCCTAACTCCCACCCTCCCTCTTCACTGTCCACAGCTGAGTGAGAAAATGGTGCCGACGCGGGTACCTTATATAGGATCCAAAACCTGCGAGACTCGGAAGTCGGGATGATGACGTTTTGCCTCGATTTCAGATCCGAGTCAGGCGGGAAAAGTCGAGCCTGATTCGGATCGGACTCGGATCGGGGGGGCTCGGGGGGTTCGGATTTCAGAAATCCGAACCCGCTCACCCCTAATATATATATATATATATTTGTATATAGAAATACATACAGTGATCGATCAGAACAGAGATATTTGTGAGTCCCGAGTAATCCTCGCTAAAAAAAAAATTGGGGTCGTACTCCACTATTTCTGGGTCCCATTGCATATTATGGGGGGTGAGGGCAGGCAGCTGTTGGGGTCAAGCTGAGGTAGAGGGGAGCAAGAGCAGGCATTGCTGGGGATAGGGAGGGAGTAAGTGTAGATACCAGCTGGTGCAATACTAGGGGCAAGGAGGGTGTTAGGGGCAGGCAGTGCTGGGAGTAGAGAGGGGGTAAGGGTAGATACCAGCTGGTGCAGTACTAGGGGCAAGGAGGGTGTTAGGGGAAGGCAGTGCTGGGAGTAGAGAGGGGGTAAAGGTTAATAGTAGCTGGGGACATACTAGGGGCAAGAAGAAGTTAGGGGCAGGCAGTGCTGGGGTGAAGGAGCAGCTGGGGCAGTACTGGGGAGCAAGGAATGGGTTAGGGCAGGCAGTACTGGGGGTGCACGCCCTTCAAGATTAACCAATTTACATTCGCACCTACCTCCTGCCTAGTGCCGGGGACTGCCGCTGGGTGCCTGGGTAGCCATGCCTCTGGGGCCATTCTGCTGCTAGAGTCTGCCTCCCGCCACGGCTGTCCTAATGCCAGGTGCGGGGACCAGCCTGACGCCGGGAGCGGGGACCAGCCTTACGCCGGGAGCGGGGACCAGCCTGATGCCATGAGCGGGGACCAGCCTTCCGCCTCGGTCATCCTGCTGCCGGTTGTCGGTGTAGTAGCCCCTTCTCCCTGCAGTGTCGGGTGCCGTGCTGCTCCTCCAGGCTGATGTCAGACGGCAGCGTCATCATCATGACGTCTTCGCCTGAAGTTTGCAACGTGGCCAGTGAGCGAGGGAACTGACACTCTCTGGATCCAGGGCAGGTACGGGGCACCTAGCTGCACGACACTGTGGAAGGAGGAGGGAGGACACCCACACTGACACGGTCCACCTCTTAGCTAGTGTTATCTGGCAGGGGGGGCGTAGCCGGGGTTTAAGTGGGTGGGGCCTTGGGGAGGGGGGCAGCGACAGAGCCCTGGAATGCCCCTAGGCATTCCAGTCGCCCCTAGGCATTTGCTTAGAATGCCTATGCCTAGGGCCGGCTCTGTACACGAGCAACTGCTGCACCTTATCAGCTGGCAACCGGCAGCACCCAGCAACTATATCCACTGCAATTTCAAGGTAAGACAAGCAGGAATGCGGGCCTTCTGCCTTGTCCAAAACAACTGCAACGCCAATCACCCGTAAAAGGGCCTGCACAGAAAACAAAACCTCCCCGCAAATTGAGCTGATGGGCCGATGAACAAAAATCGTCCAAATAATATGCTGCTCCAACATGGCCCGTACCGAACTTTTCAAAAATATGCACACCCGATAGCCCAACCCACGGGAAGGCACCTGTCAACAAAATTTGACTATCCAACATAAAACCCATAAAACGTAGGGACTAAGGTCCTGATTCAGAGGTGCTCGCTGTTTGCGAGCGCTGGCACTGAATCAGGGCATCCTTTTTTTCCAGTCTCCAGGCCGCTTGTACAGCTTGTGCGAGTGGCCTGGCGATGGTCGCAATTATCGCGACCATCGGCATTGCGAGGAGACCCTAAGGTAGGGTCTGAGCACTTGCAATGCCGAGTGGACTTCCTGCTCTAATAGAGCAGGAAGTCTACTACTGACATCAGAGTGATGTTAGTTGGGCCGCCCGAAGGAACGCCTCTGTTTGTGCAGCCCCCCCCACCTGCCTACAAAACGGGGCAAGCTGTCGATCACCATCGACAGCCGCCCTGTTTTGTTGCGAGCCCCGGAGCGAGTGAAGCTCTCACTCGCTACGGGGCTTGCGCACGTGCGTGGCTCGTGCCATGCGTGCGCACTTGGCCACCATCAACCCGCTTGCGAGCGCTATGCGCTCGTGAGCGGGTCTCATTCAGACCCTAAGGGTGCAACTGCAGCAGGCAAGAAATGGATACAACATCTAACTTCGCCATCAAAGCCCCAGGACCAAAACCCTATATAAATGCAAGCGCCACATCGAATAACAGGTACTGAATCTGGCAAAGTAAGTGACTGATTGCATCGTTCAAAGAGCCCCCCATTAGGACACGACAAATGCTGAATAAACGTAAATTACCCTGGACCTGCTTAAGCACGACACCGAGAGGGGAAATGCACAGGTCCAGCAAATGGGAAACGAGGGAATGCCCGGACATATGGCCCAAAGCCACCTCAGCATCAAGTTCTGTCCTACCGCATGCAGAAGCTCTCTGGCCGAACGCAAATTCCGGGGGGGGGGGGGGGGCGACCACACGCAATGTGCCAGCTGCAGGAAAAATGCCTAAAAACATCCAGCAAAATTGGGAATCCTTCCGCAAAGGATACCAGCCCAACCACTTAGACAACTCATCTAATACTACAAAGAGAATAAACCTTATTTGTCACTCCAGAGACATCACTCCCACCCTTTGACCCTGATTTAAAGTCTTTGGTGGGGTGACTGCCAACACAGACGCGGCAGGGGTGATGAAAATGACACCCAGCTCCCTGGGAACACTGAGAATAATTATATGAGAAACATTTCCCCTTGATAAAAACGCTCACACTTGCATGAGAATTAGTCTTCTTGCCTTGTGCCTCCTACGCAGGTGCCTTAGCCTCCTTAGTAACTGCTAACCCACCTAAACCGCCATAAGGCCCAGTGGCAGAACCAGCCGACTGTCCGGCTACCAACAAAACTGTTCATCGTAATCTCTCCAAACAAAGGATCTCGCAAACATAGAATGCACAAATTAATATGTTTAATAACATTATTGTCATCTTTACTGCGTTCTTGCCGACATTTCGGCAGGGGAATCCGAACAGGGGCTGGCAGGTCCGTCCAGCAGGGAGGATGGGGGTGGGTCAAATAGGAGGAGCGGGGGCATGCCAACGCGATCGCGTCATAGTGGCATTATAAGGCAGGGGGTGGGGCTACGATGACGCGATTCAGCGCGAATCGGGTCATCACACCCCCGCACCGCCAACTTTTGCGGCTGGCGCAGGTGTTAGCGGGGTGCCGGCATCCATTTCGGGGGACTTTCCTAGTCTTGCGGGGTGTCGGGAGCGGCACCCGATTTTCGGGAGGCTCCGATAGTCCCGGGAGAGGTAGGCAAGTATGCCTTATGGCAAGTTTCGAGGTAGCAGGCCAAAGGACCAGGATGCCACTAAGCAATGGTGATAGGCAAGAAAACCTCTCCCGCCCTCCAGGTTTCTTGGCCCCTACTTAGGATAACCACAAGTCGTCCGTAAGGGAAAAACATCCACAAACTTACCTTTGTATATCTTGTCCCTAACCCACTTACGCAAACCCTTGTCCAATGCCGTATTAGCACAGTTCACCATACAAGAATCCTCAACTGGTGCCACAATAGACACGGGAGCTGACTAACGCTTAGCTGCCGTCTTAACCAAAACGCAGAGCAACTATGTTAAATAATTTACGCGGGCGTGCTGGCAACCTTGATGAAGAACTATTATTGCTAGCCATGAAGAATCAGAATTAAACAGCAGAGGAGGGACAGCAGACTCACCACCAACCGACCCTGGCAGTCCATCACCACCATCCACAGGCACGGCAACATCAGGGGCAACGATCACTTCACCCATGGCAATACTGGCCACCGCGCTTCCGCACTACCGTTCGAGATCCCATCACCAGAAGTCCTCGTGGGAACCCTAGATGAAACACTATGGCGAGACATAGACAATGTTAAATGACTGTACACCACAGCAGGGATACCTGGAACCAGAGGCGGGAGAAGTGCAGAAACAGGAGGAGAAGGTGCAGCGGGAGAAAGAGAGAAGAGGAGGACAGGCGGAGAAACCTACATTTCTTGAGGAAAGTGGAGGCGGCTGTATTATGCAGTAAAGCGAAAATGCTCCAGCAAAGAAACGGGGGGGGGGGGCAAGAAACCAGCAAAACCGGTGCAGGACAACAGGAAAAGGATAAGGGTGAGAAAAAAAATAAAGGGGGGGGGGGTTGCTGATAATGGAATGGAGTCCAGTTGAAGTACAAAAAGGAGGGGGGGACCTGGGCCAGGGCAAGGTGAGAGAATGGGGCTTGGGAACAGGGGAAAAAACTGGAAGGACCAGGCAGGGGAAACAGGGGGAAAAACAGGCAGGGAAAGATGGAACTGAAGGCAAAGGAAAAGGAGGGGGGAAGACTGGGGGTGCAAGCTGGTAGGCAATGGGGGGCGTGGGAAGGGAGGCAGGAGCAAACTAACCCTTGAGAAAAAGGATGCTTGAAAAAGGACCCCCGAAAAGTAGCCCCAGGCAAAGAAAATGGCTGTGCTGCATGTGGGGAGGCGGGGCCAGGGAACAAAATGGCCGCCGCAGGTAATGAGTCACCCAAGCAGGAGACAGGGCACTGCAGTGGGATTCCTGTGGCTTTATACCGCACTGCAGGGGGAAGGGTGGGTGCGCGGCGGAGAACAAAGGTGGAGGCCGCATCCTGACACGCAAAAGAGGAGTCAGGAGGGGGGGGCGCCAAGGAGGGCGGGTCCACACGGGAGACGAGGCCCGCCGCCTAGAGAGAGAGGGGGACTCGACATCACCCCGGAGCGGAGTCAAGGGTGTGGCCGGGCTCAAGGATGGGTAGAGGCACCGGGATGAAAAGGCAGCAATGGGGACAATGGTGGCGCCAGGCAGGAGGGGGAGGACAGGGGGGGTACATGATACAGGGTGGGCGGGGGAGCATGAACTCAGGAAAAGGCATGATGAAAGGGGGAAGAAAGAGGGGGGATAGCACAATAAACAATTAGAGGAGGAGAGGATGAAAGGAAACACACAGAGAGGCAAAGGTTAGAAAGAAAAGTGACAGGAAACACACAAACAAGGTGAAAGGAAAATAAATGTCCCCAGCTACTGTCCAGATGTGCACTGGGGACAAACACCGTCCAGAAAGGAAGTTGCTGGGCATACACCAGCTATACCACTCCCACAAGCACACACATGGTCAGAAACAACCAACCAAATAAACCCCTCAAACTACTCTACCTCGTAACAGTTGACCAAAATTCTAACCAATTACAAAAAACTAAGGACTCTTAAATAGTCTTAAGCTTAGGCAGCTCTCGTCTCATCTATTTCTCTTAAACTGTTTTATTTATAATGGGACCCTAAAACCATGAGATAGGGCCCCAAATTGTATACATTGTGGATCCGTGGGACTCACATACTGTCATTTTTGTACAAGTTCGAACACTGTATAGATAGAATGAATGAGTATGTTAAGTATTGTAATTAACTATTAATGTTAATGGAAACAGTATGTAATACTGACAGACGGGATCCAGGCTGTCGGAATCCCGATGCCTGGATCTTGACAGGGTTAACATACCGACACTATGCTCAAATTCCCCCTCTCCCTACACTAACTCTCCCTCCCTGGTGCCTAAACCTAATCTCCCCCCTAGTGCCTAAACCTAACCTCCCCGCACCCTAAACCTAACCTTCCCCCCTTAGTGCCTAACTCTCCCCGTAGTGCCTAACCCTAACCCCTAAACCTAACCCTCCCCCCCACCCCACTACTTACCTTCTGCATGCCGGCGTTAGGGATGCCGGTGCCGGGCTTCTGACTGGCGTCTTATTCTTGCACCGATAAGGTAAGCGTCAGCATCCAGACCGCCGGGATACCGAACGCATACCATGTTATTAATATATAATTATGTATATTACTTTAATAAAAAATGAGAGGTGGTCAATGGTAGGCATAGCTATGACCTCAATGGTGCTAGCCACAACTCACTGCACAGACCACACCCCCTGTGTAGACCAAACCCCCATAACAGTAGCCACACCCCTGTCATGCTGGTCACACCCCCTATGCAGGCACACAATAGGCCCTTCATAAATTTCAGCTCCAGGCCCTTGTGGATCTTAATCTGACACTGGTACAATCAAGTACCAACGCAGCCTCACGCACACTTGCACACGCCCTGATCTTACTCAGAAATTTCTAACAGCGACGCAGGCAATGAGACCTCCATCTGCGTAGGCTGTTGCAGTGGATAATTTATGCATGCCCCTGTAACGGCATTGAAACGCACTGGCACACCTGCGTTCGCCCGAACATACCCACATCACCACCCACAAACGACACTTCCTGTCAATCACTCTGCGATCGGTCTGCGATGGGTCTGCATAGTCTCTGTGTTCGCAATTCATATCGCAATGGCTAGTTCACACATGCGCACTTCGATGCATGCGCAGTACGCAACAGTTGGCCAATTGCGTGCGCATAAGCAACTGTGTTCCTTGCTGAATCAGGCCCTTTGTACGCAGATGCTTTGACTTGTAAAGAAGTGAAATGTTTGCAAAAGCTGCAGTATCATCTCACTTCTATATCGTGAGCCGCTGACGGTCTGCGCATAGGTAGTCTGCTGATCACAAGTATGCTATGACGATTGCCAGGGAGGGTTCCAGAGGGACCCTCTACCAGTGATGTCCTATCGAGGCTAAGCCAAGTCCAGCAGCACAGCAGTCCCCATAGAAAGCTATCGGGGCAGCAGGTGAGGTCAGAAATGGATGGAGATCTGATATCTGCTGCGATCCCTCCATGGTACATTCGGGGGAATACTTGATATTTGCTTATATTTGGGAAATATTACTTGATAAATGGTCCCCGATAAGGGGAAAGTACTACTGTAAGTAGGATGTGACTGTAAAGGCCATGTAGTCAAAAAGACGGCAATGACAATGCCAACAGTTATGATGTCAATATTGTAAAATGTTTACAGGCAACATGTCGACATTCTCAGAATATGAACTTTAGGTTTAGGCTGAGGGTGGGAGGATTAGGGATAGGCTGCAGTGGTAGGTGTCGGTTAGGCTGCAGAGTAGAGGTTAGGGTTAGGTTGTGGGTGGGAGGGTTAGGGATAGGTTGTAGCAGTAGGTGAGGGTTAGGCTGCAGGGTGGTGATTAGACTGTGGGTGGGAGGGTTAGGGTAGGCTGCAGCGGTAGTTGAGGGTTAGGCTGCAGGGTGGTGGTTAGGCTGTGGGTGGGAGGGTTAGGGATAGGCTGCAGTGGTAGGTGAGGGTTAGGCTGCAGGGTGGTGGTTAGACTGTAGGTGGGAGGGTTAGGGATAGGCTGTAGCGGTAGGTGAGGGTTAGGCTGCAGGGTGGTGCTTAGGCTTAGGTTGTGGGCAGGAGGGTGAGTGATAGGTTGCAAGAGCAGGGGAGGGTTAGGTTGTGGGTAGAAGGGTTAGGCTGTGGGTGGGAGGGTTAGAGATAGGTTGCAGCAGTAGGTGAGGGTTAAGCTTCAGGGTAGTGCTTTGGGTTAGGTTGTGGGTGGGAGGATTACTTTGTGGGTTGGAGGATTAGGGATAGGCTGCAGTGGTAGGTGAGGGTTAGGCTGCAGATTGGAGGTTAGGGTTAGGTTGTGGGTGGTGTCAAAGCTGGATTATTGACTGAGACAAGATCAGTTTAAAATTGGATCGAAGCGACGCCATCTTGCGACTGGCCGCAAGACGCCATCTTGGAAATGAGATCGCAAGACGCCATTTTGCGAATGGCCGCCTAAGCGCCATTTTAGATAAACTCACGCTTTAGTACATGTGGCGATATTACTATTAGCATCATGCGATAGCATCTGTGACCATCGCCATAAGTTACGGCGATTCATCTAAAGCCTATTTCATGACTTTACATAGTTTGGGTGCTCTGGATAAAGTGTGTGTATTATTATAATTCCCCTAAAGGATATATTTCAGAAATGGCTGTACAGTATGTCAAAATTGGATTGCATTAGCTAAACAGAGCAAATGGCCACGTGACAACTAGCCTGTGAAGACAAGCTTCATGGACATAACGTCTGCTCTCACTCCAGGTGGCCCTGCTCGAGTACAGCAAGAGGGTCTTTTGTAGCACCTTACATTAGCAGGCTTCCTACAATAAAACACCTTCAAAGCCAAAAGTGTTATCTGAGGTTTGGATCTTGTAGCTGTGCTAATTTGCATTTACACAAGAACCTGGGAGAACAAAGACCAGTATTTTGGAGCCTGAAAAGGGTGGGGGCTGCTGGGGCATGAGCAAGTCATGGAACTATAATGCTCAGCATTCCACACTGCTAGGTGTTCTCATACACACATTAATACGCACAATTGCGCTGTTAACTAGTCGCATATTAGCGAATGCATAAGACCCTGTGTGAAAACGCTGAATATTAGCTTCATGCACACGCATCTGCCCCAAGTTAACTAGCGTCTTTACATCAAACCCCACATACTCACACATTACATATTCACATACAAGGTTCCATAAGCTTTAAGGTATAAGTTTCAAGTATGCACATTTATTATAATTGTTAGGAAATAAAGATTATTTCATAACTAAGGTTTTATACGTGATAAGTAAGCCATGTTTGGTATTTCGGTAATATCGATGGAGAGATCGCAACATGCATTGTCAACTTATGGACCGCAGAGACTTCAAGCAACAAAATGTACATTATATGAACAACTGTTAGGATTTGCATGGGGCGGGAAACCAGAGACCACCAGTTGTTAGAGGCTGGATCGTGTCTATTTGAAACAATCTGTTATATGTTTTGTAACATATGCCCTCTTCTTTAGGACCAATGGTATTAGCAACAAACTTCTCTATTGTGTTGTTTATTCCTGGGAGGTATAAATATGTGTGCTCTGACCCTAGGTTCCTAGTCTTCATGCTGAATGCTGATTGACGAGGGGTTTCTTGCTGATGCCTAACATCTGGACCAGAGAGCGCTGCTTATGTATAACTGTACTTGGGTCTGTATAATCTCTTTGCGCTAAGATTATATGAGGATCATAGCGTGTAACTGCTGTACTTTTACTTGAATAATACTTTGTGCTTTGGAACCACAGGTTCTAGGTCTGGAGTCTTTATTTACTGTATGACTGCAGGCAGGGGTATATAGAGGTTCAAAGGCACAATCCTTAGTGGGAGGGTTAGGCTCTTGGCGGGAGGGTTAAGGATAGGCTGCAAGAGCAGGGGAGGGTTAGGCAGCAGGATGGAGGTTAGGGTTAGGCTGTCGTTACTGATAGGCTGCAGTGGCAGGTGATGTTTAGGCTGCAGGATGGAGGTTAGGGTTAGACTGTGGGTTTGATAGTTAGGGATAGGCTACAGTGACAGGGGAGGGTTATGCTGAAGGATGGAGGTTAGGGTTAGGCTGTGAGCAGGAAGGTTATGGTTAAGCTGTGGGTGGGATGGTTAGGGATAGGCTGCAGTGGCAGGAGAGGTTTAGGCTGCAGGGTGGAGGTTAGGGTTAGACTGTGAGTGGGAAGGTTAGAGTTAGGCTGTCGGCAGGATGGTTAGGGATAGGCTGCAGTGGCAGGTGACATCTAGGCTGCAGGATGGAGGTTAGGGTTAGGCTGTCGGTGGGATGGTTAGGGATAGGCTGTGAGCGGGAAGGTTAGGGTTAGGCTGTCGGTGGGATGGTTAGGTGTAGGCTGCAGTGTCAGGAGACGTTTAGGCTGCAGGGTGGAGGTTAGGGTTAGGCTGTGGGTTGGATGGTTAGGGATAGGCTGCAATGGCATGGGACGGTTAGACTGCAGGATGGAGGTTAGGGTTAAGCTGTGAGTGGGAAGGTTAGGGTTATGCTGTGGGTGGGATGGTTAGGGAAAGGCAGCAGTGGCAGGGGATGGTTAGACTGCAGGATGGAGGTTAGGATTATGCTGTGGGTGGGATGGCTAGGGATAGGCTGCAGTGGCAGGTGACATTTAGGCTGCAGGATGGAGGCTAGGGTTAGGCTGTGAGCGGGAAGGTTAGGTGTAGGCTGCAGTGGCAGGTGAGGTTTAGGCTGCAGGGTGAAGGTTAGGGTTAGGCTGTGAGCGGGAAGGTTAGGTGTAGGCTGCAGTGGCAGGTGAGGATTAGGCTGCAGGGTGAAGGTTAGGGTTAGGCTGCAGGGTGAAGGTTAGGGTTATACTGTCGGCAGGATGGTTAGGGATAGGCTGCAGTGGCAGGGGATGGTAAGACTGCAGGATGGAGGTTAGGGTTAGGCTGTGAGCGGGAAGGTTAGGGTTAGGCTGTCGGTGGGATGGTTAGGGATAGGCTGCAGTGGCAGGTGACGTTTAGGCTGCAGGGTGAAGGTTAGGTTTAGGCTGCAGGATGGAGGTTAGGGTTAGGCTGTGAGCGGGAGGGTTAGGGTTATGCTGTGGGTGGGATGGTTAGGGAAAGGCTGCAGTGGCAGGTGATGTTTAGGCTGCAGGGTGAAGGTTAGGGTTAGGCTGCAGGATGGAGGTTAGGGTAAGGCTGTGAGCGGGAGGGTTAGGGTTATGCTGTGGGTGGGATGGTTAGGGAAAGGCTGCAGTGGCAGGTGAGGTTTAGGCTGCAGGGTGGAGGTTAGGGTTAGGCACTAGAGGGAGGGTGAGGGGCAGGGATTGGGGTTATGAATAGGGGAGAAATACTCGTCCGAACACCAGAAGATCAGAGGTACTGTATGACTCAGAAATCACAGTCACATGAACACCGAGACCCGGAAATGCCGCTGGAGCTGCTGCAGCAATTAGGAGCAGGTAAGTCACCACTGGGCCATCAGGAACGGTATGCCATTAATGTCTAAATGATAAATGTGGACATATTATACCCAACCCCTGCAATGTAATTCAACATCTACTGTCTTGTGCTGTCAGGTTGATTTAATTTTCCTCTAGAATATTATTGCGGTATGGATTGTGGGGCACGAATAGATGAGGAATAGATCCAATACTGTGCATAAATATGGAATATAATCACTGTTGGCATTGTTAAGGAAAATACATAGTTATGCTAGACATATAAATATTAACGATTGTATCTAGGAAAGCATATTAAATAATTCAGGTCTAAATAAAGAATTGTTACAGCAGGAGGGGGGCACCCTTTTCTACAAGCCTCAGGCTGGTACATTTAGAATGACTGGATGAAATTCCTTATTGATCATTTCAAGGGCCTGGAAGCACGAGGCTGCCCCATGAAGCTTAAGCAGATGTGATTATATTATACTATACATAGGCAGCAGAACGATGGAGAGGAGTGGGGAGGACCTGGGCCAGGTTAGCAGCCAGGCGAGGGGAGATCAATGCATTTAGCACATTCTGACAGGGTCTGAGAAACATCCGCAGCCAATCACACCGGACTGGAATAGTGGCTTCATACACCAGAGCCTGTGCTTGAGCTGTGAGGATCTGTACTAGTGAGACTTCAGGTGAACAACTGCTAAAGATTTAGGGGCCTATTTAAGAAAAGTCGAAAACCATGTGGTGACAGCATTTTCTACATGGCATCCTGACAATGGATGCCCAACCCGTGACTAAAGATAGGTATCGAAATCCTGATGCCTATCTTTAGCCCCACGCCGAAATCCCAACGGCCGGCATCCCAAAGGAAGGCAAGCGGTGCTTCCTACATGTTAGCTGCGGGGAGGGGAGGGTTAGGTTTAGGCACCCACAGGGGGACTTATGGTTAGGTACCCCCCGGGGAGAGTTAGTGTAGGGGAATTGTTAGGTACCACTGGAGGGAGGTTAGGGTTAGGCATTCCATCACTTCTATTTGGAGATGGAACCATTTCTGCCTCCTCCGACCCATCAGCTCAGCGCAGCAGGGAGGCTCCATTTGCCGGGTGCCCGCTAAGATTTTGTTACTAGCGGGCGCCCGGCTCCCTCCCTGCAGCACCAGCCAGAGCCTCACACCTGAGCTCCGGCTTCTGGCTCCCACAGTGCACTATGGGAGAGACGTCATGACATCATGACGTCTCTCCCATAGTTCCAAGGAGCGGCCAGCCAGATGGACGCTGGAGTGGGGGTTAAGGTAAGGATTGTTTTTCTTTTTTATTGTGTAAGCGGCTTCATATTGGGGGCATAACTTCTGGAGGCACCACTACAGGGGGTATTTACTCGGGGGCATTTCTATTGGAGGCACTACTACTGGGGGCATTTACTTAGGGGCACTACTACAGGGGGCATTTACTCGGGGGCATTACTATTGGGGGCACTACTACTCGGGGCATTTACTTGGGGGCAGTACTATTGGGGGAACTACTACTGGGGGCATTACTACAGAGGGCATTACTGTTGGCACTGCTACAGGGGGCATTATCACTGTGGGCATTACTTCTACAGAGGGCATTACTACAGGGGGAACCACTCCTGGGGGCACTGCATAAGGGGCACCACTACTGGGGTCACTGAATAAGGGCGACTACCTCTACTGTGAGCACTGAATAAGGGCGACTACCTCTACTGTGAGCACTGAATAAGGGGCACTACCACTACTGTGGACACTGAATAAGGGGCACTACCATTACTGCTGGCATTGCATAAGGGGCACTACTGCTGTGGGCATTGTGTATAAGGGGCACAAATGTCAGCATTGTGTAAAAGGGGCACTGCTGTGTGTCATATGGTGTAATGTGAATCATGGGTGAATCAAGATAGTGCTACTGTGTGGCGTAATTTGAACTGGGAAAAATTTGTGTGACCACTTCCCTTTTTAAGACCACGCCCATTTTATTGACGCACTGTCCCTTTTCTTGAAAAAATGCAGAGAGGGGTGAGCTCCACCACTTCTCTAGGACAACTTTAGGTACTATCTAAAGGGGGGGAGGCAGGGGAGCGTTTAAGGTACTAAATAGCCTCAGCCGGGATATAGACTGTTCGGGCTTCCGGCATCGGTATTTTATCCGGTGGCTAATGACTCCACAAGCTTTATCCACCTCAGATAAAGCTTGTGGAGTCATTAGCCACCGGATAAAATACCGATGCCGGAAGCCCGAACAGTCTACATCCCGGCTGGGGCTATTTAGTACCTTAAACGCACCCTGCCCCCCCCCCCTTTAGCTAGTACCTAAAGTTGTCCTAGAGAAGTGGTGGAGCTCACCCCTAAACACACATACATTGGGCCCCAAAGGAATAAAACGCATATACATTGGGCCCCACAGGAATAAAATGCGCATACATTCCTTTTCCCCCAAAATAATAAAACACACATACATTGGCCCCCACAGGAATAAATGCACATACATTGGCCTCCACAGGAATAAAACACAAATACATTGGGCCCCACAGGAATACAACACACATACATTGGGCCCCACAGGAATAAATGCACATACATTGGCCTCCACAGGAATAAATGCACATACATTGGCCTCCACAGGAATAAAACACACATACATTGGCCTCCCCAGGAATAAAACACACATAAATTGGCCCCCACAGGAATAAAACACACATAAATTGGCCCCCACAGGCATAAAACACACATAAATTGGCCCCCCACAGGAATAAACAACACATACATTGGGCCCCACAGGAATACAACACACATACATTGGGCCCCACAGGAATAAATGCACATACATTGGCCTCCACAGGAATAAAACACACATACATTGGGCCCCACAGGAATACAACACACATACATTGGGCCCCACAGGAATAAATGCACATACATTGGCCTCCACAGGAATAAAACACACATACATTGGCCCCCACAGGAATAAAACACACATACATTGGCCCCCACAGGAATAAAACACACATACATTGGCCCCCACAGGAATAAAATGCACATAAATTGGTCTCCACAGGAATAAAACACACATAAATTGGCCCCCACAGGAATAAAACACACATAAATTGGCCCCCCACAGGAATAAAAAACACATACATTGGGCCCCACAGGAATACAACACACATACATTGGGCCCCACAGGAATAAATGCACATACATTGGCCTCCACAGGAATAAAACACACATACATTGGGCCCCACAGGAATACAACACACATACATTGGGCCCCACAGGAATAAATGCACATACATTGGCCTCCACAGGAATAAATGCACATACATTGGCCTCCACAGGAATAAAACACACATACATTGGCCTCCACAGGAATAAAACACACATACATTGGCCTCCACAGGAATAAAACACACATAAATTGGCCCCCACAGGAATACAACACACATACATTGGGCCCCACAGGAATAAAATGCACATACATTGGGCCCCACAGGAATAAAATGCACATACATTGGCCTCCACAGGAATAAAACACACATACAGTTGCCTCTGAGGAAACGGCCAGATGAAAAGACCTGAGAAACGCGTTAGAACACCTCAATCTCTCACCATCGCTATCATCTGCAGGTGACATTTGGAGCTTCCACATTCCCATCAAAGCTAACAGCTAAAGAGCTGCAAATTCAATGTACTACACAGTTATCTTTCTGGAGTGCGGAGAACAGAGATCACATTCCCTCACCGGAGGTGAGGATTTCTATAATACAGTTACTGCTCTCTGTCAGAGAGGCATTCCGGACACTGCGCTCCTCTAATCAGCGGGACGCGAGCCGGGAGGAACGACATTCAGGTCAGCTCTCTTTTGCATAAATCACCTGCAGTTAGCCGAGCATCAGAGTGCTATTTCCATTATTGGAACTTTTGGGCAGCACTGACCCTATTCACAGCAATCATTTCATCTCAGATAGCTTTTTTAATCCCTGTATGAATTCATGCACATCGGTGCACGGAAACCTTTGACTATTACATTTAAAGAATCTCTTTTTTCTATTTTTTGTTTTCATTTTTGTTTTTCTGGGGTTATATTCATCTGTACATGCTCTTCAGTTATGGATTTATAAAAGAGCTTGTAACACTCCTAGTGACTGATATGAGAACATTAAACATTTGCAACAAATTTGTTACATGCTGTCAGTCATCACATAAGGTTGCATTCAGATATTTTCTTATAATATCAATTGATGCATGTATTTTTCTGATTTATTGTGACCCACCCTGGATTTTTAATCTGATCAGATATATTTCATCAGTGTTCATTCATTCATATTATTAAATATCAATTATTAATCATTATTAGAGATTATTCATTTAAAATCTGATTCCTTTGCGCTCCCTATATCTGTTGTATTCTTTGTTCCTTCGTACCAGGAGCAAGCCACCCCCTTTAGAGAGCTGCATTTGAATTCCATTTCAAGTCACAAGCCAAAGCGCCCTTCCTTCCTTGCTTTCAGTTTCTACCTTGGTAATGATTCCACAAGCTTTATACACATCAGGCTGTAGCAGAGAGGCTAGCCCCATACACACAGTAACATGGCATAATGTGACAGCCTTGGTAATGACTCCACAAGCTTTATCCAACTCAGGTTGTAGCAGAGAGGCTAGCCCCATACACACAGTAACATGACATAATGTGACAGCCTTGGTAATGACTCCACAAGCTTTATCCACCTCATGCTATAGCAGAGAGGCTAGCCCCATACACACAGTAACATAACATAATGTGACAGCCTTGGTAATGACTCCACAAGCTTTATCCACCTCAGGTTGTAGCAGAGAGGCTAGCCCCATACACACAGTAACATGACATAATGTGACAGCCTTGGTAATGACTCCACAAGCATTATCCACCTCAGGTTGTAGCAGAGAGGCTAGCCCTATACACACAGTAACCTGACATAATGTGACAGCCTTAGTAAAGACTCCAAAGTTTTATCCACCTCAGGCTGTAGCATAGAGGCTAGCCCCATACACAGAGTAACATGATGTAATGTGACAGCCTTGGTAATGACTCCACAAGCTTTATCCACCTCAGGCTGTAACAGAGAGGCTAGCCCCATACAAACAGTAACATGACATAATGTGACAGCCTTGGTAATGACTCCACTAGCTTTATCCACCACAGGCTGTAGCAGAGAGGCTAGCCCCATACACACAGTAACATGACATAATGTGACAGCCTTGGTACTGACTCCACAAGCTTTATCCACCACAGGCTGTAGCAGAGAGGCTAGCCCCATACACACAGTAACATGACATAATGTGACATCCTTGGTAATGACTCCACAAGATTTATCTACCTCAGGCTGTAGCAGAGAGGCTAGCCCCATACACACAGTAACATGACATAATGTGACATCCTTGGTAATGACTCCACAAGCTTTATCTACCTCAGGCTGTAGCAGAGAGGCTAGCCCCATACACACAGTCACAAGACATAATGTGACAGCCTTGGAAATGACTCCAGAAGCTTTATCCACCTCAGGCTGTAGCAGTGAGGCTAGCCCCATACACACAGTAACATGACATAATGTGACAGCCTTGGAAATGACTCCAGAAGCTTTATCTACCTCAGGCTGTAGCAGTGTGGCTAGCCCCATACACACAGTAACATGACATAATGTGACAGCCATGGTAATGACTACACAAGCTTTATACACCTCAGGCTGTAACAGAGAGGCTAGCCCCATACACACAGTAACATGGCATAATGTGACAGCCTTGGTAATAACTCCACAAGCTTTATCCACCTCAGGTTGTAGAAGAGAAGCTAGCCCCATACACACAGTAACATGACATAATGTGACAGCCTTGGAAATGACTCCAGAAGCTTTATCTACCTCAGGCTGTAGCAGTGTGGCTAGCCCCATACACACAGTAACATGACATAATGTGACAGCCTTGGTAATGACTAAACAAGCTTTTTACACCTCAGGCTGTAACAGAGAGGCTAGCCCCATACACACAGTAACATGACATAATGTGACAGCCTTGGTAATGACTCCACAAACGTTTTCTACCTCAGGCTGTAGCAGAGAGGCTAGCCCCATACACACAGTAACATGACATAATGTGACAGTCTTGGTGATGACTACACAAGCTTTTTACACCTCAGGCTGTAACAGAGAGGCTAGCCCCATACACACAGTAACATGGCATAATGTGACAGCCTTGGTAATGACTCCACAAGCTTTATCCACCTCAGGTTGTAGCAGAGAGGCTAGCCCCATACACACAGTAACATGGCATAATGTGACAGCCTTGGCAATGACTCCACAAGCTTTATCCACCTCAGGTTGTAGCAGAGAGGCTAGCCCCATACACACAGTAACATGACATAATGTGACAGCTTTAGTAATAACTCCACAAGCATTATCCACCTCAGGTTGTAGCAGAGAGGCTAGCCCTATACACACAGTAACATGACATAATGTGACAGCCTTAGTAATGACTCCAAAGCTTTGTCCACCTCAGGCTGTAGCATAGAGGCTAGCCCCATACAAAGAGTAACATGATGTAATGTGACAGCCTTGGTAATGACTCCACAAGCTTTATCCACCTCAGGCTGTAACAGAGAGGCTAGCCCCATACACAGAGTAACATGACATAATGTGACAGCCTTGGTAATGACTCCACTAGCTTTATCCACCACAGGCTGTAGCAGAGAGGCTAGCCCCATACACACAGTAACATGACATAATGTGACAGCCTTGGTACTGACTCCACTAGCTTTATCCTCCACAGGCTGTAGTAGAGAGGCTAGCCCCATACACACAGTAACATAACATAATGTGACATCCTTGGTAATGACTCCACAAGCTTTATCTACCTCAGGCTGTAGCAGAGAAGCTAGCCCCATACACACAGTAACATGACATAATGTGATAGCCTTGGTAATGACTCCACAAATGTTTTCTACCTCAGGCTGTAGCAGAGAGGCTAGCCCCATACACACAGTCACAAGACATAATGTGACAGCCTTGGAAATGACTCCAGAAGCTTTATCTACCAAAGGCTGTAACAGAGAGGCTAGCCCCATACACACAGTAATATGACATAATATGACAGCCTTGGTAATGACTCCACAAGCTTTATCCACCTCAGGCTGTAGAAGAGAGGCTAGCCCCATACACACAGAAACATGACATAATGTGACAGCCTTGGTAATGACTACACAAGCTTTATCTACCTCAGGCTGTAGCATAGAGGCTAGCCCCATACACAGAGTAACATGATGTAATGTGACAGCCTTGGTAATGACTCCACAAGCTTTATCCACCTCAGGCTGTAACAGAGAGGCTAGCCCCATACACAGAGTAACATGACATAATGTGACAGCCTTGGTAATGACACCACTAGCTTTATCCACCACAGGCTGTAGCAGAGAGGCTAGCCCCATACACACAGTAACATGACATAATGTGACAGCCTTGGTAATGACTCCACAAACGTTTTCTACCTCAGGCTGTAGCAGAGAGGCTAGCCCCATAAACACAGTAACATGACATAATGTGACAGCCTTGGTAATGACTCCACACACTTTTTCCACCTCAGGCTGTAGCAGAGAGGCTAGCGCCATACACACAGTAACATGGCATAATGTGACAGCCTTGGTAATGACTCCACAAGCTTTATCCACCTCAGGTTGTAGCAGAGAGGCTAGCCCCATACACACAGTAACATGACATAATGTGACAGCCTTGGTAATAACTCCACAAGCATTATCCACCTCAGGTTGTAGCAGAGAGGCTAGCCCTATACACACAGTAACATGACATAATGTGACAGCCTTAGTAATGACTCCAAAGGTTTGTCCACCTCAGGCTGTAGCATAGAGGCTATCCCCATACCCAGAGTAACATGATGTAATGTGACAGCCTTGGTAATGACTCCTCAAGCTTTATCCACCTCAGGCTGTAACAGAAAGGCTAGCCCCATACACAGAGTAACATGACATAATGTGACAGCCTTGGTAATGACTCCACTAGCTTTATCCACCACAGGCTGTAGCAGAGAGGCTAGCCCCATACACACAGTAACATGATATAATGTGACAGCCTTGGTACTGACTCCACTAGCTTTATCCACCACAGGCTGTAGCAGAGAGGCTAGCCCCATACACACAGTAACATAACATAATGTGACAGCCTTGGTAATGACTCCACAAGCTTTATCTACCTCAGGCTGTAGCAGAGAAGCTAGCCCCATACACACAGTAACATGACATAATGTGATAGCCTTGGTAATGACTCCACAAGCTTTATCCACCTCAGGCTGTAGCAGAGAGGCTAGCCCCATACACACAGAAACATGACATAATGTGACAGCCTTGGTAATGACTACACAAGCTTTATCTACCTCAGGCTGTAGCATAGAGGCTAGCCCCATACACAGAGAAACATGATGTAATGTGACAGCCTTGGTAATGACTCCACAAGCTTTATCCACCTCAGGATGTAACAGAGAGGCTAGCCCCATACACAGAGTAACATGACATAATGTGACAGCCTTGGTAATGACACCACTAGCTTTATCCACCACAGGCTGTAGCAGAGAGGCTAGCCCCATACACACAGTAACATGACATAATGTGACAGCCTTGGTAATGACTCCACAAACGTTTTCTACCTCAGGCTGTAGCAGAGAGGCTAGCCCCATAAACACAGTAACATGACATAA
Source organism: Taudactylus pleione (assembly GCA_031769625.1). Lineage (NCBI taxonomy): Eukaryota > Metazoa > Chordata > Amphibia > Anura > Myobatrachidae > Taudactylus > Taudactylus pleione. Next base: position 3,860,016 of record JAUIMM010000694.1, on the reverse strand, counting down.
TGTGACAGCCTTGGTAATGACTCCACACACTTTTTCAACCTCAGGCTGTAGCAGAGAGGCTAGCGCCATACACACAGTAACATGACATAATGTGACAGCCTTGGTAATGACTACACAAGCTTTATACACCACAGGCTGTAACAGAGAGGCTAGCCCCATACACACAATAACATGGCATAATGTGACAGCCTTGGTAATACCTTCACAAGCATTATCCACCTCAGGTTGTAGCAGAGAGGCTAGCCCTAAACCCACAGTAACATGACACAATGTGACAGCCTTAGTAATGACTCCAAAGCGTTATCCACCTCAGGCTGTAGCATAGAGGCTAGCCCCATACACAGAGTAACATGATGTAATGTGACAGCCTTGGAAATGACTCCACAAGCTTTATCCACCTCAGGCTGTAACAGAGAGGCTAGCCCCATACACACAGTAACATGACATAATGTGACAGCCTTGGTAATGACTCCACTAGCTTTATCCACCACAGGCTGTAGCAGAGAGGCTAGCCCCATACACACAGTAACATGACATAATGTGACAGCCTTGGTACTGACTCCACTAGCTTTATCCACCACCGGCTGTAGCAGAGAGGCTAGCCCCATACACACAGTAACATGACATAATGTGACATCCTTGGTAATGACTCCACAAGCTTTATCTACCTCAGGCTGTAGCAGAGAGGCTAGCCCCATACACACAGTAACAAGACATAATGTGACAGCCTTGGAAATGACTCCAGAAGCTTTATCCACCTCAGGCTGTAGCAGTGAGGCTAGCCCCATACACACAGTAACATGACATAATGTGACAGCCTTGAAAATGACTCCAGAAGCTTTATCCACCTCAGGATGTAGCAGTGAGGCTAGCCCCATACACACAGTAACATGACATAATGTGACAGCCTTGGTAATGACAACACAAGCTTTATACACCTCAGGCTGTAACAGAGAGGCTAGCCCCATACACACAGTAACATGGCATAATGTGACAGCCTTGGTAATGACTCCACAAGCTTTATCCACCTCAGGTTGTAGCAGAGAGGCTAGCCCCATACACACAGTAACATGACATAATGTGACAGCCTTGGTAATAACTCCACAAGCTTTATCCACCTCAGGTTGTAGCAGAGAAGCTAGCCGCATACACACAGTAACATGACATAATGTGACAGCCTTGGTAATGACTCCACAAATGTTTTCTACCTCAGGCTGTAGCAGAGATGCTAGCCCCATACACACAGTAACATGACACAATGTGACAGCCTTGGTAATGACTCCACACACTTTATCTACCTCAGGCTGTAGCAGAGAGGCTAGCCCCATACACACAGTCACAAGACATAATGTGACAGCCTTGGAAATGACTACACAAGCTTTATACACCTCAGGCTGTAACAGAGAGTCTAGCCCCATACACACAGTAACATGGCATAATGTGACAGCCTTGGTAATGACTCCACAAGCTTTATCCACCTCAGGTTGTAGCAGAGAGGCTAGCCCCATACACAGAGTAACATGACATAATGTGACAGCCTTAGTAATGACTCCAAAGCTTTATCCACCTCAGGCTGTAGCTTAGAGGCTAGCCCCATACACAGAGTAACATGATGTATTGTGACAGCCTTGGTAATGACTCCACAAGCTTTATCCACCTCAGGCTGTAACAGAGAGGCTAGCCCCATACACAGAGTAACATGACATAATGTGACAGCCTTGGTAATGACTCCACTAGCTTTATCCACCACAGGCTGTAGCAGAGAGGCTAGCCCCATACACACAGTAACATGACATAATGTGACAGCCTTGGTACTGACTCCACTAGTTTTATCCACCTCAGGCTGTAGCAGAGAGGCTAGCCCCATACACACAGTAACATGACATAATGTGAGATCCTTGGTAATGACTCCACAAGCTTTATCTACCTCAGGCTGTAGCAGAGAAGCTAGCCCCATACACACAGTAACATGACATAATGAGACAGCCTTGGTAATGACTCCACAAACGTTTTCTACCTCAGGCTGTAGCAGAGAGGCTAGCCCCATACACACAGTAACATGACATAATGTGACAGCCTTGGTAATGACTCCACACACTTTTTCTACCTCAGGCTGTAGCAGAGAGGCTAGCCCCATACACACAGTCACAAGACATAATGTGACAGCCTTGGAAATGACTCCAGAAGCTTTATCCACCTCAGGCTGTTGCAGTGAGGCTAGCCCCATACACACAGTAACATGACATAATGTGACAGCCTTGGTAATGACTACACAAGCTTTATACACCTCCGGCTGTAACAGAGAGGCTAGCCCTATACACACAGTCACATGACATAATGTGACAGCCTTGGTAATGACTCCACAAGCTTTTTCCACCTCAGGCTGTAGCAGAGAGGCTAGCCCCATACACACAGTAACATGACATAATGTGACAGCCTTGGTAATGACTCCACAAGCTTTATCCACCTAAGGTTGTAGCAGAGAGGCTAGCCCTATACACACAGTAACATGACATAATGTGACAGCCTTAGTAATGACTCCACTAGCTTTATCCACCACAGGCTGTAGCAGAGAGGCTAGCCTCATACACACAGTAACATGACATTATGTCACAGCCTTGGTAATGACTTCACCAGCTTTATCTACCTCAGGCTGTAACAGAGAGGCTAGCCCCATGCACACTGTAACATGACATAATGTGACAGCCTTATTAATGACTGCATGAGATTTATCCACCTCAGGCTGTAGCAGAGAGGCTTGCCCCATACACAGGAATATACCATAATGTGATGCCCTTGGTAAATAGAATAATGTAACAGATTTATTAAAGGGGATATAAGAGGTTGTGATTCCCGGGAAGGTCACAATGGAGCAAATGTTGATTATCATACAAATGATAGTCAATTCGGCACAGATTAAATATGACAAATATAAGAGAGTAGTTAGCAATACAGTAGTAGACAATATGTAATAACTGTTTAGTAGTTAAATAGGCTTCTTTAACTTAACTGCTGCAGCACCTCTTTGGCTATTACCAGGGAAAATGCAGTTTTTGAATTGCTTCAATACATTATAACCTTCACAAAATACAAATATAATTACAAAGCAAAATAGATTTTTACTCAACAGAGTAGTAAAACCCCACACTGATCAGTCATTATCTTTAAAGTGAACACAAAGTTATTTTGTTGGAGTACTCTCTTGCTAGGTAATCACTGTCCTATAACATGCATGCACTTGCACGTAGTTAATATGCAAAAGTAACAGAATTAGCATTTAATGCTGGTCTTTCTTTATTCCAGAAAACAATAGCTTTGCTTTCCAGTGATAAAAACAATAAACACAGTTCCACTTTTTTGGAGCACAGCTATCTTCAGCACTTGATATTATCAATAGCTCAGTCCCAAAGTGCACTTTAATCAGTTTATAATTCTCTCACAAAATAGTGTCTTCTCCCTGTATACTCATAGACTCAGTCACTGGTACAATAGTAACTCAAACAGGACATATATCACACTGTATACAAGGAGAGAGAGATACACTGCACTGGTGAATTGGGTTACTTAGTTACTCATTCATTTTGCTGAAACCTCGATAGAGATAATAGTAAAATTATCTAATTATACTATAGTATCACAATTAGGGTGTTGGAAATAACTATATATATATATATATATATATATACACATCTGTGAATAATATGGTCTATACTGTATGCATATACACAGATAATAGAAATCCTTGAAGATCTAATTATGTAATACTTTCAATGCCAATATACACTTTAATATCTTTATTTCCTTCCAGAGTAAGATTAAGAGCTATATTAGTTATATTATTAGTCAGTAATTTTTTATGTTCACTTTTTCTGATATCCAACACTTACCCTATACTTGTATTTCTTGATTCTGTTTTGAAATGTTTAGTTGATTTAATAATTATTTTCATATTTTTAGCATTCTTAATAAAAGTTAAATATTAGCTCATCCTACATTAAATGCACATTACATACAGGACAGCACTTCTCTGTGTTCCTCATGTATCACTCTGTCAGCATACGCAGATCTCTAGCTCAGGTCCCCATTTATCAATGAAGAATAACCCATTTAGCGCTCGCTAAAGGGGCTATGCCAGGTTTCTGTATTTAACAAACAGCTGTAATCTAAGATCACCACTGTTTGTCGCAGCATCGCTCTCGCCATCTTTTACATGGCGAGAGTGATGCTAGCCCCATTGCTGCAATGGAGATCCGGCAGTGCCTTTCCAGCTTCAGCGAAGCCTTCCATCCACTGCCGGGTCCCCGAGTCATGCACAGGCTGTTTTGAAGTAGTGGGTCTTGAGAGCCCGTTTGAAAGATTGTAAAGAGATGGAGAGTCTGATGGGGAGAGGAAGAAAGTTCCAAAGGTCGGGAGCAGCATGGTCAAAATCTTGGAGGCGGGAGTGGGAGGACGTAATCAGCTGGCAGGAGACGCGGCGTGCATATGTTGAGCGAAGAGGGCGGACAGGAGAGTGGAGGGAGATGAGGTCAGAGATGTAAATGGGAGAGGAGTGTGTGAGGGCTTTGTAAGTGAGTGTGAGAACTTTGAATGTTTTCACCATGCTTTTACAATGCTTTTACTATACTTTCACCATGCTTTTACTATGCTTTCACCATGCTTTTACTATGCCCTTACCATGCTTTTACCATGCTATTACTATGCTTTTACTATGCTTTCACCATGCTTTTACTATGCTTTTACCATGCTATTACTATGCTTTTACTATACCCTTACCATGCTTTTACCATGCTATTTCTATGCTATTACTATGCTTTCACCATGCTTTTACTATGCCCTTACCATGCTTTTACTATGCCCTTACCATGCTTTTACCATGCTATTACTATGCTTTTACTATGCTTTCACCATGCTTTTATTATGCTTTTACCATGCTTTTACCATACTATTACTATGCCCTTACCATGCTATTACTATGCCCTTACCATGCTATTACTATGCTTTTACTATGCTTTCACCATGCTTTTACTATGCCCTTACCATGCTATTACTATGCTTTTACTATGCTTTCAGGTTGCATTGTGCCAGAGTCTGCTGCGCATGTGCAGGTCTCCGGGAACATGGCACCTGCGCTGCACTCCAGGAACATCTCTACTCCGCATGCGCAAATAACTGGGGAAATGGCTGCAGTGGCCATTGTCCCGGTGATTTCTGCAGAGCTGCAGCCAGTGCCAGGCCGACGGAAAGGTGAGTATATTTAATTGGGTGCAGGGTGTACGGTGTGTTGGTCCCCCTGGACCCAAAGGGCTTGTGTGCACTGCACACCTTGCACCCATTATAAATACGCCCCTGCTTTCACTATGCTTTCACTACATACTTGCCTACTCTCCCTGAACAATAAGGAGCCTCCCGGAAGACAGAGCAAGTCTTCCAGCCAGCGGCACCCCCTGCTGATTTCCATTCCCCTTCCACTGGCGCTGGCGCCGGCTCCCCCTTGTATAAGTGGACAGTCCAGGGGGAGCCGATGACGCAATTTGCACTGAATTGTGTCATCATGGCCCCGCCTCCAGATAAATAGTGCTGGTAATCTCTGCATTATGTAGCAGGGCGAGTAGCAGGGCGATAGCACTGTCATGCACCCGTCCCACCCTCAAAATCGTATCACACCCAACCCCTCCTGCTGTGCCGACCTGGCTGCTTTCTTCCAGAGGAGGCAACCAGATTGTCAGCAGGTCTGTTTCACCTGTTTCAATCTGTTTTCAATATACTTTCATTATGCTTTTGCCATGCTTTCACTATGCTTCCACCATGCTTTCACAATGCGTTTACTATATTTTCACCATGCTTTTACTATGCTTTCACAATGCGTTTACTATATTTTCACCATGCTTTTACTATGCTTTCACAATGCGTTTACTATGCTATCACCATGCTTTCACTATGCTTTCACCATGCTTCCACCATGCTTTTACTATGTTTCCACTATGCTTTCACCATGCTTTTACTATGCTTTCACCATTTTTTTTACTATGGTTTCACTATGCTTTCACTATGCTTTTACTATGCTTTCACCATGCTTTTACTATGCTTTCACCATGCTTTTACTATGCTGTCACCATGCTGTTACTATGCTGTCACCATGCTTTTACTATGCTTTCGCCATGCTTTTACTATGCTTTCACTATGCTTTCACCGTGCTTTCACTATGCTGTCACCATGCTTTTACTATGATGTCACCATGCTTTTACTATGCTTTCACTATGCTTTCACCATGCTTTTACTATGCTTTCACTATGCTTTCACCATGCTTTTACCATGTTTCCACTATGCTTCCACCATGCTTTTACTATGCTTTCACCATTTTTTTACTATGGTTTCACTAAGGTTTCACTATGCTTTTACTATGGTTTCACTATGCTTTCACCATGCTTTTACTATGTTTTCACTATGCTTTCACCATGCTTTTACTATCCTTTCACCATTTTTTTACTATGGTTTCACTATGCTTTCACTATGCTTTTACTATGGTTTCACTATGCTTTCACTACGCTTTTACTATGCTTTCACCATGCTTTTACTATGCTGTCACCATGCTGTTACTATGCTGTCACCATGCTTTTACTATGATGTCACCATGCTTTTACTATGCTTTCACTATGCTTTCACCATGCTTTTACTATGCTTTCACTATGCTTTCACCATGCTTTTACCATGTTTCCACTATGCTTCCACCATGCTTTTACTATGCTTTCACCATTTTTTTACTATGGTTTCACTAAGGTTTCACTATGCTTTTACTATGGTTTCACTATGCTTTCACCATGCTTTTACTATGTTTTCACTATGCTTTCACCATGCTTTTACTATCCTTTCACCATTTTTTTACTATGGTTTCACTATGCTTTCACTATGCTTTTACTATGGTTTCACTATGCTTTCACTACGCTTTTACTATGCTTTCACCATGCTTTTACTATGCTGTCACCATGCTGTTACTATGCTGTCACCATGCTTTTACTATGATGTCACCATGCTTTTACTATGCTTTCACTATGCTTTCACCATGCTTTTACTATGCTTTTACTATGCTTTCGCTATGCTTTTACTATGCTTTCACCATGCTTTTACTATGCTGTCACCATGCTTTTACCATGCTTTCACCATGCTTTCACTATGCTTTCACTATGCTTTCACCATGCTTTTACTATGCTGTCACCATGCTTTTACTATGCTTTCACCATGGTTTTACTATGCTTTCACTATGCTTTTACTATGCTTTCACCATGCTTTTACTATGCTGTCACCATGCTTTTACTATGCTTTCACCATGCTTTCACTATGCTGTCACCATGCTTTTACTATGCTTTCACCATGCTTTTACTATGCTTTCACTATGCTTTTACTATGCTTTCACCATGCTTTTACTATGCTGTCACCATGCTTTTACTATGCTTTCACCATGCTTTCACTATGCTTTCACTATGCTTTTACTATGCTTTCACCATGCTTTTACTATGCTTCCACCATGCTTTTACTATGCTTTCACCATTTTTTGACTATGGTTTCACTATGGTTTCACTATGCTTTTGCTATGGTTTCACTATGCTTTCACCATGCTTTTACTATGTTTTCACTATGTATTCACCATGCTTTTACTATGCTTTCACCATTTTTTTACTATGGTTTCACCATGCTTTCACTATGCTTTTACTGTGGTTTCACTATGCTTTCCCTATGCTTTCACTACGCTTTTACTATGCTTTCACCATGCTTTTACTATGCTGTCACCATGCTGTTACTATGCTGTCACCATGCTTTTACTATGCTTTCGCCATGCTTTTACTATGCTTTCACTATGCTTTCTCCGTGCTTTCACTATGCTGTCACCATGCTTTTACTATGATGTCACCATGCTTTTACTATGCTTTCACTATGCTTTCACCATGCTTTTACTATGCTTTTACTATGCTTTCACTATGCTTTTACTATGCTTTCACTATGCTTTTACTATGCTGTCACAATGCTTTTACTATGCTTTCAACATGCTTTCACTATGTTTTCACCATGCTTTCTCTATGCTTTCACCATGCTTTCACTATGCTTTCACCATGCTTTTACTATGCTTTCACCATGCTATTACTATGGTTTTACTATGCTTTCACCATGCTTTTGCCATGCTTTCACAATGCTTTCACTAGGGGCATCTCCCTTTGTTAGTTTTTACTCACAGAGCCTCCACTGACCTCTACACTATCACACTGTCTCCGGAGATCAGACTCACTCTACTGGCGCTTCTACTATGGTCTCCAGCATACCATCAGTTGGTATTCATTGGCACTTGGCACCACTTCAGCATCGTCACTTGCCCAGTCCTGGCTCATGGACCTGCGGCACCTCACCCCGCTCTCCTGCAACCAAACTAAATTATTTTCTGTTTGTCAGCTTGTCCCTTTTTGGTGCTCAGCATCTCCACCTAGTGGCAACCTCCCAGATGACAGTGTCCCTTGGCTCCTATAGAGCCAGGGATGTCACACTTGCTGTAATAGGCATGAATGAAGCTACCGCTATATTTCGCACAAATTGAGTTTGGCAGCAGGACGTTTTGCAGAGGGGCCATACTATCTTGAAGTTTTAAGAAAGGGAAATACTTTAGAAATTGTACAAACTTTACTGGTACAAAAACTAGCCTATGAAAAGCTGTTGAAAAAAAGTGCAAAATTGCGGTTTTGGGGTGCAAAGGTGCAGAAACCACCCTGCACCCTTAGGATAGGTCCCCAAAGGCAAACTGCGTAAAACAAAATCCTAAAAAAATTCAAAGAACACTTGAAAAATCTACTTTTAAAAAGGGGGAAAAAAAAGTTCAAAATTGGGGTACAAAATTAAAAACTAGCGAAATAGACTAAGGGAGGGTCTGCAAGTATGGGGGAGGTTTTTTTTTCTGGATTGTAGGTGCTTGCTGAAGGAGCATTTTTTGAAACCTCATTTTTTGCAATTTTTAACCCATTTTCATGTACCCCAAATTTGCTGGGACTAGTTATCTTCACCAAAAAAACCTGCTAAATGCTATTCTTCACCACTTCTGCAAAGATGCTCATTAGCAGCTATTCGGACTATTTAAGTACCCAAAATACCTTCAGCAGGCCTATTCAGGGGTATCTGTAGTAATCCCCAATGTCAGTGCATCTTTTGGGGGGTGTCAGACTGATTTTCCCAAATCTGACAGCACTTTTCGAACCTGTTTGCGTTTCACCAGGTACCATTTTTGCTGATTTCTAATTGAATATGGGCATAAATGGGGATGCGCGCAATACTTTTTCGTATGGAAAACCAGCGATGTCGGCGAAAAGTCCGGCATGCAAAACGTGCGGGACTTTTCAAGTCTAATTGAATATGCCCCGTATAGAAAGATAAAATGGGGAGGAGTCCCAAACCAGCCAGTCAGCTTCTAAATGTCATTTCAAAGACTGTGCTCCATGGGATGTAGTTAGTTTACCTACGGATGCTATGCTGGATGTTAATATCCCGGTGTCGGAATCCCGTCTCGTAACTAAACGTAGATGTCTAAATCCCGATGCTAATTTAGATCCCGACAGCCGCCATCCCGAATGTAAGTATAGCGGGTGGCTTAGCTGGGGGTTAGGTTTAGGCACCACAGGTTGGTTTGGGTTAGGCTCCGGGGGGAGCAGGTAAGGGTTAGGCTACGAACAGGGGGGGTTATGGTTAGGCACCACTGGGGAGGGGGGGTTAGTGTTAGGCACATTATGGGGGAGGGCTAGGTTTAGGCACCATGGGGGATGATTATGTTTAGGCACTAATGGGAAGGGTTAGGGTGCGGGGGGAGGATGTGGGGTAGAGAGGGCCGAATTAAGGTGGGGGCCATTATTAAATGTGACAAACTGGGGGTATGCACAATGGGGACCTCAGTAGTGTCAGTGCCCACAGTAGAGGTGCCCCCTATGCAATTCTCCCATTAGTAGTGTCCCCAGTAGTAATGCCCCCTGTAGTAATGCCCCCTGTGGTAGTGTCCCCAATAGTAATGCCACCTGTATAAATACCCCCAGTAGTAATACCACTATTGTTGTGCCCCCAATAGTAATGCCCCCTGTATGTGCCTAAGAGTAATGTCCCATGTATAAATTCCCTCAGTAGTAATACCTCTGTAGTTGTGCCCCCAGTAGTCATGCCCCCTGTAGTTATGCCCCCAGTAGTAATGCCCCCTTTGGTAGTGTCCCCAATAGTAATGCCCCCTGTATAAATACCCCCAGTAGTAATACCACTGCAGTTGTGCCCCCAACAGTAATGCCCCCTGTGTGTGCCCAATAGTATTGCCCCCTGTATAAATTTGTTCAGCAGTAATACCCCTGTAGTTTTGACCCGAGCAGTCATGCCCCCTGTGGTAGTGGCCCCAGTAGTAATGCCCCCTGTAGTAGTGCCCTCTGTATAAATGTCCCCAGTAGTAATGCCCCTGTATTAGTGCCCCCTGTAGTAATGCCCTGCCTTCAAGTAGTAGAGCCCCCAATAGTAATGCCCCCAGAAGTGGTGCCCCCAATAGGAATGCCCCTAGTAGTAATGCCCCCAGTAGTATTGACCCCCCGAGTAATGCCCCCCCAAGTTATGCCCCCTGAGTAATGCCCCCCAGTACAAATGCTGCTTGCGCTAAAAAAAAAAAGCTAATACTTACCTGCTGCCGTCCACGTCCAGTCCACTCGGCTGCTCCTCTGCACCATGGGAGAGATGTCATGACGTCTCTCCCATAGTGCACTGCATGAGCCGGAGCCCGGAACTCATGAGTGAGCTCCAGTCTCCGGCTGCCACTGCGGGGAATGAGCTGGGCGCCCGCTGGTTACAGCCAGCGGGCGTCTGGCAAATGGTGCCTCCCTGCGGCATCATGGTTAGGTTGTCCGGAGGAGGCAGAACTGGTTCCATCTCCTCCAGTTCACTTTAACCCCGATGGGTGTGGGGGCCCTCCATGTGTGGAGGTCCAGGGATGATCGCCCCTAATGCCCCCCCCCCCGGTAATCCGGCCCTGGGTAGGGAGGGTTAGGGTGTGGGGCAGGGAGGTTTAGGGTGCTGGGTGTGGAGGGTTAGGGGGTGCGAAGGGAGAGTTAGGGTTAGTGGCAGAAGGAGGGAGGGTTAGGATACTTACATACCCCCTTTCCGGTTAATGAGCTTTGGGATGCCGCTGTTGGTGTTTTGATATCTTGCATCCCAACTGTCGGTATTTCATACCCAACCCGTGCTACATAGATGACAGTTAGACACTGATTGGATGTTTTGGTCAATTTCTCCACTTTATCTCTCTCCAAGGATTGATATATCTCCCTCTTAAAGCGGATGCAAAACTCCATTCTGCATTGTAATAAGTATCACAGCCGCCGTCAGAGAGGGACAGGAATAGGAGGATCTGAGACGCTCACTCCCCCAATTCCCAATCACCCTCTCCAACCAGACACAGCTGCTAAGCCTCACGGATAATCATGATAGGTGTAACTTTAATATGCTTTTTTTTCTACTAGAACAAATGCACTTTATAGTGCAATTAGGTTTTTTTAAACCAGTGTATCTGAACACCTGCCTAGTTCTAAATCTAGCCCTGGTAGTCCACATGCCATTGGTTAATTCCTCAAAATGTACAATTAAGCATTAAATGTAACGTTAGTGCAGATTATAATGTGATATTTTCCCAAGCAACAATGAATCTAGGTGACACCACTAAACTTGGAAATGAATCAAAATGGACGATTGATTGGAATCCAAGGGGACACTGATAAAAAGAAATTGAGTTTCCACTTGAATGAACATGTGTTGGGAGTGGAGGAAATTGTTAGTTTGCATACTGGATGAGATAAATGTAGGCAAAGATTATACTCTCCTATACGCAAACACACACACACACACACATACACACACACACACACACACATACATATATATATATTTTTTTTACTCTGACATAAGAGAGCAAGAAATATCTTGTCCTAGAAAGTAACTTCTACCCAAATGTGAACATTGATAAAAAATCAAAGTACTTGAACCTCCAGATAAATACCAAAAAAAAAAATTTAAAATATATAGAAACATGAATGAAAATAGAACTATGCAAAAAATTAGTTTACTCGTAATAACAGTTTGTAAACATTTAATAACGTGTTTATGTTTACTGGTTAAACTCACATTCTAACAAATCTGATCTGGACAACAGGAGTTAAACCCGGCAATTCCAAAAGTCTAAGGGGCCTATTCAGCATCACTTAATTGTCACAAAAGCAGGTGAAAAAGCACATTTTCACCTGCAATTGTAACAATTAAGTATTCAGGCCATTGATTAAGAAGGTGAAGCAGGAGATATCACAGATATACACCCCATACACTAGTATCACAGATATCTCCTACTTACCTTCCTCTCCCGGAACGACCCGCTGTCCCCATACACTAGTATCACAGATACCTCCTGCTTACCTTCCTCTCCCGGAATGGCCCGCTGTCCTCATACACTAGTATCACAGATATCTCCTGCTTACCTTCCTCTCCCGGAATGGCCCGCTGTCCCCATACACTAGTATCACAGATACCTCCTGCTTACCTTCCTCTCCCGGAATGGCCCGCTGTCCTCATACACTAGTATCACAGATATCTCCTGCTTACCTTCCTCTCCCGGAATGGCCCGCTGTCCCCATGCACTAGTATCACAGATACCTCCTGCTTACCTTCCTCTCCCGGAATGGCCCGCTGTCCCCATACACCTCTCCTCCTCTCCCGGAATGGCCCGCTGTCCCTCATCATCATCAAGCCATCTTCAGATGGCGAATACCCCCGCTTGGGGTTCGCAACCCGCTCTTCCCTATGGGAAGTAGGTCCAGGTTGCGAGAAGGGATCCTTCCGCCCCTGTCTGGCTCCTTCCACCGGACATCGGGGCTCTTGTGAGCATGTGTGACCTGTAGAAAAGGAGCAGTGAAGCCGCTCGCGGCGGCAGATGATTTCACATCAGCTGCCACCGCGCCGGAGCAATGCTGAATTGCCCCGGTGGGCGTGGCGAATTAGAATGTTAATTATCGGGGTCCGTTTGGACGCCGATAATTAACATCATGAATAGGCCCCTAAAGGTGCATACACAAGTAAAGATTTTCTGTCCAACCATCCAACTAGTTGATTGGTTGGAATGAAAATCTGGTAACGTAACTGATGATCAGTAATTTGCTCCTAAATGCCAGAAAACAGATGAAAATTACGTCAGACAAGTTTGTTAAATGTTTGATCTAAACAATTTGTTTAAACAACAGTTTTTGTCCATTTTCCGGCGTTTGGGAGCAAATTTCTGATTGTCATTTGCTTTCATACCTTACCAGATTTTCATTCCACCAATCAACTAATTGGATGGTTGGACAGAAAATTTTTATGTGTGTTTGCAGCTTAACAGGTATAAAGACATTGGTCTCTTATCCACTAATCTTCTGCCGCGGACTGCCACCACCCGCTGTCATGTAGGTAGGATCTCATGTTATAAATGCTGCATTAGTTATGCATACCCTCCAACTCTCCCTTTTTGTGAATCAGAACAAGTACACCACCATAGAACACGAGATACGTTCACACAATACAACTGCATCACCAGCGCCTATGATGTACATCTCCCAACTCATTTGCCCAATCAAGGCAATGCTGTCCTAATTGTGACAGAGCCCTCAAATTGGGACTATATTGCCTAAGTTGGGACAGTTGGTGGGTACAAGGGACTTGCAGTCAGGGAAGGCATACTTCCTGTCAGACTGCAGAGTTTTGACTATAAAAATTATTAGAATAATACAAAGAAGATATTTATAATTTATAAATATCTTCTTTGTATTTTTCTGACCGTTTTCATAGGCAAAACTCTCCAAAATTGCAGCACTCCCTGGAAATACAGGGAGAGAAGAGAGATGAGGCAGCAAGAGCTCAGCCTCACCTCCGATAGCTCAGACACTGTCTGGAGCTGGGGGCTGGGCCACGAAGCAACCAATAACACACAGAGAAAAAGAGCTAATGGAGACATGCCTCACTGTGAGGGGGCGTGCCTTGAGCTCTGATGGACACCTCTGACGATCAAATGACCAGTCAAGGAAGTACTCAGACATTGGAGCTCAGCAGCAGCACTAAGGAGGGAAGGAACTTGGCATTTGCAGACAGGAAATACACAAAGGAGAAAAAGGTGAGGAGGGTCTGCTGTGGACAACAGGATACTGTCTGGGGGCTTGTAAATCACTGTGTAACAGGATAGGAGGTTTCCCTGCAGACACCAGTAGCTGGCACCTTGTCACTATGCAGGGACTGGCACCTTCTGTGTAAAGCTGGGTACACACTAAACGATGTGTACCCAGCACGACATCGCTCTGATACTAGCCCAGTGCCTCCCCAGCCATTGACCTCACCCCACATCCCTGGTTATGTTATGTTACTGGATCAAGTTATCAGATCAATGATGATTTCCATATAATGTACTTTATGTTGCCCTCTTCCATCTGTGGGGTGTTTAAAATGGACGGAGTAGCTAAATGGACAATTGATTCTTCACATGTAGGTTTAGTAACAAGAAAGTTGCATTTGGATCTTTCATGTCAGTGCTGCACAATCAGGCACCAACTCATCAAATAATTTAATTAATTAAGTCTGCTGTGTGGTATGGATTGGGTAGGACCAGGAACAAGGTAGGTCAAATTCTGCCATTGAAAGATGCTATGTTTTGCAGCTAAATACAGAATGAGCCCTGGGACAGTGCAAGGTTTTTTGGCATCCTAGACGAAGCTCCAGTCTACCACCCCTCCTCCTCTAGTACCCACTCCCCAGCCCCTTGCACACTTTTTCAAATAAAAATGATAACTCTTATGTACTCCTGGCGGGCTGGTGAGTTTGCAGTCCATATACACTAATGTCCACATGCAGAATGTTGTCAAGGCTCCACTGCTGCTGCCCAGTAGCAAAAGCACGATTTCTAGAGGTAAGGTTCTGAATATCACATTTTTTAATAATGAAAGAAAGAAAAAATTTTACAGTAAGCCAGCAACAAACACTTTTTTTAGATCATTTGTTTGAGTTCTTGTCTGTGCATTATCTGCCATCACCACACCTTTACCGATACACTACAGCCATACCACGTTAACCCTTTATATTAGCTAATCTAAAATGTAGCTTCCCATTTCTGCATATTTAATAAATTTTTGTATCACAAGCCTCTTTCTGACCCATCTCCATCTGTGAATATATTTTTTTACCACTTGTATCACTAAACAAAGTAACTTACCCACCTCCAGCTGTACATGTATATTAACTCCTTATATCATCTCACCCTATAACTTACTCACCTATAACTATAGATGTATATTAACCCTTTATATCATAGAACCTGCAACTAACACACTTCCAACTGTACATGTATGCTGTTCTACTCTTGTGGTGTCACCAGGGAGTGAATATTGAAATTAAAGTGGCCCTGGGGAAAAATGACATAAGCAACTTCATGTAGGCAGGACAGAAAAAACTGTACAGGGCCAACAGAAAAGTAGACAGGATTCAAATATTTTTTTCTGCAACAGTATGAAAAATAAATTACATTGACTTTGCCTAACTGTACCCAAAACTAGTGATATAAAGTAGAGAGCATCATATTGACCAATAAACAATACAGAGTGAATCTTTGTCACTTCTATACAATACAGAAAGCATCCCAGTAACCACCACACAATACAGAGAGCTTCTCAGTAACCACCACACAATGCAGAGTAGACTAGAGACCTACATAATATACAGAGAGCCTTCTAGTGACCACTATACCATATGAGAGCTTCCTAGTGACAGCCATACATACAAAGAGCATCCTAGTAACTTTCATACAATATATTAAGTGTCCCATTGACAGCCATATAAAACAGAGAGCATCCTTGTGACAGCCAAACAATACAAAGAGCATTCTTCTGTCCACCATACAATACAGAGAGCATCCCAGTGACCATCCTACAATACAAATATAATATAATACAGAGAGCATCGTAGTGATCACCATGCAGAGAGAGCATTCTACTGACAGCCATACAAACCAAAGAGCATCCTAGTGACTACCATACAATTTAGAGAACATCTTAGTGGATGCTATGCAATACAGAGAGCTTCCTAGTGACCACTATAGAATTCACAGCACATCCTAGTGACTTCCACACAATATAGAAAGCATTCCATTTGCTATTAGAGATCACCTCATTATTAATTGACCCCCTCCTGAAAAAATATTGAAATCCTTTAACACCATCTTAACAATCACATTAAAGCTTTACAATATTGACCCCATTGATCTAAATTATTAATTTGTCCACGCATCATTCATTAATTATATTTATACTGTATTCATTAACCCCCTACTCACCTCCCTCTAAGTAAAAAAAAAATGACCACTTTAAAAGCATTAATTCCATCACCATCATAATAAAACCTAATCAAACTAAACAGATCCCTATTTATAACACCACCTTCCCTTCACTGAGCCCCTTTCTACCTCCAGACACACTAACCTGTTGCCGGCTGACCTTCCTGTGCAGCTGAGTGCAGTCACAGTGTGCAAGAATACTGGTCCCAATGAGGTGTGCAACAGGGAGGGACAGTGGGGTAGGGATACTGCAGCAATAGGCCCCTACACGAAAGAGAACCCTTTCAAGGACCCCACATTCAACTTTATGCTTTGCATTACAATTCTCTCTGCCAAGAAGCTGTGCTATTGCCAACCTTCAGCATGGCATAGACAGGCCTGCCAAGAGCTGCTGCAGGGTCGGGTAACAGGGGGCATGGCCTAATTGCCTTTCCGAAAAAACAAACAAAGATTTGTCGCGGCGCTGCGCACTGGGGAGGGGGGGGATGCTCTGAGCCCCCTCAGCCCAGTGCAAAGCTGGGGGGGCGCGATCAGTGTGATTGCTCCCATGCACAGGCATAGGAGACTGCTGTGGCTGCCACAAGCAGTCTCCCACTGCAGCTCAGGACACACTGTGTGCCCGCCGGGCCCGGGTAATCTGTACCCACTTCCCCCACTCTCGGCGCCCCTGGGCATAGATCAGGGCCATAACCAGGAATGTGCGAGTGGTGCCGATGTCTAGGATGCAGGGCCTAGGGAGCAGCACTGCTGCTGCCCCAGTGGAAGCTGTATTTGGCTTGCATTGTGCCCGGAATGGTACCCTGCAGCCTTGAGAGCCAACTATGCACTCAGCTTATTCCTGGTCCTGGTTAACCCAGTACCCTCGTTGCGATGCCATCACATATACTGGGGGGGGGCAGGGGAGGGGATGGCTGGTTGGCCCAGACCACTTTATCATCCTGCTGTGCGCTAGATCATATAAGAATGGCAAGATTTTTTTCCCTGGCCTCATTGGTAGGAGCAGTAGCCTGTCACCCTAGCCAGCTGCCTAGTGGTAGGATGGGCCTTAATAAGGCGAATGTTTCACTAAACTTTTTTTTTTTATATACAGGGTACAGTATATATATGTAGGAGGCACCACTATTTCTTTAGAGAGGGAACCTCTTGTTTAGTTAGTGCCCAGATGGGCTAGCATTTACGTTTATGTTTTATTTTCCATTTTCATTGCACAATAAAGACTGGTGCTGACCAGTTGGCACGAGACTCCAGACTGTACTATTTTTCCTGCTGCTGTGTGTGTGAAGAGGGAGTCCATCTACCCCAGGAGAGGGACCCCTAATCCAGTCATGTTACAATTTGGTGGAGAATGCGGGCAAGCACACACTGGAAAGTGCAGCAAGGAAAATTTGTCCTTTAAAATTTAAAGGGGCAGACACATGATTGTTGAATCCCTGAAGGTGGCGTCAGCCAATGCTCAGAGAAGCAAGATTCAGCTTCCAACCAGCACCTGGAGGTAAAATGGAGGACATCATTAAGGCCTTGCTCCAATCCAACAATACTCTGCAAGATGCTACCAGAGCCCAGCAGGAATCTACCAATGTGCAATTAATGGCCAGAGAGGCAGCCCAGAGACAACAACAAGTCACCATGGAGGAAGCCCTGAGGCAACAACAAGTTGCCATAGAGGAAACCCACCAGGCCTTAAAAGACATCGTACAACAGTTAGTAGTCCAGCCTGGAGATACTAATACTGGTCCTCCCACCACCACTCACTCCATATGAGCCAGTCACTTCCTCCAAAAGATGACTTCGGGCAATGATGTGGAGGCATATCTCACCGCATTTGTGAGAACGGCCGAAAGAGAGAGTTGGCCCAAGGGGCAATGGGCAAGTCTAGTGGCACCTTTTCTGTCTGGGGAGCCACAAAAGGCCTATTATGACTTATGCCTGGCCATTGCTAAAGACTATGTGAAGTTGAAACTGGAGATCCTAACTCGCTTGGGGGTCACCACCTTTGTTCGTGCCAAACGAGTCCACCGCTGGGAGTTCCAAATGGAAAGACCTCCACACTCGCAGATGCACAACCTCATCCATCTATCCACCAAGTGGCTACAGCTCGAGACACTGACAGGACCACAAATTGTCGAACGAGTCGTAATGGACCGTTATCTGCGATCCCTACCTGCATTCTTGCGCAAGTGGGTGAGCCATGCCGACCCTAAGTCCACCGACCAGTTAGTCAAACTAGTGGAGAGGTACGTAGTGGCTGAGGAGCTGATAAGTCTGCCCCACCGAGCCCCAATGGCGCACCGGAGAACTCCCAACAACAATGGTAAGACTGTTCCTGGGGAGAATGGTGCTTGGCAGTGGAACATGCCTAAGGCTGAGGGTGGGGAACATGAAGACAGGCTTGCTAGGCCAGGAAGGTTCCTGCCCCACAAAAGACTAGACATTAATGTGACTCAATGTTTCCGATGTGGTGGCTTCGGCCATATAGCAGCTAATTGATCACTTACCTCTGAGCCCATGCAATGTGATACTGCTTCTGTCAACTGCAGGGGATCTTTCTTTGCACAGCTAGCCTGTACTGCTGACCGGCAGGCTGAGACTGATAAACACCTGTGTGTACTCACTGTGGAAGGCAGCCGTGTAGAGGCTCTGTTAGACTCTGTAGCCTGGTTACACTTTTGAGATCTGAGCTGGTGACCCCTTTGAAATATAAGGGAAAAACTGTTGGTGTGACATGCATACATGGGGATACTCTGTATTATATTACTGCCGAAGTGAACATCGAGACGCCATGTGGTTCTGCAGTAGTCTCCGTGGGTTTGCTACTGGGCTTAATGTATGATGTAATATTGGGAAGAGACTTTCCTCACTTCTGGACATTGTGGGAAAGCCAGTTTTGCACTGTGGTAAATCACCCTGCCTCAGCTGAAAGGGCGACTGATGTAGTGGCAGAGTCAGAGATGTTCCCATTTTCTAGCATGATTGGCGAAATAGAGAATGCGGAGCGTGATGGTGGCTCACCAAGTGTTGTAGTTCCCATTGATCATCTGCCGGATTTAGAGGTCAGAAGAGAGGTCTTTGCCATAGAGCAGTTAAATGACCCTACTCTGGTGAAAGTCAGGGAGAATGTCAAGGTGGTCAACGGTAAACCCGTAGATCCCGATAGTCCCTTGACGTATCCTCACATGGTAATATGTCAGGACCTGTTGTATCAGATGGCTAAGAAAGGAGAGGAGATTGTGGAACAATTAATAGTCCCCAAAGCTTACAGGAGAACGGTATTAGATATGGCCCATGGTCATATAACGGCAGGCCACCTAGGGGTAGAGAAAACCACTGAGCAGATCGTGCAAAGGTTTTTTTGGCCCAAGTGTCCATAAAGACATGTCTGACTTTTGCGCCTCCTGCCCTGAATGCCAATATCATGCTCCCAGGCCACATTTCAAAAGTCCTCCAGTCCCACTACCAAGTATAGAGGTACCGTTTGAAAGGATAGCTATGGACTTGGCGGGACCCTTGTTGAAGTCCACTCGGGGACATCAATATATTCTAGTAATTCTGGACTATGCTACCAGATACCCAGAAGCGATACCGCTATGCAATACATCTACCAAGTCCATTGCTAGAGAGCTGGTCCATGTTTTTAGCAGGTTGGGAATACCTAAAGAGATACTAACCGATAAGGGTACCCCATTCATGTCAAAAGTTATGAAGGAGTTGTGCTGCCTGTTTAATATTAACCAGCTAAGGACCTTGGTTTATCACCCCCAAACCGATGGACTGGTCGAGATGTTTAACAAGACCTTAAAACATATGTTAAGGAAAGTAGTCGACAAAAGATTGGGATTATTTGTTGCCTTATCTGCTGTTGGCCATAAGAGAGGTTCCCTAATCCTCCACCGGGTTTTCACCTTTCGACTTGTTATATGAGAGGCACCCAAGAGGGCTACTAGACATTGCCAAGGAGACGTGGGAAGGGCAGTCCAGTCCTATAAAACAGTCATTGAACATGTTTCCCAGATGCAAGAGAGAATTGCGGCTGTAGTGCCGATAGTTAAGGAGCACTTGGAACAGTCCCAACTAGCACAGCAGAGGGTATATAACTGCAATGCACGGTTAAGAAACTTTGCTCCTGGGGACAGAGTGTTGGTGTTGGTCCCCACGGTAGAAAGTAAACTGTTGGCTAAGTGGCAAGGGCCGTTTGAGATCCTAGAAAAAGTGGGACAGGTCAACTATAAAGTTTACCAGCCGGGGAAAAGAAAACCAGAACAGATATATCATGTGAACCTGATAAAACCCTGGAAGGATAGAGGAGCACTGTCAGCCATCCAGGCCCCTCCAGTAAAACCTGGTTCCCTGGTACCCGAAGTGACAGTGGCAAAAACCCCATCAGCCAGTCAACAGCAGGAGGTCAAGGAATTTTTGATCCGAAATAGGGTACTGTTATCTGACTTGCCAGGAAAAACCATGGTTATCAAACATGACATAGTCACTGACCCAGGGGTTAAGGTTAACCTAAAGCCCTATAGGTTGCCTGAAGCCCAAAGGGAATCTGTGTCAAAGGAAATTAAAAAAATGCTAGAATTAGGGGTAATTGAAGAATCACATAGTGAGTGATCCAGTCCCATTGTATTGATTCCAAAGCCCGATGGGAGTGTGTGTTTTTGTATGACTTTCAAAAGCTGAACAGTGTTTCAAAATTTGATGCCTACCCGATGCCAAGGGTGGATGAACTAATTGAAAGGCTGGGGACAGCAAGGTATTTAACCACACTGGACCTAACCAAAGGGTATTGGCAAGTGCCATTAACCGAAAACGCCAAAGAAAAAACAGCCTTTTCTGCGCCAGAAGGGTTATTTCATTACAAGATGTTACCCTTTTGGCTAGATGGGGCACCTGCTACCTTCCAAAGAATGATGGATAGGATTCTCAGACCCCATAGACGATATGCTGTGGCTCATTTGGATGATGTGGTCATACATAGTCCTGATTGGCAGTCTCACTTACCCAGAGTACAAGCAGTGTTAGACTTCATCTTTAAGGCAGTTCTGATGGCCAACCCAAAAAAGTGTTGTCTAGGGATGGAGAAAGTAAAATATCTGGGATACACCATTGGCAGAGGTTTGATAAGACCACAGCTCAATAAGATTGAGGCAATACAGAACTGGCCACGACCCCTCAATAAGGAGCAGGTGAGAGCCTTCTTAGGGATCACTGGATACTGTAGGAGGTTCATACCCAGTTTTTCCACCATTGCGGTCCCACTTACAGACCTTACCAAGGGCAAACAAAAAACCATGGTGGAATGGGCTCCGGAAGCGGAGACAGCATTCCAAGAATTAAAAAATTCCACTTGTCCACATGTCCATGGTTAAGTGGACATTGGGTACAACCGCATTTTTTAGGACACTGAGGACACTTTTTCTGATGTCTCTGATGAGCCAGCCGGCCCTTTACTTATGACACAGGCGCACCCTTGGCGCTGCTCCTTTGTTGATGCACGTGCGGCTACAGCGCATACAAACACAAAGTGCCCTTTGGGGGTTACATCACCCTTTAAGAGACTTATGACACAGTTGCATGCTTGGCGCTGTTCCTTTGTTGATGCACTTGCGGCTACAGCGCATACAACTCACAAACACAGAAAAGATTAATTTTTTATTTTTTGGGAGTGCACTTTGGTGGTTACACCACCCTTTAAGAGATGAGCCAGAGGGCCCTTTACTTATGGCAGAGGCGCATGCTTGGCGCTGCTCCTTTGTTGATGCACGTGTGGCGTCAGCGCATACAGGGCCTGATTCAGACAAGCTCGTGAGCGCTATGCACTCGCAAGCGGGTCGATGGTGGCCCAGTGCCCAGGCTCCGTCGTGCTCATGCGCGAGACCCGGATAGCGACGGGCAAACCATCACACCAGGTCTCGTACCAAAGGGGGCATGCTGTACATGTTGAGTGACTGCACGCCCCCTTTAGTGGGCGGGCCGGGGGCTTGGCTGCCCAGACAGAGGCATTCCCATGGGAATGCCTACCATCTGGGACCGGCCCCACTGACATCACAAGTGATGTCAGTGGGAGTGCTTTTGGCTCTGTTTGAGCCGAAAGCACTCTTGGGCTTGCGGCAACGAGACCCTACCACAAGGGTCTCGTCGCAAGCCCAATGGCCGCGATGGTCTTTTTTGGAGTGCACTTTAGGGGTTACACCACCCTTTAAGAGATGAGCCAGCCGGCCCTTTACTTATGACACAGACGCAAGCTTGGCGCTGCTCCTTTGTTGATGCACGTGCGGCTACAGCGCTTACAATTCAGTGCTCGCAAGCAGGTCTGAATCAGGCAAAAAATTCACAACACAGAATTTTTTATTTTTTTTGAGTGCACTTTGAGGGTTACACCAGCCTTTAACAGACTTATGACACAGTCGCACGCTTGGCGCTGCTCCTTTGTTGTATATAGTTGTTGATACCGTGCTCTAAGTCAGTAGAAAGCTGCTCTATTTAAAATAATGTAAACAGTTCAAGGATTAATAGAGCGCTACTAGTATCAGTTGTGTCTGATACAGTGTTGCAGTAATCTTATGTGACAAGTTAAAAATTGTATAGCGCAATACCTGTAATAAAAAATTGTTAATAGGATGTTTGTAGGTCTTTTGCCAATTTGGGCAATTGCAAGAGGTCACTTGTGAGGGTTCCAATATAGCATCAGTGGTGTGCCTCTCCGGTAAGGCAGGGGCTCGGATCTAACTGACCCTATTGCTGCCTACCTTGCAGTGGTACTGCGCACCTCTCTGGCTGGTTCCCTTCTGTGCAGGTCTTCCTTCTCCATAGCGGGGATGGCGATCACTACTGTGGTGATTATGCTGCGGTGACCGTGTGACCAACGCGTTTCAGGCAGTATGCCCTTTTTCAAGGATAGTGATTCTCAGTCTCTGTTTCCTTATATAGGTTTAAATCTTTATTTAATTGTTATTTAAAACTGGAAGTGATGTAACTTCCTCTTTAAAAAATGGTGCTCCTTTGTTGATGCACGTGCGGCTACAGCGCATACTGTCACGGCCAGGGCATTTCAGCATGGCGCTAGGCGAGTGTTACCTGTGAGGTCATTGTGGCGCGGGCTGTCTGGTGGCGGAGCTGGTGTCTGGCGGGGGGCTTTGGCTGCGCGCGTTGTTGTGCGGGCCTGTTGTCACTCTGCGCTGGTAAGGCCTGGCGGCGTCTCCGTTCCATTTGGCATGGGCGCCGCCATCTTGCCTTCTGGCCATGTGATGCGGCTGGATAATCCTGGTGAGTCACATGTTCCCTCCGGCCTGTAACAGCACGGCATGGGGTATTTAGGTAGGGTCAGTGCCTTCCTTCTTTGCCAGTGCAACGTGTATCTCAGCCTAGCTGAGAGGGAGTTCTCTGTGCTTTCCTGTTCCTGTGAATTCGCTGTCTGCCAGTCTGCCTGTCAGCTCCTAGCTTCCACTGGACTACCCCGCTTCCTCCATCACCCTTGCCCATACCTGAGTGCCTGAGCCTGCTGACATCCTGCGCTTCAGTTCACTACCTGCAAACCTGGCTTGTTTATTTTCAGTTTCACTACCTGCACACCTGGACAGCTCTAATTGTTTCTACTTGGACATTAACCCTTTTGCTCCCACCACAGAACTCTTGTGCACATTTATATATTCCTGGACTATTATTTACTGCCACATTATATATCTACTCAAGCACTTATTAAAGATCCTAGTTTTATTTTCAAATCTGCTTCTGTGATCGCTCCTGCTACCACCCCGGGTCCACAAACAACCCAGAACATAACACATACAATTCACAACACAGAAAAGAAGATTTTTTTACAAATTTTTTGGAGAGCACTTTGGGGGTTACACCATCCTTTAACAGACAAGCCAGCCGGCCCTTTACTTATGACACAGGCGCACGCTTGGCGTCACTTTGTTGAAGAATGTGTGGCTACAGCTCACACAATTCACAAACTCAGAAAATTGTATTTTTTATTTTTTTTGGAGTGCACTTTGGGGGAGCACCCCTGATGGACAGATCACCCCCTGGACAATACTACTGCACTCCTTTAGGACTACAGCCTGTATGGGACACTGCACAACACAGCCCTGCCAGCCCCTATGGACAACAGCAGCACAACACAGCCCAGCCGGTCCTAACTCCCACCCTCCCTCTTCACTGTCCACAGCTACAGTGAAAAATGGCGCAGATGCGGGGACCTTTTATAGAATCCAAAAACCGCGAGATACGACAGTGGGATGATGATGTTTTGCCTCGATTTCAGATCCGAGTCAGGCTGGAAAACTCAAGTCTGACTCGTATCCGACTCGGCTCGGGGGGGTTCGGATTTCAGAAATCCGAACCCGCTCATCCCTAATATATATATTCTCATTATGCTGAGCAAATAAAGGATATTCTAAACACATAAGTGATTGTTTTCTTATTCATATTCTTATATTTGGTAAGCTTATTTTAGAGATGAGCGGGTTCGGTTCTCTGATAACCGGACCCACCTGAACATTTCAATTCCGAATCGGATCAAAGACCAGCTCGGGTTTTCCTGCATGACCCTGATCTCAAAACGAGGCAAAACATCATCCTCCCACTATCGGATTCTCACTGGTTTTGGATTATATAAAGGTCCCCGCATTCAGCGCCATTTTCACTTCGACTGTGGAGAGAGAAGCTAGCAGACGTGTAGTCACTGTCAGTCACTGAGTGTGTGTGTCCAGTTGGGGTCTTGGGCTGAAAGCTGCTGCTGTGTTGTCCATAAAGGGGCTTAGGCTGAAGTATATAAAGGGGGGCATCCTTCAGTGGGTGCTGCAGCTGCTGTGTCACTTTTCCTGTCAATTAACTGTGGCTGCTGCTGTGTTGTTGTCCTGTCCATCAGGCTAGGGCTGAAGTCCATAAAGGGGGGCTGTGTTGTCCAGGGGGAGTGATCTGTCAATCAGGGATGCTCTTCCCCAGTGTAATAAAAAATAAAAGTGCTTTTTTTGTGTGTGTGTGTGTGCATTAGCAACTTAGCTGCGCTATTATTGTTTAGTGACACTCCAGGCCAGACCACAGTTTATCGTCCACATATTTGTGACTCTGCAGGTGGTCTGTCGGCACTTGGTAGGGGTGCTGTCTGTGTTGTTCATCAAGGGGCTGCTGCCTCATTCAGGGGTGCTCTTCCCCAGTGTAAAAAAAAATAAAAGTGCTTTTTTGTGTGTGTACGCGTTAGCACCTTAGCTGCGCTATTATTGTTTAGTGACAATGCAGGCCAGACCACAGTTTATCGTCCACATATTGTGATCCTATAGGTCATAGCGCAGTGTATTATTCTTATTCATAAATAATTATGTGACACTAAGTGGTAGCGTGTGGTTTTATTATTTTCTTATTCCTAAACAAATCTTATGACACTAAGTGGCAGCGCAGTGTGTTACTCTTTTCTTATTCATAACAACCTCTTGTGACACTGTAAGTGTGTTATTCTTTTCTTATTCATAAACAATCTTGTGACACTGTAGGTCATTGATACCCAGGTGTAATATTTAAAATTGGTACAACTTGACGTGTGTGCTGCACCCCACTTCATTCGTGTTTGTTGATATGTAGAAAAATCAGTTGAGGGTAGAGCAGTAACCACATACTAGTGCTGGAGCTGCTGCCAGTGCCACCAGTCATGATAATACTAGTCCATCTACATTATCTACTAAAGCCGATGCCCAAGTGCATATAGGACTTAAGTGAGACCATCTAAATTCAAGAACCAATCTTTTACAGTGGTAAAGAAAAAAACATCAAAAGGAAAGTTAGCTGCAGAAATACATAAAATTGGCAATATGCCTTTCACCACATGAAGTGGCAAGGAAAGGTCAAGGCCTTGGCCTTTATTTATGACTGGTGGCTCTGCTTCTTATGATGTAAGCACAAGTGAACATGGTGACATAGAATTTGAGGCTGCTTCTGTGGAAGTGCACCAGGATGAGCAGGATATTTGTGTAGCTGACACTAATGAGGATGTTGTTGATGAGGATGTTGTTTATGTAAATCAGGCACCAGTGGAAGAAACATTTATTGCCAATAATAAGAAAAAGCCCATTGTCATGCCCAGGCATAAGACAAAAAATAATCCACTTCTTATGTGTGGAATTATTTCTACCTAAATCCGGACAACAATTGTCTAGTCATCTGTACCCTTTGTAAAGCCAGAGTAAGTAGAGGCAGGAATCTTAACCATCTGGGAATCTCCTCGCTGTTACGTCATCTGCAGCACATCCATCTGCATTGCCAGTGGGTCTTTTGAGAAGGTTTAGTTTTTTCTCGGCAGATGCACTTGCTGGAGAAACTAAAGGAGAAGCCACCACTGGAGATGACAATTTGCTTACCAGAAGCTCTTTGTATCTCTTCAAATCTTTGTCCATTGGGAAGAAAGACAACATATGACTTAAACCTTATATCTTAAATCTTGCACTTTGGAGGCCACTAATTATTTTTTGTAATGTTCCTGTACAGGTTGGAAATTGCTTTTCTAGTGAAGTGGAATCTTGATGGGAATTGGTAGCGGGGACACAGAACCTCAATTAACTGTCTAAAACCCACTGCATTATTGGTGGATATTGAATTCACATCTAATACCAGCATAGATGTTATGGCGTCAGTGATCCGCTATGCAACTGGATGACTGCTGTCATACTTGCTCCCCCTTGCAAAGGATTGTTTAACAGTCAATTGTTTTTTAAAGCACTACTAGTAGTCTTCCTGGTCCCCTTCTGGGATGAAAATCCACTCCTAGCAGCAGCAGTCATAGCGCTCAAGAATTCTCATGGAGCAAGGACTGATGTGAATGAGTAAAATATTTTTTGTAAATGCCTCCCCTCTACCCTCTTAAATTTTCTTCGGAATCAAACATTTTTATAAAATTTGCTACTAATAATCTTCCTTTCCCTGCCTTCAACTACATACTTACTCCAACTCCCTCAGGCCTCTTGAATAATAAAAACAATTGTTTCCTGATTTGCTATGTTTGAAGTTGAACTGCCACTGCTGCTGCAATCTTTGACATGCGATTGCTGAATGCTAAAAAAATTCAGAAATGTTTATGGCCACAGACATCATCTCCTGCATGCCCCTTTAATTAAAAAAAATATTCTGAACCACCAAGTTGATTTTGTGGGCAAAACATGGGGCATATTGTTCACCAATGCTCTCCCCTCCTCCCTCATAAGTTTGCTTTGGAATAAAATAATGTAATTAAATTTACTACCAATCAACCCTTCCTGACCCTGCCTTCAACTACATACATACTCCATCTCCCTCGGGCCTCTTGAATAATAAAAACATGTACATCCTGATGTGCCATGTTGGAAGTTGAACTGCCACGTGTTTGTGCTGCCCATTGCTGCCCCTTAACTTAGTCATAGAGCTATTTTCGTGCAAATTTTGTGTCAAAACTTGATGAAATAATATTGTGGGCTGTGAGGTAGTCAAAATTGTCTGAAAATGAGTGGAAATTAATGTTATTGAGGTTAATAGTACTGTAGGAACAAAAAAAACCAAACAAATTATGTGATTTTAGCAGTTTTTATCAATTTTTGAAAAAAAAAATAGCACCAAAACACGCAAGGGTTGGTTTTGGCAAAACCAAATCCAGATCCAAAACACAAGGAGATACAGATCCAAACCAAAACATGGGGGTTGGTGCACATCCATAGCTTATTTATGCATATCATTTTGGATATTGGAGATACATTATCTGCTGCGATCCCTCCAATTCCGACAGTAACCGAAGCTCCCATAGGTCTCCATGGGGGCTGAAAAGATGTCAGATTTACCAACCAAGTTTAGTCCTGATAGGATTATGCCATCTCCAGATAGCGCTATCCTACAGTAGACTATGGACTACTAATTTTTACATTCCCCAGTGACGCAAGCACTGGCTGACGGACACGCATGTGCAGTGTACGCCAGGGGCCTGAACCAGTAAGCAGTGTGATAGCGTTACATCTCTTTGCCAAGACAGTATTATTGGAGCCCATTTCCTGGCAAGAGATTTGTTATAAATTCAAATGAAAAGTAGTGTTATAATTAGGGGTGAGCGGGTTCGGATTTCTGAAATCCGAACCCCCCCGAGCCCCCCCGATCCGAGTCCGATCCGAGTCAGGCTCGACTTTTCCCGCCTGACTCGGATCTGAAATCGAGGCAAAACGTCATCATCCCGCCTTCCGAGTCTCGCGGGTTTTGGATCCTATATAAGGTACCCGCGTCGGCGCCATTTTCTCACTCGGCTGTGGACAGTGAAGAGGGAGGGTGGGAGTTAGGGCTGTGTAGTGTAGTGTAGTGTAGTGTAGTGCTGCTGTTGTCCACTACTTCAAAGTCCATAGGGGCTGGCTGTGTTGTGCTGTGCTGCTGTTGTTAATAGGGGCTGTGTCCACTACTTCAAAGTCCATAGGGGCTGGCTGGACTGTGTTGTGCAGTCAGTTCTCCATAGGGGCTGTGTCCACTCCAAAGTCCTGTGCAGTGTCCCAGTCCTAAAGGGGTGCTGTAGTGTTGTCCAGGGGGTGCTCTGTCCATCAGGGGTGCTCCCCCCAAGTGCTAAAAAAATAATATATTTTCTGTGTTTGTGAATTGTGTGCGCAGTAGCCGCACGTGCATCAACAAAGTAGTGCCAAGCGTGCGCCTGTGTCATAAGTAAAGGGCCGGCTGGCTTGACCGTTAAAGGGTGCTGTAACCCCCGAAAGTACACTCCAGTCCAAACCAAAAAAAAATTATTTTCTGTGTTTGTGAATTGTGTGCGCAGTAGCCGCACGTGCATCAACAAAGTAGTGCCAAGCGTGCGCCTGTGTCATAAGTAAAGGGCCGGCTGGCTTGACCGTTAAGGGTGCTGTAACCCCCGAAAGTACACTCCAGTCCAAACCAAAAAAAAAATTATTTTCTGTGTTTGTGAATTGTGTGCGCAGTAGCCGCACGTGCATCAACAAAGTAGTGCCAAGCGTGCGCCTGTGTCATAAGTAAAGGGCCGGCTGGCTTGACCGTTAAGGGTGCTGTAACCCCCGAAAGTACACTCCAGTCCAAACCAAAAAAAAAATTATTTCTGTGTTTGTGAATTGTGTGCGCAGTAGCCGCACGTGCATCAACAAAGTAGTGCCAAGCGTGCACCTGTGTCATAAGTAAAGGGCCGGCTGGCTTGACCGTTAAAGGGTGCTGTAACCCCCAAAGTACACTCCAGTCCAAACCAAAAAAAAAATTATTTTCTGTGTTTGTGAATTGTGTGCGCAGTAGCCACACGTGCATCAACAAAGTAGTGCCAAGCGTGCGCCTGTGTCATAAGTAAAGGGCCGGCTGGCTTGACCGTTAAAGGGTGCTGTAACCCCCGAAAGTACACTCCAGTCCAAACCAAAAAAAAATTATTTTCTGTGTTTGT
This sequence comes from Taudactylus pleione, assembly GCA_031769625.1. Classification (NCBI taxonomy): domain Eukaryota; kingdom Metazoa; phylum Chordata; class Amphibia; order Anura; family Myobatrachidae; genus Taudactylus; species Taudactylus pleione. Next base: position 3,830,242 of record JAUIMM010000694.1, on the reverse strand, counting down.
GAATTGTGTGCGCAGTAGCCGCACGTGCATCAACAAAGTAGTGCCAAGCGTGCGCCTGTGTCATAAGTAAAGGGCCGGCTGGCTTGACCGTTAAGGGTGCTGTAACCCCCGAAAGTACACTCCAGTCCAAACCAAAAAAAAAATTATTTTCTGTGTTTGTGAATTGTGTGCGCAGTAGCCGCACGTGCATCAACAAAGTAGTGCCAAGCGTGCGCCTGTGTCATAAGTAAAGGGCCGGCTGGCTTGACCGTTAAGGGTGCTGTAACCCCCGAAAGTACACTCCAGTCCAAACCAAAAAAAAAATTATTTCTGTGTTTGTGAATTGTGTGCGCAGTAGCCGCACGTGCATCAACAAAGTAGTGCCAAGCGTGCACCTGTGTCATAAGTAAAGGGCCGGCTGGCTTGACTGTTAAGGGTGCTGTAACCCCCGAAAGTACACTCCAGTCCAAACCAAAAAAAAAATTATTTTCTGTGTTTGTGAATTGTGTGCGCAGTAGCCGCACGTGCATCAACAAAGTAGTGCCAAGCGTGCGCCTGTGTCATAAGTAAAGGGCCGGCTGGCTTGACCGTTAAAGGGTGCTGTAACCCCCAAAGTACACTCCAGTCCAAACCAAAAAAAAAATTATTTTCTGTGTTTGTGAATTGTGTGCGCAGTAGCCGCACGTGCATCAACAAAGTAGTGCCAAGCGTGCGCCTGTGTCATAAGTAAAGGGCCGGCTGGCTTGACCGTTAAAGGGTGCTGTAACCCCCGAAAGTACACTCCAGTCCAAACCAAAAAAAAATTATTTTCTGTGTTTGTGAATTGTGTGCGCAGTAGCCGCACGTGCATCAACAAAGTAGTGCCAAGCGTGCGCCTGTGTCATAAGTAAAGGGCCGGCTGGCTTGACCGTTAAGGGTGCTGTAACCCCCGAAAGTACAATCCAGTCCAAACCAAAAAAAAAATTATTTTCTGTGTTTGTGAATTGTGTGCGCAGTAGCCGCACGTGCATCAACAAAGTAGTGCCAAGCGTGCGCCTGTGTCATAAGTAAAGGGCCGGCTGGCTTGACCGTTAAGGGTGCTGTAACCCCCGAAAGTACACTCCAGTCCAAACCAAAAAAAAAATTATTTTCTGTGTTTGTGAATTGTGTGCGCAGTAGCCGCACGTGCATCAACAAAGTAGTGCCAAGCGTGCACCTGTGTCATAAGTAAAGGGCCGGCTGGCTTGACCGTTAAGGGTGCTGTAACCCCCAAAAGTACACTCCAGTCCAAACCAAAAAAAAAATTATTTTCTGTGTTTGTGAATTGTGTGCGCAGTAGCCGCACGTGCATCAACAAAGTAGTGGCAAGCGTGCACCTGTGTCATAAGTAAAGGGCCGGCTGGCTTGACCGTTAAAGGGTGCTGTAACCCCCAAAGTACACTCCAGTCCAAACCAAAAAAAAAATTATTTTCTGTGTTTGTGAATTGTGTGCGCAGTAGCCGCACGTGCATCAACAAAGTAGTGCCAAGCGTGCGCCTGTGTCATAAGTAAAGGGCCGGCTGGCTTGACCGTTAAAGGGTGCTGTAACCCCCGAAAGTACACTCCAGTCCAAACCAAAAAAAAATTATTTTCTGTGTTTGTGAATTGTGTGCGCAGTAGCCGCACGTGCATCAACAAAGTAGTGCCAAGCGTGCGCCTGTGTCATAAGTAAAGGGCCGGCTGGCTTGACCGTTAAGGGTGCTGTAACCCCCGAGAGTACACTCCAGTCCAAACCAAAAAAAAAATTATTTTCTGTGTTTGTGAATTGTGTGCGCAGTAGCCGCACGTGCATCAACAAAGTAGTGCCAAGCGTGCGCCTGTGTCATAAGTAAAGGGCCGGCTGGCTTGACCGTAAAGGGTGCTGTAACCCCCGAAAGTACACTCCAGTCCAAACCAAAAAAAAAATTATTTTCTGTGTTTGTGAATTGTGTGCGCAGTAGCCGCACGTGCATCAACAAAGTAGTGCCAAGCGTGCGCCTGTGTCATAAGTAAAGGGCCGGCTGGATTGACCGTTAAGGGTGCTGTAACCCCCGAAAGTACACTCCAGTCCAAACCAAAAAAAAAATTATTTTCTGTGTTTGTGAATTGTGTGCGCAGTAGCCGCACGTGCATCAACAAAGTAGTGCCAAGCGTGCGCCTGTGTCATAAGTAAAGGGCCGGCTGGCTTGACCGTTAAGGGTGCTGTAACCCCCGAAAGTACACTCCAGTCCAAACCAAAAAAAAAATTATTTTCTGTGTTTGTGAATTGTGTGCGCAGTAGCCGCACGTGCATCAACAAAGTAGTGCCAAGCGTGCACCTGTGTCATAAGTAAAGGGCCGGCTGGCTTGACCGTTAAGGGTGCTGTAACCCCCGAAAGTACACTCCAGTCCAAACCAAAAAAAAAATTATTTTCTGTGTTTGTGAATTGTGTGCGCAGTAGCCGCACGTGCATCAACAAAGTAGTGCCAAGCGTGCGCCTGTGTCATAAGTAAAGGGCCGGCTGGCTTGACCGTTAAAGGGTGCTGTAACCCCCAAAGTACACTCCAGTCCAAACCAAAAAAAAAATTATTTTCTGTGTTTGTGAATTGTGTGCGCAGTAGCCGCACGTGCATCAACAAAGTAGTGCCAAGCGTGCACCTGTGTCATAAGTAAAGGGCCGGCTGGCTTGACCGTTAAAGGGTGCTGTAACCCCCGAAAGTACACTCCAGTCCAAACCAAAAAAAAATTATTTTCTGTGTTTGTGAATTGTGTGTGCAGTAGCCGCACGTGCATCAACAAAGTAGTGCCAAGAGTGCGCCTGTGTCATAAGTAAAGGGCCGGCTGGCTTGACCGTTAAGGGTGCTGTAACCCCCGAAAGTACAATCCAGTCCAAACCAAAAAAAAAATTATTTTCTGTGTTTGTGAATTGTGTGCGCAGTAGCCGCACGTGCATCAACAAAGTAGTGCCAAGCGTGCGCCTGTGTCATAAGTAAAGGGCCGGCTGGCTTGACCGTTAAGGGTGCTGTAACCCCCGAAAGTACACTCCAGTCCAAACCAAAAAAAAAATTATTTTCTGTGTTTGTGAATTGTGTGCGCAGTAGCCGCACGTGCATCAACAAAGTAGTGCCAAGCGTGCACCTGTGTCATAAGTAAAGGGCCGGCTGGCTTGACCGTTAAGGGTGCTGTAACCCCCAAAAGTACACTCCAGTCCAAACCAAAAAAAAAATTATTTTCTGTGTTTGTGAATTGTGTGCGCAGTAGCCGCACGTGCATCAACAAAGTAGTGCCAAGCGTGCACCTGTGTCATAAGTAAAGGGCCGGCTGGCTTGACCGTTAAAGGGTGCTGTAACCCCCAAAGTACACTCCAGTCCAAACCAAAAAAAAAATTATTTTCTGTGTTTGTGAATTGTGTGCGCAGTAGTCGCACGTGCATCAACAAAGTAGTGCCAAGCGTGCGCCTGTGTCATAAGTAAAGGGCCGGCTGGCTTGACCGTTAAAGGGTGCTGTAACCCCCGAAAGTACACTCCAGTCCAAACCAAAAAAAAATTATTTTCTGTGTTTGTGAATTGTGTGCGCAGTAGCCGCACGTGCATCAACAAAGTAGTGCCAAGCGTGCGCCTGTGTCATAAGTAAAGGGCCGGCTGGCTTGACCGTTAAGGGTGCTGTAACCCCCAAGAGTACACTCCAGTCCAAACCAAAAAAAAAATTATTTTCTGTGTTTGTGAATTGTGTGCGCAGTAGCCGCACGTGTATCAACAAAGTAGTGCCAAGCGTGCGCCTGTGTCATAAGTAAAGGGCCGGCTGGCTTGACCGTAAAGGGTGCTGTAACCCCCGAAAGTACACTCCAGTCCAAACCAAAAAAAAAATTATTTTCTGTGTTTGTGAATTGTGTGCGCAGTAGCCGCACGTGCATCAACAAAGTAGTGCCAAGCGTGCGCCTGTGTCATAAGTAAAGGGCCGGCTGGATTGACCGTTAAGGGTGCTGTAACCCCCGAAAGTACACTCCAGTCCAAACCAAAAAAAAAATTATTTTCTGTGTTTGTGAATTGTGTGCGCAGTAGCCGCACGTGCATCAACAAAGTAGTGCCAAGCGTGCGCCTGTGTCATAAGTAAAGGGCCGGCTGGCTTGACCGTTAAGGGTGCTGTAACCCCCGAAAGTACACTCCAGTCCAAACCAAAAAAAAAATTATTTTCTGTGTTTGTGAATTGTGTGCGCAGTAGCCGCACGTGCATCAACAAAGTAGTGCCAAGCGTGCACCTGTGTCATAAGTAAAGGGCCGGCTGGCTTGACCGTTAAGGGTGCTGTAACCCCCGAAAGTACACTCCAGTCCAAACCAAAAAAAAAATTATTTTCTGTGTTTGTGAATTGTGTGCGCAGTAGCCGCACGTGCATCAACAAAGTAGTGCCAAGCGTGCGCCTGTGTCATAAGTAAAGGGCCGGCTGGCTTGACCGTTAAAGGGTGCTGTAACCCCCAAAGTACACTCCAGTCCAAACCAAAAAAAAAATTATTTTCTGTGTTTGTGAATTGTGTGCGCAGTAGCCGCACGTGCATCAACAAAGTAGTGCCAAGCGTGCACCTGTGTCATAAGTAAAGGGCCGGCTGGCTTGACCGTTAAAGGGTGCTGTAACCCCCGAAAGTACACTCCAGTCCAAACCAAAAAAAAATTATTTTCTGTGTTTGTGAATTGTGTGTGCAGTAGCCGCACGTGCATCAACAAAGTAGTGCCAAGAGTGCGCCTCTGTCATAAGGGCCGGCTGGCTTGACCGTTAAAGGGTGCTGTAACCCCCAAAGTACACTCCAGTCCAAACCAAAAAAAAAATTATTTTCTGTGTTTAGCCGCACGTATATATCAAATCGATATAACATAAATGGAGGACCAAACTTTCTCCAATAAAAATAAAATAGAGAAAGATCAAGAACCACTTCCTCCTAGTGCTGAAGCTGCTGCCACTAGTCATGACATAGACGATAACATGCCATCAACGTCGTCTGCCAAGGCCGATGCCCAATGTCATAGTAGAGGGCACATACAATCCCAAATGGCAAAGTTCAGGAAAATGACCTTGAAAAAGACATTTAAATCAGCTGAAGAGAAACATAAACTTGCCAATATGCCATTTACGACACGGAGTGGCAAGGAACGGCTAAGGTCGATCCCTAGTATGTTCATGACTAGTGGTTCAGCTTCACATGACGATGGAAGCCCTCCTCCCACTAAAAAAATCTAAAGAGTTAAGCTGGCAAAAGCACAGCGAAGAACTGTGCTTTCTAAGAAGATATCACAAATCCCCAAGGAGAGTCCAAGTGTGGTGGTGGTTGCGATGCCTGACCTTCCCAGCACTGGACGGGAAGAGGTGGCTCTTTCCACCATTTACACGCCCCCTGCAAGTGCTGAAAGGAGCACCCACAGTCCACTTGCTGATATGCAAATTGAAGATGTCACTGTTGAAGTACAACAGGATGAGGATACTGGTGTAGCTGGCGCTGAGGAGGAAGTTGGCGAGGAGGATTCTGATGGTGATGTGGTTTGTTTAAATCAGGCTTCGGGGGAGACAGTTGTTGTCCGTGGGATGAAAAAGCCCATCACGGTCATGCCTGGGCAGAAGACCAAACATTCCACCTCTTTGGTCTGGCAATATTTCTATCCAAATCCGGACAACAACTGTCTTGCCATATGTACCATATGTAAAGGTGAAATAAGTAGGGGTAGGGACGTCAACCACCTAGGAACATCCTCCCTTATACGGCACCTGCAGCGCGTTCATAAAAAGTTACTGTCAAGTTCAGAAACTTTGGCTAAGACCGTAAGCAGTCCAGGGACACCTAAATCCCGTTGTCCTGTTGTATCCAAGCGCCTGCAAACCACACCGTCAACTCCCTCCTCGTCAATTTCCTCCTTAGTCAGGATCGGAAGTAGTCCTGCAGGCCATGTCACTGGTATGACTGACTCTCCTATCCGGGATTCCTCGGGAGGATCCTGCATTGCTACGCCTACTGCTGCCGCTGCTGCTGTTGCTGCTGCTGGGAGTCGTTCATCATCCCAGAGAGGAAGTAGGAACACCACTACTTTTACTAAACAATTGACCCTCCAACAGTCCTTAGCGAGGAGGATGAAGTACGACAGCAGTCATCCTGAAGCAAAACGTATAACTGAGGCCTTGACTGCTATGTTGGTGTTAGACGTGCGTCCGGTATCCGCCATTAGTGCAGTGGGATTTAGACAATTGATGGAGGTAGTGTGTCCCCGGTTCCAAATCCCGTCTAGATTCCACTTCACTAGGCAGGCGATACCGAGACTGTACAGAAACGTCAGAAAAAGTGTCCTCAGTGTCCTGAAAAATGCCATTGTACACAATGTCCACTTAACCACGGACATGTGGACAAGTGGAACAGGGCAGACTAAGGACTATATGACTGTGACAGCCCACTGGGTAGATGTATCACCTTACGCAGCAACAGCAGCAGCGTCACCAGTAGCAGCATCTCAGAAACGCCAGCTCGTTACAAGGCAGGCTACGCTGTGTATCACCGGTTTCAGTAAGAGGCACACCGCCGACAACCTCTTAGAGAAACTGAGGGAAATCATCGCCCAGTGGCTTACCCCACTTAGACTCTCCTGGGGATTTGTGATATCTGACAACGCCACCAATATTGTGCGGGCATTACATCTGGGCAAATTCCAGCACGTCCCATGTTTTGCTCACACAATAAACTTGGTGGTGCAGAATTTTCTGAAAAGCGACAGGGGCGTGCAGGAGACGCTTTGGGTGGCCCGAAAAATTTCTGCCCACTTTCGCCATTCAGCAACTGCGTGCCGAAGACTGGAGCGCCAGCAAACACTCTTGAACCTGCCCCGCCATCATCTGAAGCAAGAGGTTGTGACGCGGTGGAACTCAACCCTCTATATGCTTCAGAGGATGGAGGAGCAGCAAAAGGCCATACAAGCCTATACATCCACCTATGACATAGGCAAAGGAGGGGGTATGCACCTGACTCAAGCGCAGTGGAGAATGATTTCCGTGTTGTGCAAGGTTCTCCAGCCCTTCGAACTTGCCACACGTGAAGTCAGTTCAGACACAGCCAGCTTGAGTCAGGTCATTCCCCTCATCAGGCTTTTGCAGAAGCAGCTGGAGAAAGTGAAGGAGGAGCTAAGACGGAGCGATTCCGCTCGGCATGTGGGACTTGTGGATGAAGCCCTTCATTCGCTTTGCCAGGATTCCAGGGTGGTCAATCTGTTGAAATCAGACCACTACATTTTGGCCACCGTGCTTGATCCTAGGTTTAAAGCCTATGTGGTGTCTCTCTTTCCGGCCGACACAAGCCTGCAGAGGTGCAAAGACCTGCTGGTGAACACACTGTCAGCTGAAGCGGAACGTGACACGTCAATGGCTCCTTCTTCATTTTCTCCCGCAACTGGGGCTGCCAGGAAAAAACTTAGGTATACTAAGCAACCCGCTGGTGGTGATGCAGGGCAGGCAGGACCAAGTTTGGACATCTGGTCCGGACTGAAGGACCTGGCAACAATTTCTGACATGTCTACTGTCACTGCATATGATACTGTCACCATTGACAGAATGGTGGAGGATTACATCGGTGACAGCATCCAAGTAGGCATGTCAGACAGTCCATACCTGTACTGGCAGGAAAAAGAGGCAATTTGGAGGCCCCTGTACAAGCTGGCTCTATTTTACCTGAGTTGCCCCCCCTCCAGTGTGTACTCCGAAAGAGTGTTTAGTGCAGCCGGGAACCTTGTCAGCGAAAGGCGTAGGAGGTTGCTTCCACAGAATGTGGAGAAGATGATGTTCATCAAAATGAATTATCAGCTCTTCCAGGGAGACCAGCCTCCAGAAGGTACAGAGGGACCTGTGGTGGTGGATTCAAGTGGGGACGAGTTAATACTTTGTGAGGATGAGGATGTACACACTGAAGAGGGTGAGGAATCGGTGGATGAGGAGGATGAGGATGACATCTTGCCTCCGTAGAGCCAGTTTGTGCAGGGACACATTAATTGCCAGCTTGTTTTGTGGGGGCCCAAACGAACCAATCATTTCAGCCACAGTTGTGTGGCAGACCCTGGCGCTGAAATGATTGATTTGTTAAAGTGTGCATGTCCTGTTTATACAACATAAGGGTGGGTGGGAGGGCCCAAGGACAATTCCATCTTGCACTTCTTTTTTTTCTTTGCATTATGTACAGTTTGGGGCCTAGTTTTTCTAACTGCCATCCTGTCTGCCACTGCAGTGTCACTCCTAGATGGGTCACGTGTTTGTGCCGCCCACTCGTGTCGCTTAGCATAGTCATCCAGCTACCTCGGTGCAACCTTTTGGACATGAAAACACTATTGTGAGGTGTGAGGTGTTCAGAATAGACTGGAAATGAGTGGAAATTAAGGTTATTGAGGTTAATAATAGCATAGGAGCAGAGAAACCAACAAATTCTGTGATTTTAGCTGTTTTTATGCTTTTTAAAAAAAAAATACAGATCCAAAACACAAAACCCAGAACCCAAAACACGGAAGGGTGGTTTTGGCAAAACCAATCCAGATCCAAAACACGAAGAAAGATCCAGATCCAAAACCAAAACACAAAACACGAAAAGTGGCCGGTGCACACCCCTAGTTATAATCCTGTAGAGATAATGGTGCCAGCATTCTCATTTTGACATAATCACTACTGACATAACGACTGTCAAAATAAAGTAAGTATCCCAGAGAGAGAGAGAGAGAGAGAGAGAATGAGAGAGACAGTGAGATAGAGAGAGAGTGAGCGACAGAGTATGAGAGAGAGAGAGAGAGAGAGAGAGAGAGAGAGAGAGAAAAAGAGTGAGAGAGGGAGAGTATGAGAGAGAGAGAGATAGAAAGAGAGACAGAGTGAGAGAATGAGAGAGAGATAGAGAGCAATAGAGAGAGAGTGGGAGAGTATGAGAGAGAGAGTGAGAGAGAGATAGTGGACCTCATTGAGAGGCGATCGCAAGAAGTGGCCGCTTCTGGTTTTTTGGTGCGGCCTCCTGGTCGCAAGCTAAGCTGTGGGTTACCATCCACAGCTTTGCTAGCGACCAGGGTGATGGTCGCAATGGTGATCACCATCACGATCATCGGGGCTTGCGACCAGACCCTAAGGTCGGGTCTGGGCACTCGCAAGCCCCAGGGAGCTTTCTGCTCTGATTGAGCAGGAAGCTCCCCACTGACATCACTGACGATGTCAGAGCGGCCGCCCACAAAACGGTATGAGCTCCTTAAGGAACGCCTCCATTTTTTGAAACCACCCCCCGGCCCGCCTACAAAATGGAGCGAGATGTCGATCAACATCAACAGCCGCCCCTTTTGTAGCGAGCTCCGGAGCGCAGGGCCACCCATCGACCCGGTTGCGAGCACATCGGTGCTTGCGACCGGATCTGAATGACTCCCAGAGAGATATAGAGGACCTCATTCAGAGTCTGTCGTAAGCTTCCGCTTGGTTGTACGCCTAACGACCGCAAAACTGAATAAGGAAGCAATCGCACGGCCGGTCGGTCGCAACCAAAGTGACACCCATACGTGAACAATGCACCTCCTCTAGCTAGCGAGTGAAAGCAGCTAGCCATCGAGTCAATTGTCAGTCGTTTTCAGTCGCTGTATGTTAATTTTCTTCTGATGGTTGCGGCTGCTTGTGTTGTGTGCAAATTACATCAAAAATTAACAAAAAAATGCATAGAATAAGCCATTCCCCATGACATATATATATTTATTCTTATTATTCTCTAATGCAAACGCAACTGAATCAATTACAAGCCAATTAGCAGTGTTATTAGCAACAACAAACGATTATTAGCTGCTTGCATTGTGTGGCACAAAATAGAAACATCAAACATAACATCAGTCACATTCGATAGTATCGATTGTACTCTGGTGCTTGACCAACCTCAAGCTGTACGATCACCCAGGCCTCTAACCTGCTCGCAGAGTGATGTTTTACTACTTCCGGCCTTCTATGTCGGTCGTAGCAGGAACTTTATGTACGCCCCTAAAACGCCCTGAAAACAGTGAGGAATGCCTGCGTTTTTAGACACCACCCCTGTCAACACCCACAAACGGCCTTTCATGTCAGTCAACTCTCGGAAGCCACTTCCTGCTCGTAAGCCGTACGATCGACAGCATCTTGGATCGCAAGGTTTCGTACGCACATGCGCACGACTAACCGTACGCATGCGTGGTTTGGAAACATCGGATGTGTACGACTGAGCGGCCGCTTACGACCGACTCTGAATGAGGTCCTTTATCTCTCTCACTCTCTATCTCTCTCACTGTGTTAATCCACAGCTTAGCGATCGACAAGGAGGCGGTCATTCAGGATGCAAGCGGCCGCCCTGATTCAGTGCGACCGCTTGCAACTAACGACCGCCTCTGAATGAGGTCCAGAGAGTGAGAGAGATAGAGAGATAGAGGACCTCATTCAGAGGCGGTCGATAGTTGCAAGCGGTCGCACTGAATCAGGGCGGCCACTTGCATCCTGAACAACCACCTCCTTGTTGATCGCTAAGCTGTGGGTGGTACATGGGTGATGGTCGCAATGGTCAAGACCATCGCGACCATCGGGGCTTATGACCAGACCCTAAGGTTGGGTCTGGGCACTTGTAAGCCCCAGGGAGCTTCCTGCTCTGATCAAGCAGTAAGCTCCCCACTGACATCAGCAATGATGTCAGTGGGGTCGCCCCCAAACGGCAAGCGTTCCGGCGGGAACGCCTTCGTTTGGGCAGGCATGCTCCCTGCCCGCCTCCCAAACAGGGCGAGCTGTCACTCACCATCGGCAGCTCGTCCCGTCTGCTGCGAGACCCCTAGCGACGGAGCGTCCGTCGCTAGCCGGGTCTCGCGCATGCGCATGACGGAGCCGGCTCCATCGTGCGCATGCCCAGTGGGGCAACATCGAGTCGGTTGCGAGCGCTCATCGCTTGCGACCGACTCTGAATGACCCCCAGAGTGAGAGATAGAGAGTGAGAGAGATATTGAGAGATAGAGAGAGCTAGAGTGAGAGAGCGAGAGTGAGAGATCGAGAGTGAGAGAGCGAGAGTGAGAGAGAGAGAGTGAGAGATCTAGAATGAGAGAGCTAGTGAGAGAGAGAGAGAGAGAGAGAGTGAGATAGAGTTAGAGATAGAGGACCTCATTCAGAGGCAGTCGTTAGATGCAAGCAGTCGCTCTGAATCTTGTAGTGCCGTCTCTTGGTCGTTCGCTAAGCTGTGGGTTACCACCCACAGCTCTAGCGACCGACAAGGAGGCGGTCGTTCAGGATGCAAGTGGCCGACCTGATTCAGTGTGACCGCTTGCAACTAACGACCACCTCTGAATGAGGTCCTCTATCTCTCTCACTCTGGGATCATTCAAACCCGGTCGCAAGCACCGATGTGCTCGCAACCGGTTCGATGGGTAGCCCTGCGCACCCGCAGCAGCCACACTGCGCGTGCGCAAGCCCCGGAACCGAGCGATCGCAACCGGGTCGATGTTCCCCCACTGGGCATGTGCACGTTGGAGCTGGCTCTGACGTGCGCATGCGCGAGACCCGGCTAGCGACGGGCGCTCTGTTGCTAGGGGTCTCAAACCAAAGGGGGCGAGCTGTCGATGGTGAGTGACAGCTTGCCCGGTTTGGGAGGTGGGCAGGGGTCGTGGCCGGCCAAACGGAGGCATTCCCAAAGGAACGCTTGCCGTTTGGGGGCGGCCCCACTGACATCAGCAATGATGTCAGTGGGGAGCTTACTGCTCGATCAGAGCAGGAAGCTCCCTGCGGCTTGTGAGTGCCCCAATCTTAGGGTCTCATCGCAAGCTGCAATGGTCTTGCGCGACCATCACCCTGGTCGGTCGCTAGAGCTGTGGGTGGTAACCCACAGCTTAGCGATTGGCCAAGAGGCGGCACTACAAGATGCAAGCGGCCACCCTCATTCAGAGCGACCGCTTGCATCTAACGACCACCTCTGAAGGAGGTCCACAGTGAGATATAGAGAGTGAGAGAGAGAGAAAGTGAGATAGAGAAAGAATGAGAGATTGAGAGTTACCACCCACAGCTTAACGACCGACCAGGTTGATGGTCGCGATAGTGAACACCATCGCGACCATCAGGGCTTGTGACGAGACCCTGAGGTTAGGTCTCGGCAGCCGCAAGCCCCAGGGAGCTTCCTGTTCTGAAAGAGCAGGAAACTCCCCACTGACATCACTGATGATGTCAGTGCGGCCGCCCACAAAACGGTAGGCGTTCATTAAGGAACGCCTCCATTTTGGAAACCACCCCCCCTGGCCCGCCTACAAAACGTGGCTAGCTGTCAATCAACAGCCGCCCCTTTTGTAGAGAGCTACGGAGCTAGAGACTTTCTTTCTCTCTCCGGGGCTTGCGCATGCAGGCCTAACTATCGACACGGTTGTGAGCACATCGGTGCTTGTGGCCGGGTCTGAATGAGACCAAGAGTGAGAAAGATAGAGTGAGAGATAGAGAGTGAGAGAGAGATATAGTGAGAGAGATAGAGAGAGTGAGAGAGAGAGAGTGAGATAGAGTGACATAGAGAAATGTAATATCAGGGAATATGGGAAGTTTCTATGGGTTGGGTACAGAATGCCGGCGCTTGGGATCCCAAAAGGGTTAAGATACCAACACCTGTCAGATGGTATCCTATCCCTCCCCATCTCCCTGCCAATAACCCTCCCCCCCATGGTCTAAACCTAACCTCCCCCTCCCTGCACCCTAAGCCTAACCCTCCCCCATTAGTGCCTATCACTCCCCCATTAGTGCCTATCACTCCCCCATTAGTGCCTATGCCTCCCCCATTAGTGCCTAACCATCCCCCATTAGTGCCTATCCCTCCCCCATTAGTGCCTATCACTCCCCCTAACCCCACTACTTACCTTCGGGATTCCAGCGGTCGGGACGCTGGCGAGATTATGACCTCATCCTGTTTCTAGGGATTTCTCAGTAACACACATGAAGCAGCAGTGCTCTTCACAGTGTAGCTGATGTAGATTTGTGCTCAAAAATGCAATAGCAATTTGCGTACACTAACAAAGCCATAATTGTGTCCATATGGAGAGCTGTAACAATGGTAAAATATGTGCAGGTCACCATGAGTAGCATAATTGCCTGTTTTCCTCCAGGCACACGTCACATACAAGTGTTTGTTTGTTAGCGACATACTGCACACATTCCCTGTTAGGAATCAATAACACTTGAAACACTTCTCTAAGACATCAGAAACAATGCATCATGGAGAATTGCTTTGCCTAGACTGCAATGCCGACAAAACCCTATATACCTGAGCAGTGAAGAAAGCACCAATCAGCACCGGCAACACATTTGTAAGCAGCCATTCACAAGCAGTGCTGTCTCAACCGTCATCATCATCAGATCTTTGCAATAGATGCTGATCCCCAGCACATAATATATTATCTCATATGTATCTCTTTTCCACTTTGCATCTGCTAGCAATCACAGATTAGGAACCCTCTTCAAGTGACTTGTATGTGCTGCAAACATATGTGCACAAGTTGATGATGTACCAAAATTACTGTACACACCCATAGATGCCTTGAGCCAATGAACAGCCAAGTTGTTTAACCAGTGGGGTGGTTTATTGATATTGCATGGGGTACAGCCGTACTCACTGTTATACCCAGTGGTCAGATAGAGCGGAGCAGTGATTGAATACTGGTAGCGGTGCAGGATCACTGAAATGATTGTAGATCGCAGGTAATTGAAGATCTCTCTTAAGCTAAGTAGAAGACTTGTGTATTCCACTGCGCAGAACTGATCTTAGTGGCCATCTTGGTAAAGGAAAAGTAGGCTCATTGGAGGGACAACATGGAGTCTGTGCAGGACTCATTTAGCAGTCTTTGTGTGCACAGTTGGGGCCCCTAAATTAATACACATAATACAGTCTACCGTTGCAACGCTGATGTATATTTTATACGCAGCAATGTCAAAAGTAGATATAAAAATGGATCGCATTCCGAAGCTTGGCCCTGCAGCTAATGCCATCTGAAGATGTCTATGGGCTACTCCTTTGAAAAATGTACTGGGGAGGGGTCCTTCAGATCCCTCTTTGTCAACCCCACTAATGGGCCGACGAACCTGGAAGCAAAGCGATAGTCCTTCCATTTAGGCATTCACCATAACAGAGCATTTCGGAAGCTCTTTCCTGGCGCCCAGACTTTGTTAAATGATATGTTATTCTTATTCATAAATAATCTTGTGACACTGTAAGTGCCAGTGCAGTGTGTTATTCTTTTCTTATTCATAAAAAAATTTGTGCCACTGTAAGTCATTGATACCGCAGTGTAATATTTAAAATTGGCACAAATTGACGTGTGTGCTGTACCCCACTTCATTCGTGTTTGTTGATATGGAGAACGATCAGTTGAGAGGAGAGCAGGAACCACATACTAGTGCTGGAGCTGCTGTCAGTGCCACCAGTAATGACGATATCTACTAAAGCCGATGCCCAAGGGCATACAGGGCTTAAGTCAGGGCATCCAAAATCAAGAACCAATCTTTTATAGTGGTAAAGAAGAAAACATCAAAGGGAAAGTTAGCTGCAGAAAGACATAAAATTGGCAATATGCCTTACACCACATGAAGTTGCAAAGAAAGGTCAAGGCCTTGGCCTTTATTTATGACTAGTGGTTCTGCTTCTTATGATGATGTAAGCACAAGTGAACATGCTGACATAGAAATCGAGGTGCTTCTGTGGAAGTGCACCAGAATGAGCAGGATATTTGTGTAGCTGACGATGATGAGTACGTTGTTGGTTAGGATGTTGTTTGTGTAAATTAGGCACCAGTGGATAAAACAGTTATTGCACATGATAAGTAAAAGCCCATTGTCATTCCTGGGCACAAGACAAAAAAACTTGGTTGTGTTTTCTCGACAGATGCAGTTGCTGGAAAAACTGAAGGAGAAACCACTGCTGCATCACGTGCCACTTGAGCTGACAATTTGCTTACCACACCTCTTTGCATCTCTTTAGATCTGTGTCCATTGGGAAGAAAGACACGATATCTTCATCCCTTCTGGGATGAAAATTCACTCCCAGCAGCACCAGCAGGCATTACACTCAAGGATTCTCAAGACACAATCTTGCATTTACTCTGTTCAGCTTGTCCACATATCTGTGGTTAAGTGGACAGTGGGTACAATGGCATTTTGGAGGCCACTAATTACGTTTTATTGAATGTCCCTGTACAGGTTGGGAAATGCTTTCTAGTGAAGCGGAATCTTTGCAAAGGATTGTTTAACAGTCAATTTTTTTAAAGCACTACTAGTAGTCTTCTGGGATGAAAATCCACTCCCAGCAGCATCAGCAGCAGGCATAGCACTCAAGGATTCTTCTGTGGCAAGGACAGATTTGAATGACTAAAATATTTATTGTAAATGCCTCCCCTCCTCCCTCATAAATTTGCTTTGGAATCAAAAAATAAAATTACATTTACTGCTAATCAAATCTTCCTTTCCCTGCCTTCAACTACATACATACTCAAACTCCCTCAGGCCTCTTGAATAATAAAAACATTTGTTTCCTGATGTGCCATGTTGGAAGTTGAACTCCCACATTTTTGTGCCACCCACTGCTGCCGCTTAGCTTAGTCAGCCAGCTAGCTTGGTGCAAATTTTGGCTCTAACCTGGATGAAAACAATATTGTGAGCTGTGAGGTTGTCAAAATTGACTCAAAACGAGCGAAAATTAATGTTATTGAGGTTAATTATACTGTAGGAACAAAAAAAAACAACAAATCATGTGATTTTAACAGATTTGATAGTTTAAAAAAAATTAAAAATACAGATCTAAAACCAAAACCAAAAGACGAACTGGCACTTTTGGCAAAACCTAATCCAGATCCAAAACACAAGGAGAAACAGATCCAAAACACGGGGGTCGGCGCACATCCCTATTGAAAAGACCCGTAATTGGGTGTTAACCACAAATACTACATTTCCCCAGAATGTATGAAGGTGGGACTGCAGCAGGTATCTCTGATACCTGCTGTGATCCCTCTTTTCCCGCAGGCAGCCAAGGTGGTTTCTATGGGGGGTGCTATGCTGCCAGATTTACCAACATCCGGAATGCAATATTGCCCCAGCAGCTAATGCCATCTGTAGATGGCATTAGCCACTGTAGCTTATGGGCTACACATCACATAATTAGCCAGGAGAGGGTTCCTCCAGGGCCATCCCCCGGTAATGACTGCCAAAACTCTGTAAGGACATGCTTGAATGTGTAATTCCACAGCAGCTGAAGTGCCAAACTGTACCCCTGGATTCCAGTCAATAGATATACAGTAATTAGATAGACAATGTCTAGATAGGCAACAGATCTTAGACAGGCAATAGGTCAAAATGGACAAAAGGTTGTCATGGATAAAAGTTAACAGGGTTGGGAAATGCTTTCGAGTGAAGTGGAATCTTTTCAAAGGATTGTTTAACAGTCAATTGTTTTTAAAGCACTACTAGTAGTCTTCCTGGTCCCCTTCTGGGATGAAAATCCACTCCCAGAAGCATCAGCAGCAGGCATAGCACTCAAGGATTCTTCTGGGGCAAGGACTGATGTGAATGAGTAAAATATTTTTTGTAAATGCCTCCCCTCCTCCCTCATAAATTTGCTTTGGAATCAAAAAATAAAATTACATTTCTGCTAATCAAATCTTCCTTTCCCTGCCTTCAACTACATACATACTCCAACTCCCTCAGGCCTCTTGAATGATAAAAACATTTGTTTCCTGATGTTCCATGTTGGAAGTTGAACTCCCACGTTTTGTGCTGCCCACTGCTGCTGCTTAGCTTAGTCAACCAGCTAGCTTGGTGCAAATCTTGGGTCTAAACCAGATGTAAACAATATTGTGAGCTGTGACATGGTCAAAATTGACTGGAAACGAGTGGAAATTAATGTTATTGAGGTTAATAATACTGTAGGAACAAAAAAAAAAATCATGTGATTTTAGCAGATTTGATACATTTTTGAAAAAATATATAGATCCAAAACCAAAACCAAAACAACGCAAGGGGCACTTTTGGCAAAACCTATTCCAGATCTAAAACACAAGGAGAAACAGATCCAAAACCAAAACACGGGGGTCAGCGCATCCCTACTGAAAACACCAGTTTTTGGGTGTTAACTGCAAATACTACGTTTGATCCAGAATGTATGAAGGTGGGACTGCAGCAGGTATCTCTGATACCTCTCTGATCCCTGATACCTGCTGTGATCCCTCCATCCCTCCATTCCCGCAGGCAGCCAAGGCGGTTTCTATGGGGGATGCTATGCTGCCAGATTTACCAACATCCGGAATGCGATATTGGCCCCAGCAGCTAATGCCATCTGAAGATGGCATTAGCCGCTGTAGCCTATGGGCTACACTTCACATAATTAGCCAGGAAAGGGTTGCTCCGGAACCCTCCCCCAGCAATGACGGCCATGCATATGCAGACAGTGGGACTGCAAATGCGCAGCAGCCGCGGAAGCTCTCCTGGCATATCGCAGGGATGATGCATGATGATGTATGACGATGTCCCTGCTTGTGCCGGATGATACAACCAGACGCTATGATCGCATCTTACAGTGTGATCAAGGGTGGTACTGTCATGCCCAGAATTTTTTTTTTTAGGGGTGCAGCCCTATATCATGCCCCCATTTCTTGTCATGGTGGGGGCAATCTCAGCACTACGGCAGCTGCCCTCACCCTCCCCCTGCAGTAAATGGAGAGTAGTGATAACAGGAAACTGCACCTCCCAGCATGCCCTGCCACAGCTTTCCTACTAGGGAATTGTAAAACTCTGTAAGGACATGCTTGAATGTGTAGTTCCAGCAGCTGAAGTGCCAAACTGTACCCCTGGATTTCAGTCAATAGATACACAGTAATTAGATAGACAATGTCTAGATAGGCAACAGATCTTAGACAGGCAATAGGTCAACCTGGACAAAAGGTTGACAGGGTCAAAAGGTTGCTACAAAATGGTCAACACAAAAATGTCAACACATTTTTTTTTCGTGGGTTAGGGTTAGGTACTATAAGGGATGGTTAGGGTTAGGCAATTACCCCGTCGGTTAGGGTTAGGCACCAGTAGGGTGGGTTAAGCACTTACCAGAAGGTTTGGCACTAGAAGGGATGGTTAGGGTTAGGCACCAGGAGGGTGGGTTAGGGTTAGTCACTTACCAGAAGGTTAGGCGCTAGAAGAGACAGTTATGGTTAGGCCCTTACCCCAGCAGTTAGGGTTAGGCACCAGGAGGGAGGGTTAGGCAGTTACATGAGGGTTAGGCACTAGAAGGGACAGTTAGGATCATGCATTAGAAGGGACAGTTAGGATTAGGCACCAGGAGGGAATGTTAGGGTTAGGCACCAAGGGGAGAGTTAGGGTGAAGATTAGGGCTAGAAAAAAAAGTGTCGACCATTTTTGTTGTGACCATTGTACCTGTCAACCTATTGCCAGTCTAATATCTACCTAGACATAGTCTATCTGATTACTGTCTATCTATTATACCAAAACTCCTACCCCTACAGTATATACTGAATGCCAGGGCACATATATGGCGACCTAACATCTTATTAAACAACTTTATATTAGGGTTTACATTTTCGTCCACTACCTGTATCTGCTTATTTATCTGTTCTCTGGCACGTTTCCCAGCATCCCCTTCCCCTACACACACCGTGCCTCTTCTATATACCGTCCAGTCTAGCAAATCAGACCCTGCTCTGATTCCAGATCTATTACACGGGGAGAATAGTAATAACAGGTGAGGAAAATAAGGCGTTCCTACCCAAACCAACCCATCGGGTTCTAGCGCAGTTTAGAAGTTGATGCTAAATTCTGATTGGTTGCCTCTACTTCCATTTTAACTATTGTGCAATAGATATGCGGTTTATTTTTCCCTTTCGGACATTTTTACGTTAAGACTTCTATTGCCAGAAAAGCCACAGCCTCATGACGCAGATAAAATAACAATGGTGCATTGCACGTGATATTGGTCCAGTGCATTAGCAGAAGTAATTTAATTGGATTAGTTAATGTACATATTATTATCTGTGGAAAAATTATTCAGTGTATTGAGTATACTCATTGATCGACATCTAACTATACATAAGTAGCTGCATGTCCATGTGCCAAGTCTAAAACAAAATCGTCTATTCCCAGACGATAGGGGGGAGAGAGCTGGTGTTTGTTCATCCAGCACATATTGTTTAATGCATGCTAATGGAAGATATGTTTTGATTATATAACAAGGACGCCACTAATTGCAACACAAAACCTCCCTAATGTTTAGTCACAATCAAAGTGTTATTTCTGACTTCTCCTGTGACATCGTGACCTTCCTCCTATCCCGCTGTCCGTCGTGCAATTTATAAATGAATGCCACTGCCTGCCTGGCCCACCCCACCATAAGTGCCCCTCAAACGCTGCTCCCTTCTGTCAGCTTGTAACCTTGTTGTGGAAATTGAGTGAAATTGAATGGAAATACATGTTTCTAGGATCATGCTCCTGTATATCAACTGCAACCTCCAAATTATGCAGCGTGAGCCGGAAGCTGCCATCTTGTTCTTAAAGTTATATAATACTGATTGCTTGGATTGCATGCACAGTGTACCAGTGTCACCCCTCTTCCAGCTGTACATCCCTCTTCCCTGTCAAGAGTTTGACCTATGATAAACGGTGTCATCATCGGCCTGCAAATCTAAACTAAAAATGTACATGCTGTACACTAGCTCCTACATACAGCAGTAGCATCGCTGCAACAATGGGGTTGGGTATGGGATGCTGGCACTGGGGATCCCGATAGGGTTACGATAACGACACCTGTTGGCAGGTATCCTAACCCTTCTCCTGCCACCAACCCTCCCTCCCCACACCCTGAACCTAACGTCCCCCTCCCTAGTGCCTAACCCATAACCCTTACCCTCCCCCTAACACCGCTACTTACCTTCGGGATGCCGGCAGTTGGGATATCCGGTCTTTAGATCTACAATAAAAAGGTAGAACATGTTTAGGTAGACACCACAAGTCAGACAGGCAATAGGTCAACAGGGACAGAAGGTCAACAGGGTCAATAGGTCGACACACTAAATGTCAACACGTAAGAAGGTCGACAGGTACAAATGGTCAACGTGGTCAAATGGTCGACACTTTTTAAATTATTGTTAGGGTTAGGCACTTACCCCGATGGTTAATGTTAGGCACCAGAGGGAGGTTTAGGGTTAGGCACTTACCGGAGGGTTAGGGTTAGGCACTTACTAGAGGGCTAGGGTTAGGCACTAGAAGAGACTGTTAGGGTCAGGCACCTACCCCGTCAGTTAAGGTTAGGGACCAGTAGGGAGGATTCGGCACCAATGGGAGGGTTAGGGTTAGGCACTTACCAGAGGGTTAGCGTTAGGCACTAGAAGAGACAGTTAGGGTCAGGCACCTACCCCGCCAGTTAGGGTTAGGGACCAGTAGGGAAGATTCGGCAGAAAAAACAAAAAAACATGTCGATCATTTTGTGTCGACCATGTGTTTGCCAACCTTTTGACCCTGTCGACTATTTGTACCTGTGGACCTTCTTACATGTCCACCTTTACTGTATCGACCTATTGACCCTGTCGACCTATTGCCTGTCTAACTTGTGGTGTCTTCCTAAACACTGTCGACCTTTTTACTGTAGACCTTTTGATCCACACCCGGCATCGGGATTCTGACAGGTGTTGGGATTCCAGAGCCGGTATTGTATTCTAAACGCCGGCATCCCATTTGCTAGGATATTGACCACATCCTCAACAATGACGCCCTAGACTGGAGTAAAGACATTTTGGCACAATTTAAAACCTGAAACCAACTTTTTTGTTTTTTAAACTGTTCCAAAAATATATTCTAATAAAAAATTGCTAAATACCCAGATATTTAGTTTTTATGTCCTTGAAATGTCTTTTACGAGATTAAATTAAAAAAAAATTCGAATAAACCGGAAATAACCTGTGGCGCAATATTGCAAACTGCTCCTCACGCAAACCGGACAATGCATGTCTACTTAACCCCTTAGTATATGTGCATGGTTACATTTATGTACTCTTTACTTACTGCGCGTCTGTCCATTCGCCATAATGCGTGAGACTGAGATGTTCTGTGAGGAATGGTATACCGTCATTTTCTGTAAATGTACAGTAGCACCTTATTTAGCATTGCAGGTGCAGCCAAAAGCCGCTCTCAGAGTACTAGTAACCGCGCAGGAGTTATTTAGACCAACGTACAAGGTCACAGATGAAGCATAATGATACTTGGCGTGATGAAGAACCGCGGCCTCTGGCATTGGAGCTCTTTGTACACAGATTTACTCAGGGTCCTGATTCAGAGATGGACGCAGCGCCAACGTTTGCGCAGTTGAGCGATTATTTGATACTGCGCATGCATGAAAAGTCTTGAAAACCACTGCGGTGCATGCGTCCCCGAGTGTACCCAGAAGAGCGCTGTTGTGTACGGAGGAGGTGGCATTAGGAATGGTAAGGAAAACCACGGGCGTCTGGTGGGCATTTTATGGGAGTGTCTCGGGTATGTCAGTGACTGAGGCACAGAGCTGCAGCCGCAGAGGCCACAGGCAATTGCAAGTGTCGAGGATGCATGCGATGATGCGCAGATGGCGGAGCGTTCATAATAATCGGTGTCATTGCAGTGCCCACAGTAAAAGTGGGTGTCTCAGGGCTGCCATAGTCCGGGGCACACCAGTACACAAGGGGAAGGCTAAAGCTAGTATTTGCATATTACCACTGCTGCAACTCCGCAAGAAGCCGCAGTCCCAGCTGCAATAGCGTACACCTCTCACTGAGGGCCTCATTCAGGGATGTACACAAACTCCATCTGCGTATGTGCCGGCCTCCGCCTGCGAGTTGGCTCTAATTGCCTCCAAGCCGCAGCCTGTATATATACTTTATCATTATTACATGTCGGAATCGATATGAGTGAAATACCAACGCTGGAAGGCCGGCACATGAAGATACCGACAGAGGTAAGTAAGACCCCTAACCCTCCCCTCCCCCTAACCCTAACTTAGGGGTACCTAACCCTAACCTCTCCCCAGGGGTGCCTAACCCTAACCTCCCCCCAGGGGTGCCTAACCCTAACCGCCCCCCAGGGGTGCCTAACCCTAACCTCCCCCCAGGGGTGCCTAACCTTAACTTCCCCCCAGTGGTGCCTGACGGTAACCCCCCCTTCCCCTAGCCTAACCCTAACCCTCCCAGGGGGGTGCCTAACTCTAAGACCCCCCTGGGAGTCCCTAAACCCTGTGACTATCACCTCCCGACGCCCGGTTTACCTAAGTGCGGTATGCCAGGTATCAGGATTTCGGCGTGGGGCTATTAATAGGAGTCATTATTTAGATGCCTATCATTAGTCCCATGCCAGGATTTCACTGTCGGGAAGCCGGCGGTCGGCATTTCGACTGCCGGCTTCCTGACTACATGTCTAAGATTCATTCTTTTTCACCTACAGTACGATGCACCCTGCATTGCTGTGTTTTAGTATGTGAGTACTCTTGTGTATGATACATTTGTGTGTGTATATAGTACACACACATGCACACACACTTTCACAATCTATATCGCACGGTGTACGCAGTAATGACGGGATTTTCCTCACCATTGAGGACAGGATGGCAGGCTCCCCGCGTGGGTGCTGTTTTGTCTCCGTTCGCTGATAGAACGTACAATATATTGAACTTGAAGGAAATTTTCTTTTCTTTTAACCTTATCATTTAGTTATGTCACGTGAGGTACATGAGCCTGTTTAATTAGCCACTTAGTGCTAGGGAATAATGGTGGTAATTCAGGAAATGGAAATGACACACCTGAGCTTTACTATATAACAACATTTCCCACAAAGGATACATTGTAGCTTTCCATAGAAATGTCATTATTGCTTTGCACTGCGCGGTAATTTATGAGGCATATTGCTACAATACATTGTATTTATCCATAAAGGAAATGTTCTGTGTATAGTAGCAGATAATACTTCTTCCATTGCTTTTATATAAATGTTCAAAATAAAATAATGATATCAGCTATATATTCTGTACAGAGGGCCTGATTCAGAGCCGCTCGTTCGCTCCGAGCAATGTTTGCCCAACTGCGCAAGCGTACGGATCGTAATACGCATGCGCGAACCAGTCAGTGCGGTCAAAATTCATGTGCTCGCAAAATAGCGAATGCCTGATAATTTGAGTGACAGAAAGAGGCGTATGTGGGTGGTAACAGGGGAAGGTGCTTGAAAACAGGGAGTGGAGATCCGAACGCAGGCGTGCTTAAAGGTCAAAACGGGCGTTTTATGGGTGTGCATAATTAAAACAGCAGCGTCATTCACCATGTCACTGGGTTATTTTATAGCCAGAACTGCTCGCAAGATTGTGGTAGGAAAAACCAACCACAAGAATAGCGAGCAGTTCATACGCTGATCGATGTACTCGATTAATCTAATAAATAGCGGACATGATGTAGGATGCGAGCGGCCAGGGGGCGTAGTTTTCCAAAAAACGACCACAAGTTTTGTTCGCTTGTTCAGACCTAGAGGCGTGAACAGACCGCAAAGAGCGAACGATTCATTTGAATAGCCACCCCTATTTTCTGGACGAGCGAGCGCTAATTGCGTCCGGCTCCGAATCAGGCCCTGAGACATGTTTATCTAAATAGTGAATGTGATAAATATATATCCATATATACATACATATATACACAGTCGAGTCGCATTATTATGACCACCAGCTAATAGCCAGAGTAACCGCCGTGTGCGGCACATACAGCAGCTAGACGGGCTGGAAGTGACTCATTAAGGTGCTGCTACCAGAGCCGTAACTAGACTTTTCAGTGCCCTGCTGGGCCGGATTAAAGGGGGGTGACAGGGACGGTCGTCCCTGGGCCCCCACACATCAAGGGCCCCCACATCCACCAAGGGTGAAAGAAGGCCGGAATGGGAGAAGGAACCAGTTCCACCTCCTCCGGCGCTGCAGGGAGGCTCCATTAGCCGGGCGTCCGCTGAGATTTTAGCAGTGGGCGCCCAGCTCCCTCCTCGCAGCACCAGCCGGAGCCTGGAGCTCACACCTGAGCTCCGGCTTCCGATGCAGTGCATTATGGGAGAGACATCATGATGCCTCTCCCATAGTTCCGAAGAGCGGCCAGCCGGACGGCCGCGGACGTGGGAGTGGGACTTAAGGTAAGTATAGTGTTTTTGTATTCTTTTCTTTTTTCTTCAGTATAGGTGGCTTCACTACTAGGGGCACTACATCTGGGGGCATTGCTAATGGGGTCAATACATCTGGGGCATTGCTACAGGGGTCACTACATCTGGGGCCATTACTAATGGGGTCATTACATCTGGGGCATTGCTACTGGGGCCACTACATCTGGGGGCATTGCTACAGGGGGCACTATTTCAGGGGGCATTGCTAATGGGGTCAATACATCTGGGGCATTGCTACTGGGGTCACTACATCTGGGGCACTACTTCTGGGGGCATTGCTACTGGGGGCACTACTGCTGGGGCATTACTATTGGGAGCACTACTACAGGGGAATTGCTACTGGTGGTACTACATCTGGGGGCACTACTGCTGGGGGCACTACTTCTGGGGGCACTGCTACAGGGGGCATTACTACAGGGGGCACTACTATATCGTCCATATTTAATAGGGCCCCCCACATGTTTGTTGCCCTGGTGCCCTGTGCCAGAAAGAGCATTGGCATCCCCCTCATTTTTCAAAGGGACATAATGCACCCAAAAAAGAGCCATGGCCTCATGGGGAAGGACCAGGGAAGAGATAGGGGAGGCCAGGAGATGTTGTGGATGAAATAAGAGGAAGATACAAGTGAGAATGATAATAAACAGAAATTTGACAGGCCCAAACAGCGCCCCCTGACCTGTGGTGCACTGTGCGTTGGCACCGGCCGCACTACCCTAGCTACGGCCCTGGCTGGTAGGTTGGCACAGGTAACTCCAGCCATGCTGACTGCAGTGCATCCCACAGCTGCTGGAGGGTGCGTGGTGGAGTATTCATAGAGCAAACACAAAGATTGAGGTGGTCCCACAGATGCTCAATTGGGTTCAAGTCCGGGCAAATAGGGGGCCAGGGAAGTACTTGGAAGTCCTGGTCATGCTCGTCCAACCACTGTCGGACATTTCTAGCTGTGTGTCATGTCACATTGTCTTGCTGAAAGATCCCATCCGCCTCAGGGAAGACAATCAGCATGTATGGGTGTATGTGCTCTGCAAAGGTAGATTCATCACCAAATCAGCTGAGGGTGCCTTCCACATGGATGAGTGGGCCCAGAGAATGCCATGAAAACATTCCCCAGACCATAATGCTGCCACCACCAGCTTGTATTCTTCCAGCAATGGTTGCAGGCATTTGTTCTCCGACGTCTCTCGTCTGACACGCCAACGTCCATCCATTCGATGAAGCAGAAAATGTGACTGTTCGGAGAAGGCACCCTTTCGCCAATCAGCAGAGGTCCAATTCCGATAGAAGTTTGAAAATTGAAGCCTTCGTTAGCATAGCTACAGTGACCATCCATTTGCTTCAGAGCCCATACGCAGCACGGTTCACTTAACTGCCGTTTTAGACACACGTCTGGTGGTCCCCAGGTTCATTTTGAGGGTGAGCTGCTCCACTGTAGCGTGTCGATTGACCCTCATGCAACTTTGTAGCAGATGTTCACCATCAATGGTACGTGGTGCTCCGCAGTTTCCACATTGGTTATTTGCAGTGGTGCCATTTGTCCAGTCATGATACACCCTCACCACAACAGTATGGTTATTTGCAGAGGTGCCATTTGTCAAGTCACAAAACACCTTCACCACAGCAGCACGCGAACAGTTCAAAACTGCACTGTTTCAGAAATACCGCCACCCTTGGCCTGAAATCCAATAATCATCCCTTTTTGCAACTCAGAAAAATCCTTCTATCCGTGACAGCAGTGAGTGATATGTGTACAGACGGCCTATCGCACACCTTATATACCCACCAAGCCAGTGCATGGCACGTGACGTACTTCATGGGCTACGCGCTGCCGATGTCAAATGTAGAAGGTGGTCATAATAATGTGACTCAACTGTGTGTATATATATATATATATATATATATATATATACACATACACTTCGTTTTTTGAGAAAACAGAACACACCTGAACTTAGGGGTTTCGGGTGAATCTGAGGCCCGGTTTGGGTCTTCCCACCAAGCTCAGATCTCAGAACCAAGCAAAAGGTCATTTTCCTGGGAAATGATGGATCTCATGTGTTTTGCATTACATATAACAGTCTCTCCCTCGTGACCAGGTGCTATATCACACAGGAGACTGTGTGGGACTGTGCATAAAAAACACCATTAGGCATATTTGCCTGGAGGGAGCAGCAAAGTCGGCATAGCGGGGTGGGGGGGGGTTGTGGCATAGGAGGGGAGTGGCTGGGGACATTACCCGGAACTAGGAGCAGATTGTGGGTTGTGACCAAGCGATCGCGTCATCGTTGCCCCGCCCCTGCTACACAATGCCGAGAGTACCGCCATTGTGAAGCAGGGGGCGGGGCCATGAGCACTAAGTTGTACACACATTTCCAATTAGTACAATATTATTTGTCCAAAAAAAAAAACTGTGCTGTGTCTTAGCTACCCCCCCAAAAAAAGACTCCTGCTCTAAGAAATAATAATAATTGCAAAAAAAAAAATTTTCCCTGTTGTCTAAAACAAAACAGTCTTTTTAAATTCAATTTAAAATTGGATTTTTTGAGAAATGTGTGTGGAGATGCAGCATATATCACTGTTCAAACTGTGTGTGGTGACATCCCCGTCATCTGGACCCCAAAACAGTTTTTGCAAGGCAACCTTTTCTATTCCCCCAAAAATTGGCAGTCTTTAATAAACAAGTTTACAAATTTGCATAGTATGATTTCCAGTGGCAGCTACTGTGTGCAGTGGTTTTCTCCATCATCTGCACCCAAAAATAATTATTGCAATGAGACCTTTTCTGTTCATGCTGTGTAAAAAATATTAAGAAGAGAAAAGAAGAAACTCTCATCTTTGCTGGGGGCACTCTTTGACAAAATATTAAAATATAACTTTTATTATGTATGTTAAAATGATCTTAACTACAAATAAGCAACGCACAACACATAAAAAAGTATTAAACGATGATACAGCAAAAATATAAACATACCAATTACCTATACTACTAAACCTATACCACAGTATGTTCAGTGGAACCATTTATTTGTATTGATTTATTGCCGGTATTGATGGGCGGCAATACATACTGTACCATTGGTGGATGCTATCACTATATTTTGAAAATCTATATATAAATGTATCTGTAGTTGCAGTATATGCCGGGGATAATAAGTAGTGAGTGCTAAAGAAACTACATATTGGTCTATTAGAAGATTATACTAAGTAACTCTATTTAAGCAATTACCATATATATTATATATTTTCTGACTATGGATTATATACAGAGAGTTACCTATTTACTTGAACATGACTGCTGCCTATACTACTGAGTATTAACACTCAGTAATATCATACTATTTATTATTCATATTTTTGCTCTATCATCGTTTAATACTTTTTATGTGTTGTTACTTTGTTTGTTTGTTGTTAAGATCATTTTAACATACATAATAAAAGTTACATTTTAATATTATGTCAAAGAGTGCCCCCAGCAAAGATGAGAGTTCCTTTTCTTCTTTTGTTTTGTTAACATAACACATGTACTCTCAGGGGAGCACCTCCACATGAGTGACTATTGTTTATTCATAATAGTAATTTCCTCTGTAATAGTGGATAACTATAGCATTATTACATATAAATTGATATACATTTCGGATCAGTTCCAACCCACCTGTGCTCAGGTCTCCCAGCTTTTCCCTGATTTCCCTGTAAACCTAACGTGTAACAAATATTGCGAGTCTTTTGTAAACAAATGTGGAAATTTTTATAATGTGTAGTTTTTTTTTGCATATATTACTGTACTTAGGGGGTGATTCAGTGATTCAGCTTGGGACGTAATTGCAAAGCTGCCAGCCTCCTTGTTATTATGTTAAGCAGGAGGCGTCATGCCTCCTGAATGCATTACTTATCCGAGCTGCGTCCGCGGACACAGCATCGTATAATCTGCGATCACATCGGCAGGCTGAGTGACCCATGGGGTTATGCAAGCCAGTTGCCTCAGAGGCCAGGAAATCTCCTTCAGCTGATGGAGATCCTGGCCTCGTCCCCCCCCCCCCCCAACGGCGGTGACAAGCCCTCATTTTAGGAAACGGAACCCGTCACTGCCCCCTCCCGCCAACAAACGTCTGCAGATTTTCAATCACTGACAGTCTGCTGCCGCTCTGCGTGCGGGATCGCAGTCCCATTCTTTACATGCGCAGTATGGGTCCGGAACCTGCGCAAATTCCCAACCATCAGGAATCTGCGTTCAGTAGTGTACTAAATTAAAATACACCTTACCTATATGGTGGTTTCTCTGCAACTGGAAACCTCTGAAGAAATTGATCCTCCCTGATCAGACAGTGTTTTCAGTCGGTATTCACTATTCATGTAGGAGGTCATATGTTTGTGTAGGAATATAACCAACGTCATCATCATTCCACAGAGGTTTAAAAAGACATGGAGTAACTTCCTGCTCCCTGTGTCTCTCCAGCCACATGCTCCCTGTGCAACTTAAGCCTTGTGCCCCATGTCACTTCCTGTCCCCTGTGTCCCCTTTAGCCTCCCCTGTGTCACTCCTGCCTTGCACTCCCTAAGCCACCTCATGGTCCCTGTGTCATTCCAGCTACATGCCCTTTGTCACTCAAGCCTCATGCCCCAGCGTCCATGTGAACGTCAATGGCGGCAACCATGTGAATGCCTCTAACTGTTCCTTCTACTGCCCATGTAAGCTAGCTTCTGCGCGCAACCTTAGCATGCAGACGGAGATGGTGCACCTGTTTCTGATGGATTTTTTGCACCCGGCAATGGGCGTGCGTGCACACGTACAGATACTAATGATGATGATTGTGGGGGTAAATATTTGTATTTTTTTACTATTATTATTTTTATGCATTTGATATGTTGTTTCGCTTTCTTTTTACCGTAAATGCTAATTCTACACAAAATTCAAATACCAGCGTAGGTGGGATACCATACCTTGCTCCAGCTTTCCGCCAGATCCGATGGTCTCCGTATGTCTGCCACATTCCAGAAATGCCCTCATCGCCCCACCAAAGGTCTATCATATAGTTTGCGTTTTGTCATTTAACAACTGACTGCTGGCGGGAAAAAGGAGAGCGCAGCCAAACCAAAGCAGACATGGGGGTACCTCCAATGTGTGGAGGAACTCCAGACTCCACAAAGTAATATCCTGTAATGGCATCTGTTGTCACACTTTAATGTACAGACGGGTGGTGGAGATAAGTAGAGATCAGAGTCCAAGTGATGATTGGAATCTCTATTTGGGATTCACATTTCCCCAGCATTAAAATGTACTCTCTTCACATGAAGCATCTAGAACTTGACCATACGCATGGATTTGAGGTCATTGTCCTAAATACATGATATTCAGATATTAATAAATTAAAGGAATAACATTCTCCTTTAGAGCTGCCACACACTGCCTGTCCCACACTGTGCCAAACATGAATTCACACTCGGAATACACAGAGAACTCTGAGCCTGATACACTAGCTGTCATTGCCTGCTGGTTGTAACACACTGTATGGCGGAAACTTGACAGAGCTAAATAACACAACAAAAACTGGGTCGTCTGAGAGCTCGCTGACAGGTTATTCATTGCCAACATGTGCCCAAGGTTGTCATAATGCAGCAATATACTTTTGTTTGGAAATAAATGCCCTGGGTCTGAAAGGCTGCCAGCACTGGGAATAGTTCCAGATACATTTTCAGTAACTCCTGTCTCTTTCCAAGATGTAGGGAAATGTTTCTTCACACCAAGTACCGTTTGAATAAACCCCGAAGGCTGCTGAATGAAATGTACGGCTGCCCGCTAGAGCCAGGTACTACGTGATTCTCTTGCAAAAAAATGCATGTAACATTCACTCTGATTTTCTGTTGTTGGTTATCAGTGGGATGTAGTTGTATTAGTGGTTGTGCCAACGGTATGTTGATGTGTCAGTGTTTCCGTGCCAGTGGTTATGTCAGTGGCTGTTTCAGTGGGATATTGTTGTGTCTGGTATTGTCAGTGGACTGTGTTAGCGGCTGTGCTAGTGGGTTGTCAGTGGGTTGCATTTGTGGCCATTTCAGTGATTGTGTCAGTGGGTTGTCAGTGGTTGTGTCAGTGACTGTTAATGGGATGTGGTTGTAAAAGTGGTTGTCAGTGGTTGTATCAGTGACTGTGTTAGTGGTTGTGTCAGTGGGTTGTGTCAGTGGCTGTGTCAATGGGATGTGGTTGTATCAGTAGTTGTATCCGTGGCTGTGTTAGTGGATGAGTCAGTGGCTGTGTCAGTGGGATGTACTGTAGTTGTGTCAGTGGCTGTCAGTGGATTCAGTGGTTTGTATCAGTGGCTGTGTCAATGGGAATTGTTTGTATCAGTTGTATCAGTGGTGTTGTTAGTGGATGTCAGTGGTTGTGTCAGTGGTATGTGGTTGTGTCAGTAGTTGTATCAGTGGTAGTGTCAGCAGCTGTGTCATTGGCTGTGTCAGTGGGATATGGTTCTATCAGTAGTTGTATCAGTGGTTGCTTCAGTGGGATGTGGTTGTGTCAGTGGCTGTGCCAGTAGTTGTTTCACTGGGATGTGGTTGTGTCATTGGGATGTGGTTGTATCAGTGGTTTTGTCAGTGGCTGTGTCAGTAGATGTGGTTGTATCAGGAGTTGTGTCAGTGGTAGTTTTAGTGGCTGTGTCAGTGGTAGTATCAGTGACTTTGTCAGTGGTAGTATCAGTGGCTGACAGTGGTAGTATCAGTGTCTGTGTCAGTGGTAGTATCACTGGCTGTGTCAGTGGTAGTATCACTGGCTGTTTCAGTGGTAGTATCACTGACTGTGTCAGTGGTAGTGTCAGTGGCTGTGTCAGTGGTAGTATCAGTAGCTGTGTCAGTGGTAGTATCAGTGGTAGTATCAGTGTCTGTGTCAGTGGTAGTACCAGTGTCTGTGTCAGTGGTAGTATCAGTGGCTGTGTCAGTGGTAGTGTCAGTGGCTTTGTCAGTGGTAGTATCAGTGGCTGTGTCAGTGGTAGTATCAGTGGCTGTGTCAGTGGTAGTATCAGTGGATGTGTCATTGGTAGTATCAGTGGCTGTTTCAGTGGTAGTATCAGTGGCTGTGTCAGAGGTAGTATCAGTGGCTGTGTCAGTGGTAGTATCAGTAGCTGTGTCAGTGGTAGTATCAGTGGCTGTGTCAGTGGTAGTATCAGTGGTAGTATCAGTGGTGGTATCA
Source organism: Taudactylus pleione (assembly GCA_031769625.1). Classification (NCBI taxonomy): domain Eukaryota; kingdom Metazoa; phylum Chordata; class Amphibia; order Anura; family Myobatrachidae; genus Taudactylus; species Taudactylus pleione. The sequence continues at coordinate 3,798,916 of JAUIMM010000694.1, read as the reverse complement.
GTGGCTGTTTCAGTGGTAGTATCAGTGACTGTGTCAGTGGTAATATCAGTAGCTGTGTCAGTGGTAGTATCAGTGGTAGTATCAGTGTCTGTGTCAGTGGTAGTATCAGTGGCTGTGTCAGTGGTAGTGTCAGTAGCTTTGTCAGTGGTAGTATCAGTGGATGTGTCAGTGGTAGTATCAGTGGCTGTGTCAGTGGCAGTATCAGTGTCTGTGTCAGTAGTTGTATCAGTGGCTGTGTCAGTGGCAGTATCAGTGTCTGTGTCAGTGGTAGTATCAGTGGCTGTGTCAGTGGTAGTATCAGTAGCTGTGTCAGTTGTAGTATCAGTGTCTGTGTCAGTGGTAGTATCAGTGGCTGTGTCAGTGGCAGTATCAGTGTCTGTGTCAGTAGTTGTATCAGTGGTTGTGTCAGTGGCAGTGTCTGTGTCAGTGGTAGTATCAGTGTCTGTGTCAGTGGTAGTATCAGTGGCTGTGTCAGTGGCAGTATCAGTGTCTGTGGTAGTATCAGTGGCTGTGTCAGTGGCAGTATCAGTGTCTGTGTCAGTAGTTGTATCAGTGGTTGTGTCAGTGGCAGTATCAGTGTCTGTGTCAGTGGTAGTATCAGCAGCCGTGATCAGATAGATGATGAAAGATTTAAAAAGGTTTTATTTAATAAATAAACTCACAGAAGAGCCATTAATGTGTGGCGATTCAGTGCTGTGTACACTTTGTGATACCTTACAAAGTTCCTACATAAACAGCCCCTGTTTGGTGAATTACCCCCAAGAGTAGATGTTGGATGTGCACCTTGGTGTAGGTTGGGCAGACAGTGGGGCTGATTCAGAGGTGAACGGTAAAGGCACCACACCTGCACCATTGTTAAAATATGCAAAAGACACAAAATGTGTTGAAATACGCCCACTGCCGGCTTCCAAAATCTGATGCCTGCAGCCAAAGACGCAGCAACGGATCCCAGTAGCGCACGCAGGGGGATTTTCTTCGTACTCAGAAACCCCCCCTGACAGACTGGAGAGCAGGCACCATGTTCTTAAGCTCTGCCCCCTCGCCGGAAATTGCTGCGATTTGCAGGTCAATATGGAGCAGGTGGAGCCAACATGACGCGATTTCATTAGAATCTAGACATTTGGTCCGCCCCCCTCCCGATTGACCCGCGAATCGTGGCATTTTGCCGTGAGGGGCCTAATTAAATGGCTCTTTCCTGTACCGATCTGATCTGCTGCAAGGTAAGTTTGTTTGTAATATATATGTGATATATGTGTGTGTTTATATGTGTGTGAATGTAAGGTATGTGTGACATATGTATGTGTGTATACGTGCGTTTATGTATATATGAGTGTATATCTATATGCGTGTGTATGTATATATGCATACCTCCCAGCTGTGACGCATTCAGTGGGACAGTCCCTTTTTTTGGGACTGTCTCGCTGTCCCACCCATGGGCCGCAGAGTCCCACAGTGGGGGGGAAGTTGGGGGGAGTACGCACCACATGGCATCTATTTACAGTGCGGGGAGGAAGCCCGTGGGCAGCCAGCATCTCGAAGATGCTGGACACGCCCATTAGTGAAGTAAACAGGGGTCGTGTCAATAGACCACATCCCCTTTGTGGGTAGGTCACGCCCCATTTTCGGGAAGTCCCGCCCTGAGAAACTCAAATGTTGGTAGGTATGCATATGCATACACACATACATACATACATAAATTATATATATATATATATATATATGTATACATATATATATATATGTATATATATAAAACATTTTTTGAACCCATAAAAATCCTGTGTTTGCCCCTGGATCAACTCAGAGCTATAACCTATAACTAGACAACTTGGTGCCCTGTGCCAGAAAGAGCATTGGTGCCCCCCCCCCCCCACGATATTTTTCAAATAGGGACATAAGAAATGCACCCAAAAAAGGGCCATGGCCTCATGGGGAAGGGACAGAGAAGAAATAGGGGCAGCCAGGAGATAAAAGGAGAGGGGATAAAAAGAGGGGATAAACGGAGAGGGGATAAAAAGAGGGGATAAAAGGAGAGGAATCTACAAGTGAGAATGATAATAAACAGAAAATTGACAGGCCCAAACAGTGCCCCCTGCCCTGCGGTGCCCTGTGTCATGGTACAGGTCACACTACCCTAGTTACGTCCCTGGATCCACTGTGTAAACATCGGCTGTCCATTGATCATCTGAGGCTACTCAGGATATCCGACTAAACACTCCTGCCGAGGCCAGTGAAAATGCATGCAAAAACACAGCCGCTGGCTTTGGCATGCCTGCAAATTGGGGCATGTAAAACCCTCCGCTATGTAAATCTAGCCCCATGCAAGAATTGTTTCATAAGAAAGGATATGGGGACTATTTTTATTACGTGTCACTTCTTTGTTTGGAGTTTTCCTTTAAATTGTGCAATGTGAAAAAATGTGCCAAGTCCAACTGCCATGCACAAAACGTGCTCCACCAGCAGTAACAGCCCGGGGCTGGCCAAAAAATGGCTCTGTGCCCCACCGTGCCAAAAGTAAACCCTAGAGAGGTGTTCTCTATGCAGCCTTTATACAGGACTTTACAAACCTTGCTCCAGAAAATTAAATGTTTTTTTTTTAGTATTTGTGCTGCAAATCTTAGTGGCATTGCACGAACCGTAGTATGCGGCACCTTCAAAGACGACTCCAAGGTTTTGCTCTTTTAAAATGGCACCCACTATACTGTATGTTTAGCGTCATGCAGAGAAGTTGATGGTTTCATAGCGCTACATACTGTAGATAGATATTTAAATATCACATTCCACATTCAAAGCGTAAGAATCTGTTTCTAACCAAGCTAAGCGATGACTGTCCGTGTTGTTGACAATCCCTGTAGAAGTCACTTAGGAAAATTACATTATTAAGAGAAAAGGACCAATGACATCTCTCCCTGGGGTGATAAGGAAATAAGATGTACTGTAATGAAAACAGCAGCCAGATTATGAGAGAAGAACTACTAACACTGATCACCCAGGGCTTCCATTTACTGCCCACTGCGAAACTCCTCCACAAAGAATCCTGACTAAATAATCAAGTCCGGCGAAGGGTCGAGGTCTCGTGAAAGTACGGAAGCAATGGGTAAGGATGTTCTCAAAGCTCATAATAAGCCCTCTTATAAAGGCTCCCAACTTTATTATTGAGATAATTATAGATTGGATTTTGCAGATCTGGTGCTGACCTTACAAAGTAGTTCCCTACGTCTGAACCTTTTATTTCCTGAGTTGCCAAATGAGGCCGTTAAAGTTTAGCTGTTTGGCTGAATGGACGCAGTATATTTTGTGCATGTTTATTGCCTCTAATGCAGCCATAAAACTGGAGGATGTGTGAAGAGAGTTTTGTAAACTTTTGAGACCAAGAAACTATACTAAAAAGTCTCTGGGGTAAATTTACTAAAGGTCGATTTTGATTTTTGAGTGATTTGACATTCGATTTGCATTTGATTTTCATTCGATTTTGCATTTAGGTATTTACTAAAGGTAAATCGAATGTAAATATCGAACATAAAACTGAATTTCACTCAAATCCCGCTCAAAATCGAACATCGGAAAAACATTGGTCCTTTTACATAGACCAACACACAAATCCCTTATTTGCTATGATTCGATTTGAAATCGAACACAAAATCGAACTTCAAATCCCCAAATGAATAGACCTGCTTCATGCTTTTGATTTTAGCATAAGCAGGTCGGACTGACAGATACATGCATACATCAGGGAAATGCATGCATGTATCTTACTGTAAAAAGCTTAGAAAGAGTTAATTTTTTTTAAATGACGTGGGTTCCCCCTCCCCCTAAAGCAGAACTAGCCTCAGACTTTTCATAGCCAGTCCTGGTTGTGTAAGTACAGGGGAAAAATTGCGTTGGGTTCCCCCTGTACTTAGCACAACCAGCACTGGGCTCTGATCCAGTCCTGGTTCTGGAATTACAAGGGAAAAAATGTGTAGGGTTCCCCGGTAATCTCCAGAACCAACACCGGACCCTTTCTAGCTGGGGGCTGATGCCACAGCCAGTGAAGCCTCATCACCAGGCCCACAAGCTGCAGCATCAGCCCAGGCTATTGATCCCTAGGGGGTTGGGGACCACCCCCAATAAAGGGGTCCCCCTCTCCAGGGAACCCCAAGCCTAGGCTGATAGCCGGGGGCTATCCCAGCCACCCCTGGGCAGTGGGTGGTGGCTTGATAGTGTAAGTGTAGTGTAAAAAAAGGAAGAGTATAAACATTGTCTTTACAGTAGAACAGTAGGTTCCAGCAAGCCTCCCCCGCATGCTGGTACTTAAAGAACCATAAGTGCCAGCATGTGGGGCATTAAGGGCCCGCTGGTACCTGTAGTTCACCTGTAAAGAAATGTTTAAATAAACACAATACACATACACCGTGAAAGTAAAGGTTTAATACATACATACATACACACTCACTCACACACACATACTCACCTACATTAGCTGGAGTGGTCTCCTTCTCCCTGTAGGCATCCATGGTCTTGGTAAAACAACAAAACAAATAAATAGGAACCACTAACTAGATAACAACCAAGATGGTTGTTAACTCCTGAATGAAGAGCTCAGACGCGGCTCCAGCCTTTGTAGAGCCGTATCTGAGCGTTCATTGGCTGAGAGAGGTCAACCCATTGGCTGAGAGGTCTGACCATCTGGCCCTTCTGGCATTTGCCAGAAGGGCCGATGACCATTTAGGCCGGTCCGGCATTAAACCCTGACTGGGCAGTTCAACCTCCCAGTGCACTGCTCGGCAGTTATAGTGACAGATGGGGCGTGTGCAAGGCCAGGCCCCTGTGACTCATGACCTGCCCCTGTGAGACTTAACCATGCCCATTTTGAGGTGAGGCCACACCTCCTTTGCTCAGCAGCTCCAGTCCACTCCTGATTACAGTACAGTCAGAGCTGCCTGGTGTCCAGGGGCGGTTTAAGAGAGGAGGGAGGCCCATGTGCTGTCTCAATGTGGGACCTGTCCTCTCTCACTGGCACAGTAGTTGTGCAGGTCTCCGGGAGCATGGCGTCTGTGCCATTTTCATTTTGTCTTCTCCGGTAAAATGGCTACCACGCCAATGTGGGACACCACAGAGGTGAGTATAATATATGTTGGACAGGGCTGAAACTAGGATTTTGTCAGTACTGCTGTCATTGAAATGTGGCGCCGCTCGTGAACAAATTGGAGCTCACGGACTGGCAGTCTCTGCTGATTGGCTGCCGGTCGGCGTGCACTGATTGGCTTGCGACTGGCACCACATTAGACTGACGGTGTCTCTGTACATCTCAAGGCTGGGATGCGGCTCCAAACCCACAAGAGCAGCAACCTAGCCTCCCGGCAGCGTCTCCCTGGCACCACCTCAAGTCCGGCACCCGGGTCACGTGCTCCCTCCCCTAGCTGTGGCCCTGTGTTGGATGATGTGTGTGTAGGTGTTGATACTGCAGAGTTATATAGGCAAACACCAGCGGATGTCTCAAACTATAAACAGACCAGTTACTTCACCAGTGGTGTTGATTTATTGATAGATGTCACATAGAGCCATACTCACTGTTACATGTACACTGGTAATGGAGCGAAGCAGGCTTCTATACAGCTCTCCAGCCGGTGAGTGTATGCTGCTTGTGGGCAGTGGTGCAGGATGCTGGAGCAGCTTTAGGTATACTCTGGGGTCTCTCACATGGATCTAGCAGCAGACTTCTGTCTCCCACCATAACATTCTACAAACAGAACTAAAAATGGCTGCAGTCACATGTGCTGGAGCACAACAGGTTGAGGGACAGACCTCCCTGCAGACTTTGGGGTAAATTTATCAAAGGTCGAATTGAAGGTCGATTTAGCTCACCTCAAACCGACTCAAATCGAATTGTGAAAACCCTGTGATTTTGGCAGATTTACTATTGTTCGTTTTTGTATTCGATTTGCAAATCGAATTCAATTTGGTACAGTGATTTGCTGTTCGATTTGACTTGTTCATGTACAAATCATGCAGCAAATCACATTTCAAACCGAACTGCAAATCCCCGTCTGAACCTGAACTGCTACGCCTGCATGTATCTGACTGTGAAAAGCAAACAAATAGTTCAATGTTAAAAAAAAATGAGGTGAGGTACCCCCCCCCCCCCCCCCCCCCAAAAAAAAAAGCAGCCCCGGATTTTTCATAGCAAGTCCTGGTTAACTAAGTACAGGGAAAAAATCGACTCAAGAACCTGCTTGCCGATATTTGACCTTGCAGAGGATCTTTTCTGTGGTTGAACTTCCATGCTGACAGTCTCTGACTCATCCTCAGCTGCTGACATGTCCAGTGAGTGATACACACTTGCTCTGCATATCAGCTTACAACTCTTCAATTCGTGTTGTGTCTTTAAAAGTAACATCTTGTGACGTAACAAGCTCTCTGGTATTTGAATTACGCCATCTGTAACCTTTGCTCTCATGGCAATAGCCAAGCATGATGCACTTTCCTGATTTTGAACCCAGCTTACGGTTTTTCTCTTTAGGTATATGCACTTGGGGCCTGATTCATTATGGAATCGCTGTTGCGATTGCAGCTGCGATTACGCACGCAGACCTGCTGCAGAAATATGCTGTTTGCAATCGCAAAGCCAGCATAGAGATGCCCACTACCGCTTTTGCACATCCGTAATAACTTGTAGTCCTGCTTATACACCGGGAACATGGAGCAACATTGGAGCCTCACACATAATTACAGCAGGTGTGACCTTACTCAGAAATTACGCAGTGAGCACACAAGCTGCAACTATGTCGTCGCATTGGCTATTTTATGCACGTCCATGCGACGGTGTTCAAACTGACAGGCACGCCTGCGTTTCTCTAACCACTCCCCCGTCACCACCCCCAAACATTGACATCCTATCCCTTGATCTGCGATGGCTGTGCATCTGCGTAGGTGACCTCAGGGCACGATTCAGACCTGCTCACTAGATTCATTCGCACGCAGCTAAAGTATGCAAATCTGTGATCTCACAGCAAGGCATTAGCATGCCCACTATGTCTTGGCGTGCGATCGCGCTGTGTATGCAGACGCCAACCAGCCTGTCTTAAGACGCCCACTTGTGCACATAATCTCCAGGAAGTGTATGCAACCATTGGTACATCGAGTACCATCGGGTGCATACGCAGCACTTGTGGTTGACTATACCCTAATGTAAGCACTGCGAGCACTTCAGTGTAAAAATCAGTCAAGTGACATGTACTATGATGCTGCGTCTTAATTATGCACGCCTCTGAAACGGTGTTAAGACACTCAGGCACGCCTGCATTCGCACCTCCACTCCCCCATTTTTATCGACCAGCCCCTGTCACCACCCGCAAATATCCTGTCACTCATTCAGCCGGGCTGTCTATGCGCAGCGAGCAAACGCTTCCTGATCGCTCAGACAGGTTTGCGCACTGCGATGCGCATGCATGCGCACAATGCAAACATGGGCAGTCTGCATGTGAACGCTTTCTAGTGGGCGGGCCTGAATCGGGCCCTCAGTGTGATCACAATGCCAAATCACGCAAGCACACTAGGGTGATTACGGATGCGCAGTAGGCACCATCGGCAGTTATCAGATCTCAGGGTCTTGAGTCTGTAACCTGTTTGATTTCCTACAAGTCTCTTGTTTTCTGCAATCTTTTTCACCACTACAGATTTCTCTTTGATGAAGTACACATCATCCTTGTGATGTCATCTATAAATGATACAAAGTAACTGTATCCACTCACAAATTTTACATCCATTGGACCAAACACATCTGAATGTACTATCTCAAGTGGTTTTGTAGTTATGCTTGTTAAATGATTGATGACTTGGTTATCCTGCAATACAGCGCTCACATACGGGTTTATCTGTATTTAGTCACCGACATTCCTGTGACCATCCTGCCCTGTAGCTTCTGAACATTGTCATATCTAAGATGACCAAATCTTCAATGCCAGAGTTCCAATGACTGTGATTCAGTTGTCATCATTGCGTAACAGTGCTTTGTGTTAAGGACATACAATTGCTGATGTCTTGTGCCTATGACAGTCACTCTTCTTTTTCCCACAATGCAATTTCCATTAGCGAATTGAACTCTGTGGCGTCTCTGCTCTAGGACTTGGATGGTGAAAATATTGGTTCCCATATCTGGTACATACACATCTTGTATCTCTGGGACTTTTGTTCTTTTTAAGCAATCTTTAATTGTCCCAACTTTAGTGGCTGTAAGAACTTTATTTTATAGTGATTGGATCACATTTGGTTAATTTGGTGAACCATTCCTCATTGCAGCTGAAATGCTTTGTTGCACCTGAACCTATATAACATTAACCCTTTCTGCGACTATCAGCACTGCCTCATCTCTGCTGTTGCACTTCTTGCTTTGTATATGATTCACACTCTTTTGTTTAAACTACATTGCTTTGAGAGCTATGAGCAATTGCAATCACATTTTTGTATGCAATGCTGTGGTCTCCAGATTGAAATATCAGGACACATTGAGTCTTCCCAATGAGACAAAACACATTGGGTCTGACATTGTATCTGGACTTTCTCCATGGACAGATAAGTGCTCATTTATGTCTATTTTGCACATGTGCTACTTACCATTTTATATTCACTGCTACAATAAATTATTACAATTTTTTTAAAGTATTCAGTTTTCAGGATAGCTTACTTTTGGGACCAGAAGGTTCCTAATTTTGGTTATGCTACGTTGATTTGCATGTTTTTATTGCTGTGACCTAGAGATAACACAGACGCACAAAGCCCCAATGTCCAGCTGAAGGAACCAGACAGGGGTGGAGGGATCCCTCTTCACAACGCGGGACTCCTCCCATAGAGATGGAGCGTGGTGTGCACTGTGAATGGGAGCAAACACCATCTGAAGATGGTGAATGCTCCCTGCAGTCAAGCTCCAAAAATATTGTATTTTATTAGCTTGATGAATTTCTGTCCCTATACTAGTGTATGGGGACAGCAGGTGAGAATGTTAATTTTCACCTACTTTTGTAGAAATAAAGTGATAATGAATAAACCCCCTGGTCTAGTCATCGAGAACATCGGGGAGTCCCATTCCTACTGGTCTGTTTAATATGTCATCCAATGCTAGCAGTGAGCAGTGCTCCGATTATAACCTGATTTCCATCTTTTGGATCTATGCTGATTTTCAACTTATTATTTACTTTTGTTTGGAGCCATTCACCTCACTCCAATGGGCCTGTGAGCTGTGACCCTCACTACAACACCCAGTGCTTCCGTCATGCTCCTCATTAATTATTTCTCTGAAAGCTATAAGATCTCTTCTCAGCAACTGGTTGCGCCCCAGGCTTCAATTTAATGGAGCGTTGTCCTGGCAAGCAGCCCAAACCTATGACAACATCTGCAGAGCGCTCCTGGATCTCATCCATTGTCAGGCCTGGTTCAGCCCCACAGAGTTCATTATTATTTATCAGGCTCTGCTCAGTCCCTTCCAGGCTGTACCAAGGATGGTGGAGGTCTCTCTCTCTATGACAAACAATTTATGTTCCTATGTCCATTTCCATAGAGAGCTGCCTGTAATTCTTGGGGCCTGATTCTGAGGTGGACACTGCTGCGTCCATTCTTGCGTCTGTTACCAGAGTGGCGGCTGCGATTATATTTGAGAAAATGCAACAAAGTCTGGCTCATGGGCGTGTAAAGGGGGAATGTCGCAGGCGTGCTAGTTGAAGCAGCGGCATTCCCAGGCGCACAGTCGCAGCCACAGAGGCTATAGTCAGAAGAAGGCACAGCACCTGAGATAGTGCTGGTGGAAGTGTCTATGGTGTGTGTGTGATAGTGCTGGTGGCAGGGTCTATGGTGCATGTGATAGTGATATGGTGTGTGTGATAGTGCTGGTGGCAGGGTCTATGGTGCGTGTGATAGTGCTGGTGGAAGTGTCTATGGTGCATGTGATAGTGCTGGTGGAAGGGTCTATGGTGCATGTGATAGTGCTGGAAGAAGTGTCTATGGTGCGTGTGATAGTGTTGGTGGACGTGTCTATGGTGCGTGTGATAACATAGACACTTCCACCAGTGCTATCACATGCACCATAGACACGTTCACCAGCACTATCACACGCACCATAGACACTTCTTCCAGCACTATCACAAGCACCATAGACGCATCCACCAGCACTATCACACGCACTATAGATGGTATACAATCTGGAAGCCGGCTGCCTTAATACCGGCAGCCGGCTTCCCGACTGTCATATCCCGGTGAGGGTGAAATGCCGGGTGTCTAGATGTAGACGCCTGACATTTCCCCGATGCCGGGAGACCAGCGCCCGGCATCCCGATTGAAGGGATGCCGGGCGCTGCGAGCGGACAGTTGCGGGGCGGGAGGGTTAGGTTTAGGGCACCCGGGGGGGGACTTAGGGTAGACACCCCCCCTCGGGAGGGTTAGGGTTAGGCTAGGGGGAGGGAGGGTTAGGGTTAGGCACTCCTGGGCGGGACTTAGGGTTAGGCACCCCCCAGGGGACTTAGGTTTAGGCAGCGGAGAAGGGGGGGTTAGGGTTAGGCACCTGGAGGGCGGATTAGGGTTAGGAACTTTGGGGGGAGGCACCCCTAAGGAGGGTTAGGGTTAGGTTAGTCAATACTTACCTATCCACGATCGGGATTTCCAGTGCTGTCGGGCTTCCGCTGCTGGGAACTCTGCTTTGGTCGGCCAGGTGCTGCCGGGAATCGAACCGTGCGGCTGGCGGTATTTCATCCGATTCCCTATAGATTCTTCCACCATCACTATCACACTCAACATAGACACTTCCACCAGTGCTGAGTGTGATAGTGCTATGGTGCATGTCATAGTGCTATGGTGCGTGTGCAAGGCCGCCATCAGGGGGTGCCTGCCAAGCCTGGAGTCCCGGGCCCGGAGAGAGCGGGGGCCCGGTGACAGCACAGCAGAAAATAAGAATCGGGCTTTGGCAGCCGGGGAGAAACAGTGCCGCCAACGGTATTTGAAATATGGCACCATCTGTGAGCCATTACAGCTCGCGGACCGGCAACCAATCAGTAGTGGCTGCAATGGCTGCTCCTGATTGGCTGCTGATATGCGAGCTGTGATTGGCTCGCTGCCAACACCATATTTGAAATACAGCCTGCAGCGCTGTTTCTCCCTGGATGCCATTATATATCTACGGTAGGAATCGGAGACCCTGCCCTATGCCCCTCCACCTAGTGTAGCCTGCCTTCCCTACCCTAACCCCCTACTCCAGAGCCTTCTCTGCCCTGTGCCCCCACCCCACAGTGCAGCCAGCTTACCATGCCCTGTGCCCCCCCAATTAAGGTCCAGCCTTCTCTGACCTGTGCCCCCACCCCCAGTGCAGCCAGCCTTCCTTGCCCTGTACTCACTCTAAACCAGCCATCCTTCCCTGCCCTGTGCCCCCTTAATCCAGCCAGTCTTATCTGCCCTGTCCCCCCTTCCCAGTCCAGCGTTCCCTGCCCTGTGCCTCCCCCTAGTACACCTAGCCTTCCCTGCACTGCCCTGCCCTGCCCCCACCCTAGTCCAGCCAGCTGTCCATGCCATGTGCCTCCCCAATTAAGGTCCAGCCTTCCCTGCCTTGTGCACCCCCAGTCCAGCCTTCTCTGTGCCCTTCCAGTCCAGGCTTCCTAGCCCTGTCTCTTCATGTCCATCCTTCCTTCCTGACCCCAAACTTTTGAGAATTTTTAAACTGGTTTACTCACCAATTGACGTCCCACCCCCCAGTCTAACTCCACCCAAATTATACACAGCTCCGCCCACCTCTGCACCATCCCCCAGGGGAGCCCTGCCTATTTTGTCAGTACCGGACCCCAGGATTTCTGAAGGCAGCCCTGTGCGTGTGATAGTGCTGGTGGAAGTGTCTATGGTGTTACGGCACCGATGGTGGCATGTGAAGAATCCCCGGCGGTGTTACAGCGTGCAAAGTCTATGAACGTGGGCGCCTCAGGGCTTGCACATTCCGGCACCCGCTCCTACACCAGGGAAAGGCTGAAACTAGCATTTGCATATTATCACTGCAGCAACAGACCCAAGAGCACACACAGCAGCGTCCACCTCTGGTCAGGCCCTAGGTAACTACCTACATATATACAGTATACGGTGGTGTAGCGATGCAATATGTGACAATATACAGTATTTCGGGACACATGGGAGGAGTAGGCAGCTATGATACAGAATGAATCTAAACCTGCAAATTCCAGCTACAGCAGTTTCCTCCCAGCACCCAGTAGCCTAAATGTTTCTGGGTCCCCTGGGTGTAATGTGCTCTGACAGCTGCTGCCACATAGCAGGGATCATCATTGTAGTAGAACTCTGCCGCCATCTTGCAATGACCGGGCTGATTCACAGAGGTGCGATGTGTCCGCTACACAATCAGGGCCTCATTCAGAGGCGGTCGGAGGATGCAAGCGGTCGCTCAGAAACTGGGCGGTCACTTGCATCCTGACCGCCCGCCTCTGTTGTGGTCGTTAGGCTGTGGGTTAACACCCACAGCTCTAACGACCGCTCCGGTGATGGTCGCGATGGTCAGAGACCATCGCGACCATCGGGGCTTACGACGAGACCCTAGGGTAGGGTCTCCCTTGTCGTAAGCCCCGGAAAGCTTCTGGCTCTGTCTGAGCCGGAAGCTCTCCACTGACATCACTAGTGATGTCAGTGGGGCCTCCCCCAAATGGTAGGCGTTCCCATGGGAACGCCTCCGTTTGGGCTGCCACCCCCCCGGCCCGCCTTCCAAACGGGGCGAGCTGTCAATCAACATCGACAGCTCGCCCCCTTTGGATCGAGACCCGCTACGACCGGCGCTGTCGGTCGTAGCGGGTCTCACGCATGTGCACGACGGCGCCGGCGCAATCGTGCGCATGCTCTGTGGGAGGCCATCGACCCGGTCCGTGCGCATCGGCGCTAACGACCGGGTCTAAATGACCCCCTCAGTCTCTGCTTCACCATTTAGCAATATATTAGTAAATGGAACATTACACAGAATTTCTAGTTGAAAAATAAAGCCGGCATGAAACTGGTGTAAATGCGATGTGAGCGGCGTAACCATGATTATAGGGCGCAGTGGCGAAAGCAGGGATGTGCCAGGTGGCCTGAATAATGGAGACATGAAGGGTCAGTAGAGCTTACAATCTTATAAACTGAATGGTTCCCAGAACATTTCCTCGTCCCTGCTGCCATCGTATAATAATGTGTCTGCGAATGCAGCTGCATTCCTAATCGCAAAACCACAGTCTCAGAGGCCATTTTTACAGAGGAAGTTGACCCAGAATCTGCGCAGCCCAGGACTTACTTGAGGAGTCGATGTGCATCCGATTGCGTTGATAACACCCGGAGAATCTGCAGATAGCACAGACAGGGGATGTGTGTGCAGCAATATCTGCACAGTCCGTCGCGCACTATTACAGGTAGGGAGCCCGGTGGCAGGCATTAGCATAATTTCACATATAAGAGAGAGTGCAAATGCTGCGGCGAATGCTATAGCGTACAATGAGGAACCAGGCCCATAATATATAACGCAGCCATTCCTCCTGTTCATTTCTGAGATCTGCTACAGATAAACTGGCTGGTACCCAGCGAATAGTGGGTCCAACCTATAGGTAAATCTGAAAAGTTGGGGCTAATGCAGAACTGCTGGCAACTCCGCTTTGCATGCAGATCATGTGATTTGTAGCATGTTCCTAAATGGGTGTAAGCTCGGATGCAACAAATATACTGTAGGGCTGGTGCAAATGCTGGCGGGCCAGACATATCGATCGGCCGATTGGTAAGTGTGTATAACTTACCAAACCGGCTGCTCGGTCAAGTGCTGGGTTAGGTAAGTGTGTGCCCAGCCTAACACCCAACAGTATGTCAGATCCTAATAGATCATCATATGCCAGTGTACTGATGTTAAATAAATAATAGTTTCATCTGGAAATCCTTTCCTGTGTAGCCCCAGGAATACTGAGAAGGCAGCACGTGATAACTTTCATCTAATTTACACCAAAGTATAAAGTGGCAATAAACTAAACATCTGTTGTTTTAAATGCCCCATAATCACCATCACAGAACACCAGGTGTATCCGTATTAACAGCCTGACTGAGATGATACATCCACTTTTCTTTCTTTAATTAAACTCATATTTTATGCACCTCATACATTTTGTTGGCAATAAAATATAATACCTTAATTTAACAATTTTGCACACAAAATACTATAGTAACTTTGTAACTGTTACGTAGATGATATTAAGTAGAGAAAGTAAAGTTTTGCTTTCCGTGTGTTCCCGTGGCCTGCTTTCCGTATGTTCCAGCAGCCTGATTTCCGTATGTTCCTGCAGCCTGCTTTCCATATGTTCCCGCAGCCTGATTTCCGTATGTTCCTGCAGCCTTCTTTCCATATGTTTTAGTGCTTTAGAAAAGCACTTAAACTTAGGGTCCACCCAATGGAAATGACTCACTCATTTGAGTGCATCGCTGCTCGGGGTTCTACAGAATTAGGATTCAGAGTCCTTCTCATTTACCGCCCCCCTGGAGATGGAAAGATATTTCTCCAAGAATTTGAAGATATTGTTGCTGGACTAGTTCTGGAGCATCAAAGATGAGTGATCCTTGGGGATTTCAATGCATTGGGTTGATGATGAGCTCTCACACCTTGGCTAAGATCAGTGCACAATGAATGCTCTGGGCCTCACACAAGTCATCCCTTCGGCTACTCATATAAGTGGTCACACTCTTGATCTTTTCTTCCAGATTGGATTAGATGTCCCTGACCTAAATATAAACCCAGTCACGTGGTCAGACCACCACTCAATTCACTTCTCAGTTGCAACCCCTCAAAATAGAACTTTACCCATGGAGTTGACAAGGTATCGTCCAAGGAGGGGCATGACTCCCCAGGCTCTTGCAGCAAACCTGGATATTTCTGCAGTAATGGGGGCCTGTGAAGATCCTTGTTTCCTTGTCCATTACTAAATAGGGATGTGACAGCTGCAATGGATATTATTGCCCCTGTGCGTATACGACCCTTCATACCACACCTTCAATTACAATAATGTTAGTGAACTCAATAAAAGGGGGCGTAGACTTGAAAGACGATGGAGGAAGACAAACCTGGTAGAGGATAAGCTAACACTAATCAAACATATAAGAGAATATCAATCAACAATCACCCGTAAGAAAACAGAGCTCCTTTCAAATGAGATCAAGGCAGCAAACAATAGGCCAGCTCAGCTTTTCCAAACAGTGGAGATGCTTTGCAAACCAGCATGCCTGCAGCTTGATGTAACCCTCTCCCAGTCAAGATGCAATGAGTTTGCAAAATTCTTTGAAGATAAAGTATCCTCCATCCGGGCTGGAATCCCCACAGTGCCATCAAAGGAGTGCCAAACTACCAAGCCTGCCAAGGTAAGCCACCTGTCTCCCTGGAACAGCTTTGACATAATGGATGTAAAAGACATTGCTAAAATTATCAGAATGTTGCGACCCACCACCTGTGATCTGGACCCTGCCTGAACCAAGCTTCTCATAGGGTGTATAGACATTATTGGCCCTGTAATTGCAAAAATAGTTCAATGCTCTTTGCAAACAGCCATTTTTCCAGAACCACTAAAGGAAGCAATTGTTAGACCACTTCTTAAAAAACCTAATTTAGACCCCGACTGCATGACCAACTATAGACCAGTATCAAACCTTCCTTTTCTAGGAAAGGTCATTGAGAAAGTGGTGGCAATGCAACTGGAAACCCACCTGTTTACCCATGATATTTATGATCCATTCCAGTCAGGATTCAGGAGAAGACATAGCACTGAAACAGCCCTGGTATGTGTGCTTAATGATCTTCTGATGGCAAGAGGCAGAGGTGATTGTTCAATCTTTATCCTTCTGGATCTCTCAGCAGTATTTGATACTGTGGACCATGGGATTCTTATTGAGCGCCTGAAAAATTTCTGTGGACTGGATGGCACAGTCCTTAGATGGTTGAAATCATTTCTCACTGGCAGGTCACAGAGAGTTTCTTCTGGAGTAAACTCTTCAGCACCAGTGCCACTTCCATGCGGTGTCCCACATGGTTCTATACTATCTCTCATGCTTTTTGCAGTATACATGCTACCATTGGGTGAAATAATCAGACGTAATGGCCTGGTCTACCACTACTATGCAGATGATGTACAACTGTACCTGTCCTTTGCTCCAGGTACAAAGGACCCCATAACAACCTTAAATGGCTGCCTAGCTGAGCTTCAGGAGTGGATGAGTGCCAGTTGGCTGCGACTGAACCCTGATAAAACAGAGGTCCTTATGATAGGTCACAGGACAGGTCTACAGCATAGCCAACCAACAGGACTTACGCTTGGGGGTTCAGAATTACAAAACACTGAACATGTGTGGAGTCTTGGTGTTGTCCTGAATAGTGTTATCTGGCACTTAAACATCAGGTATCAGCCACAATCAAATCCTCATTCTTTCACCTGAGGAACATTGCCAGAATCAAGCACTTAATTCCCTCAGAAGATCTGCCAAAAGTCATACATGCATTTATGTCATCGCGCCTAACTTACTGCAACGCCCTCTACCTTGGACTCCCAGCAAAAGAATTACACCACTTGCAGATGGTACAAAATGCAGCTGCCAGTCTATTAACCAACAAGCCCCATTCCAGCCACATAACTCCCATTCTCTACTCCCTTCACTGGCTGCCTGTCAGATGGCGAATTGTTTTCAAGATTGGCTTACCAACTTACAAAACCCTTCATGACCACAGCCCAGGGTTCCTGAAGCCTCTGATTCCTTACTGTCCTACTCGATTACTGCGATCCGTTGATGAAGGACTATTAAAAGTACCTAGAATCTCACGGAAATCGTCTAGGGGGTCGAGCTTTCAATTTTGTGGCTCCAACCTTTTGGAACTTACTTCCCCGCACAGTTTGAGAGGCCTTCACTCTAGAATCCTTCAAAAATAGACTCAAGACTCACCTATTCACCCAGGCATTTCACTAATGTCCCTTGTTTAAGCTTATTTTGTACTGTGAATGTACTTTGAGTACTTCAGGAGAAAAGCACTATATAAATAAAATTATTATTATTATTATTATTATTATGTTCCCGCAGCCTGATTTCCGTATGTTCCGCAGCCTGATTTCCGTATGTTCCCGCGGCCTGCTTTCCGTGTGTTCCCGGGGCCTGATTTCCGTGTGTTCCCGCGGCCTGATATCCGTATGTTCCCGCGGCCTGATTTCCGTATGTTCCTGTGGCCTGCTTTCCGTGTGTTCCCGGGGCCTGATTTCCGTATGTTCCCGCGGCCTGATTTCCATATGTTGCCGCGGCCTGATTTCCGTATGTTCCGCAGCCTGTTGGTTCCATATGTTGTGAAATTTTCTGTCGACAGATAAATCCATCTCAAAATGATGTGCAACAAGTGATTGACATTTCTTGTAACTCTGCAAAAAGATACGTCCTTGCTTCATCAGTTTAGAGTTGCAGGCCATCTACCTTCTAAGCAGATAAATGCCACCTATGTATTAGCATGTTTTCCAGCATGTCCTATCAGCAGCGCAGTCCATCCATGCAGGACATAGTTGTGCAATATAATAGTTCTAGCTCTTAGAAGCTTATATCTCCCCGTCATCGGCAGACCAGTGACACATTTTTTTTATCACTACTTGCAGTAAATAAACCATTGCAGTGCATAATAACAGAATACAATAAACAAAACCATCAAAATAAAGACCCCAGTATCCCCTTTAGAAGGAAGAAATTGGAAATCTATTGGAAGAAAATAAAAACATAAAAACTTTAGTTCAAGCAAACATTTTCCCTTTGTGTCCTGTGCATAAACTCCCTATAGCTGATATGTGCACTATACCTTACAGGCT
This sequence comes from Taudactylus pleione, assembly GCA_031769625.1. Lineage (NCBI taxonomy): Eukaryota > Metazoa > Chordata > Amphibia > Anura > Myobatrachidae > Taudactylus > Taudactylus pleione. Next base: position 3,781,076 of record JAUIMM010000694.1, on the reverse strand, counting down.
TAACACAACTAAAAACTTATCTAAAAATAAACACACGGACAACAGGAGTTGGATTTAAAATTAAAGGTCGAATTTGACATTAGATTATTAATATATTATTGAATTTGGGTTATCTAAATAGATAATTACAAGTTGCCAAATTGAATTAATTGTGAGCTTAAAGTTAGTATGGTGGCGGGCCACAAAGAACGGACACTCCCACAGACACATGCAGACCAATCACATCACTCGTTGGTGTTCAACTCTCCCCAAAAAGCACGCCCGGACGGGCTGTGTCATTCCCGGAAGGGATGGGTTTGGCCTATCAATGAACCAGGAGAGCGCACCCATCTATTTTGTATAACTAAAAGCACATTACCGTTCTTTCCGACACAACACACATAACAAACAAACAGGGAGGGTGGACGGGATTTCCAGAAACAAAGAGGCTGAGTCTTTGGATAACAGACCTAATATACAAGCAAGACCAAACCCCCAAAGAACCCTATAGGCTAAGAGTAATGACTGACACCAACATCAAAGTTCTTAAAGGTATACTGCTACCACAACCACGGGGTTTAAACTGGCTCAGTCAGATTGGATCTACAGTACCTTACACTGCCCTTCTGTAATCCAGCAACCAAGGCCCAATGCTCGTGTACAAACCTCCGGTTAGACAAATCATTACGTTACTCTTTGTTACTGTAACCGAATTTTGCAGAACCAATATTAACAGGCCAAAATAATGATCCATTAGCCATTATAACGGGCAGCCTTAATTCCTGGCAGTATTTGATTTTAAGCATATTGTATAATTTTATATGAAAAGTTGCTTTTTTTTACATTTATTCCAAAATGTTAAGTTTTTTTACTGGGCCTCCATGATGTCTGCAGGTTCTAAGGGCCAGAGAGGCAAGGATACAGAGGAGCATCCTGTTACTGATGCTGGTACTATACGCAGACAGTCCCAATGTCCCCTCAATGTCATGAGTTGTTTGAGCCATAAATAAGAATGGACTAAGCAGAATTTAGGAGAAAAAAAAAAAGAATAGTTTCATTTATTAAAACGCTTGGTGATCAAGTGATGATTTTACATTTATGCGCACTGCCTCCATTTAAATGTTACCCCCTCCCTCAGTGAACATATAGGTGCAATCCTACTTTATGGAGACGATTTCTGAGGGCGAAGACCAGGCGCGCACTTTAAGAGCAGCGAATAAACCATTTAGGCCAGGGGTTCCCAAACTCGGTCCTCAAGGCACCCTAAAAGCACAGGTTTTAAGGATATCCATGCTTAACCACAGGTGACTTAGGGCCTGATTCAGAAAGGAACACAGTTGCTAATACGCACGCAATTGGCCGATTGTTGCGTTCTGTGCTTGAATCGCAGTGCGCGTGCACAAACTGGCCACTGCAATCAGGACTCGCAGTTACTACGCAGACCCATCACAGAGTGATTGACACAAAGTGCCGTTTGGGGGTGGTGACAGGGTGATGGTGGGGGAAACTCAGGCGTGCCAGCCTGAGGTCTCATAGCGAGCGTGGAAGTTAGCAAATTTTGAGTAAGGTCAGAGCCTGTGTAAGTGTGTGTGAGGATGTGATGGTACTCCATGTTACTGATGGTCTCTCAGTCTTGTGTAATCACTGCATGTGATATGGTTAGTAATTCCTGAGTAAGGTCAGAGCCTGTGTAAGTGTGTGTGAGGCTGTGATGGTACTCCATGTTACTGATGGTTTCTCAGTCTTGTGTAGTCACTGCGTGTGATGAGGTTAGTAATTCCTGAGTAAGGTCAGAGCCTGTGTAAGTGTGTGTGAGGCTGTGATGGTACTCCATGTTACTGATGGTTTCTCAGTCTTGTGTAGTCACTGCGTGTGATGAGGTTAGTAATTCCTGAGTAAGGTTAGAGCATGTGTAAGTGTGTGTGAGGCTGTGATGGTACTCCATGTTACTGATGGTATCTCAGTCTTGTGTAATCACTGTGTGTGATGAGGTTAGTAATTCCTGAGTAAGGTCAGAGCCTGTGTAAGTGTGTGTGAGGATGTGATGGTACTCCATGTTACTGATGGTCTCTCAGTCTTGTGTAATCACGGTGTGTGATGAGGTTAGTAATTTCTGAGTAAGGTCAGAGCCTGTGTAAGTGTGTGTGAGGCTGTGATGGTACTCCATGTTACTGATGGTCTCTCAGTCTTGTGTAATCACTGCGTGTGATGAGGTTAGTAATTCCTGAATAAGGTCAGAGCCTGTGTAAGTGTGTGTGAGGATGTGATGGTACTCCATGTTACTGATGGTTTCTCAGTCTTGTGTAATCACTGCGTGTGATGAGGTTAGTAATTCCTGAGTAAGGTCAGAGCCTGTGTAAGTGTGTGTGAGGCTGTGATGGTACTCCATGTTACTGATGGTCTCTCAGTCTTGTGTAATCACTGTGTGTGATGAGGTTAGTAATTTCTGAGTAAGGTCAGAGCCTGTGTAAGTGTGTGTGAGGCTGTGATGGTACTCCATGTTACTGATGGTCTCTCAGTCTTGTGTAATCACTGCGTGTGATGAGGTTAGTAATTCCTGAGTAAGGTCAGAGCCTGTGTAAGTGTGTGTGAGGCTGTGATGGTACTCCATGTTACTGATGGTCTCTCAGTCTTGTGTAATCACGGTGTGTGATGAGGTTAGTAATTCCTGAGTAAGGTTAGATCCTGTGTAAGTGTGTGTGAGGCTGTGATGGTACTCCATGTTACTGATGGTCTCTCAGTCTTGTGTAATCACTGCGTGTGATGAGGTTAGTAATTCCTGAGTAAGGTCAGAGCCTGTGTAAGTGTGTGTGAGGATGTGATGGTACTCCATGTTACTGATGGTTTCTCAGTCTTGTGTAATCACTGCGTGTGATGAGGTTAGTAATTCCTGAGTAAGGTCAGAGCCTGTGAAAGTGTGTGTGAGGCTGTGATGGTACTCCATGTTACTGATGGTCTCTCAGTCTTGTGTAATCACTGTGTGTGATGAGGTTAGTAATTTCTGTGTAAGGTGAGAGCCTGTGTAAGTGTGTGTGAGGCTGTCATGGTACTCCATGTTACTGATGGTCTCTCAGTCTTGTGTAATCACTGCGTGTGATGAGGTTAGTAATTCCTGAGTAAGGTCAGAGCCTGTGTAAGTGTGTGTGATGCTGTGATGGTACTCCATGTTACTGATGGTCTCTCAGTCTTGTGTAATCACGGTGTGTGATGAGGTTAGTAATTCCTGAGTAAGGTTAGATCCTGTGTAAGTGTGTGTGAGGCTGTGATGGTACTCCATGTTACTGATGGTCTCTCAGTCTTGTGTAATCACGGTGTGTGATGAGGTTAGTAATTCCTGAGTAAGGTTAGATCCAGTGTAAGTGTGTGTGAGGCTGTGATGGTACTCCATGTTACTGATGGTCTCTCAGTCTTGTGTAATCACGGTGTGTGATGAGGTTAGTAATTCCTGAGTAAGGTTAGATCCTGTGTATGTGTGTGTGAGGCTGTGATGGTACTCCATGTTACTGATGGTCTCTCAGTCTTGTGTAATCACGGTGTGTGATGAGGTTAGTAATTCCTGAGTAAGGTCAGAGCCTGTGTAAGTGTGTGTGAGGATGTGATGGTACTCCATGTTACTGATGGTCTCTCAGTCTTGTGTAATCACTGCGTGTGATGAGGTTAGTAATTCCTGAGTAAGGTCAGAGCCTGTGTAAGTGTGTGTGAGGCTGTGATGGTACTCCATGTTACTGATGGTGTCTCAGTCTTGTGTAGTCACTGTGTGTGATGAGGTTAGTAATTCCTGAGTAAGGTCAGAGCCTGTGTAAGTGTGTGTGTGAGGCTGTGATGGTACTCCATGTTACTGATGGTCTCTCAGTCTTGTGTAATCACGGTGTGTGATGAGGTTAGTAATTCCTGAGTAAGGTTAGATCCTGTGTAAGTGTGTGTGAGGCTGTGATGGTACTCCATGTTACTGATGGTGTCTCAGTCTTGTGTAGTCACTGCATGTGATGAGGTTAGTAATTCCTGAGTAAGGTCAGAGCCTGTGTAAGTGTGTGTGAGGCTGCGATGGTGCTCGATTGTACCGATGTTTTTACAGTCATGCTAAACATTAGGGATGTGTATAAGGTAAAGTGGGCGTCCTTATGTAGTGCTGCAGCAGCATTGCGTCAGCAGTGAATTAGCATACTATGGCAGTTGAACTGCCTTTGTAATCGCTATTGCATTCACAGTTGTGTTCTGTAATGAATCAGGTGCCTTAATTAGCACCTTTGATTTAACCACCTGTGCTTAACTATAGATATCCCTAAAACCTGAACTGTTGGGGTACCTTGAGAACAGCGTCTGGGTACCCCTAAACTAGGCGCATCATTGCAAAACCATGGAGTTTTCTCATATGTATGTGTGAAAACCTTCTCTTTATGTAACTAGTGCCTCACGAAAGACTAACATATGTTACACTTGACCTTATATCCTGAACTGACACTTGCGAATAGCATAGAGCTAATGGTATCGGTAGACATAACATTATTTATTCAATACCCAGGTATAGATTGTCTTGTTCTTTAAAATTTTACAAGGAAACAAACTCTTGTACTGTAGTAGTATACTGATATTAGCTGAAGATATATTGCTGTCAGATTTTGATGTACTTCAGTCCTTACAAAATTTGGAATCTGATCCTGAGTTGGGAACAAAGCAAACAAGAGCCAGTAACTTTGCACCATAGCTGTCTTTATAATGGGGGCAAGGTGTGCGGTGTACATGGTTTATCCAGGGGGGCCCCACACCGCACACCATGCACCCATAGTTAATAATATACTTATCTCTCTGCAGATTCCGAAGTGCTGCTCAGGAGCGCCAGACCGGCGCTGCAGAGCAGCAAACACTCACTGGGAAAATGGTGGCTGCGGTCATTTTCCCAGTGATCTGCGCATGCGCAGAAAAGATGTCCCTGGGAAATTAGGCATGGGCACCATTTTCCCGGAGACCCGCACATGCGCAGTAGATTCTGGCATCAAGCCTGAATCTACCGCGCTCAGTGCGCTGACAGAAGGGTGCCCAAATGGATGCTGCACATGGGCATCCTCCTCCTCTCTTAAAATGCCCCTGCTTTCCACCGTGATAAAATCATGCTGCACTGCAGGTGGGGCCAGTTCATGCCTAATTTTTTTGCTAAGCTATAATTGATTATAGCACCTCTAGTGGAATAAAATGTATAATACACAGAAAACGTTAAAGCACTATGGGGCCAATTTATTAAGGTGGTTTTTCATATATTTATGCAGAAACTACAGGGAGGAGGAGGAATAGGGGGAGACTGAAGAGGAGGAGGATAGAGGGAGAGAGGAGGAATAGGGGGAGACTGAAGAGGAGCAGGATAGAGGATGATAGAGGGAGATAGAGGATGAGGAATAAGGGGAGACTGAAGAGGAGGAGGATAGAGGGAGAGAGGAGGAACAGGTGGAGACTGAAGAGGAGGATGATAGAGGATGATAGAGGAAGAGAGAGGAGGAGGAATAGGGGGAGACTGAAGAGGAGGAGGATAGAGGGAGAGAGGAGGAGGAATAGGGGGAGACTGAAGAGGAGGATGATAGAGGATGATAGAGGGAGAGAGAGGAGGAATAGGGGGAGACTGAAGAGGAGGAGGAGATGGGAGAGAGAAGGAGGGATAATAGGGGGAGACTGAAGAAGAGGAGGATAGAGGGAGAGAGGAGGAGGAGGAGGAATAGGGGGAGACTGAAGAGGAGTAGGATAGAGGGAGAGAGTAGGAGGAGGAATAGTGGAAGACTGAAGAGGAGGAGGATGGAAGGAGAGAGAAGGAGGAGGAATAGGGGGAGACTGAAAAGGAGTAGGATAGAGGGAGAGAGGAGGAGGAGGAGGAGGAATAGGGGGAGACTGAAGAGGAGGAGGATAGAGGGAGAGAGGAGGAGGAGGAATAGGGGCAGACTGAAGAGGAGGAGGATAGAGAAAGAGAGGAGGAGGAATAGGGGGAGACTGAAGAGGAGGAGGATAGAGAAAGAGAGGAGGAGGAATAGGGGGAGACTGAAGAGGAGGAGGATAGAGGGAGAGAGAGGAGGAGTAAAAAGGGGATACTAAAGAGGAGGAGGATAGAGGGAGAGAGAGGATGAGGAATAGGGGGAGACTGAAGAGGAGGAGGATAGAGGGAGAGAGAGGATGAGGAATAGGGGGAGACTGAAGAGGAGGAGGATAGAGGGAGAGAGGAGGAACAGGTGGAGACTGAAGAGGAGGATGATAGAGGATGATAGAGGGAGAGAGAGGAGGAGGAATAGGGGGAGACTGAAGAGGAGGAGGATAGAGGGAGAGAGAGGAGGAGGAATAGGGGGAGACTGAAGAGGAGGATGATAGAGGATGATAGAGGGAGAGAGAGGAGGAGGAATAGGGGGAGACTGAAGAGGAGGAGGATAGAGGGAGAGAGGAGGAGGAATAATAGGAGACTGAAGAGGAGGATAGAGCAAGAGAGGAGGAGGAGGAATAGGGGCAGCCCAAAGAGGAGGAGGATAGAAGGAGAGAGGAGGAGGAGGAATAGGGTATGACTGAAGAGGAGGAGGATAGAGGGAGAGAGAAGGAGGAGGAATAGGGGGCGACTGAAGAGGAGGAGGATAGAGGGAGAGATAAGGAGGAGGAATAGGGGGAGACTGAAGAGGAAGAGGATTTGGGAGAGGAGGAGGAATATGGGGAGACTGAAGAGGAGGATAGAGGGAGAGCGAAGGAGGAGGAATAGGGGGAGAATGAAGAGGAGGAAGATAGAGGGAGAGTGAAGGAGGAGGAATAGGGGGAGAGTGAAGAGGAGGAGGATGGAGGGAGAGAGAAGGAGGAGGAATAGGAGGAGACTGAAGAGGAGGATAGAGGGAGAGAGGAGGAGGAATAGGGGGAGACTGAAGAGGAGTAGGACAGAGGGAGAGAGTAAGAGGATGAATAAGGGTAGACTGAAGTGGAGGAGCATAGAGGGAGAGAGGAGGAGGAATAGGGGGAGACTGAAGAGGAGGATAGATGGAGAGAGGAGGAGGAGGAATAGGGGGAGACTGAAGAGGAGGATAGAGGGAGAGAGAAGGTGGAGGAATATGGGGAGACTGAAGAGGAGGATAGAGGGAGAGAGAAGGAGAAGGAGGAATAGGGGGAGACTGAAGAGGAGGAGGATAGATGCAGAGAGGAGGAGGAGGAATAGGGGGAGACTGAAGAGGAGGATAGAAGGAGAGAGGAGTAGGAATAGGGGGAGACGGAAGAGGAGGATAGAGGGAGAGAGGAGGAGGAATAGGGGGAGACTGAAGAGGAGGAGGATAGAGGGAGAGAGTGGAGGAGGAATAGGGGGAGACTCAAGAGGAGGAGGATAGAGGGAGAGAGGAGGAATAGGGGGAGACTGAAGAGGAGGAGGGTAGAGGGAGAGAGAGGAGGAGGATAGAGCGAGAGAGAGGAGGAGGAATAGGGGAGACTGAAGAGGAGGAATAGGGGGAGACTGAAGAGGAGGCGGACAGAGGGAGAGAGGAGGAGGAATATAGGGAGACTGAAGAGGAGGCGGACAGAGGGAGAGGGGAGGAGGAATATGGGGAGACTGAAGAGGAGGATGATAGAGGGAGAGAGAGGAGGAGGAATAGGGGGAGACTGAAGAGGAGGAGGATAGATGGAGAGGAGGAGGAAAAGGGGGAGACTGAAGTGGAGGAGCATAGAGGGAGAGAGGAGGAGGAATAGGGGGAGACTGAAGAGGAGGATAGATGGAGAGAGGAGGAGGAGGAATAGGGGGAGACTGAAGAGGAGGAGGATAGAGGGAGAGAGAAGGTGGAGGAATATGGGGAGACTGAAGAGGAGGATAGAGGGAGAGAGAAGGAGAAGGAGGAATAGGGGGAGACTGAAGAGGAGGAGGATAGATGCAGAGAGGAGGAGGAGGAATAGGGGGAGACTGAAGAGGAGGATAGAAGGAGAGTGGAGTAGGAATAGGGGGAGACGGAAGAGGAGGATAGAGGGAGAGAGGAGGAGGAATAGGGGGAGACTGAAGAGGAGGAGGAGGATAGAGGAAGAGAGTGGAGGAGGAATAGGGGGAGACTCAAGAGGAGGAGGATAGAGGGAGAGAGGAGGAATAGGGGGAGACTGAAGAGGAGGAGGGTAGAGGGAGAGAGAGGAGGAGGATAGAGCGAGAGAGAGGAGGAGGAATAGGGGAGACTGAAGAGGAGGAATAGGGGGAGACTGAAGAGGAGGCGGACAGAGGGAGAGAGGAGGAGGAATATAGGGAGACTGAAGAGGAGGCGGACAGAGGGAGAGAGGAGGAGGAATATGGGGAGACTGAAGAGGAGGATGATAGAGGGAGAGAGAGGAGGAGGAATAGTGGGAGACTGAAGAGGAGGAGGATAGAGGGAGAGGAGGAGGAAAAGGGGGAGACTGAAGAGGAGGAGGATAGAGGGAGAGAGAGGAGGAGGAATAGGGGGAGACTGAAGAGGAGGCGGACAGAGGGAGAGAGGAGGAGGAATATGGGGAGACTGAAGAGGAGGATGATAGAGGGAGAGAGAGGAGGAGGAATAGGGGGAGACTGAAGAGGAGGAGGATAGAGGGAGAGGAGGAGGAAAAGGGGGAGACTGAAGAGGAGGAGGATAGAGGGAGAGAGGAGGAGGAATAGGGGGAGACTGAAGAGGAGGAGGATAGAGGGAGAGAGGAGGAGTAGGAGGAATTTGAGGGGATGGGAGAGAGGAGGAACAGAGGGAGATGGAAGAAAGGAAAAATAGGGGGAGACAGAAGAGAAATAGGGAGAGATAGGAGGGGAAGAATGGAGAGAGAAGAGAAATATCGGAGATGGAAGAAGAGGAGGAGATGGGAGAGGAGGAATTTGAGATGAGAGGTGAGAGAGCGGAAGTATATAGGGAGACAGGAGAAACGGAAGGTAGATAGGAGAGGGAGATAAAGGAGTAATAGGGGATACGGGAGTGAGAGGAGTAGTAGATGAGAGAGAGAGAGGAGTAATAGGGGTAGGAGAGAGAGAGAGGTAATAGGGGTAGATGGGAGAGAGAAGGGAGGAATATGGGGGAGACAGGAGAGAGAGTAAGAAAGAATAAGGGTAAACAGGAGAGGAAGAGGAGGGTGAATGGTGGAGATGGCAGATAGATACCTCAAGGAGTTTTGGAATGTGTAGAGAAGATCTTGCCCAATCACTGTATGGAGTTTGGGTGTAAAAGCCATGTCCTGCTACACTGAAGCTGGGTCTAAGTGCTACATGAAACCCAGAAGTGGGACTCTTCTAGATGATGCACGTTTCGCCTTCCAGTCAGTATGTTTGCAATGTGACATCATAATAATGTCAATTTGCTTCCTCTGAACAGCGACACAGCCATGCACCTGTCAGAGAAGTCTGTCGGGGGATTGAACGACGGTGACTCACTATCACTGACTGCGATGGTCACACACGTTGGGCCACAGCACGGTGGTGCCCTCCTCGGCTTGGCGACCTACAGTATTCAACTGCGTACCCCGTGTAATGGAAGGGGCAATACCTGGGTGGGGCAGATGTCAAAGCTGCAGAGATTTCAGGGATGTATCTTAGCTAAAATCTAAACAGCTGTGTAAAAATAAAGCTGTCCAGCTACTGTGGGCTGCATGCAAAAACAAATAAATGTATTTGCACCCCTTGCACTCAACATGGTTTGTCCAATGTACAAAGCTACTACGTATCTAGTTTATGTCTGCAGTTAAATAAATTGCAACCAGTAAACATTTATATATTATCGTGTTACCGTCTAATAAATGTTCTTAAAATATAACATGACTTAAAATTTCTAAAATAAAAGATACGGACAACAGTGTTGGCGTTTAAAATGTTTTGTCAATTTTATTGTTGACAAGTATTACACTTTTTGACTATATTAATGATAATGGTGGTGGCACAAAAAGAATACACAGGACATCAAACAATCAAACAGACACACATGAGCCAAGCTTTGGTGATCAACTTTCCTTTACCACAACCACCCATTCAGGATAATTGCCTGTCGCCTTACTCCACTTCAAGGACAGCACACTAACTAAGCCTAAAACTATTAACTAACTCAAACTGCCGTTCTTTTCCGCCAGGCGAGGCCTAAACCGACGCAGAAGTCAAGAGCCGTGCGCAGACCTTAATTATTACCCATAAAAATGCAGCACTAAAACCCGAGGCACACCATAAGCTCGTACAGCTGCCACCAACCTATCAAGAAAAGAATCCCAGCACATCTAAAACCCAACCACCTAATCAAATGCACCTGAGAGAACACACTAGAATCTGATGCTATTGAGGATTGAGCAGCCCCCCCCCAAAAAAATAATTTAGGAATGCCCTAATACCCAGATCGGCTTGCCATCGATTCCAAATGAAACACGTCAAAAGTGAGGTCAATCCATAATGAAAAACACAGCCAACCACTACACACAATACAACAAAGGGCAGGGGGAGGGGATTTTGGGGGACAAGACGAGGTAGCCAACCGTGCTTGAGGCAAAAAACATAAAACCCCCCTGGGTAAACTAACAATCGGCCCCCGGGAAAATATTTTTTAAAAAATTCCTCATAGACTCCTGCAGTATGTTGGCAAGTGGTTAAGCCTCTGGTGAGCTACGTTGGAGCAAACACAGATAAACCCAGACAAATGTAGTGATGAAAAGCAGCAGAAAGCCACTGACCAAGGGATTGAATCTCTCCGTCGGCTAAGCCCGTGGAAACCGCAGATATATCAGCCCCAATCCAAAATGAGTGAGTACCGAACTCACCCAGCGCCAGACCTAAAGATGCCAAGCAACGCTTCAAGACTGTATAAAACTGGTATTTTGTAACCTGAGACCCATCTGCATGCATCAACCATGCCCTGGACCTCGAACTTGCATGAAGGCTTGCGGAAAACGCCACTGAACACACCTCAGGGATGAGACAAGGTTGAAGGGAAAGCCAACGCCCTCTACCAGCCTTGTCAGTCTTGGAACACCGTATGTGGCATACAGTGGCGTAACTAGGGTATTTGGAGCCCAGGGCAAATTTGAAAAAGGAGCCCCCCCCCAACATCCCGATATGTGCGCGCGGCGGAAAAAAATGGGCGTGGTCACTTAAAAATGGGGCGTGTCAACATGACACACCCCTTTATTTTCACGCTGAACATTCCTATCCATATGCACCTTAACCCCAGTAGTACCCCTTATACAGTACCCCCTGTATGCAGTTGTGGTCCCTCTTATGCAGGCCCATAGAAGTGCCCCTTATACAGTATCCCCAGTAGTGGTCCCCCTTATACAGCCCCCAATTAGTTCCCCTTACTCAGTGCCCCCAGTAGTGGTCCCACCAAATGCAGTGCCCTATGTAGTGTTCCCCCTTATGCAGTGCCCCCAGTAGCAGTCCCCACAATGCAGTGCACCCAGTAGTGGTATCCCCTTATGCAGTGCCCTTTATATAGTGCCCCAAGTAGTAGTACACCCCCTATGCAGTGCCCTTTATATAGTGCCCCCAGCAGTAGTCCCCCCATGCAGGTTTCCCAGTAGTGGTCCCCCTTATGCAGGCACCCAGTAGTGATCCCCCTTATCTAGTGCCCCCTGTAGTGGTCCCCGCAGTGCCCATAGCAGTAAGCCCATTATATAGTGCCCCCAGCAGTAGTCCCCCCCTCCCATGCAGTGCCCCCAGTAGTGGTCCCCCTGATGCAGGCTCCCTGTAGTGACCCCCCCTATCCAGTGGTCTCTGTAGTGGTCCTTCCTGTTATTGCCCCCTGTTGTGGTCCCCCCAGTGCAGTGCCCCTAGTAGTAGGCCCCTTTTATAATGCCCCCAGTAGTAGTTTCCCCCCCCAAGTAGTGGTCTCCAGTTGAGGTTCCCCCTCCCGATTAAGTGCCCCCTGTAATAGCCCCCCCATAGAGGTCCTCCTAATAATGGTGCCCCCTGTAATAGCCCCCCCAGTAGAGGTCCTCCCAATAATGGTGCCCCAGTAATAGCCCCCCCACCCGTTGTGCCCCCACCCCAGTAGAGGTCCCCCCAGCGGAAGCCACCCCCGTTGTGCCCCCAGTAGTGCTGACAGGTTTTTAAAAATATATATATAAAAACATACTTACCTGAATCCACGCTTCTGCTGCTGCTCCTCCAGTCCGCGACGCCGCTCCCGCCGCCGCCACCCGCCAGTCCTCCCGGGCTGGCGCGCTCAGCATAATGGGACAGACATCATGACGTCTGTCCCATTACCCACTGCAGGAGCCGGACGGAAGTCCGGCTCTTGCAGTGGGTGCTGCAGCAGTCAATGAGAGTCTATCTGACTCTCATCGGCTGCTGTTTAACACACACATCGCCGCCAGCGCTGGCGGCAATGCGTGTGTTTTGCACAGCCTGACCCTGCCTCCTGGTGCTATTGGGCAAGCGCTCAGGGGGAGGGAACAGGCTCAGGTGTGCAGCACAGGACCGGCGCTGGAAGCCTAGCGCCGGTCGTGTGTAAATGTGTAGCGCTGACCGCACTCTGGGCCTGATTCAGAGCCGCTCATAAGCGGCCGCTCGTTCGCTCAGAGCGAAGTTTGCTATGTTTGCAGTTGGGCAAACATCGCATGCGTACGGATCGTTATATGCATGCGCGAACCAGTCAGTGCAGTCAAAATTCATGTGCTCGCAAAATAGCGAATGCCTGATAATTTGAGTGACAGAAAGAGGCGTATGTGGGTGGTAACAGGGGAAGGTGCTTGAAAACGGGGAGTGGAGATCCGAACGCAGGCGTGCTTAAAGGTTAAAACGGGCATTTTATTGGTGTGCATAATTAAAACAGCAGCGTCATTGACCACTTCACTGGGTTATTTTATAGTCAGAACTGCTCGCAAAATTGTGGTAGGAAAAACCAACCCCAAGAATAGCGAGCAGTTCATACCCTGGTCGATGTACTCGATTAACCTAATAAATAGCGGACATGACGTAGGATGCGAGCGGCCAGGGGGCGTATCTTTTCAAAAAACAACCGCAAGTTTGGTTCACTCGTTCAGACCTAGAGGCGTGAACAGACCGCAAAGAGCGAACGGTTGATTTGAATAGCCACCCCTATTTTCTGGACGAGTGAGCGCTAATTGCGTCCGGCTCTGAATCAGGCCCTCATTGCGGTCGGCGCTACACTGGTGGCTAACTTGGGCGGGCTGGACCGTGGCCGGCGGTGCCTCCCCGCGCCGCTGGTCCCACGGCGCCCAGGGCACGCACCATGCCCGACCCCCCCTAGTTACGCCACTGGTGGCATAGCACGGTGTCTGGTTGCACAATCACGTCAGCAGCGGTAAGAGGGGGATAAGCCCTCTTGGAGGGAGCAACCAACTCGCAGATCCGAAATGCACCATGAAACGCCATGGCGAAGCCTAACTGAAAAACCAAACTTTCAAATGCAGAAAAACAAACGGAGGGGTCCGCAGCCAACAATTGGGGCAACAGGGAGCTATCAGTGTGGCGACTATAGTCCACTGCAGCAGGGGCTGATCTGCACCAACCCCTCAAAGCCATTGACACTAAGAAGGACCTTGAGGGGTCATGCCTGTCATACAAAGCGGAGAAATACGACACCCTGGTTATAATACGCTGCACTTCTGCAAGTGAGCGACCTTTTACAATTCCCAGACAAAAGCCAACATGATTTGCCGTGAGCTCTTACCTGCCTGAACCACCAAGACCCGAAAACTCCCCCATTTCTACCAACCTGCCTGATAACAACGCAATGTCCTGGGGGCAATGGCACGCCATGCTAATTCCTCCATGCCGGTTTGATGATTTGCCAAACATAAGGAGGACACGGATTACCAGCTAGCTCAGCCTGAGGAACCAACTCCCTAAACCGAGGCCAGTTGAACTGCGTCAGCGCATCCGCAACCCCATTTTGTACCCCAGGAAGATGCCTGGCCACAAAATGGATGTTAAGCATGAGGCAACATAAAATGAGTCTTGTTAGCAAATGAACAACTGGCAGAAAAGAAACACAGACGATTGATCGCATGCACAACGCCCAGGTTGTCGCACCAAAAAACAATGCTAGTGTTACGCAAACTATCTCCCCATAGCTCTAAAGTGACTATGATGGGAAACAGTTCCAGCAATAGAATGTTTTTTGTCAAACCGTCAGCAGTCCAACCCATAGGCCAAGGTGTGGTGATCCATGAGCCATTGAGAAATGCGCCAAAGCCAGAAGCTCCAGTGGCATCCATAAAGAGCTGGAGCTGCGGGCTACTGCAGGACAGGGAGGGCCAAATACAAACGCCGTTGAAATGGGAAAGGAATATGTTCCAAACCCGAAGGCCACGCTTGACTTCAGCCGACAGACGCACAAAATAATGGGGGCGGAGAATGCCGACGATGGACCTCTCCAATTTCCTGCAGAAAATCCTCCCCATTGGGACGACCCTGCAGGCAAAATGGAACAGGCCCAACATGGACTGCACCTGGCACTGGGTGAGTTTTCCCACGCCCAACGCTACCACTATCGCCCCGCACAACTTATCCATCTTGACTTGGGGTAAGCGGCAGCAACGCGCCAAGGTATCGATCATGATACCCAGGAAGGAGAGCCGCGTTGCAGGCCCTTACATTTTTCTGATCGTAACAGGGACCCCGAAAAAGGCAAACGACTGCATTGAACGGAGGAGGTTCTTGCAGTGCAAGGAATCAGCTGGGCCAATGCACAGGAAATGGTTGAGGTAGTGAGCCACCTTGACCTCTCCTGTGCCGGCAACAACACACCAATGCAGGAATGTGCTGAAACGCTCAAAAATGTGCATGATGTGGAACAGCCCATAGGCAAGAATTTGTCTATGTAAAAACAGTCCTGCAAGCAAAAACCCATGATTCTAAAAGGTGCAGGGGTAAAAGGCAGAAGGCAGACTCCACATCAGTCTTAGCCAACAAGAATCCAGTTCCAGACTCTCGTACCAAGTCCAATGCTTGATATTGCACAAGACAATTCTGGGGGAATAGCATCATTGACCGAAGAACCGCACTGGTAATTCAAATGCTGAATCAGCCTGAATTTTCCAGGCTCTTTCTTGGGGACGATGCCCACTGGAGAAAGGACCAGGTCCATTAACGGAGGTGTGGAAAAATGGTCAGCCATCCTACCGAGCTCCACCTTCTTCTGGACCTTGTCACGAACTACACGTGGAAGCTCTAATGCAGATTTCACATTTTTCGTGGAACCTATGGGAAAAGACCCAAAAATCGGAAGAAGAAAATCATTGTGAAAACCCCAAAACAAAAATTCAGCTACATCCCATGTGCGGTTATAACTTCAACAAACGTAACATTTGACCTAGACGCACTAGGGGAAGTTGCCTTACTAAGACCCTCCCCCTGCTGCAGGGTGGCTGGTAGAGGGTCAGGCCTTGGCACGGAAGCAATCCTTTGAGGGTTGAGGGCCCCCACATTGCAGGCAGGTGTGCCAGAACCTGCAATGGTTACCAGTCGGACAACTGGAACCGATGAAGGCATAACACCTCCCTGGGTAGGGCGAGGCAGGGGCCCCCCCGAAAAGGAGGTTGTAAACGCCGAGGAGCAGGGACCGCGGGAATGTGGACTGGCTGTGTTACGTCCAGCCAAACCTCTACATCCTTGCAGCCAAAATCAATAACTGAGGTTCCCTACTGTTTGCGTCGGAACTCCTCATTATAGATTTGCCAGGAAGAGTTATTCACGGAGCATAACATTGAATGCATCAAATTAAGGTATCTAATGATATTCAGATGCTCCTGAGGGCAGGATTTTAGGGAATCGGTATGTTATATTTGAATCGGTTCAAATCCCGGCAGCGCCAGCCCGACGTGGAAGGAAATCCCGATCGTCCTAAAGGTAAGTATTACCTAACCTAATCTACCCCCTAACCCTCCTTTAGGGTGCCTAACCCTAACCTCCCCCCCGCTGTGCCTAACCCTAACCTCCCCCCCTTTCCCCGCCGTCTAAACCCGGGGGGGTGCCTAACCCTAAGTTCCCTCTGGGGGTGCCTAACTCTACCTGCCCTAGCCTAAACCTATTCTCCAGGGGGGCTGGCTAACCCTAAGTCCCCCCCCCGGAATCCTAAACCTAACCCCCCCCCCCCGCGGCTGTCCGCGATCGGCGCCCGCATCCCTTCAATCGGGATGCCGGGCGCCGGTCTCCCGGTGCTGGGATTCTGTAGTGGAGATGCAGGCGGTCGGATTTTAGGTAGCACGCTGCAAATATAAAGAAACCCGCCTGCCAGTTGTGATAGGAGCAATAGGCCTCTTCACCCATCCTCCCTCGACGCTTAGCCACCCTAAACTCCTTTTTAGCTTTTGAGGTGAGGGTGAAAATGTTAACATACTTCCCTTTATCAATCTTGTCACGGACCCCACGACGTAGCCCTCACAGCACGGCCGTATTATCGCAGTGCACCAATCTACCCTTAGACGCCCCCAGTAAAGGCACTCTATCCTCGCTAGAGGAGCGGGACCAGCGCTAATGACATGACCATTTCCTGCCCCTATCTCCAGAGCTATCGGAATCAGAGTTAGAGGAAGAACATACGTGCCTGCTGTGCTTACGTGCAGGCTGAGCGGACTCACCCAGAAAACCAGAACGGGCACCATCATCCAACACGCGACCCTCTGCAGCTGTCTCGTCCGCCATAACTGATGGAGTGCCGGTGGGATCATCATCAATACCAGAAGACATGGGAGCAGCAGAAGACACCGCAAGCATAGGGGTAACAGGCGGAGGAGGCACAGGGGTCTGAAGACCCAGAGCGGAAAGAACTTGTCCAGTCAAAGGGGGCAGTTGCGCTAGCACAGGGGGAAGCAGCGGAGATGCAGCACCTGCGAACGACAGGTCTCCTAAGGATACTGCCACGGATGGTTGTGAAGCTAGCAAAGGGGTCAATGCGCCGGCCAGAGATGACAGCGTACATAGGGCAGCAATCGCATCAGCAGGATCAAGGTGCGAGCTTGCCACAAGCGAAGGAGCAGGGGCATTCCACGCAGGTGTAATGACAGGAGGTGCACTGCACAGGTAGTACCCTGGAGCAGCAGAATAAAGAGCGCCGAGCTCTACACAGGGGAGACAGAATATCTGTCTGAGCAATAACCGGGGAAGTGACACCACGTCCCCGCGCACCCACGGGGGCTGGTCCAGACACGCCCAACGTGGGAGAGGAGGGCCCTTCACCGTGGGATCCATAAGCAACCACCTCGTTATGAAGAAGAGGTCGGCCTGCATTAACTGTCCGGGCAACCCCACCTGCCCTGGCCTGCAAAGAGGAGTAGCGCCCCACAGCCCCAATCAACAAGAGGCACCAGAGGCTGAGGAGGAGTCCCTCCTGTGCCTAGCATCCCCCACCTGCAATGCTGCAGATCCCTGGGGCACTTGAAAAGCTGCGGGGGGCTGGAAATCACGCCAAGGGCGGGTCACACCAGCACCCCCGAGCATGAAATGGTTGCCACGTCTCAAGGCTAAGCCACGTCCCCGCGAGGGGCCGGAGCAAGGGAGCGTGACCAGACCCTTCTGCAGTTGCCTCCGGGACACTGAGGACCCACAGAGTTAGCGGTTGTTGCCACCTCTGCTCCGCTGTCCCGCACATGCGCTGCCACCACCTGAGGCCTACCGCGCACAAGAGGGCAGCGGCCACGGCTATTGGGGGGCTTAACACGAGGCGGCAGCTACAGCTGACCGCCCCACGTTGGTGACAGGATATGTAAGTGATATTGATGCTGGAATGTTAGGAGCACAAATGTAGGGGGGTTAAAGGACATATTACTAATTGTCCAGATAAGTCAGGGAAACCTCTTAGCCTTGGAGGGGTGAGTGAGACCTTATTAGGGAATGTAAACAGCTCTATCTACAGCGTATGAACCCAGAGATACTGTTTCTCTCTATGGAGAGAGATAAACTGTCCCAAAAGTCTTTGGCAGAAGTCTCAGCACTATGGGAGTCCTGAGATCTCAAAGAATAGCATGGGTGACCCAAAAGATAAATCCCACCCAAATACTATTCAGAAGGGGGTTAGAGGTGTTGATTATTTATTCGGAGATGGTGGTACTGTACTATTCTAATTAGAAGAGCCAAACACTTGATAATGATGAGGTTCATGCTTCCCTCCTTTCCGGTTTTGGCTTTTGTTAGTCAAATGGCGTCTGGAGGGAAGCTGCTCAGCTGCGCCAGAGAGCGGTAAGGGTTAATTCATCACTCTGCCAATTTCAGGGCCTATGGTACAGCTAGCCAGGTTACACGTGCGCAGTGGAATGGGAAATTGACAATTGACCAAAAAAAACATTCAGTTACTGCGATCAGGACGCTCGCAAGCGGGTCGATGTTGCCCCACTGCGCATGCGCGAGACCCGGCTAGCGACGGGCTCTCCATTGCTCCAGGTCTCACACCAAAGAGGGCGTGCTGTCGATGTTGATTGACAGCACGCCCCCTTTGGTGGGCATGCCGGGGGCGTGGCTGCCAGACGGAGGCGTTCCCATGGGAACGCCTACCGTCTGAAGCCGGCCCCACTGACATCACTAGTGACTAGTGGTCAGTGGGAGTGATTTTGGCTCTGATAGAGCCAAAATCACTCCAGGGCTTGCGGCAGCGAGACCCTACCGCAGGAGGCTCGCTATAGCGAGCGTCCAACATCATGGACACTCGCTATAGCTGTGGGTGGTAACCCACAGCTATGCGAGCGTCCATAAGGCCGCTCCATTTTCATGTAGGAGGGCCCTGATTCAGAGCGAGCGCTCTGGTCAGAGCGTCCGGCTCTGAATCAGGCCCTCTGTACTAAACCTTGAAGAGAGATAAAGTGGATGGCGATAAAGTACCAACCAATCAGTTCTTAACTGTCATGTTACAGGCTGTGTTTAAAAAAAGACAGTTAGGAGCTGATTGGTTTTTACTTTATCTCTCTTCAGGGCTTAGGGCCTGATTCAGAGCCGGACGCTATTTGCGGACGGTCGTTCCAAAAAAGGGGCCGGCTATTTAAATTGAGCGCTCGCTCTTTGCGGTCTGTTGACGCCTCTATGTCTGAGCGAGCGAACGAAAAATGCGTTCGCTATTTTGTAAAGACGCCCCTTTGCCATTCGCATCACATGTCATCTCCGGTATTTATTAGATTAATCGGGAACATCGAAAGGCATCTGAACTGCTCGCAGTGCTTGTGGTAGGATTTACTTCCCGCTATCATTGCGAGCAGTTCAGGCTAAAAGACAACCAAGTGACGTGGTCGATGATGCTCCTTTACTAATTATGCACTCCCATTAAACGCCCTTTTGACCGTTAGGCACGCCTGCATTCGGATCTCCACGCCCCCGTTTTCAAGCACCTTCCCCTGTTACCACCCACAAACGGTACATTCTGTCAATCAAATTAGCAGCCCCTCGCTGTTTTGCGAGCGCACGATTTCCGACCGCAATGACTGGTTTGCGCATGCGCATTACAACCCATACGCACGCGCAGTTCTGCGAACATCGCTCAGAGCGAACGAGCGGCCGCTTACGAGCGGCTCTGAATCAGGCCCTTAGTACATAGACCCCTACTTCTGTAAAAGTACCCAGTAAAGGTATGATATCCATACTGTACTTGCCTGACCTTCTGGGATTCCCGGAACCCTCCAGAAAATTGGGTGCCACTCCCGGGCCCCCCGCAAGAGTAGGCAAGTCTCCCGGAATGGCCGCCGCCCCTGCGCCCGCCCGCACACAAATGTGGGCGGTATGGTGGGTTGATGACGCGATTTGGCGCTGAATTGCATCATCGTAGCCCCACCCCCTGCTTTACAATGCGGTAATAAAGGCGTTATAAAGCGGGGGGCGGGGCTACATAGACGGTATCGCGCCGGCACGCCTCAGCACCGCTCCCACTTAAGCCACCCCTGCACCACCTGCCGCACCAACTTGGCAGCCTTGTTCTGTTGGTAAGTATGATGATATCCCCGACCACAAATTTCCAGTGTTACCATTCGCCATGTTCGCACACCATAGGGCTGATTCGTATGTCCGTCCCATTCTGAGTTACACGGAACATGGCCGGATTTGTCTTTTAGCGAAATTGGGCATTTTGGGGCTGCAACAATACGAGGGTGTGTAACCAATAACCATCCTGTCTTGTGGCAATGTCATGGGAGTGTCCTGGGCGTGTACTGTAGCTAAACCGCCGAGTCGTGCGCACGTACAAGGGACGTCTGTTTCTGACAAGTCGCATTTATGTGAACACGTCTGAGTCTTGCCCACATCGGAACACTGCTTTCACACCCCCCATTCCTCCGCACATTAGTGTAGTTGCGATCAGAAATTGTATGACCCGCACCTTTTCGGGGCATGCGCAGTGCTAATTCACACAGAAGATACTTTTACGTACAGCTGCCCTGTGATTTCCGCTAGTCAGTGACACCGGCAATACTTCCCTCTCTACTCTCACACGCTCCTCTCTCAGTCCTCCCGCTGTCTCCTTGCCCTGAACACACTCTCTGTCACACGTCTCGGATGGATTATGGATGCAGCCCGTATTAGGGAGTTGGATAGACCTATGCCTGAGACGCGGAGTATAATGTGCCAGCGGTATTCACCAGGGAGACTCACAAGAAGGTATGGCCTTGGCTGTATCCGACACACAGGTCGCGGCCCTCAGGATAGGTTCCCTTATACAGGTGCTGGTAAACTCTGGATGAAGCTGAGAAGACGTATAGCTTAGTCGACAGGCCGGGTCACACCCAAACGGACTTAGACGGTACCAGGGAGCAGGCGTAAACAGGTCACAGGGGATAGTCGAAGTCAAAACCAGATATCAGATGCAGTACCAGGGATCAGGGGAAATAAGGGTCACAAACGAAGCCAAGGTCAGGAACAGGTAACGGGATATCACAGGAACGCTAGAGTCTGGTAAACGAGTCCATACTCTGGCACTGGAGTGCTCCCAGAGACTTCCTTAAATAAGCAGGGCTACCCCAGTCACTTCCTGTGACGTTGCTAAGTGCGTGTATATGGCCCTTTACATTTTAAGCTCCCTATGGTCGCGCGCGCCGCCTGCATCCATCAGGGGAAGGAGAGGCAGAGACCAGTGGGGAACGCCGGTGATGCACCACCCGCTGCCCCTCTGCAGACAAGCGCCGCCGTCCCCAGTAAGTGAGGGCCGGTGTCCGGCCTGCTGTGACTCTCAGACTGTTCCTCTAACTCCTGGAACTTCTCTCACTTCTCACCACAAAGGGATCCACTCCTGCGGAGAAGATGCTTTTGAAAAAGATACTGTTTTATCGAAATGCGTTGGGGAGGTGAGCAGGATCTATGCCCACTGGACCCCGATACGCGGTGGAGAGGAATTCCCTACTTGATACTTCATCTAATGAAGGTTGCGGATTGAGGCAAGATCTGTGCAGGGATTATTGTATGCATATTATCTACAGTATATTTATTTTCTGGTACAAATTTATCTAAGGGACAATGAGCCTGATTTATAATAGAACCCTATGCTGTTTTTCACGCCGTTGAGCGATTATCGGTGGTCTGCGAATGCATCGCAAGCCGCTTTGTGCGGTGAATTAATTTGCGATCGCGCTGACTGTAAGGATTCACTTGCCATTAATTGACAGGAAGAGACTTTCTGTGGCTGATTATGGGGAGTTCTGGCCAAAACGCAGGCGTGTCGGGACCTTTCCTTGGGCGTGTACTAGCTAGCATCTGCGATCTCGCACGCAGAGAACAAAACGCCAGCGTCTCAGTTACAGCGTCCATTCTGAGTGACAATAGAATCAATGTTTTGAGCATCTGCGTCCAATGCCGCATTTGTATGCGCCGTTGTAGGCTGCTGTGAGGGCTCAATACAAATTCCGCCAGCTGATGCATTAGCATAATTGCTAAGCGCCAAACTTTGCAAATGCGTTAGCGCCCAACGCTAAACAAGACCCAATGGCGATAGAGATTAACGTAATATGATATTGTATTTTCTATTACATATTATAAAATCAGCCTTATTGATTTTTTTATCAAAAGAATGCTGCTCTGTCGTATTTGTTTTATTTTTTCTACGATGGAAGAAACAAACTTTCATTAACGATTGGTGGAACTACCGGTATTTAATTGATACGATTGAGGTTCGAGAATACTGTCTTTTGTTTATTATGGTTTTATATGTACATTTGGGGCACAGGAGTACGTTGAAGAGGATACAATATATTTACGTGTTTAGAAGTGTACAGTACGTGTCGGCGGTTTTATTAGCATAGCAGCATAGTTTTTAGAAGTGCGCTGTTTTTCCTCTTTCACACATTATTTAACAAGTTCTAAAGAGGAGAAGTGGATGTTACCCATAGCAACCTAACCGCTTCTAGCTATCATTTTATAAAACGTACCAGGTAAATGATAGCTACAATCTGGTTGCTGTTGGCGACAGCTATCACTTATCCTCTTTAGAAGGTGTGATGAATTCCATCTCAGGGCCTGATTCAGAGCCGGACGCTATTTGCGGTCGTTCGTTCTGAAAAAAGGGTGGCTATTTAAATGAACTGTTCGCTCCTTGCGGTCTGTTGACGCCTCTATGTCTGAACGAGCGAACAAAACTTGTGGTCGTTTTTTTGGAAACTACGCCCACTGGCCGCTCGCATCCTACATCATGTCCGCTATTTATTAGATTAATCGAGTACATCGACCAGCGTATGAACTGCTCGCTATTTTTGTGGTTGGTTTTTCCTACCGCAATCTTGCGAGCAGTTCTGACTATAAAATAACCCAGTGACGTGGTCAATGACGCTGCTGTATTAATTATGCACACCCATAAAACGCCCGTTTTGTCCTTTCAGCACGCCTGCGTTCTGATTTCCACTCCCCGTTTTCAAGCACCTTCCCCTGTTACCACCCACATACGCCTCCTCCTGTCACTCAAAATAGCAGGCATTCGCTATTTAGCGAACAAACGATTTTCGGCCGCACTGACTGGTTCGCGCATGCGTATTATGATCCGTACGCATCCGCAGTTGGGCAAACATCGCTCGGAACGAACGAGCGGCCGCTTACGAGCGGCTCTGAATCAGGCCCTCAGTTCGGGTGTAGAAGATAAAAAAAACAAATAACTGTTCTTTTCCGTCTTTCCACAGATTTTGCTACTCAGGGGAATAGAAAAACCGCCCCGAGGTTCCCTAATTTGGAGACTTTAGTAACTTGTATTTCATGAATCATCTCTTCCTCGTTACTTGTGCTCTGACAGGAGCGGAGCTTTCACAGGCCGCAACTGTGTCTAATAATAGTGAGAAGTCACATATTGCGTTACACATTGTCACCCTGCCTTACACACGATGTGACACTTCACTAGGCGCTGGCTTCCCCAGACCGCAGGGCAAAGAGCAGAGATGAAAGTTTCTGAGTAAAACAAAAATCGCTCAGTGTGATATGTACATAGGTCCCGGACAGACCCTCAGCTGGTATTATGGGCCTGCAGGTCTCCTGCGAAAACATGCTAATGACTGCAATCGCCAAGCCATCGCACAACCAGCATAGAGATGCCCAATACTGCCCACTACCGCTATCTCACATCCGTAATACCTGGCAGTCCTGCTTATACAGTACATACACAAAAAGAGGAAAGTAGGGCTAGTTGTTGGGGCACACTTAGAAAAATATAATTAAAATGTAACTTTTATTAGGTATAAATTGATAAAATATAAGGTACCAGAATCCCCCAAGAAAAAGTAAAAACATGATAGATATAAGTAAATTTAATATGAATGGATCTGATTAGAATATAAGATCCTGAGGTGATCCGCTGGCGAAATATTTAACCATTAATCATCATTCCAATGGGTATGATATTTTTGGTCAAGAGAGATAGAGATGTTTAGCCATAGATTGGATAAACAAATAAGGGTATGGTTCTTGGTGCTCTGACAAACATCATTGGGGTCCCCAAATGTTCCTCTTTAATCTACAGCACCTGGTATTCCCTGGGGGTCTCCCTTCCAAGTACTAACCAGGCCTATAACCATTTGGCTTCCAAGATCAGACGAGATTGGGCATTTTACTGATGTATGGCTGTAGTAATAGTCATATGAGGAAAGGTAGATTGCCCCCACCTAGGTCAGAGCAGAAACACAACCAAGTAATAAATGTAGGACTAATACAATGAGAAGTCCATTTTTATTATAAAAATCGTGTACCAAAAAAGTTTACGCATGAGCATAATTTCATTGTTACACATAAAGGCCCTCATTCAGAGCCGCTCTTAAGCGGCCGCTCGTTCGTTCTGACCGATGTTCGCACATCTACGCATGCGTACGGATTTTAATACGCATGCACGAACCAGTCAGTGCGGCCAAAAATCGTTTGTTCGCTATATAGCGAATGCCTGCTATTTTGAGTGACAGAAGGAGGCGTATGTGGGTGGTAACAGGGGAAGGTGCTTGAAAACAGGGAGTGGAATTCGAACGCAGGCGTGCTTAAAGGTCAAAACGGGCATTTTAAGGGAGTGCATAATTAATACAGCAGCGTCATTGACAACGTCAGTTGTTTTTTTTTTACTCAGAACTGCTCGCAAAATAGCGGTTGAAAAAACCAACCACAAGAATAGCGAGCAGTTCATACGCTGATCGATGTACTCGATTAATCTAATAAATAGCGGACATGACGTATGGTGCAAGCGGCAAGGGGTCGTATTTTTAAAAATTACAACCGCAAGTTTTGCTCGCTCGTTCAGACTTAGAGGCGTGAACAGACCGCAATTAGCGAACAGTTCATTTGAATAGCCACCCCTTGTTTTAGAACGAACGACCGCAAATAGCGAGCGGCTCTGAATGAGGGCCATAATTTGTACATCAACATTGTCGAATAGATCGTACGGACAGATGAGTAATTTCTGATTTATGATTAGTGTAACAGGAAAGTGTAACGGATCGCCTTTTAGTCCTAGTAGGATATCCACAGTGATTATATGTAACGCATATGTACAAATAACATCTCCTATGTAACTCACTCTAAGTAATGATAATATATCGCAAGATAAATACTCTCAGTTGGTCAACGATATCAACATCTTATCACTGTAATAAAATTATTTGGTATGTATGAATCACAGATGATCTGTTATTAGTGTTAACAATGAGGTAATAAGATAAGGTTCACATACATTACACAAAAAAGCATGAGATTAGCTCCAGGATAATTCTGAAGCAAATACATATGATATATCACAAGTATCTTAAAGGGAACTTTATAGTCTCAATGTTTCAGTTTCTTCATGTACATCTATAGCAAAATAGTCCGCTTTTAGAATATACAATGAGCTAATAGAATAAAGTTCACATACATTACACAAAAATACGTAGAGTTAGCTCCAGGAAAGGCTCTGAAGCAGATATGTATCATATATTATAGATATCTTGAAGAGGAACCCTTTTATCTCAGTGTTTCAGTTTCCTCATATACATCCATAATAGGTGGTGGATTCATTTAATAAGGTACAGAAGAGAGAAAGTGAGGTTACAAAGCAGCAATTAGTATACTACTCATTAAGGAGAATGTGTGTCATATGCGATCACATGATATCATAATATCCATATATATCTGAATGATCTTATTTGAAAGTAATGATCACGTATGGTTGGTCCTTTGTGGATACTGTTGATTTAATTTGAGAAAACCCGCTCTGTGCAGAATCTTCCCCCTTTTTGTGCAGTCCTGCTTATACATTGGGAACATGATCATCGAGTAACATCTGCCTCTCACGCACAATTACAGCAGGTGTGACCTTACTCAGGAATTGCTAACCTCGTCGCACACAGTGAGTACACAAGCTGAGTATTCCGTCACAGTGGCTAATTTATGCACGCCCATGTACCAGCGTTAAAACAGACAGGAACATCTGCGTTTCTCTGACCACTCCCCCGTCACCACCCCCATACGCTGACCTCCCGTGACTCACTCTGCAATGGCTTTGTGTCTGCGTAGGTTATCTGTGATGAATCAGGCCCCATGTCAGGAGCAATAAGAGCAATAATTTGATTACATGTAGAATCATCCCATTACCTTAACATGTTTGCAATGATCCACAAAATGTGACCTATTGACATAGCAGAGTATAGCAGAGTGCACCTGGGCACGGGACCTATTAGTAGAGTATAGAGGAGTGAACCTGGGCACGTGACCTATTAGCAGAGTATAGCAGAGTGCACCTGGGCACGAGACCTATTATCAGAGTATAGCGGAGTGCACCTGGGCACGTGACCTATTATCAACGTATAGCAGAGTGCATCTGGGCATGTGACCTATTAGCAGAGTATAGCAGAGTGCACCTGGGCACGTGACCTATTATCAACGTAAAGCAGAGTGCACCTGGGCACGTGACCTATTAGCAGAGTATAGCGGAGTGCACCTGGGCATGTGCCCTATTAGCAGAGTATAGCTGAGTGCACCTGGGTATGTGACCTATTATCAAAGTATAGCAGAGTGCACCTGGGCATGTGACCTATTAGCAGAGTATAGCGGAGTGCACCTGGGCACGTGACCTATTAGCAGAGTATAGCGGAGTGCACCTGGGCACGTGACCTATTATCAACGTATAGCAGAGTGCACCTGGGCATGTGACCTATTAGCAGAGTATAGCAGAGTGCACCTGTGCACGTGACCTATTATCAGAGTATAGCGGAGTGCACCTGGGCACGTGACCTATTATCAATGTATAGCAGAGTGCACCTGGGCACGTGCCCTATTATCAGAGTATAACGGAGTGCACCTGGGCACGTGACCTATTAGCAGAGTATAGAGGAGTGAACCTGGGCACGTGACCTATTATCAGAGTATGGCGGAGTGCGCCTGGGCACATGACCTATTAGCAGAGTATAGCGGAGTGCACCTGGGCACGTGCCCTATTAGCAGAGTATAGCGGAGTGCACCTGGACACGTGACCTATTAGCAGAGTATAGCAAAGTGCACCTGGACACGTGACCTATTATCAGAGTATAGCGGAGTGCGCCTGGGCACATGACCTATTAGCAGAGTATAGCAGAGTGCACCTGGACACGTGACCTATTAGCAGAGTATAGCGTAGTGCACCTGGGCACGTGACCTATTATCAGAGTATAGCGGAGTGCGCCTGGACACGTGACCTATTAGCAGAGTATAGCGGAGTGCACCTGGACACGTGACCTATTATCAGAGTATGGCGGAGTGCGCCTGGGCACGTGACCTATTAGCAGAGTATAGCAGAGTGCACCTGGGCACGTGCCCTATTAGCAGAGTATAGCGGAGTGCACCAGGGTATGTGACCTATTAGCAGAGTATAGTAGAGTGTGCCTGGGCACGTGACCTATTATCAACGTATAGCAGAGTGCACCTGGGCATGTGACCTATTAGCAGAGTATAGCGGAGTGCACCTGGGCACGTGACCTATTAGCAGAGTATAGCAGAGTGCACCTGGGCACGTGACCTATTAGTAGAGTATAGCAGAGTGCACCTGGGCACGTGCCCTATTAGCAGAGTATAGCGGAGTGCACCTGGGTATGTGACCTATTAGCAGAGTATAGCGGAGTGCACCTGGGCACGTGACCTATTATCAACGTATAGCAGAGTGCACCGGGGCATGTGACCTATTAGCAGAGTATAGCGGAGTGCACCTGGGCACGTGACCTATTAGCAGAGTATAGCAGAGTGCACCTAGGCATGTGACCTATTAGCAGAGTATATCAGAGTGGACCTGGGCATGTGACCTATTAGCAGAGTATAGCGGAGTGCACCTGGGTATGTTACCTATTAGCAGAGTATAGTGGAGTGCGCCTGGGCACGTGACCTATTAGCAGAGTATAGCGGAGTGCACCTGGGCACGTGCCCTATTAGAAGAGTATAGCGGAGTGCACCTGGGCACGTGACCTATTAGCAGAGTATAGCGGAGTGCACCTGGGCACGTACCCTATTAGCAGAGTATACCGGAGTGCACCTGGGCATGTGACCTATTAGCAGAGTATAGCAGAGTGCACCTGGGCACGTGACCTATTAGCAGAGTATAGCAGAGTTCACCTGGGCACGTGCCCTATTAGCAGAGTATAGCAGAGTGCACCTGGGTATGTGACCTATTAGCAGAGTATAGTAGAGTGCGCCTGGGCACGTGACCTATTAGCAGAGTATAGCAGAGTGCACCTGGGCATGTGATCTATTATCAGAGTATGGCGGGGTGCGCCTGAGTACGTGACCTATTAGCAGAGTATAGCAGAGTGCACCTGGGCACGTGACCTATTAGCAGAGTATAGCGGAGTGCACCTGGACACGTGACCTATTAGCAGAGTATAGCAGAGTGCACTTGGGCACGTGACCTATTATTAGAGTATGGCGTGGTGCGCCTGGGCACTTGACCTATTAGCAGAGTATAGCGGAGTGCACCTGGACACGTGACCTATTAGCAGAGTATAGCGGAGTGCACCTGGACACGTGACCTATTAGCAGAGAATAGCAAAGTGCACCTGGGCACGTGGCCTATTATCAGAGTATAGCGGAGTGCGCCTGGGCACGTGACCTATTAGCAGAGTATAGCAGAGTGCACCTGGGCACGTGACCTATTAGCAGAGTATAGCAGAGTTCACCTGGGCACGTGCCCTATTAGCAGAGTATAGCAGAGTGCACCTGGGTATGTGACCTATTAGCAGAGTATAGTAGAGTGCGCCTGGGCACGTGACCTATTAGCAGAGTATAGCAGAGTGCACCTGGACACGTGACCTATTAGCAGAGTATAGCAAAGTGCACCTGGGCATGTGATCTATTATCAGAGTATGGCGGGGTGCGCCTGAGTACGTGACCTATTAGCAGAGTATAGCAGAGTGCACCTGGGCACGTGACCTATTAGCAGAGTATAGCGGAGTGCACCTGGACACGTGACCTATTAGCAGAGTATAGCAGAGTGCACTTGGGCACGTGACCTATTATTAGAGTATGGCGTGGTGCGCCTGGGCACTTGACCTATTAGCAGAGTATAGCGGAGTGCACCTGGACACGTGACCTATTAGCAGAGTATAGCGGAGTGCACCTGGACACGTGACCTATTAGCAGAGAATAGCAAAGTGCACCTGGGCACGTGGCCTATTATCAGAGTATAGCGGAGTGCGCCTGGGCACGTGACCTATTAGCAGAGTATAGCCGAGTGCACCTGGGCACGTGACCTATTAGCAGAGTATAGAGGAGAGAACCTGGGCACGTGACCTATTATCAGAGTATGGCGGAGTGCGCCTGGGCACGTGACCTATTAGCAGGGTACAGGAGAGTGCACCTGGGTATGTGACGTATTAGCAGAGTATAGCAGAGTGCACCTGGGCACGTGACCTATTAGCAGATTATAGCATAGTGCACCTGGGCACATGACCTATTAGCAGAGTATAGCATAGTGCCCCTGGGCACGTGACCTATTAGCAGAGTATAGCGGCGTGCACCTGGGTATGTGACCTATTAGCAGAGTATAGCAGAGTGCACATGGGCACGTGACCTATTAGCAGAGTATAGCAGAGTGCGTCTCGGCACGTGACCTATTAGCAAAGTCTAGAAGAGTGCTGAGTGCTCTTGGCATGCGACCTATTGGCAGGGTACAGGAGAGTGCAACTGGGCACGTGACCTATTAGCAGAGTATAGCATAGTGCACCTGGGCACGTGACCTATTAGCAGATTATAGTATAGTGCACCTGAGCACGTGACCTATTAGCAGAGTATAGCATAGTGCACCTGGCCTCGTGACCTATTAGCAGAGTATAGAGGAGTGCACCTGGACATGTGACCTATTAGCAGAGTACAGCAGAGTGCACCTGGGTACGTGACCTATTAGCAGAGTATAGCAGAGAGAACCTGGGCACGAGACCTATTAGCAGAGTATAGCAGAGTGCTCCTGGGCATGTGACCTATTATCAGAGTATTGAGGAGTGCACCTGGGCACGAGACCTATTAACAGAGTATAGTGGAGTGCGCCTCGGCAAGTGACCTATTAGCAGAGTTTAGCGGAGTGCAACTGGGCACGTGACCTATTATCAGAGTATAGCAGAGTGCACATGGGTACGTGACCTATTAGCAGAGTATTGCAGAGTGCACCTGGCACGTGACCAATTAGCAGATTATAGCGGAGTGCGCATGGGCACGTGCCCTATTTGCAGAGTATAGCGGAGTGCACCAGGGTATGTGAACTATTAGCAGAGTATAGTAGAGTGCGCCTGGGCACGTGACCTATTATCAACGTATAGCAGAGTGCACCTGGGCATGTGACCTATTAGCAGAGTATAGCGGAGTCCACCTGGGCACGTGACCTATTAGCAGAGTATAGCAGAGTGCACCTGGGCACGTGCCCTATTAGCAGAGTATAGCGGAGTGCACCTGGGTATGTGACCTATTAGCAGAGTACAGCGGAGTGCACCTGGGCACGTGACCTGTTATCAACGTATAGCAGAGTGCACCGGGGCATGTGACCTATTAGCAGAGTATAGCTGAGTGCACCTGGGCACGTGACCTATTAGCAGAGTATAGCAGAGTGCACCTGGGCCTGTGACCTATTAGCAGAGTATAGCAGAGTGCACCTGGGCATGTGACCTATTAGCAGAGTATAGCGGAGTGCACCTGGGTATGTGACCTATTAGCAGAGTATAGCGGAGTGCACCTGGGCATGAGCCCTATTAGCAGAGTATAGCGGAGTGCACCTGGGCACGTGACCTATTAGCAGAGTATAGCGGAGTGCAACTGGGCACGTGCCCTATTAGCAGAGTATACGGAGTGCACCTGGGCATGTGACCTATTAGCAGAGTATAGCAGAGTGCACCTGGGCACGTGACCTATTAGCAGAGTATAGCAGAGTGCACCTGGGTATGTGACCTATTAGCAGAGTATAGTAGAGTGCGCCAGGGCACGTGACCTATTAGCAGAGTATAGCGGAGTGCACCTGGACACGTGACCTATTAGCAGAGTATAGCAAAGTGCACCTGGGCAAGTGCCCTATTAGCAGAGTATAGCGGAGTGCACCTGGACACGTGACCTATTAGCAAAGTATAGCAAAGTGCACCTGGGCACGTGGCCTATTATCAGAGTATAGCGGAGTGCGCCTGGGCACGTCACCTATTAGCAGAGTATAGCGGAGTGCACCTGGGCACGTGACCTATTAGCAGAGTATAGAGGAGAGAACCTGGGCACGTGACCTATTATCAGAGTATGGCGGAGTGCGCCTGGGCACGTGACCTATTAGCAGGGTACAGGAGAGTGCACCTGGGTATGTGACGTATTAGCAGAGTATAGCAGAGTGCACCTGGGCACGTGACCTATTAGCAGATTATAGCATAGTGCACCTGGGCACATGACCTATTAGCAGAGTATAGCATAGTGCCCCTGGGCACGTGACCTATTAGCAGAGTATAGCGGCGTGCACCTGGGTATGTGACCTATTAGCAGAGTATAGCAGAGTGCACATGGGCATGTGACCTATTAGCAGAGTATAGCAGAGTGCGTCTCGGCACGTGACCTATTAGCAAAGTCTAGCAGAGTGCTGAGTGCGCTTGGCATGCGACCTATTGGCAGGGTACAGGAGAGTGCAACTGGGCACGTGACCTATTAGCAGAGTATAGCATAGTGCACCTGGGCACGTGACCTATTAGCAGATTATAGTATAGTGCACCTGAGCACGTGACCTATTAGCAGAGTATAGCATAGTGCACCTGGCCTCGTGACCTATTAGCAGAGTATAGAGGAGTGCACCTGGACATGTGACCTATTAGCAGAGTACAGCAGAGTGCACCTGGGTACGTGACCTATTAGCAGAGTATAGCAGAGAGAACCTGGGCACGAGACCTATTAGCAGAGTATAGCAGAGTGCTCCTGGGCATGTGACCTATTATCAGAGTATTGAGGAGTGCACCTGGGCACGAGACCTATTAACAGAGTATAGTGGAGTGCGCCTCGGCAAGTGACCTATTAGCAGAGTTTAGCGGAGTGCAACTGGGCACGTGACCTATTATCAGAGTATAGCAGAGTGCACATGGGTACGTGACCTATTAGCAGAGTATTGCAGAGTGCACCTGGCACGTGACCAATTAGCAGATTATAGCGGAGTGCGCATGGGCACGTGCCCTATTTGCAGAGTATAGCGGAGTGCACCAGGGTATGTGACCTATTAGCAGAGTATAGTAGAGTGCGCCTGGGCACGTGACCTATTATCAACGTATAGCAGAGTGCACCTGGGCATGTGACCTATTAGCAGAGTATAGCGGAGTGCACCTGGGCACGTGACCTATTAGCAGAGTATAGCAGAGTGCATCTGGGCACGTGCCCTATTAGCAGAGTTTAGCGGAGTGCACCTGGGTATGTGACCTATTAGCAGAGTACAGCGGAGTGCACCTGGGCACGTGACCTATTATCAACGTATAGCAGAGTGCACCGGGGCATGTGACCTATTAGCAGAGTATAGCTGAGTGCACCTGGGCACGTGACCTATTAGCAGAGTATAGCAGAGTGCACCTGGGCCTGTGACCTATTAGCAGAGTATAGCAGAGTGCACCTGGGCATGTGACCTATTAGCAGAGTATAGCGGAGTGCACCTGGGTATGTGACCTATTAGCAGAGTATAGCGGAGTGCACCTGGGCATGAGCCCTATTAGCAGAGTATACGGAGTGCACCTGGGCATGTGACCTATTAGCAGAGTATAGCAGAGTGCACCTGGGCACGTGACCTATTAGCAGAGTATAGCAGAGTGCACCTGGGTATGTGACCTATTAGCAGAGTATAGTAGAGTGCGCCAGGGCACGTGACCTATTAGCAGAGTATAGCGGAGTGCACCTGGACACGTGACCTATTAGCAGAGTATAGCAAAGTGCACCTGGGCAAGTGCCCTATTAGCAGAGTATAGCGGAGTGCACCTGGACACGTGACCTATTAGCAGAGTATAGCAAAGTGCACCTGGGCACGTGGCCTATTATCAGAGTATAGCGGAGTGCGCCTGGGCACGTGACCTATTAGCAGAGTATAGCGGAGTGCACCTGGGCACGTGACCTATTAGCAGAGTATAGAGGAGAGAACCTGGGCACGTGACCTATTATCAGAGTATGGCGGAGTGCGCCTGGGCACGTGACCTATTAGCAGGGTACAGGAGAGTGCACCTGGGTATGTGACGTATTAGCAGAGTATAGCAGAGTGCACCTGGGCACGTGACCTATTAGCAGATTATAGCATAGTGCACCTGGGCACATGACCTATTAGCAGAGTATAGCATAGTGCCCCTGGGCACGTGACCTATTAGCAGAGTATAGCGGCGTGCACCTGGGTATGTGACCTATTAGCAGAGTATAGCAGAGTGCACATGGGCACGTGACCTATTAGCAGAGTATAGCAGAGTGCGTCTCGGCACGTGACCTATTAGCAAAGTCTAGCAGAGTACTGAGTGCGCTTGTCATGCGACCTATTGGCAGGGTACAGGAGAGTGCACCTGGGTATGTGACCTATTAGCAGAGTATAGCAGAGTGCAACTGGGCACGTGACCTATTAGCAGAGTATAGCATAGTGCACCTGGGCACGTGACCTATTAGCAGAGTATAGCATAGTGCACCTGGCCTCGTGACCTATTAGCAGAGTATAGAGGAGTGCACCTGGACATGTGACCTATTAGCAGAGTACAGCAGAGTGCACCTGGGTACGTGACCTATTAGCAGAGTATAGCAGAGTGCACCTGGGCACGAGACCTATTAGCAGAGTATAGTGGAGTGCGCCTCGGCAAGTGACCTATTAGCAGAGTTTAGCGGAGTGCACCTGGGCACGTGACCTATTATCAGAGTATAGCAGAGTGCACCTGGGTACGTGACCTATTAGCAGAGTATTGCAGAGTGCACCTGGCACGTGACCAATTAGCAGATTATAGCGGAGTGCGCATGGGCACGTGCCCTATTAGCAGAGTATAGCGGAGTGCACCAGGGTATGTGACCTATTAGCAGAGTATAGTAGAGTGCGCCTGGGCACGTGACCTATTATCAACGTATAGCAGAGTGCACCTGGGCATGTGACCTATTAGCAGAGTATAGCGGAGTGCACCTGGGCACGTGACCTATTAGCAGAGTATAGCAGAGTGCACCTGGGCACTTGACCTATTAGCAGAGTATAGCTGAGTGCACCTGGGCACGTGCCCTATTAGCAGAGTATAGCGGAGTGCACCTGGGTATGTGACCTATTAGCAGAGTATAGCGGAGTCCACCTGGGCATGTGACCTATTATCAACGTATAGCAGAGTGCACCGGGGCATGTGACCTATTAGCAGAGTATAGCTGAGTGCACCTGGGCACGTGACCTATTAGCAGAGTATAGGGGAGTGCACCAGGGCTTGTGACCTATTAGCAGAGTATAGAGGAGTGCACCTGGGCACGTGACCTATTAGCAGAGTATAGCAGAGTGCACCTGGGCATGTGACCTATTAGCAGAGTATAGCAGAGTGCACCTGGGCACGTGACCTATTAGCAGAGTATAGCAGAGTGCACCTGGGCATGTGACCTATTAGCAGAGAATAGAGGAGTGCACCTGGGCACGTGACCTATTAGCAGAGTATACCGCAGTGCACCAGGGCATGTGACCTATTAGCAGAGTATAGCAGAGTGCACCTGGGCATGTGACCTATTAGCAGATTATAGGGGAGTGCACCTGGGCATTTGACCTATTAGCAGAGTATAGGGGAGTGCACCTGGGCATGTGACCTATTAGCAGAGTATAGCAGAGTGCACCTGGGCATGTGACCTATTAGCAGAGCATAGGGGAGTGCACCTGGGCACATGACCTATTAGCAGAGTACACGAGAGTGCACCTGGGCACATTATCTATAAGCAGAGTATAGTGGAGTGCACCTGGGTATGTGACCTATTAGAAGAGTATAGGGGAGTGCACCAGGGAATGTTACCTATTAGCAGAGTATAGAGGAGTGCACCTGGGCACATTATCTATTAGCAGAGTATAGTGGAGTGCACCTGGTTATGTGACCTATTATCAGAGTATAGGGGAGTGCACCTGGGCATGTGACCTATTAGCAGAGTATAGACGAGTGCACCTGGGCATGTGACCTATTAGCACAGTACATCAGAGTGCACCTGGGCACGTGACTTATTAGCAGAGTATAGCAGAGTGCACCTGGGCATGTGACCTATTAGCAGAGTATAGCAGAGTGCACCTTGGCATGTGACCTATTAGCAGAGTATAGCAGAGAGCACCTGGGCATGTAACCTATTAGCAGAGTATAGGGGAGTGCACCTGGGCACGTGACCTATTAGCAGAGTACAGGAGAGTGCACCTGGGCACATTATCTATAAGCAGAGTATAGTGGAGTGCACCTGGGTATGTGACCTATTAGCAGAGTATATGGGAGTGCACCTGGGCACATTATCTATAAGCAGAGTATAGCAGAGCGCACCTGGGCATGTGACCTATTAGCAGAGTATAGAGGAGTGCACCTGGGCACATTTTCTATTAGCAGAGTATAGTGGAGTGCACCTGGGTATGTGACCTATTAGCAGAGTATAGGGGAGTGCACCTGGGCATGTGTCCTATTAGCAGAGTATAGAGGAGTGCACCTGGGCATGTGACCTATTAGCAGAGTATAGCGGAGTGCACCTGGGCATGTGACCTATTAGCAGAGTATAGGGGAGTGCACCTGGGCATGTGTCCTATTAGCAGAGTATAGAGGAGTGCACCTGGGCATGTGACCTATTAGCAGAGTATAGCGGAGTGCACCTGGGCATGTGACCTATTAGCAGAGTATAGCAGAGTGCGCCTGGGCATGTGACCTCTTAGCACAGTACATCAGAGAGCACCTGGGCATGTGACCTATTAGCAGAGTACAGGAGAGTGCACCTGGGCATGTGACCTATTAGCAGAGTATAGCAGAGTGCGCCTGGGCATGTGACCTCTTAGCACAGTACATCAAAGAGCACCTGGGCACGTGACCTATTAGCAGAGTATAGAGGAGTGCACCTGGGCACATTATCTATTAGCAGAGTATAGTGGAGTGCACCTGGGTATGTAACTTATTAGCAGAGTATAGCAGAGTGCACCTGGGCATGTGACCTATTAGCAGAGTATAGCAGAGTGCACCTGGGCATGTGACCTATTAGCAGTGTATAGCAGAGTGCACCTGGGCATGTAACCTATTAGCAGAGTATAGGGGAGTGCACCTGGGCACGTGACCTATTAGCAGAGTACAGGAGAGTGCACCTGGGCACATTATCTATAAGCAGAGTATAGTGGAGTGCACCTGGGTATGTGACCTATTAGCAGAGTATATGGGAGTGCACCTGGGCACATTATCTATAAGCAGAGTATAGCAGAGCCCACCTGGGCATGTGACCTATTAGCAGAGTATAGAGGAGTGCACCTGGGCACATTATCTATTAGCAGAGTATAGTGGAGTGCACCTGGGTATGTGACCTATTAGCAGAGTATAGGGGAGTGCACCTGGGCATGTGTCCTATTAGCAGAGTATAGAGGAGTGCACCTGGGCATGTGACCTATTAGCAGAGTATAGCGGAGTGCAACTGGGCATGTGACCTATTAGCAGAGTACAGGAGAGTGCACCTGGGCATGTGACCTATTAGCAGAGTATAGCAGAGTGCGCCTGGGCATGTGACCTCTTAGCACAGTACATCAGAGAGCACCTGGGCACGTGACCTATTAGCAGAGTATAGAGGAGTGCACCTGGGCACGTGACCTATTAGAAGAGTATAACGGAGTGCACCTGTGCACGTGACCTATTAGCAGAGTATAGCTGAGTGCACCTGGGCACGTGACCTATTAGCAGAGTATAGCAGAGTGCACATGGGCATGTGACCTATTAGCAGAGTATAGCAGAGTACACCTGGGCATGTGACCTATTAGCAGAGAATAGCAGAGTGCACCTGTACACGTGACCTATTAGAAGAGTATAGAGGAGTGCACCTGGACACGTGAGCTATTAGCAGAGTATAGAGGAGTGAACCTGGGTACGTGACCTATTAGCAGAGTATAGCAGAGTGCGCCTGGGCATGTGACCTCTTTGCACAGTACATCAGAGAGCACCCGGGCATGTGACTTATTAGCAGTGTATAGGGGAGTGCACCTAGACACGTGACCTATTAGCAGAGTACAGGAGAGTGCACCTGGGTACATTATCTATTAGCAGAGTATAGTGGAGTGCAGCTGGGTATGTGACCTATTAGCAGAGTATAGGGGAGTGCACCTGGGCATGTGACCTATTAGCAGAGTATAGAGGAGTGCACCTGGGCACATTATCTATTAGCAGAGTATAGTGGAGTGCACCTGCGTATGTGACCTATTAGCAGAGTATAGGGGAGTGCACCAGGGCTTGTGACCTATTAGCAGAGAATAGAGGAGTGCACCTGGGCATGTGACCTATTAGCAGAGTATAGCAGAGTGAACATTGGCATGTGACCTATTAGCAGAGTATAGCAGAGTGCACCTGGGCATGTGACCTATTAGCAGAGTACAGAGCAGTGCACCTGGGCACGTGACCTATTAGCAGAGTATACCGTAGTGCACCTGGGCACGTGACCTATTAGCAGAGTATAGCAGAGTGCACCTGGGCATGTGATCTATTAGCAGAGTATAGGGGAGTGCACCTGGGCATTTGACCTATTAGCAGAGTATAGGGGAGTGCACCTGGGCATGTGACCTATTAGAAGAGTATAGCAGAGTGCACCTGGGCATTTGACCTATTAGCAGAGTATAGGGTAGTGCACCTGGGCACATGACCTATTAGCAGAGTATACGAGAGTGCACCTGGGCACATTATCTATAAGCAGAGTATAGTGGAGTGCACCTGGGTATGTGACCTATTAGAAGAGTAAAAGGGAGTGCACCGGGGCATGTGACCTATTAGCAGAGTATAGAGGAGTGCACCTGGGCACATTATCTTTAAGCAGAGTATAGTGGAGTGCACCTGGGTATGTGACCTATTAGAAGAGTATAGGGGAGTGCACCTGTGTATGTGACCTATTAGCAGAGCATAGAGGAGTGCACCTTAGCACATTATCTATTAGCAGAGTATAGTGGAGTGCTCCTGGGTATGTGACCTATTATCAGAGTATACCGAAGTGCCCTGGGCACGTGACCTATTAGCAGAGTATAGAGGA
Organism: Taudactylus pleione; assembly: GCA_031769625.1. Taxonomy (NCBI): domain Eukaryota; kingdom Metazoa; phylum Chordata; class Amphibia; order Anura; family Myobatrachidae; genus Taudactylus; species Taudactylus pleione. The sequence goes on along the minus strand of JAUIMM010000694.1, from coordinate 3,743,104 downwards.
GTGCACCTGGGCATGTGATCTATTAGCAGAGTATAGGGGAGTGCACCTGGGCATTTGACCTATTAGCAGAGTATAGGGGAGTGCACCTGGGCATGTGACCTATTAGAAGAGTATAGCAGAGTGCACCTGGGTATGTGACCTATTAGCAGAGTATATGGGAGTGCACCTGGGCACATTATCTATAAGCAGAGTATAGCAAAGCGCACATGGGCATGTGACCTATTAGCAGAGTATAGAGGAGTGCACCTGGGCACATTATCTATTAGCAGAGTATAGTGGAGTGCACCTGGGTATGTGACCTATTAGCAGAGTATAGGGGAGTGCACCTGGGCATGTGTCCTATTAGCAGAGTATAGAGGAGTGCACCTGGGCATGTGACCTATTAGCAGAGTATAGCGGAGTGCACCTGGGCATGTGACCTATTAGCAGAGTACAGGAGAGTGCACCTGGGCATGTGACCTATTAGCAGAGTATTGCAGAGTGCACCTGGGCACGTGAACTATTATCTGAGTATAATGGAGTGCACCTGGGCATGTGACCTATTATCAGAATACAGCAGAGTGCGCCTGGGCATGTGACCTCTTAGCAGAGTACAGCAGAGTGCGCCTGGGCATGTGACCTATTAGCAGAGTATAGTAGAGTGCGCCTGGGCACGTGACCTAATAGCAGAGTATAGCAGAATGCAGATGGGCACATGACCTATTAGCAGAGTATAGAAGAGTGAACCTGGGCACGTGACCTATTATCAGAGTATGGCGGAGTGCGCCTGGGCACGTGACCTATTAGCAGAGTATAGCAGAGTGCACCTGGGCACGTGACCTATTAGCAGAGTATAGCGGAGTGCGCCTGGGCATGTGACCTATTAGTAGATTATAGCAGAGTACACCTGGGCATGTGACCTATTACCAGAGTATATCACAGTGCACCTGGGCACGTGACCTTTTAGTAGAGTATAGCATTGTGCGTCTGGGCACGTGACCTATTAGCAAAGTCTAGCAGAGTGCAGAGTGCGCTTGGCATGTGACCTGTTATCAGAGTATAGCGGAGTGCACCTTGGCACGTGACCTGTTATCAGAGTATAGTGGAGTGCACCTGGGTATGTGACCTATTAGCAGAGTATAGCGGAGTGCACCTGGGAACGTGACCTATTAGCAGAGTATAGCAGAGTGCACCCAGGCACGTGCACTATTAGCAGAGTATAGCGGAGTGCACCTGGGAATGTGACCTATTAGCAGAGTATAGCGGAGTGCACCTGGGCAAGTGACCTAGTGACAGAATATAGCAGAGTGCGTCTGGGCACGTGACCTATTAGCAAAGTCTAGCTGAGTGCAGAGTGCGCTTGGCATGTGACCTATTAGCAGAGTATAGGGGAGTGCACCTGGGCATGTGACCTATTAGCAGAGTATAGGGGAGTGCACCTGGACATGTGACCTATTAGCAGAGTATAGGGGAGTGCACCTAGGCACGTGACCTATTAGCAGAGTACAGGAGAGTGCACCTGGGCACATTATCAATTAGCAGAGTATAGTGGAGTGCACCTGGGCATGTGACCTATTAGCAGAGTATAGTGGAGTGCACCTGGGCATGTGACCTATTAGCAGAGTATAGAGGAGTGCACCTGGGCACATTATCTATTAGCAGAGTATAGCGGAGTGCACGTGCGTATGTGACCTATTAGCAGAGTATAGGGGAGTGCACCAGGGCTTGTGACCTATTAGCAGAGTATAGAGGAGTGCACCTGGGCACGTGACCTATTAGCAGAGTATAGCAGAGTGCACCTGGGCATGTGACCTATTAGCAGAGTATAGCAGAGTGCACCTGGGCACGTGACCTATTAGCAGAGTATAGCAGAGTGCACCTGGGCATGTGACCTATTAGCAGAGTATAGAGGAGTGCACCTGGGCACGTGACCTATTAGCAGAGTATACCGCAGTGCACCTGGGCACGTGACCTATTAGCAGAGTATAGCAGAGTGCACCTGGGCATGTGACCTATTAGCAGAGTATAAGGGAGTGCACCTGGGCATTTGACCTATTAGCAGAGTATAGGGGAGTGCACCTGGGCATGTGACCTATTAGCAGAGTATAGCAGAGTGCACCTGGGCATGTGATCTATTAGCAGAGTATAGGGGAGTGCACCTGGGCACATGACCTATAAGCAGAGTACACGAGAGTGCACCTGGGCACATTATCTATAAGCAGAGTATAGTGGAGTGCACCTGGGTATGTGACCTATTAGAAGAGTATAGGGGAGTGCACCTGGGCATGTTACCTATTAGCAGAGTATAGAGGAGTGCACCTGGGCACATTATCTATTAGCAGAGTATAGAGGAGTGCACCTGGGCATGTGACCTTTTAGCACAGTACATCAGAGTGCACCTGGGCACGTGACTTATTAGCAGAGTATAGCAGAGTGCACCTGGGCATGTGACCTATTAGCAGAGTATAGCAGAGTGCACCTGGGCATGTGACCTATTAGCAGAGTATAGCAGAGTGCACCTGGGCATGTAACCTATTAGCAGAGTATAGGGGAGTGCACCTGGGCACGTGACCTATTAGCAGAGTACAGGAGAGTGCACCTGGGCACATTATCTATAAGCAGAGTATAGTGGAGTGCACCTGGGTATGAGACCTATTAGCAGAGTATATGGGAGTGCACCTGGGCACATTATCTATAAGCAGAGTATAGCAGAGCGCACCTGGGCATGTGACCTATGAGCAGAGTATAGAGGAGTGCACCTGGGCACATTATCTATTAGCAGAGTATAGTGGAGTGCACCTGGGTATGTGACCTATTAGCAGAGTATAAGGGAGTGCACCTGGGCATGTGTCCTATTAGCAGAGTATAGAGGAGTGCACCTGGGCATGTGACCTATTAGCAGAGTATAGCGGAGTGCACCTGGGCATGTGACCTATTAGCAGAGTACAGGAGAGTGCACCTGGGCATGTGACCTATTAGCAGAGTATAGCAGAGTGCGCCTGGGCATGTGACCTCTTAGCACAGTACATCAGAGAGCACCTGGGCACGTGACCTATTAGCAGAGTATAGAGGAGTGCACCTGGGCACGTGACCTATTAGAAGAGTATAACGGAGTGCACCTGTGCACGTGACGTATTAGCAGAGTATAGCGGAGTGCACCTGGGCACGTGACCTACTAGCAGAGTATAGCAGAGTGCACCTGGGCATGTGACCTATTAGCAGAGTATAGCAGAGTACACCTGGGCACGTGACCTATTAGCAGAGAATAGCAGAGTGCACCTGGACACATGACCTATTTGCAGAGTATAGAGGAGTGCACCTGGACACGTGAGCTATTAGCAGAGTATAGAGGAGTGAACCTGGGTACTTGACCTATTAGCAGAGTATAGCAGAGTGCGCCTGGGCATGTGACCTATTAGCAGAGTATAGTAGAGTGCACCTGGGCATGTGACCTATTAGCAGAGTATAGGGGAGTGCACCTGGGCACTTGACCTATTAGCAGAGTATAGGAGAGTGCTCCTGGGCACATTATCTATAAGCAGAGTATAGCGGAGTGCACCTGGGTATGTGACCTATTAGCAGAGTATAGAGGAGTGCACCTGGGCACATTATCTATTAGCAGAGTATAGTGGAGTGCACCTGGGTATGTGACCTATTAGAAGAGTATAGGGGAGTGCACCTGGGCATGTGACCTATTAGCAGAGTATAGAGGAGTGCACCTGGGAATGTGACCTATTAGCAGAGAATAGAGGAATGTACCTGGGCATGTGACCTATTAGCAGAGTATAGAGGAGTGCACCTGGGCATGTGACCTATTAGCAGAGTATAGAGGAGTGCACATGGGCATGTGACCTATTATCAGAGAATAGAGGAATGTACCTGGGCATGTGACCTATTAGCAGAGTATAGGGGAGTGCACATGGGCATGTGACCTATTAGCAGAGTATAGAGGAGTGCACCTGGGCATGTGACCTATTAGAAGAGTATAGGGGAGTGCACCTGGGTATGTGACCTATTATCAGAGTATAGGGGAGTGCACCTGGGCATTTGACCTATTAGCAGAGTATAGAGGAGTGCACCGGGGCATGTGACCTATTAGCACAGTACATCAGAGTGCACCTGGGCACGTGACCTATTAGCAGAGTATAGCAGAGTGCACCTGGGCATGTGACTTATTAGCAGAGTATAGCAGAGTGCACCTGGGCATGTATCCTATTAGCAGAGTATAGGGGAGTGCACTTGGGCACGTGACCTATTAGCAGAGTACAGGAGAGTGCACCTGGGCACATTATCTTTAAGCAGAGTATAGTGGAGTGCACCTGGGTATGTGACCTATTAGCAGAGTATAGAGGAGTGCACCTGGGCACGTGACCTATTAGCAGAGTATACCGGAGTGCACCTGGGCACGTCACCTATTAGCAGAGAATAGCGGAGTGCACCTGGGCACGTGACCTATTAGCAGAGTATAGCAGAGTGCACCTGGGCATGTGACCTATTAGCAGAGTATAGCAGAGTGCACCTGGGCAAGTGACCTATTAGCAGAGTATAGAGGAGTGCACCAGGGCACGTGACCTATTAGCAGAGTATAGCGTAGTGCACCTGGGCACGTGACCTATCAGCAGAGTATAGCGGAGTGCACCTGGGCATGTGACCTATTAGCAGAGTATAGCGGAGTGCACCTGGGCATGTGAACTATAAGCAGAGGAGAGCAGAGTGCACCAGGGCACGTGACCTATTAGCAGAGCATAGCGGAGTGCGTCTGGGCACGTGACCTATTTGCTGAGTATAGCAGAGTGTGCCAGGGCACGTGACCTATTATCAGAATACATCAGAGTGCGCTTGGGCACGTGAACTATTAGCAGAGTATAGCAGAGTGCGCCTGGGCATGTGACCTATTAGCAGAGTATAGTAGAGTGCACCTGGGTATGTGACCTATTAGCAGAGTATAGGGGAGTGCACCTGGGCACTTGACCTATTAGCAGAGTATTGGAGAGTGCTCCTGGGCACATTATCTATAAGCAGAGTATAGAGGAGTGCACCTTGGTATGTGACCTATTAGCAGAGTATAGGGGTGTGCACCTGGGCTTGTGACCTATTAGCAGAGTGTAGAGGAGTGCACCTGGGCACATTATCTATTAACAGAGTATAGTGGATTGCACCTGGGTATGTGACCTATTAGCTGAGTATAGGGGAGTGCACCTGGGCATGTGTCCTATTAGCAGAGTATAGAGGAGAGCACCTGGGCATGTGACCTATTAGCAGAGTATAGCGGAGTGCACCTGGGCATGTGACCTATTAGCAGAGTACAGGAGAGTGCACCTGGGCTTGTGACCTATTAGCAGAGTATAGCAGAGTGCGCCTGGGCACATGACCTATTAGCAGAGTATAGCATAGTGCCCCTGGGCACGTGACCTATTAGCAGAGTATAGCGGCGTGCACCTGGGTATGTGACCTATTAGCAGAGTATAGCAGAGTGCACATGGGCACGTGACCTATTAGCAGAGTATAGCAGAGTGCGTCTCGGCACGTGACCTATTAGCAAAGTCTAGCAGAGTACTGAGTGCGCTTGTCATGCGACCTATTGGCAGGGTACAGGAGAGTGCACCTGGGTATGTGACCTATTAGCAGAGTATAGCAGAGTGCAACTGGGCACGTGACCTATTAGCAGAGTATAGCATAGTGCACCTGGGCACGTGACCTATTAGCAGAGTATAGCATAGTGCACCTGGCCTCGTGACCTATTAGCAGAGTATAGAGGAGTGCACCTGGACATGTGACCTATTAGCAGAGTACAGCAGAGTGCACCTGGGTACGTGACCTATTAGCAGAGTATAGCAGAGTGCACCTGGGCACGAGACCTATTAGCAGAGTATAGTGGAGTGCGCCTCGGCAAGTGACCTATTAGCAGAGTTTAGCGGAGTGCACCTGGGCACGTGACCTATTATCAGAGTATAGCAGAGTGCACCTGGGTACGTGACCTATTAGCAGAGTATTGCAGAGTGCACCTGGCACGTGACCAATTAGCAGATTATAGCGGAGTGCGCATGGGCACGTGCCCTATTAGCAGAGTATAGCGGAGTGCACCAGGGTATGTGACCTATTAGCAGAGTATAGTAGAGTGCGCCTGGGCACGTGACCTATTATCAACGTATAGCAGAGTGCACCTGGGCATGTGACCTATTAGCAGAGTATAGCGGAGTGCACCTGGGCACGTGACCTATTAGCAGAGTATAGCAGAGTGCACCTGGGCACTTGACCTATTAGCAGAGTATAGCTGAGTGCACCTGGGCACGTGCCCTATTAGCAGAGTATAGCGGAGTGCACCTGGGTATGTGACCTATTAGCAGAGTATAGCGGAGTCCACCTGGGCATGTGACCTATTATCAACGTATAGCAGAGTGCACCGGGGCATGTGACCTATTAGCAGAGTATAGCTGAGTGCACCTGGGCACGTGACCTATTAGCAGAGTATAGGGGAGTGCACCAGGGCTTGTGACCTATTAGCAGAGTATAGAGGAGTGCACCTGGGCACGTGACCTATTAGCAGAGTATAGCAGAGTGCACCTGGGCATGTGACCTATTAGCAGAGTATAGCAGAGTGCACCTGGGCACGTGACCTATTAGCAGAGTATAGCAGAGTGCACCTGGGCATGTGACCTATTAGCAGAGAATAGAGGAGTGCACCTGGGCACGTGACCTATTAGCAGAGTATACCGCAGTGCACCAGGGCATGTGACCTATTAGCAGAGTATAGCAGAGTGCACCTGGGCATGTGACCTATTAGCAGATTATAGGGGAGTGCACCTGGGCATTTGACCTATTAGCAGAGTATAGGGGAGTGCACCTGGGCATGTGACCTATTAGCAGAGTATAGCAGAGTGCACCTGGGCATGTGACCTATTAGCAGAGCATAGGGGAGTGCACCTGGGCACATGACCTATTAGCAGAGTACACGAGAGTGCACCTGGGCACATTATCTATAAGCAGAGTATAGTGGAGTGCACCTGGGTATGTGACCTATTAGAAGAGTATAGGGGAGTGCACCAGGGAATGTTACCTATTAGCAGAGTATAGAGGAGTGCACCTGGGCACATTATCTATTAGCAGAGTATAGTGGAGTGCACCTGGTTATGTGACCTATTATCAGAGTATAGGGGAGTGCACCTGGGCATGTGACCTATTAGCAGAGTATAGACGAGTGCACCTGGGCATGTGACCTATTAGCACAGTACATCAGAGTGCACCTGGGCACGTGACTTATTAGCAGAGTATAGCAGAGTGCACCTGGGCATGTGACCTATTAGCAGAGTATAGCAGAGTGCACCTTGGCATGTGACCTATTAGCAGAGTATAGCAGAGAGCACCTGGGCATGTAACCTATTAGCAGAGTATAGGGGAGTGCACCTGGGCACGTGACCTATTAGCAGAGTACAGGAGAGTGCACCTGGGCACATTATCTATAAGCAGAGTATAGTGGAGTGCACCTGGGTATGTGACCTATTAGCAGAGTATATGGGAGTGCACCTGGGCACATTATCTATAAGCAGAGTATAGCAGAGCGCACCTGGGCATGTGACCTATTAGCAGAGTATAGAGGAGTGCACCTGGGCACATTTTCTATTAGCAGAGTATAGTGGAGTGCACCTGGGTATGTGACCTATTAGCAGAGTATAGGGGAGTGCACCTGGGCATGTGTCCTATTAGCAGAGTATAGAGGAGTGCACCTGGGCATGTGACCTATTAGCAGAGTATAGCGGAGTGCACCTGGGCATGTGACCTATTAGCAGAGTATAGGGGAGTGCACCTGGGCATGTGTCCTATTAGCAGAGTATAGAGGAGTGCACCTGGGCATGTGACCTATTAGCAGAGTATAGCGGAGTGCACCTGGGCATGTGACCTATTAGCAGAGTATAGCAGAGTGCGCCTGGGCATGTGACCTCTTAGCACAGTACATCAGAGAGCACCTGGGCATGTGACCTATTAGCAGAGTACAGGAGAGTGCACCTGGGCATGTGACCTATTAGCAGAGTATAGCAGAGTGCGCCTGGGCATGTGACCTCTTAGCACAGTACATCAAAGAGCACCTGGGCACGTGACCTATTAGCAGAGTATAGAGGAGTGCACCTGGGCACATTATCTATTAGCAGAGTATAGTGGAGTGCACCTGGGTATGTAACTTATTAGCAGAGTATAGCAGAGTGCACCTGGGCATGTGACCTATTAGCAGAGTATAGCAGAGTGCACCTGGGCATGTGACCTATTAGCAGTGTATAGCAGAGTGCACCTGGGCATGTAACCTATTAGCAGAGTATAGGGGAGTGCACCTGGGCACGTGACCTATTAGCAGAGTACAGGAGAGTGCACCTGGGCACATTATCTATAAGCAGAGTATAGTGGAGTGCACCTGGGTATGTGACCTATTAGCAGAGTATATGGGAGTGCACCTGGGCACATTATCTATAAGCAGAGTATAGCAGAGCCCACCTGGGCATGTGACCTATTAGCAGAGTATAGAGGAGTGCACCTGGGCACATTATCTATTAGCAGAGTATAGTGGAGTGCACCTGGGTATGTGACCTATTAGCAGAGTATAGGGGAGTGCACCTGGGCATGTGTCCTATTAGCAGAGTATAGAGGAGTGCACCTGGGCATGTGACCTATTAGCAGAGTATAGCGGAGTGCAACTGGGCATGTGACCTATTAGCAGAGTACAGGAGAGTGCACCTGGGCATGTGACCTATTAGCAGAGTATAGCAGAGTGCGCCTGGGCATGTGACCTCTTAGCACAGTACATCAGAGAGCACCTGGGCACGTGACCTATTAGCAGAGTATAGAGGAGTGCACCTGGGCACGTGACCTATTAGAAGAGTATAACGGAGTGCACCTGTGCACGTGACCTATTAGCAGAGTATAGCTGAGTGCACCTGGGCACGTGACCTATTAGCAGAGAATAGCAGAGTGCACCTGTACACGTGACCTATTAGAAGAGTATAGAGGAGTGCACCTGGACACGTGAGCTATTAGCAGAGTATAGAGGAGTGAACCTGGGTACGTGACCTATTAGCAGAGTATAGCAGAGTGCGCCTGGGCATGTGACCTCTTTGCACAGTACATCAGAGAGCACCCGGGCATGTGACTTATTAGCAGTGTATAGGGGAGTGCACCTAGACACGTGACCTATTAGCAGAGTACAGGAGAGTGCACCTGGGTACATTATCTATTAGCAGAGTATAGTGGAGTGCAGCTGGGTATGTGACCTATTAGCAGAGTATAGGGGAGTGCACCTGGGCATGTGACCTATTAGCAGAGTATAGAGGAGTGCACCTGGGCACATTATCTATTAGCAGAGTATAGTGGAGTGCACCTGCGTATGTGACCTATTAGCAGAGTATAGGGGAGTGCACCAGGGCTTGTGACCTATTAGCAGAGAATAGAGGAGTGCACCTGGGCATGTGACCTATTAGCAGAGTATAGCAGAGTGAACATTGGCATGTGACCTATTAGCAGAGTATAGCAGAGTGCACCTGGGCATGTGACCTATTAGCAGAGTACAGAGCAGTGCACCTGGGCACGTGACCTATTAGCAGAGTATACCGTAGTGCACCTGGGCACGTGACCTATTAGCAGAGTATAGCAGAGTGCACCTGGGCATGTGATCTATTAGCAGAGTATAGGGGAGTGCACCTGGGCATTTGACCTATTAGCAGAGTATAGGGGAGTGCACCTGGGCATGTGACCTATTAGAAGAGTATAGCAGAGTGCACCTGGGCATTTGACCTATTAGCAGAGTATAGGGTAGTGCACCTGGGCACATGACCTATTAGCAGAGTATACGAGAGTGCACCTGGGCACATTATCTATAAGCAGAGTATAGTGGAGTGCACCTGGGTATGTGACCTATTAGAAGAGTAAAAGGGAGTGCACCGGGGCATGTGACCTATTAGCAGAGTATAGAGGAGTGCACCTGGGCACATTATCTTTAAGCAGAGTATAGTGGAGTGCACCTGGGTATGTGACCTATTAGAAGAGTATAGGGGAGTGCACCTGTGTATGTGACCTATTAGCAGAGCATAGAGGAGTGCACCTTAGCACATTATCTATTAGCAGAGTATAGTGGAGTGCTCCTGGGTATGTGACCTATTATCAGAGTATACCGAAGTGCCCCTGGGCACGTGACCTATTAGCAGAGTATAGAGGAGTGCACCTGGGCATGTGATCTATTAGCAGAGTATAGGGGAGTGCACCTGGGCATTTGACCTATTAGCAGAGTATAGGGGAGTGCACCTGGGCATGTGACCTATTAGAAGAGTATAGCAGAGTGCACCTGGGTATGTGACCTATTAGCAGAGTATATGGGAGTGCACCTGGGCACATTATCTATAAGCAGAGTATAGCAAAGCGCACATGGGCATGTGACCTATTAGCAGAGTATAGAGGAGTGCACCTGGGCACATTATCTATTAGCAGAGTATAGTGGAGTGCACCTGGGTATGTGACCTATTAGCAGAGTATAGGGGAGTGCACCTGGGCATGTGTCCTATTAGCAGAGTATAGAGGAGTGCACCTGGGCATGTGACCTATTAGCAGAGTATAGCGGAGTGCACCTGGGCATGTGACCTATTAGCAGAGTACAGGAGAGTGCACCTGGGCATGTGACCTATTAGCAGAGTATTGCAGAGTGCACCTGGGCACGTGAACTATTATCTGAGTATAATGGAGTGCACCTGGGCATGTGACCTATTATCAGAATACAGCAGAGTGCGCCTGGGCATGTGACCTCTTAGCAGAGTACAGCAGAGTGCGCCTGGGCATGTGACCTATTAGCAGAGTATAGTAGAGTGCGCCTGGGCACGTGACCTAATAGCAGAGTATAGCAGAATGCAGATGGGCACATGACCTATTAGCAGAGTATAGAAGAGTGAACCTGGGCACGTGACCTATTATCAGAGTATGGCGGAGTGCGCCTGGGCACGTGACCTATTAGCAGAGTATAGCAGAGTGCACCTGGGCACGTGACCTATTAGCAGAGTATAGCGGAGTGCGCCTGGGCATGTGACCTATTAGCAGATTATAGCAGAGTACACCTGGGCATGTGACCTATTACCAGAGTATATCACAGTGCACCTGGGCACGTGACCTTTTAGTAGAGTATAGCAGTGTGCGTCTGGGCACGTGACCTATTAGCAAAGTCTAGCAGAGTGCAGAGTGCGCTTGGCATGTGACCTGTTATCAGAGTATAGCGGAGTGCACCTTGGCACGTGACCTGTTATCAGAGTATAGTGGAGTGCACCTGGGTATGTGACCTATTAGCAGAGTATAGCGGAGTGCACCTGGGAACGTGACCTATTAGCAGAGTATAGCAGAGTGCACCCAGGCACGTGCACTATTAGCAGAGTATAGCGGAGTGCACCTGGGAATGTGACCTATTAGCAGAGTATAGCGGAGTGCACCTGGGCAAGTGACCTAGTGACAGAATATAGCAGAGTGCGTCTGGGCACGTGACCTATTAGCAAAGTCTAGCTGAGTGCAGAGTGCGCTTGGCATGTGACCTATTAGCAGAGTATAGGGGAGTGCACCTGGGCATGTGACCTATTAGCAGAGTATAGGGGAGTGCACCTGGACATGTGACCTATTAGCAGAGTATAGGGGAGTGCACCTAGGCACGTGACCTATTAGCAGAGTACAGGAGAGTGCACCTGGGCACATTATCAATTAGCAGAGTATAGTGGAGTGCACCTGGGCATGTGACCTATTAGCAGAGTATAGTGGAGTGCACCTGGGCATGTGACCTATTAGCAGAGTATAGAGGAGTGCACCTGGGCACATTATCTATTAGCAGAGTATAGCGGAGTGCACGTGCGTATGTGACCTATTAGCAGAGTATAGGGGAGTGCACCAGGGCTTGTGACCTATTAGCAGAGTATAGAGGAGTGCACCTGGGCACGTGACCTATTAGCAGAGTATAGCAGAGTGCACCTGGGCATGTGACCTATTAGCAGAGTATAGCAGAGTGCACCTGGGCACGTGACCTATTAGCAGAGTATAGCAGAGTGCACCTGGGCATGTGACCTATTAGCAGAGTATAGAGGAGTGCACCTGGGCACGTGACCTATTAGCAGAGTATACCGCAGTGCACCTGGGCACGTGACCTATTAGCAGAGTATAGCAGAGTGCACCTGGGCATGTGACCTATTAGCAGAGTATAAGGGAGTGCACCTGGGCATTTGACCTATTAGCAGAGTATAGGGGAGTGCACCTGGGCATGTGACCTATTAGCAGAGTATAGCAGAGTGCACCTGGGCATGTGATCTATTAGCAGAGTATAGGGGAGTGCACCTGGGCACATGACCTATAAGCAGAGTACACGAGAGTGCACCTGGGCACATTATCTATAAGCAGAGTATAGTGGAGTGCACCTGGGTATGTGACCTATTAGAAGAGTATAGGGGAGTGCACCTGGGCATGTTACCTATTAGCAGAGTATAGAGGAGTGCACCTGGGCACATTATCTATTAGCAGAGTATAGAGGAGTGCACCTGGGCATGTGACCTTTTAGCACAGTACATCAGAGTGCACCTGGGCACGTGACTTATTAGCAGAGTATAGCAGAGTGCACCTGGGCATGTGACCTATTAGCAGAGTATAGCAGAGTGCACCTGGGCATGTGACCTATTAGCAGAGTATAGCAGAGTGCACCTGGGCATGTAACCTATTAGCAGAGTATAGGGGAGTGCACCTGGGCACGTGACCTATTAGCAGAGTACAGGAGAGTGCACCTGGGCACATTATCTATAAGCAGAGTATAGTGGAGTGCACCTGGGTATGAGACCTATTAGCAGAGTATATGGGAGTGCACCTGGGCACATTATCTATAAGCAGAGTATAGCAGAGCGCACCTGGGCATGTGACCTATGAGCAGAGTATAGAGGAGTGCACCTGGGCACATTATCTATTAGCAGAGTATAGTGGAGTGCACCTGGGTATGTGACCTATTAGCAGAGTATAAGGGAGTGCACCTGGGCATGTGTCCTATTAGCAGAGTATAGAGGAGTGCACCTGGGCATGTGACCTATTAGCAGAGTATAGCGGAGTGCACCTGGGCATGTGACCTATTAGCAGAGTACAGGAGAGTGCACCTGGGCATGTGACCTATTAGCAGAGTATAGCAGAGTGCGCCTGGGCATGTGACCTCTTAGCACAATACATCAGAGAGCACCTGGGCACGTGACCTATTAGCAGAGTATAGAGGAGTGCACCTGGGCACGTGACCTATTAGAAGAGTATAACGGAGTGCACCTGTGCACGTGACGTATTAGCAGAGTATAGCGGAGTGCACCTGGGCACGTGACCTACTAGCAGAGTATAGCAGAGTGCACCTGGGCATGTGACCTATTAGCAGAGTATAGCAGAGTACACCTGGGCACGTGACCTATTAGTAGAGAATAGCAGAGTGCACCTGGACACATGACCTATTTGCAGAGTATAGAGGAGTGCACCTGGACACGTGAGCTATTAGCAGAGTATAGAGGAGTGAACCTGGGTACTTGACCTATTAGCAGAGTATAGCAGAGTGCGCCTGGGCATGTGACCTATTAGCAGAGTATAGTAGAGTGCACCTGGGCATGTGACCTATTAGCAGAGTATAGGGGAGTGCACCTGGGCACTTGACCTATTAGCAGAGTATAGGAGAGTGCTCCTGGGCACATTATCTATAAGCAGAGTATAGCGGAGTGCACCTGGGTATGTGACCTATTAGCAGAGTATAGAGGAGTGCACCTGGGCACATTATCTATTAGCAGAGTATAGTGGAGTGCACCTGGGTATGTGACCTATTAGAAGAGTATAGGGGAGTGCACCTGGGCATGTGACCTATTAGCAGAGTATAGAGGAGTGCACCTGGGAATGTGACCTATTAGCAGAGAATAGAGGAATGTACCTGGGCATGTGACCTATTAGCAGAGTATAGAGGAGTGCACCTGGGCATGTGACCTATTAGCAGAGTATAGAGGAGTGCACATGGGCATGTGACCTATTATCAGAGAATAGAGGAATGTACCTGGGCATGTGACCTATTAGCAGAGTATAGGGGAGTGCACATGGGCATGTGACCTATTAGCAGAGTATAGAGGAGTGCACCTGGGCATGTGACCTATTAGAAGAGTATAGGGGAGTGCACCTGGGTATGTGACCTATTATCAGAGTATAGGGGAGTGCACCTGGGCATTTGACCTATTAGCAGAGTATAGAGGAGTGCACCGGGGCATGTGACCTATTAGCACAGTACATCAGAGTGCACCTGGGCACGTGACCTATTAGCAGAGTATAGCAGAGTGCACCTGGGCATGTGACTTATTAGCAGAGTATAGCAGAGTGCACCTGGGCATGTATCCTATTAGCAGAGTATAGGGGAGTGCACTTGGGCACGTGACCTATTAGCAGAGTACAGGAGAGTGCACCTGGGCACATTATCTTTAAGCAGAGTATAGTGGAGTGCACCTGGGTATGTGACCTATTAGCAGAGTATAGAGGAGTGCACCTGGGCACGTGACCTATTAGCAGAGTATACCGGAGTGCACCTGGGCACGTCACCTATTAGCAGAGAATAGCGGAGTGCACCTGGGCACGTGACCTATTAGCAGAGTATAGCAGAGTGCACCTGGGCATGTGACCTATTAGCAGAGTATAGCAGAGTGCACCTGGGCAAGTGACCTATTAGCAGAGTATAGAGGAGTGCACCAGGGCACGTGACCTATTAGCAGAGTATAGCGTAGTGCACCTGGGCACGTGACCTATCAGCAGAGTATAGCGGAGTGCACCTGGGCATGTGACCTATTAGCAGAGTATAGCGGAGTGCACCTGGGCATGTGAACTATAAGCAGAGGAGAGCAGAGTGCACCAGGGCACGTGACCTATTAGCAGAGCATAGCGGAGTGCGTCTGGGCACGTGACCTATTTGCTGAGTATAGCAGAGTGTGCCAGGGCACGTGACCTATTATCAGAATACATCAGAGTGCGCTTGGGCACGTGAACTATTAGCAGAGTATAGCAGAGTGCGCCTGGGCATGTGACCTATTAGCAGAGTATAGTAGAGTGCACCTGGGTATGTGACCTATTAGCAGAGTATAGGGGAGTGCACCTGGGCACTTGACCTATTAGCAGAGTATTGGAGAGTGCTCCTGGGCACATTATCTATAAGCAGAGTATAGAGGAGTGCACCTTGGTATGTGACCTATTAGCAGAGTATAGGGGTGTGCACCTGGGCTTGTGACCTATTAGCAGAGTGTAGAGGAGTGCACCTGGGCACATTATCTATTAACAGAGTATAGTGGAGTGCACCTGGGTATGTGACCTATTAGCTGAGTATAGGGGAGTGCACCTGGGCATGTGTCCTATTAGCAGAGTATAGAGGAGAGCACCTGGGCATGTGACCTATTAGCAGAGTATAGCGGAGTGCACCTGGGCATGTGACCTATTAGCAGAGTACAGGAGAGTGCACCTGGGCTTGTGACCTATTAGCAGAGTATAGCAGAGTGCGCCTGGGCATGTGACCTCTTAGCACAGTACATCAGAGTACACCTGGGCACATGACCTATTAGCAGAGTATAGCAGAGTGCACCTGGGCACGTGACCTATTAGCAGAGTATAGCAGAGTGCACCTGGGCACGTGACCTATTAGCAGAGTATAGAGGAGTGCACCTGGGCACGTGACCTATTAGCAGAGTATAGCGCAGTGCACCTGGGCACGTGACCTATTAGCAGAGTATAGCGGAGTGCACCTGGGCACGTGACCTATTTGCAGAGTATAGCAGAGAGCACCTGGGCACGTGACCTATTAGCAGAGTATAGCAGAGTGCAACTGGGCACGTGACCTATTAGCAGAGTATAGCGGAGTGCACCTTGGCACGTGACCTAATAGCAGAGTATAGCAGAGTGCACCTGGGCATGTGACCTATTAGCAGAGTATAGCAGAGTGCACCTGGGCATGTGACCTATTAGCAGAGTATAGCAGAGTGCACCTGGGCACGTGACCTATTAGCAGAGTATAGCAGAGTGCACCTGGGCACGTGACCTATTAGCAGAGTATAGAGGAGTGCACCTGGGCACGTGACCTATTAGCAGAGTATAGCAGAGTGCAACTGGGCACGTGACCTATTAGCAGAGTATAGCGGAGTGCGCCTGGGCATGTGACCTATTAGCAGATTATAGCAGAGTACACCTGGGCATGTGACCTATTACCAGAGTATATCACAGTGCACCTGGGCACGTGACCTTTTAGTAGAGTATAGCAGAGTGCGTCTGGGCACGTGACCTATTAGCAAAGTCTAGCAGAGTGCAGAGTGCGCTTGGCATGTGACCTGTTATCAGAGTATAGCGGAGTGCACCTTGGCACGTGACCTGTTATCAGAGTATAGCGGAGTGCACCTGGGTATGTGACCTATTAGCAGAGTATAGCGGAGTGCACCTGGGAACGTGACCTATTAGCAGAGTATAGCAGAGTGCACCTGGGCACGTGCACTATTAGCAGAGTATAGCGGAGTGCACCTGGGAATGTGACCTATTAGCAGAGTATAGCGGAGTGCACCTGGGCAAGTGACCTAGTAACAGAATATAGCAGAGTGTGCTTGGCATGTGACCTATTAGCAGAGTATAGGGGAGTGCACCTGGGCATGTGACCTATTAGCAGAGTATAGGGGAGTGCACCTGGACATGTGACCTATTAGCAGAGTATAGGGGAGTGCACCTAGGCACGTGACCTATTAGCAGAGTACAGGAGAGTGCACCTGGGCACATTATCAATTAGCAGAGTATAGTGGAGTGCACCTGGGCATGTGACCTATTAGCAGAGTATAGTGGAGTGCACCTGGGCATGTGACCTATTAGCAGAGTATAGAGGAGTGCACCTGGGCACATTATCTATTAGCAGAGTATAGCGGAGTGCACGTGCGTATGTGACCTATTAGCAGAGTATAGGGGAGTGCACCAGGGCTTGTGACCTATTAGCAGAGTATAGAGGAGTGCACCTGGGCACGTGACCTATTAGCAGAGTATAGCAGAGTGCACCTGGGCATGTGACCTATTAGTAGAGTATAGCAGAGTGCACCTGGGCACGTGACCTATTAGCAGAGTATAGCAGAGTGCACCTGGGCATGTGACCTATTAGCAGAGTATAGAGGAGTGCACCTGGGCACGTGACCTATTAGCAGAGTATACCGCAGTGCACCTGGGCACGTGACCTATTAGCAGAGTATAGCAGAGTGCACCTGGGCATGTGACCTATTAGCAGAGTATAAGGGAGTGCACCTGGGCATTTGACCTATTAGCAGAGTATAGGGGAGTGCACCTGGGCATGTGACCTATTAGCAGAGTATAGCAGAGTGCACCTGGGCATGTGATCTATTAGCAGAGTATAGGGGAGTGCACCTGGGCACATGACCTATAAGCAGAGTACACGAGAGTGCACCTGGGCACATTATCTATAAGCAGAGTATAGTGGAGTGCACCTGGGTATGTGACCTATTAGAAGAGTATAGGGGAGTGCACCTGGGCATGTTACCTATTAGCAGAGTATAGAGGAGTGCACCTGGGCACATTATCTATTAGCAGAGTATAGTGGAGTGCACCTGGTTATGTGACCTATTATCAGAGTATAGGGGAGTGCACCTGGGCATGTGACCTATTAGCAGAGTATAGAGGAGTGCACCTGGGCATGTGACCTATTAGCACAGTACATCAGAGTGCACCTGGGCACGTGACTTATTAGCAGAGTATAGCAGAGTGCACTTGGGCATGTGACCTATTAGCAGAGTATAGCAGAGTGCACCTGGGCATGTGACCTATTAGCAGAGTATAGCAGAGTGCACCTGGGCATGTAACCTATTAGCAGAGTATAGGGGAGTGCACCTGGGCACGTGACCTATTAGCAGAGTACAGGAGAGTGCAACTGGGCACATTATCTATAAGCAGAGTATAGTGGAGTGCACCTGGGTATGAGACCTATTAGCAGAGTATATGGGAGTGCACCTGGGCACATTATCTATAAGCAGAGTATAGCAGAGCGCACCTGGGCATGTGACCTATTAGCAGAGTATAGAGGAGTGCACCTGGGCACATTATCTATTAGCAGAGTATAGTGGAGTGCACCTGGGTATGTGACCTATTAGCAGAGTATAAGGGAGTGCACCTGGGCATGTGTCCTATTAGCAGAGTATAGAGGAGTGCACCTGGGCATGTGACCTATTAGCAGAGTATAGCGGAGTGCACCTGGGCATGTGACCTATTAGCAGAGTACAGGAGAGTGCACCTGGGCATGTGACCTATTAGCAGAGTATAGCAGAGTGCGCCTGGGCATGTGACCTCTTAGCACAGTACATCAGAGAGCACCTGGGCACGTGACCTATTAGCAGAGTATAGAGGAGTGCACCTGGGCACGTGACCTATTAGAAGAGTATAACGGAGTGCACCTGTGCACGTGACGTATTAGCAGAGTAAAGCGGAGTGCACCTGGGCACGTGACCTACTATCAGAGTATAGCAGAGTGCACCTGGGCATGTGACCTATTAGCAGAGTATAGCAGAGTACACCTGGGCACGTGACCTATTAGCAGAGAATAGCAGAGTGCACCTGGACACGTGACCTATTTGCAGAGTATAGAGGAGTGCACCTGGACACGTGAGCTATTAGCAGAGTATAGAGGAGTGCACCTGGGCACTTGACCTATTAGCAGAGTATAGGAGAGTGCTCCTGGGCACATTATCTATAAGCAGAGAATAGCGGAGTGCACCTGGGTATGTGACCTATTAGCAGAGTATAGGGGTGTGCACCTGGGCATGTGACCTATTAGCAGAGTATAGAGGAGTGCACCTGGGCACATTATCTATTAGCAGAGTATAGTGGAGTGCACCTGGGTATGTGACCTATTAGAAGAGTATAGGGGAGTGCACCTGGGCACTTGACCTATTAGCAGAGTATAGGAGAGTGCTCCTGGGCACATTATCTATAAGCAGAGAATAGCGGAGTGCACCTGGGTATGTGACCTATTAGCAGAGTATAGGGGTGTGCACCTGGGCATGTGACCTATTAGCAGAGTATAGAGGAGTGCACCTGGGCACATTATCTATTAGCAGAGTATAGTGGAGTGCACCTGGGTATGTGACCTATTAGAAGAGTATAGGGGAGTGCACCTGGGCATGTGACCTATTAGCAGAGTATAGAGGAGTGCACCTGGGCATGTGACCTATTAGCAGAGTATAGAGGAATGTACCTGGGCATGTGACCTATTAGCAGAGTATAGAGGAGTGCACCTGGGCATGTGACCTATTAGCAGAGTATAGAGGAGTGCACATGGGCATGTGACCTATTAGCAGAGTATAGAGGAGTGCACCTGGGCATGTGACCTATTAGAAGAGTATAGGGGAGTGCACCTGGGTATGTGACCTATTATCAGAGTATAGGGGAGTGCACCTGGGCATTTGACCTATTAGCAGAGTATAGAGGAGTGCACCGGGGCATGTGACCTATTAGCACAGTACATCAGAGTGCACCTGGGCACGTGACCTATTAGCAGAGTATAGCAGAGTGCACCTGGGCATGTGACCTATTAGCAGAGTATAGCAGAGTGCACCTGGGCATGTAACCTATTAGCAGAGTATAGGGGAGTGCACTTGGGCACGTGACCTATTAGCAGAGTACAGGAGAGTGCACCTGGGCACATTATCTTTAAGCAGAGTATAGTGGAGTGCACCTGGGTATGTGACCTATTAGCAGAGTATAGAGGAGTGCACCTGGGCACGTGACCTATTCGCAGAGTATACCGGAGTGCACCTGGGCACGTCACCTATTAGCAGAGTATAGCGGAGTGCACCTGGGCACGTGACCTATTAGCAGAGTATAGCAGAGTGCACCTGGGCATGTGACCTATTAGCAGAGTATAGCAGAGTGCACCTGGGCAAGTGACCTATTAGCAGAGTATAGAGGAGTGCACCAGGGCACGTGACCTATTAGCAGAGTATAGCGTAGTGCACCTGGGCACGTGACCAATCAGCAGAGTATAGCGGAGTGCACCTGGGCATGTGACCTATTAGCAGAGTATAGCGGAGTGCACCTGGGCATGTGAACTATAAGCAGAGGAGAGCAGAGTGCACCAGGGCACGTGACCTATTAGCAGAGTATAGCGGAGTGCGTCTGGGCACGTGACCTATTTGCAGAGTATAGCAGAGTGTGCCAGGGCACGTGACCTATTATCAGAATACATCAGAGTGCGCTTGGGCACGTGAACTATTAGCAGAGTATAGCAGAGTGCGCCTGGGCATGTGACCTATTAGCAGAGTATAGTAGAGTGCACCTGGGCATGTGACCTATTAGCAGAGTATAGGGGAGTGCACCTGGGCACTTGACCTATTAGCAGAGTATTGGAGAGTGCTCCTGGGCACATTATCTATAAGCAGAGTATAGAGGAGTGCACCTTGGTATTTGACCTATTAGCAGAGTATAGGGGTGTGCACCTGGGCTTGTGACCTATTAGCAGAGTATAGAGGAGTGCACCTGGGCACATTATCTATTAGCAGAGTATAGTGGAGTGCACCTGGGTATGTGACCTATTAGCTGAGTATAGGGGAGTGCACCTGGGCATGTGTCCTATTAGCAGAGTATAGAGGAGTGCACCTGGGCATGTGACCTATTAGCAGAGTATAGCGGAGTGCACCTGGGCATGTGACCTATTAGCAGAGTACAGGAGAGTGCACCTGGGCTTGTGACCTATTAGCAGAGTATAGCAGAGTGCGCCTGGGCATGTGACCTCTTAGCACAGTACATCAGAGTGCACCTGGGCACATGACCTATTAGCAGAGTATAGCAGAGTGCACCTGGGCACGTGACCTATTAGCAGAGTATAGCAGAGTGCACCTGGGCACGTGACCTATTAGCAGAGTATAGAGGAGTGCACCTGGGCACGTGACCTATTAGCAGAGTATAGCGCAGTGCACCTGGGCACGTGACCTATTAGCAGAGTATAGCGGAGTGCACCTGGGCACGTGACCTATTTGCAGAGTATAGCAGAGAGCACCTGGGCACGTGACCTATTAGCAGAGTATAGCAGAGTGAAACTGGGCACGTGACCTATTAGCAGAGTATAGCGGAGTGCACCTGGGCACGTGACCTAATAGCAGAGTATAGCAGAGTGCACCTGGGCATGTGACCTATTAGCAGAGTATAGCAGAGTGCACCTGGGCATGTGACCTATTAGCAGAGTATAGCAGAGTGCACCTGGGCACGTGACCTATTAGCAGAGTATAGCAGAGTGCACCTGGGCACGTGACCTATTAGCAGAGTATAGAGGAGTGCACCTGGGCACGTGACCTATTAGCAGAGTATAGCGCAGTGCACCTGGGCACGTGACCTATTAGCAGAGTATAGCGGAGTGCACCTGGGCACGTGACCTATTTGCAGAGTATAGCAGAGAGCACCTGGGCACGTGACCTATTAGCAGAGTATAGCAGAGTGCAACTGGGCACGTGACCTATTAGCAGAGTATAGCGGAGTGCACCTGGGCACGTGACCTAATAGCAGAGTATAGCAGAGTGCACCTGGGCACGTGACCTATTAGCAGAGTATAGCGCAGTGCACCTGGGCACGTGACCTATTAGCAGAGTATAGCGGAGTGCACCTGGGCACGTGACCTATTTGCAGAGTATAGCAGAGAGCACCTGGGCACGTGACCTATTAGCAGAGTATAGCAGAGTGCAACTGGGCACGTGACCTATTAGCAGAGTATAGCGGAGTGCACCTGGGCACGTGACCTAATAGCAGAGTATAGCAGAGTGCACCTGGGCATGTGACCTATTAGCAGAGTATAGCAGAGTGCACCTGGGCATGTGACCTATTAGCAGAGTTTAGCGGAGTGCGCCTGGGCACGTGACCTATTATCAGGGTATAGCGGAGTGCGCCTGGCACGTGACCTATTATCAGAGTATAGCGGAGTGCGCCTGGGCACGTGACCTATTAGCAGAGTATAGAGGAGTGAACCTGGGTACGTGACCTATTAGCAGAGTATAGCAGAGTGCACCTGGACTCTGTGCACTCTGCACCTAGCAGAGAATAGAGGAGTGAATCTGGGCACGTGACCTATTATCAGAGTATAGCGGAGTGCGCCAGGGCACGTGACCTATTAGCAGAGTATAGCAGAGTGCACCTGGGCAAGTGACCTATTAGCAGAGTATAGAGGAGTGCACCTGGGCACGTGACCTATTAGCAGAGTATAGAGTAGTGCACCTGGGCTCGTGACCTATTAGCAGAGTATAGTGGAGTGCACTTGGGCATGTGACCTATTAGCAGAGTATAGCAGAGTGCACCTGGGCATGTGAAATATTAGCAGAGAAGAGCACAGTGCACCTGGGCATCTGACCTATTAGCAGAGAATAGCGGAGTGCGCCTGGGCACGTGACCTATTAGCAGAGTATAGCAGAGGGTGCCTGGGCACGGGACCTATTATCAGAGTACATCAGAGTGCGCCTGGGCACGTGACCTATTATCAGAGTATAGCAGAGTGTACCTGGGCATGTGACCTATTAGCAGAGTATAGGGGAGTGCACCAGGGCACGTGACCTATTATCAGAGTACAGGAGAGTGCACCTGGGCACATTATCTATTAGCAGAGTATAGTGGAGTGCACCTGGGTATGTGACCTATTAGCAGAGTATAGGGGAGTGCACCTGGGCATGTGACCTATTAGCAGAGTATAGAGGAGTGCACCTGGGCACATTATCTATTAGCAGAGTATAGTGGAGTGCACCTGCATATGTGACCTATTAGCTGAGTATAGGGGAGTGCACCAGGGCTTATGACCTATTAGCAGAGTATAGCGTAGTGCACCTGGGCACCTGACCTATTAGCAGAGTATAGCGGAGTGCACTTGGGCATGTGACCTATTAGCAGAGTATAGCAGAGTGCACCTGGGCATGTGAACTATTAGCAGAGTATACCGGAGTGCACCTGGGCACGTCACCTATTAGCAGAGTATAGCAGAGTGTGCCTGGGCACTTGACCTATTATCAGAGTACATCAGAGTGCGCCTTGGCACGTTAACTATTAGCAGAGTATAGCATAGTGCACCTGGGCATGTGACCTATTAGCAGAGTATAGCAGAGTGCACCTGGGCATGTGACCTATTAGCAGAGTATAGGGGAGTGCACCTGAGCACTTGACCTATTAGAAGAGTACAGGAGAGTGCTCCTGGGCACATTATCTATAAGCAGAGTATAGTGGAGTGCACCTTGGTATGAGACCTATTAGCAGAGTATAGGGGAGTGCACCTGGGCATGTGACCTATTTGCAGAGTATAGAGGAGTGCACCTGGGCACATTATCTATTAGCAGAGTATAGTGGAGTGCACCTGGGTATGTGACCTATTAGCAGAGTATAGGGAAGTGCACCTGGGCATGTGTCCTATTAGCAGAGTATAGAGGAGTGCACCTGGGCATGTGACCTATTAGCAGAGTATAGCGGAGTGCACCTGGACATGTGACCTATTAGCAGAGTACAGGAGAGTGCACCTGGGCTTGTGACCTATTAGCAGAGTATAGCAGAGTGCGCCTGGGCATGTGACCTCTTAGCACAGTACATCAGAGTGCACCTGGGCACATGACCTATTAGCAGAAATAGAAGAGTGCACCTGGGCATGTGACCTATTAGCAGAGTATAGCAGAGTGCACCTGGGCACGTGACCTATTAGCAGAGTATAGCAGAGTGCACCTGGGCATGTGACCTATTAGCAGAGTATAGGGGAGTGCACCTAGGCACGTGACCTATTAGCAGAGTAGAGGAGAGTGCACCTGGGCACATTATCTATTAGCAGAGTATAGTGGAGTGCACCTGGGTATGTGACCTATTAGCAGAGTATAGGGGAGTGCAACTGGGTATGTGACCTATTAGCAGAGTATAGGGAAGTGCACCTGGGCATGTGTCCTATTAGCAGAGTATAGAGGAGTGCTCCTGGGCATGTGACCTATTAGCAGAGTACAGGAAAGTGCACCTGGGCTTGTGACCTATTAGCAGAGTATAGCAGAGTGCGCCTGGGCATGTGACCTCTTAGCACAGTACATCAGAGTGCACCTGGGCACATGACCTATTAGCAGAGTATAGAAGAGTGCACCTGGGCATGTGACCTATTAGCAGAGTATAGCAGAGAGCACCTGGGCACGTGACCTATTAGCAGAGTATAGCAGAGTGAACCTGGGCACGTGACCTATTAGCAGAGTATAGAGGAGTGCACATGGGCATGTGACCTATTAGCAGAGTATAGAGGAGTGCACCTGGGCATGTGACCTATTAGAAGAGTATAGGGGAGTGCACCTGGGTATGTGACCTATTATCAGAGTATAGGGGAGTGCACCTGGGCATTTGACCTATTAGCAGAGTATAGAGGAGTGCACCGGGGCATGTGACCTATTAGCACAGTACATCAGAGTGCACCTGGGCATGTGACCTATTAGCAGAGTATAGCAGAGTGCACCTGGGCATGTAACCTATTAGCAGAGTATAGGGGAGTGCACTTGGGCACGTGACCTATTAGCAGAGTACAGGAGAGTGCACCTGGGCACATTATCTTTAAGCAGAGTATAGTGGAGTGCACCTGGGTATGTGACCTATTAGCAGAGTATAGAGGAGTGCACCTGGGCACGTGACCTATTCGCAGAGTATACCGGAGTGCACCTGGGCACGTCACCTATTAGCAGAGTATAGCGGAGTGCACCTGGGCACGTGACCTATTAGCAGAGTATAGCAGAGTGCACCTGGGCATGTGACCTATTAGCAGAGTATAGCAGAGTGCACCTGGGCAAGTGACCTATTAGCAGAGTATAGAGGAGTGCACCAGGGCACGTGACCTATTAGCAGAGTATAGCGTAGTGCACCTGGGCACGTGACCAATCAGCAGAGTATAGCGGAGTGCACCTGGGCATGTGACCTATTAGCAGAGTATAGCGGAGTGCACCTGGGCATGTGAACTATAAGCAGAGGAGAGCAGAGTGCACCAGGGCACGTGACCTATTAGCAGAGTATAGCGGAGTGCGTCTGGGCACGTGACCTATTTGCAGAGTATAGCAGAGTGTGCCAGGGCACGTGACCTATTATCAGAATACATCAGAGTGCGCTTGGGCACGTGAACTATTAGCAGAGTATAGCAGAGTGCGCCTGGGCATGTGACCTATAAGCAGAGTATAGAGGAGTGCACCTTGGTATTTGACCTATTAGCAGAGTATAGGGGTGTGCACCTGGGCTTGTGACCTATTAGCAGAGTATAGAGGAGTGCACCTGGGCACATTATCTATTAGCAGAGTATAGTGGAGTGCACCTGGGTATGTGACCTGTTAGCTGAGTATAGGGGAGTGCACCTGGGCATGTGTCCTATTAGCAGAGTATAGAGGAGTGCACCTGGGCATGTGACCTATTAGCAGAGTATAGCGGAGTGCACCTGGGCATGTGACCTATTAGCAGAGTACAGGAGAGTGCACCTGGGCTTGTGACCTATTAGCAGAGTATAGCAGAGTGCGCCTGGGCATGTGACCTCTTAGCACAGTACATCAGAGTGCACCTGGGCACATGACCTATTAGCAGAGTATAGCAGAGTGCACCTGGGCACGTGACCTATTAGCAGAGTATAGCAGAGTGCACCTGGGCACGTGACCTATTAGCAGAGTATAGAGGAGTGCACCTGGGCACGTGACCTATTAGCAGAGTATAGCGCAGTGCACCTGGGCACGTGACCTATTAGCAGAGTATAGCGGAGTGCACCTGGGCACGTGACCTATTTGCAGAGTATAGCAGAGAGCACCTGGGCACGTGACCTATTAGCAGAGTATAGCAGAGTGCAACTGGGCACGTGACCTATTAGCAGAGTATAGCGGAGTGCACCTGGGCACGTGACCTAATAGCAGAGTATAGCAGAGTGCACCTGGGCATGTGACCTATTAGCAGAGTATAGCAGAGTGCACCTGGGCATGTGACCTATTAGCAGAGTATAGCAGAGTGCACCTGGGCACGTGACCTATTAGCAGAGTATAGCAGAGTGCACCTGGGCACGTGACCTATTAGCAGAGTATAGAGGAGTGCACCTGGGCACGTGACCTATTAGCAGAGTATAGCGCAGTGCACCTGGGCACGTGACCTATTTGCAGAGTATAGCAGAGAGCACCTGGGCACGTGACCTATTAGCAGAGTATAGCAGAGTGCAACTGGGCACGTGACCTATTAGCAGAGTATAGCGGAGTGCACCTGGGCACGTGACCTAATAGCAGAGTATAGCGGAGTGCACCTGGGCATGTGACCTATTAGCAGAGTATAGCAGAGTGCACCTGGGCACGTGACCTATTAGCAGAGTTTAGCGGAGTGCGCCTGGGCACGTGACCTATTATCAGGGTATAGCGGAGTGCGCCTGGGCACGTGACCTATTAGCAGAGTATAGCGCAGTGCGCCTGGGCACGTGACCTATTAGCAGAGTATAGCGGAGTGCACCTGGGCACGTGACCTATTTGCAGAGTATAGCAGAGAGCACCTGGGCACGTGACCTATTAGCAGAGTATAGCAGAGTGCAACTGGGCACGTGACCTATTAGCAGAGTATAGCGGAGTGCACCTGGGCACGTGACCTAATAGCAGAGTATAGCAGAGTGCACCTGGGCATGTGACCTATTAGCAGAGTATAGCAGAGAGCACCTGGGCATGTGACCTATTAGCAGAGTTTAGCGGAGTGCGCCTGGGCACGTGACCTATTATCAGGGTATAGCGGAGTGCGCCTGGCACGTGACCTATTATCAGAGTATAGCGGAGTGCGCCTGGGCACGTGACCTATTAGCAGAGTATAGAGGAGTGAACCTGGGTACGTGACCTATTAGCAGAGTATAGCAGAGTGCACCTGGACTCTGTGCACTCTGCACCTAGCAGAGAATAGAGGAGTGAATCTGGGCACGTGACCTATTATCAGAGTATAGCGGAGTGCGCCAGGGCACGTGACCTATTAGCAGAGTATAGCAGAGTGCACCTGGGCAAGTGACCTATTAGCAGAGTATAGAGGAGTGCACCTGGGCACGTGACCTATTAGCAGAGTATAGAGTAGTGCACCTGGGCTCGTGACCTATTAGCAGAGTATAGTGGAGTGCACTTGGGCATGTGACCTATTAGCAGAGTATAGCAGAGTGCACCTGGGCATGTGAAATATTAGCAGAGAAGAGCACAGTGCACCTGGGCATATGACCTATTAGCAGAGAATAGCGGAGTGCGCCTGGGCACGTGACCTATTAGCAGAGTATAGCAGAGGGTGCCTGGGCACGGGACCTATTATCAGAGTACATCAGAGTGCGCCTGGGCACGTGACCTATTATCAGAGTATAGCAGAGTGCACCTGGGCATGTGACCTATTAGCAGAGTATAGGGGAGTGCACCAGGGCACGTGACCTATTATCAGAGTACAGGAGAGTGCACCTGGGCACATTATCTATTAGCAGAGTATAGTGGAGTGCACCTTGGTATGTGACCTATTAGCAGAGTATAGGGGAGTGCACCTGGGCATGTGACCTATTAGCAGAGTATAGAGGAGTGCACCTGGGCACATTATCTATTAGCAGAGTATAGTGGAGTGCACCTGCGTATGTGACCTATTAGCTGAGTATAGGGGAGTGCACCAGGGCTTATGACCTATTAGCAGAGTATAGCGTAGTGCACCTGGGCACCTGACCTATTAGCAGAGTATAGCGGAGTGCACTTGGGCATGTGACCTATTAGCAGAGTATAGCAGAGTGCACCTGGGCATGTGAACTATTAGCAGAGTATACCGGAGTGCACCTGGGCACGTCACCTATTAGCAGAGTATAGCAGAGTGTGCCTGGGCACTTGACCTATTATCAGAGTACATCAGAGTGCGCCTTGGCACGTTAACTATTAGCAGAGTATAGCAGAGTGCACCTGGGCATGTGACCTATTAGCAGAGTATAGCAGAGTGCACCTGGGCATGTGACCTATTAGCAGAGTATAGGGGAGTGCACCTGAGCACTTGACCTATTAGCAGAGTACAGGAGAGTGCTCCTGGGCACATTATCTATAAGCAGAGTATAGTGGAGTGCACCTTGGTATGAGACCTATTAGCAGAGTATAGGGGAGTGCACCTGGGCATGTGACCTATTTGCAGAGTATAGAGGAGTGCACCTGGGCACATTATCTATTAGCAGAGTATAGTGGAGTGCACCTGGGTATGTGACCTATTAGCAGAGTATAGGGAAGTGCACCTGGGCATGTGTCCTATTAGCAGAGTATAGAGGAGTGCACCTGGGCATGTGACCTATTAGCAGAGTATAGCGGAGTGCACCTGGACATGTGACCTATTAGCAGAGTACAGGAGAGTGCACCTGGGCTTGTGACCTATTAGCAGAGTATAGCAGAGTGCGCCTGGGCATGTGACCTCTTAGCACAGTACATCAGAGTGCACCTGGGCACATGACCTATTAGCAGAAATAGAAGAGTGCACCTGGGCATGTGACCTATTAGCAGAGTATAGCAGAGTGCACCTGGGCACGTGACCTATTAGCAGAGTATAGCAGAGTGCACCTGGGCATGTGACCTATTAGCAGAGTATAGGGGAGTGCACCTAGGCACGTGACCAATTAGCAGAGTAGAGGAGAGTGCACCTGGGCACATTATCTATTAGCAGAGTATAGTGGAGTGCACCTGGGTATGTGACCTATTAGCAGAGTATAGGGGAGTGCAACTGGGTATGTGACCTATTAGCAGAGTATAGGGAAGTGCACCTGGGCATGTGTCCTATTAGCAGAGTATAGAGGAGTGCTCCTGGGCATGTGACCTATTAGCAGAGTACAGGAGAGTGCACCTGGGCTTGTGACCTATTAGCAGAGTATAGCAGAGTGCGCCTGGGCATGTGACCTCTTAGCACAGTACATCAGAGTGCACCTGGGCACATGACCTATTAGCAGAGTATAGAAGAGTGCACCTGGGCATGTGACCTATTAGCAGAGTATAGCAGAGAGCACCTGGGCACGTGACCTATTAGCAGAGTATAGCAGAGTGCACCTGGGCACGTGACCTATTAGCAGAGTATAGAGGAGTGCACCTGGGCACGTGACCTATTAGCAGAGTATTGCGGAGTGCACCTGGGCACGTGACCTATTAGCAGATTATAGCGGAGTGCGCCTGGGCACGTGACCTATCAGCAGAGTATAGAAGAGGTTGGCTGGGCACGTGACCTATTATCAGAGTACATCAGAGAGGGCCTGGGCACGTGACGTATTAGCAGAGTATAGCAGAGTGCACCTGGGCATGTGACCTATTAGCAGAGTATAGGGGAGTGCACCTAGGCACGTGACCGATTAGCTGAGTAGAGGAGAGTGCACCTGGGCACATTATCTATTAGCAGAGTATAGTGGAGTGCATCTGGGTATGTGACCTATTAGCAGAGTATAGGGGAGTGCATCTGGGCATGTGACCTATTAGCAGAGTATAGAGGAGTGCACCTGGCACATTATCTATTAGCAAAGTATAGAGGAGTGCACCTGCGTATGTGACCTATTAGCAGAGTATAGGGGAGTGCACCTGGGCTTGTGACCTATTAGCAGAGTATAGAGGAGTGCACCTGGGCACATTATCTATTAGCAGAGTATAGTGGAGTGCACCTGGGTATGTGACCTATTAGCTGAGTATAGGGGAGTGCACCTGGGCATGTGTCCTATTAGCAGAGTATAGAGGAGTGCACCTGGGCATGTGACCTATTAGCAGAATATAGCGGAGTGCACCTGGGCATGTGACCTATTAGCAGAGTACAGGAGAGTGCACCTGGGCTTGTGACCTATTAGCAGAGTATAGCAGAGTGCGCCTGGGCATGTGACCTCTTAGCACAGTACATCAGAGTGCACCTGGGCACATGACCTATTAGCAGAGTATAGCAGAGTGCACCTGGGCACGTGACCTATTAGCAGAGTATAGCAGAGTGCACCTGGGCACGTGACCTATTAGCAGAGTATAGAGGAGTGCACCTGGGCACGTGACCTATTAGCAGAGTATAGCGCAGTGCACCTGGGCACGTGACCTATTAGCAGAGTATAGCGGAGTGCACCTGGGCACGTGACCTATTAGCAGAGTATAGCAGAGTGCACCTGGGCACGTGACCTATTAGCAGAGTATAGAGGAGTGCACCTGGGCACGTGACCTATTAGCAGAGTATAGCAGAGTGCACCTGGGCATGTGACCTATTAGCAGAGTATAGCAGAGTGCACCTGGGCAAGTGACCTATTAGCAGAGTATAGAGGAGTGCACCAGGGCACGTGACCTATTAGCAGAGTATAGCGTAGTGCACCTGGGCACGTGACCTATCAGCAGAGTATAGCGGAGTGCACCTGGGCATGTGACCTATTAGCAGAGTATAGCGGAGTGCACCTGGGCATGTGAACTATAAGCAGAGGAGAGCAGAGTGCACCAGGGCACGTGACCTATTAGCAGAGTATAGCGGAGTGCGTCTGGGCACGTGACCTATTTGCAGAGTATAGCAGAGTGTGCCAGGGCACGTGACCTATTATCAGAATACATCAGAGTGCGCTTGGGCACGTGAACTATTAGCAGAGTATAGCAGAGTGCGCCTGGGCATGTGACCTATTAGCAGAGTATAGTAGAGTGCACCTGGGCATGTGACCTATTAGCAGAGTATAGGGGAGTGCACCTGGGCACTTGACCTATTAGCAGAGTATTGGAGAGTGCTCCTGGGCACATTATCTATAAGCAGAGTATAGAGGAGTGCACCTTGGTATGTGACCTATTAGCAGAGTATAGGGGTGTGCACCTGGGCTTGTGACCTATTAGCAGAGTATGGAGGAGTGCACCTGGGCACATTATCTATTAGCAGAGTATAGTGGAGTGCACCTGGGTATGTGACCTATTAGCTGAGTATAGGGGAGTGCACCTGGGCATGTGTCCTATTAGCAGAGTATAGAGGAGTGCACCTGGGCATGTGACCTATTAGCAGAGTATAGCGGAGTGCACCTGGGCATGTGACCTATTAGCAGAGTACAGGAGAGTGCACCTGGGCTTGTGACCTATTAGCAGAGTATAGCAGAGTGCGCCTGGGCATGTGACCTCTTAGCACAGTACATCAGAGTGCACCTGGGCACATGACCTATTAGCAGAGTATAGCAGAGTGCACCTGGGCACGTGACCTATTAGCAGAGTATAGCAGAGTGCACCTGGGCACGTGACCTATTAGCAGAGTATAGAGGAGTGCACCTGGGCACGTGACCTATTAGCAGAGTATAGCGCAGTGCACCTGGGCACGTGACCTATTAGCAGAGTATAGCGGAGTGCACCTGGGCACGTGACCTATTTGCAGAGTATAGCAGAGAGCACCTGGGCACGTGACCTATTAGCAGAGTATAGCAGAGTGCAACTGGGCACGTGACCTATTAGCAGAGTATAGCGGAGTGCACCTGGGCACGTGACCTAATAGCAGAGTATAGCAGAGTGCACCTGGGCATGTGACCTATTAGCAGAGTATAGCAGAGTGCACCTGGGCATGTGACGTATTAGCAGAGTATAGCAGAGTGCACCTGGGCACGTGACCTATTAGCAGAGTATAGCAGAGTGCACCTGGGCACGTGACCTATTAGCATAGTATAGAGGAGTGCACCTGGGCACGTGACCTATTAGCAGAGTATAGCGCAGTGCACCTGGGCACGTGACCTATTAGCAGAGTATAGCGGAGTGCACCTGGGCACGTGACCTATTTGCAGAGTATAGCAGAGAGCACCTGGCCACGTGACCTATTAGCAGAGTATAGCAGAGTGCAACTGGGCACGTGACCTATTAGCAGAGTATAGCGGAGTGCACCTGGGCACGTGACCTAATAGCAGAGTATAGCAGAGTGCACCTGGGCATGTGACCTATTAGCAGAGTATAGCAGAGTGCACCTGGGCATGTGACCTATTAGCAGAGTTTAGCGGAGTGCGCCTGGGCACGTGACCTATTATCAGGGTATAGCGGAGTGCGCCTGGGCACGTGACCTATTATCAGAGTATAGCGGAGTGCGCCTGGGCACGTGACCTATTAGCAGAGTATAGAGGAGTGAACCTGGGTACGTGACCTATTAGCAGAGTATAGCAGAGTGCACCTGGACTCTGTGCACTCTGCACCTAGCAGAGAATAGAGGAGTGAATCTGGGCACGTGACCTATTATCAGAGTATAGCGGAGTGCGCCAGGGCACGTGACCTATTAGCAGAGTATAGCAGAGTGCACCTGGGCAAGTGACCTATTAGCAGAGTATAGAGGAGTGCACCTGGGCACGTGACCTATTAGCAGAGTATAGCAGAGTGCACCTGGGCACGTGACCTATTAGCAGAGTATAGCAGAGTGCACCTGGGCACGTGACCTATTAGCATAGTATAGAGGAGTGCACTTGGGCACGTGACCTATTAGCAGAGTATAGCGCAGTGCACCTGGGCACGTGACCTATTAGCAGAGTATAGCGGAGTGCACCTGGGCACGTGACCTATTTGCAGAGTATAGCAGAGAGCACCTGGCCACGTGACCTATTAGCAGAGTATAGCAGAGTGCAACTGGGCACGTGACCTATTAGCAGAGTATAGCGGAGTGCACCTGGGCACGTGACCTAATAGCAGAGTATAGCAGAGTGCACCTGGGCATGTGACCTATTAGCAGAGTATAGCAGAGTGCACCTGGGCATGTGACCTATTAGCAGAGTTTAGCGGAGTGCGCCTGGGCACGTGACCTATTATCAGGGTATAGCGGAGTGCGCCTGGGCACGTGACCTATTATCAGAGTATAGCGGAGTGCGCCTGGGCACGTGACCTATTAGCAGAGTATAGAGGAGTGAACCTGGGTACGTGACCTATTAGCAGAGTATAGCAGAGTGCACCTGGACTCTGTGCACTCTGCACCTAGCAGAGAATAGAGGAGTGAATCTGGGCACGTGACCTATTATCAGAGTATAGCGGAGTGCGCCAGGGCACGTGACCTATTAGCAGAGTATAGCAGAGTGCACCTGGGCAAGTGACCTATTAGCAGAGTATAGAGGAGTGCACCTGGGCACGTGACCTATTAGCAGAGTATAGAGTAGTGCACCTGGGCTCGTGACCTATTAGCAGAGTATAGTGGAGTGCACTTGGGCATGTGACCTATTAGCAGAGTATAGCAGAGTGCACCTGGGCATGTGATATATTAGCAGAGAAGAGCACAGTGCACCTGGGCATCTGACCTATTAGCAGAGAATAGCGGAGTGCGCCTGGGCACGTGACCTATTAGCAGAGTATAGCAGAGGGTGCCTGGGCACGGGACCTATTATCAGAGTACATCAGAGTGCGCCTGGGCACGTGACCTATTAGCAGAGTATAGCAGAGTGCACCTGGGCATGTGACCTATTAGCAGAGTATAGGGGAGTGCACCAGGGCACGTGACCTATTATCAGAGTACAGGAGAGTGCACCTGGGCACATTATCTATTAGCAGAGTATAGTGGAGTGCACCTGGGTATGTGACCTATTAGCAGAGTATAGGGGAGTGCACCTGGGCATGTGACCTATTAGCAGAGTATAGAGGAGTGCACCTGGGCACATTATCTATTAGCAGACTATAGTGGAGTGCACCTTCGTATGTGACTTATTAGCTGAGTATAGGGGAGTGCACCAGGGCTTATGACCTATTAGCAGAGTATAGCGTAGTGCACCTGGGCACCTGACCTATTAGCAGAGTATAGCGGAGTGCACTTGGGCATGTGACCTATTATCAGAGTATAGCAGAGTGCACCTGGGCATGTGAACTATTAGCAGAGTAGAGCAGAGTGCACCTGGGCATGTGACCTATTAGCAGAGTAGAGCGGAGTGCGCCTGGGCACATGACCTATTAGCAGAGTATAGCAGAGTGTGCCTGGGCACGTGACCTATTATCAGAGTACATCAGAGTGCGCCTGGGCACGTGACCTATTAGCATAGTATAGCAGAGTGCACCTGGGCATGTGACCTATTAGCAGAGTATAGGATAGTGCACCTGGGCATGTGACCTATTAGCAGAGTACAGGAGAGTGCACCTGAGCACATTATCTATTAGCAGAGTATAGTGGAGTGCACCAGGGTATGTGACTTATTAGCAGAGTTTAGCAGAGTGCACTTGGGCACGTGACCTATTAGCAGAGTATACCGGAGTGCACCTGGGCACGTCACCTATTAGCAGAGTATAGCAGAGTGTGCCTGGGCACTTGACCTATTATCAGAGTACATCAGAGTGCGCCTTGGCACGTTAACTATTAGCAGAGTATAGCAGAGTGCACCTGGGCATGTGACCTATTAGCAGAGTATAGCAGAGTGCACCTGGGCATGTGACCTATTAGCAGAGTATAGGGGAGTGCACCTGAACACTTGACCTATTAGCAGAGTACAGGAGAGTGCTCCTGGGCACATTATCTATAAGCAGAGTATAGTGGAGTGCACCTAGGTATGAGACCTATTAGCAGAGTATAGGGGAGTGCACCTGGGCATGTGACCTATTTGCAGAGTATAGAGGAGTGCACCTGGGCACATTATCTATTAGCAGAGTATAGTGGAGTGCACCTGGGTATGTGACCTATTAGCAGAGTATAGGGAAGTGCACCTGGGCATGTGTCCTATTAGCAGAGTATAGAGGAGTGCACCTGGGCATGTGACCTATTAGCAGAGTATAGCGGAGTGCACCTGGACATGTGACCTATTAGCAGAGTACAGGAGAGTGCACCTGGGCTTGTGACCTATTAGCAGAGTATAGCAGAGTGCGCCTGGGCATGTGACCTCTTAGCACAGTACATCAGAGTGCACCTGGGCACATGACCTATTAGCAGAAAATAGAAGAGTGCACCTGGGCATGTGACCTATTAGCAGAGTATAGCAGAGTGCACCTGGGCATGTGACCTATTAGCAGAGTATAGGGGAGTGCACCTAGGCACGTGACCTATTAGCAGAGTAGAGGAGAGTGCACCTGGGCACATTATCTATTAGCAGAGTATAGTGGAGTGCACCTGGGTATGTGACCTATTAGCAGAGTATAGGGGAGTGCAACTGGGTATGTGACCTATTAGCAGAGTATAGGGAAGTGCACCTGGGCATGTGTCCTATTAGCAGAGTATAGAGGAGTGCTCCTGGGCATGTGACCTATTAGCAGAGTACAGGAGAGTGCACCTGGGCTTGTGACCTATTAGCAGAGTATAGCAGAGTGCGCCTGGGCTTGTGACCTCTTAGCACAGTACATCAGAGTGCACCTGGGCACATGACCTATTAGCAGAGTATAGAAGAGTGCACCTGGGCATGTGACCTATTAGCAGAGTATAGCAGAGAGCACCTGGGCACGTGACCTATTAGCAGAGTATAGCAGAGTGCACCTGGGCACGTGACCTATTAGCAGAGTATAGAGGAGTGCACCTGGGCACGTGACCTATTAGCAGAGTATTGCGGAGTGCACCTGGGCACGTGACCTATTAGCAGAGTATAGCGGAGTGCGCCTGGGCACGTGACCTATCAGCAGAGTATAGAAGAGGTTGGCTGGGCACGTGACCTATTATCAGAGTACATCAGAGTGGGCCTGGGCACGTGACGTATTAGCAGAGTATAGCAGAGTGCACCTGGGCATGTGACCTATTAGCAGAGTATAGTGGAGTGCACCTAGGCACGTGACCTATTAGCTGAGTAGAGGAGAGTGCACCTGGGCACATTATCTATTAGCAGAGTATAGTGGAGTGCACCTGGGTATGTGACCTATTAGCAGAGTATAGGGGAGTGCATCTGGGCATGTGACCTATTAGCAGAGTATAGAGGAGTGCACCTGGCACATTATCTATTAGCAAAGTATAGAGGAGTGCACCTGCGTATGTGACCTATTAGCAGAGTATAGGGGAGTGCACCTGGGCTTGTGACCTATTAGCAGAGTATAGAGGAGTGCACCTGGGCACATTATCTATTAGCAGAGTATAGTGGAGTGCACCTGGGTATGTGACCTATTAGCTGAGTATAGGGGAGTGCACCTGGGCATGTGTCCTATTAGCAGAGTATAGAGGAGTGCACCTGGGCATGTGACCTATTAGCAGAGTATAGCGGAGTGCACCTGGGCATGTGACCTATTAGCAGAGTACAGGAGAGTGCACCTGGGCTTTTGACCTATTAGCAGAGTATAGCGGAGTGCACCTGGGCATGTGACCTAATAGCAGAGTATAGCAGAGTGCACCTGGGCATGTGACCTATTAGCAGAGTATAGCAGAGTGCACCTGGGCATGTGACCTATTAGCAGAGTATAGCAGAGTGCACCTGGGCACGTGACCTATTAGCAGAGTATAGCAGAGTGCACCTGGGCACGTGACCTATTAGCAGAGTATAGAGGAGTGCACCTGGGCACGTGACCTATTAGCAGAGTATAGCGCAGTGCACCTGGGCACGTGACCTATTAGCAGAGTATAGCGGAGTGCACCTGGGCACGTGACCTATTTGCAGAGTATAGCAGAGAGCACCTGGGCACGTGACCTATTAGCAGAGTATAGCAGAGTGCAACTGGGCACGTGACCTATTAGCAGAGTATAGCGGAGTGCACCTGGGCACGTGACCTAATAGCAGAGTATAGCAGAGTGCACCTGGGCATGTGACCTATTAGCAGAGTATAGCAGAGTGCACCTGGGCATGTGACCTATTAGCAGAGTTTAGCGGAGTGCGCCTGGGCACGTGACCTATTATCAGGGTATAGCGGAGTGCGCCTGGGCACGTGACCTATTATCAGAGTATAGCGGAGTGCGCCTGGGCACGTGACCTATTAGCAGAGTATAGAGGAGTGAACCTGGGTACGTGACCTATTAGCAGAGTATAGCAGAGTGCACCTGGACTCTGTGCACTCTGCACCTAGCAGAGAATAGAGGAGTGAATCTGGGCACGTGACCTATTATCAGAGTATAGCGGAGTGCGCCAGGGCACGTGACCTATTAGCAGAGTATAGCAGAGTGCACCTGGGCAAGTGACCTATTAGCAGAGTATAGAGGAGTGCACCTGGGCACGTGACCTATTAGCAGAGTATAGAGTAGTGCACCTGAGCTCGTGACCTATTAGCAGAGTATAGTGGAGTGCACTTGGGCATGTGACCTATTAGCAGAGTATAGCAGAGTGCACCTGGGCATGTGAAATATTAGCAGAGAAGAGCACAGTGCACCTGGGCATCTGACCTATTAGCAGAGAATAGCGGAGTGCGCCTGGGCACGTGACCTATTAGCAGAGTATAGCAGAGGGTGCCTTGGCACTTGACCTATTATCAGAGTACATCAGAGTGCGCCTTGGCACGTTAACTATTAGCAGAGTATAGCAGAGTGCACCTGGGCATGTGACCTATTAGCAGAGTATAGCAGAGTGCACCTGGGCATGTGACCTATTAGCAGAGTATAGGGGAGTGCACCTGAGCACTTGACCTATTAGCAGAGTACAGGAGAGTACTCCTGGGCACATTATCTATAAGCAGAGTATAGTGGAGTGCACCTTGGTATGAGACCTATTAGCAGAGTATAGAGGAGTGCACCTGGGCACATTATCTATTAGCAGAGTATAGTGGAGTGCACCTGCGTATGTGACCTATTAGCAGAGTATAGGGGAGTGCACCTGGGCATGTGTCCTATTAGCAGAGTATAGAGGAGTGCACCTGGGCATGTGACCTATTAGCAGAGTATAGCGGAGTGCACCTGGACATGTGACCTATTAGCAGAGTACAGGAGAGTGCACCTGGGCTTGTGACCTATTAGCAGAGTATAGCAGAGTGCGCCTGGGCATGTGACCTCTTAGCACAGTACATCAGAGTGCACCTGGGCACATGACCTATTAGCAGAAAATAGAAGAGTGCACCTGGGCATGTGACCTATTAGCAGAGTATAGCAGAGTGCACCTGGGCACGTGACCTATTAGCAGAGTATAGCAGAGTGCACCTGGGCATGTGACCTATTAGCAGAGTATAGGGGAGTGCACCTAGGCACGTGACCTATTAGCAGAGTAGAGGAGAGTGCACCTGGGCACATTATCTATTAGCAGAGTATAGTGGAGTGCACCTGGGTATGTGACCTATTAGCAGAGTATAGGGGAGTGCAACTGGGTATGTGACCTATTAGCAGAGTATAGGGAAGTGCACCTGGGCATGTGTCCTATTAGCAGAGTATAGAGGAGTGCTCCTGGGCATGTGACCTATTAGCAGAGTACAGGAGAGTGCACCTGGGCTTGTGACCTATTAGCAGAGTATAGCAGAGTGCGCCTGGGCATGTGACCTCTTAGCACAGTACATCAGAGTGCACCTGGGCACATGACCTATTAGCAGAGTATAGAAGAGTGCACCTGGGCATGTGACCTATTAGCAGAGTATAGCAGAGAGCACCTGGGCACGTGACCTATTAGCAGAGTATAGCAGAGTGCACCTGGGCACGTGACCTATTAGCAGAGTATAGAGGAGTGCACCTGGGCACGTGACCTATTAGCAGAGTATTGCGGAGTGCACCTGGGCACGTGACCTATTAGCAGAGTATAGCGGAGTGCGCCTGGGCACGTGACCTATCAGCAGAGTATAGAAGAGGTTGGCTGGGCACGTGACCTATTATCAGAGTACATCAGAGTGGGCCTGGGCACGTGACGTATTAGCAGAGTATAGCAGAGTGCACCTGGGCATGTGACCTATTAGCAGAGTATAGGGGAGTGCAACTAGGCACGTGACCTATTAGCTGAGTAGAGGAGAGTGCACCTGGGCACATTATCTATTAGCAGAGTATAGTGGAGTGCACCTGGGTATGTGACCTATTAGCAGAGTATAGAGGAGTGCACCTGGGCATGTGACCTATTAGCAGAGTATAGCGGAGTGCACCTGGACATGTGACCTATTAGCAGAGTACAGGAGAGTGCACCTGGGCTTGTGACCTATTAGCAGAGTATAGCAGAGTGCGCCTGGGCATGTGACCTCTTAGCACAGTACATCAGAGTGCACCTGGGCACATGACCTATTAGCAGAAAATAGAAGAGTGCACCTGGGCATGTGACCTATTAGCAGAGTATAGCAGAGTGCACCTGGGCACGTGACCTATTAGCAGAGTATAGCAGAGTGCACCTGGGCATGTGACCTATTAGCAGAGTATAGGGGAGTGCACCTAGGCACGTGACCTATTAGCAGAGTAGAGGAGAGTGCACCTGGGCACATTATCTATTAGCAGAGTATAGTGGAGTGCACCTGGGTATGTGACCTATTAGCAGAGTATAGGGGAGTGCAACTGGGTATGTAACCTATTAGCAGAGTATAGGGAAGTGCACCTGGGCATGTGTCCTATTAGCAGAGTATAGAGGAGTGCTCCTGGGCATGTGACCTATTAGCAGAGTACAGGAGAGTGCACCTGGGCTTGTGACCTATTAGCAGAGTATAGCAGAGTGCGACTGGGCATGTGACCTCTTAGCACAGTACATCAGAGTGCACCTGGGCACATGACCTATTAGCAGAGTATAGAAGAGTGCACCTGGGCATGTGACCTATTAGCAGAGTATAGCAGAGAGCACCTGGGCACGTGACCTATTAGCAGAGTATAGCAGAGTGCACCTGGGCACGTGACCTATTAGCAGAGTATAGAGGAGGGAACCTGGGCACGTGACCTATTAGCAGAGTATTGCGGAGTGCACCTGGGCACGTGACCTATTAGCAGAGTATAGCGGAGTGCGCCTGGGCACGTGACCTATCAGCAGAGTATAGAAGAGGTTGGCTGGGCACGTGACCTATTATCAGAGTACATCAGAGTGGGCCTGGGCACGTGACGTATTAGCAGAGTATAGCAGAGTGCACCTGGGCATGTGACCTATTAGCAGAGTATAGGGGAGTGCACCTAGGCACGTGACCTATTAGCTGAGTAGAGGAGAGTGCACCTGGGCACATTATCTATTAGCAGAGTATAGTGGAGTGCACCTGGGTATGTGACCTATTAGCAGAGTATAGGGGAGTGCATCTGGGCATGTGACCTATTAGCAGAGTATAGAGGAGTGCACCTGGCACATTATCTATTAGCAAAGTATAGAGGAGTGCACCTGCGTATGTGACCTATTAGCAGAGTATAGGGGAGTGCACCAGGGCTTTTGACCTATTAGCAGAGTATAGTGTAGTGCACCTGGGCACGTGACCTATTAGCAGAGTATAGCGGAGTGCACTTGGGCATGTGACCTATTAGCAGAGTATAGCAGAGTGCACCTGGGCATGTGAACTATTAGCAGAGTAGAACAGAGTGCACCTGGGCATGTGACCTATTAGCAGAGTATATCGGAGTGCGCCTGGGCACGTGACCTATTAGCAGAGTACAGCAGAGTGTGCCTGGGCACGTGACCTATTATCAGAGTACATCAGAGTGCACCTGGGCACGTGACCTATTAGCAGAGTATAGCAGAGTGCACCTGGGCATGTGACCTATTAGCAGAGTATAGGCGAGTGCACTTGGGCATGTGACCTATTAGCAGAGTATAGGGGAGTGCACCTGGGCACATTATCTATTAGCAGAGTATACTGGAGTGCACCTGCGTATGTGACCTATTAGCAGAGTATAGGGGAGTGCACCTGGGCACGTGACGTATTAGAAGAGTATAGAGGAGTGCACCTGAGCATGTGACCTATTAGCAGAGTATAGCAGAGTGCACCTGGGCATGTGACCTATTAGCAGAGTATAGCAGAGTGCACCTGGGCATGTGACCTATTAGCAGAGTATAGAGGAGTGCACCTGGGCATGTGACCTATTAGCAGAGTACAGAGCAGTGCACCTGGGCACGTGACTTATTAGCAGAGTATACCGTAGTGCACCTGGGCAAGTGACCTATTAGCAGAGTATAGCAGAGTGCACCAGGGCATTTGACCTATTAGCAGAGTATAGGGGAGTGCACCTGGGCATGTGACCTATTAGCAGAGTATAGCAGAGTGCACCTGGGCATGTGACCTATTAGCAGAGTATAGGGGAGTGCACCTGGGCACATGACCTATTAGCAGAGTACACGAGAGTGCACCTGGGCACATTATCTATAAGCAGAGTATAGTGGAGTGCACCTGGGTATGTGACCTATTAGAAGAGTATAGGGGAGTGCACCTGGGCATGTGACCTATTAGCAGAGTATAAAGGAGTGCACCTGGGCATATGACCTATTAGCAGATTATAGAGGAGTGCACCTGGGCACATTATCTATTAGCAGAGTATAGTGGTGTGCACCTGGGTATGTGAAATATTAGCAGAGTATAGAGGAGTGCACCTGGGCATGTGACCTATTAGCACAGTACATCAGAGTGCACCTGGACACGTGACCTATTAGCAGAGTATAGCAGAGTGCACCTGGTCATGTGACCTATTAGCAGAGTATAGCAGAGTGCACCTGGGCATGTAACCTATTAGCAGAGTTAAGGGGAGTGCACTTGGGCACGTGACCTATTAGCAGAGTATAGGAGAGTGCACCTGGGCACATTATCTATAAGCAGAGTATAGTGGAGTGCACCTGGGTATGTGACCTATTAGCAGAGTATAGCGGAGTGCACCTGCGTATGTGACCTTTTAGCAGAGTATAGAGGAGTGCACCTGAGCATGTGACCTTTTAGCAGAGTATAGCAGAGTGCACCTGGGCATGTGACCTATTAGCAGAGTATAGCAGAGTGCACCTGGGCATGTGACCTATTAGCAGAGTATAGAGGAGTGCACCTGGGCACGTGACCTATTAGCAGAGTACACCGTAGTGCACATGGGCACATTATCTATAAGCAGAGAATAGTGGAGTGCACCTGGGTATGTGACCTATTAGAAAAGTATAGGGGAGTGCACCTTGGCATGTAACCTATTAGCAGAGTATAACAGAGTGCACCTGGACACGTGACCTATTAGCAGAGTATAGCAGAGTGCACCTGGGTACGTGACCTATTAGCAGAATATAGCGGAGTGCACTTGGGCACGTGACCTATTAGCAGAGTACAGGAGAGTGCACCTGGGCACATTATCTATAAGCAGAGTATAGTGGAGTGCACCTGGGTATGTGACCTATTAGCAGAGTATAGGAGAGTGCACCTGGGCATGTGACCTATTAGCAGAGTATAGAGGAGTGCACCTGGGCACGTCACCTATTAGCAGAGTATAGCGGAGTGCACCTGGGCACGTGACCTATTAGCAGAGTATAGCAGAGTGCACCTGGGCATGTGACCTATTAGCAGAGTATAGCAGAGTGCACCTGGGCAAGTGACCTATTAGCAGAGTATAGAGGAGTGCACCAGGGCACGTGACCTATTAGCAGAGTATAGCGTAGTGCACCTGGGCATGTGACCTATCAGCAGAGTATAGCGGAGTGCACCAGGGCATGTGACCTATTAGCAGAGTATAGCGGAGTGCACCTGGGCATGTGAACTATAAGCAGAGGAGAGCAGAGTGCACCAGGGCACGTGACCTATTAGCAGAGTATAGCGGAGTGCGCCTGGGCACGTGACCTATTAGCA
The DNA here is from genome assembly GCA_031769625.1 of Taudactylus pleione. Lineage (NCBI taxonomy): Eukaryota > Metazoa > Chordata > Amphibia > Anura > Myobatrachidae > Taudactylus > Taudactylus pleione. The sequence continues at coordinate 3,700,619 of JAUIMM010000694.1, read as the reverse complement.
GAGTATACCAGAGTGCACCTGGGCAAGTGACCTATTAGCAGAGTATAGAGGAGTGCACCTGGGCACGTGACCTATTAGCAGAGTATAGCGTAGTGCACCTGGGCAAGTGACCTATCAGCAGAGTATAGCGGAGTGCACCTGGGCATGTGACCTATTAGCAGAGTATAGCGGAGTGCACCTGGGCATGTGAACTATAAGCAGAGGAGAGCAGAGTGCACCTGGGCACGTGATCTATTAGCAGAGTATAGCGGAGTGCGCCTGGGCACGTGACCTATTAGCAGAGTATAGCAGAGAGTGCCTGGGAACGTGACCTATTATCAGAGTACATCAGAGTGCGCTTGGGCACGTGAACTATTAGCAGAGTGCGCCTGGACATGTGACCTATTAGCAGAGTATAGTAGAGTGCACCTGGGCATGTGACCTATTAGCAGAGTATAGGGGAGTGCACCTGGGCATTTGACCTATTAGCAGAGTATAGGAGAGTGCTCCTGGGCACATTATCTATAAGCAGAGTATAGAGGAGTGCACCTTGGTATGTGACCTATTAGCAGAGTATAGAGGAATGTACCTTGGCATGTGACCTATTAGCAGAGTATAGAGGAGTGCACCTGGACATGTGACCTATTAGCAGAGTATAGAGTAGTGCACCTGGGCATGTGACCTATTAGCAGAGTATAGAGGAGTGCACCTGGGCATGTGACCTATTAGAAGAGTATAGGGGAGTGCACCTGGGTATGTGACCTATTATCAGAGTATAGGGGAGTGCACCTGGGCATGTGACCTATTAGCAGAGTATAGAGGAGTGCACCTGGGCATGTGACCTATTAGCACAGTACATCAGAGTGCACCTGGGCACGTGACCTATTAGCAGAGTATAGCAGAGTGCACCTGGGCATGTGACATATTAGCAGAGTATAGCAGAGTGCACCTGGGCATGTAACCTATTAGCAGAGTATAGGGGTGTGCACTTGGGCACGTGACCTATTAGCAGAGTACAGGAGAGTGCACCTGGGCACATTATCTTTAAGCAGAGTATAGTGGTGTGCACCTGGGTATGTGACCTATTAGCAGAGTATAGAGGAGTGCACCTGGGCACGTGACCTATTAGCAGAGTATACCGGAGTGCACCTGGGCACGTCACCTATTAGCAGAGTATAGCGGAGTGCACCTGGGCACGTGACCTATTAGCAGAGTATAGCAGAGTGCACCTGGGCATGTGACCTATTAGCAGAGTATAGCAGAGTGCACCTGGGCAAGTGACCTATTAGCAGAGTATAGAGGAGTGCACCTGGGCACGTGACCTATTAGCAGAGTATAGCGTAGTGCACCTGGGCACGTGACCTATCAGCAGAGTATAGCGGAGTGCACCTGGGCATGTGACCTATTAGCAGAGTATAGCGGAGTGCACCTGGGCATGTGAACTATAAGCAGAGGAGAGCAGAGTGCACCAGGGCACGTGACCTATTAGCAGAGTATAGCGGAGTGCGCCTGGGCACGTGACCTATTTGCAGAGTATAGCAGAGTGTGCCTGGGCACGTGACCTATTATCAGAGTACATCAGAGTGCGCTTGGGCACGTGAACTATTAGCAGAGTATAGCAGAGTGCGCCTGGGCATGTGACCTATTAGCAGAGTATAGTAGAGTGCACCTGGGCATGTGACCTATTAGCAGAGTATAGGGGAGTGCACCTGGGCCCTTGACCTATTAGCAGAGTTTAGGAGAGTGCTCCTGGGCACATTATCTATAAGCAAAGTATAGAGGAGTGCACCTTGGTATGTGACCTATTAGCAGAGTATAGGGGTGTGCACCTGGGCATGTGACCTATTAGCAGAGTATAGAGGAGTGCACCTGGGCACATTATCTATTAGCAGAGTATAGTGGAGTGCACCTGGGTATGTGACCTATTAGCTGAGTATAGGGGAGTGCACCAGGGCATGTGTCCTATTAGCAGAGTATAGAGGAGTGCACCTGGGCATGTGACATATTAGCAGAGTATAGCGGAGTGCACCTGGGCATGTGACCTATTAGCAGAGTACAGGAGAGTGCACCTGGGCTTGTGACCTATTAGCAGAGTATAGCAGAGTGCGCCTGGGCATGTGACCTCTTAGCACAGTACATCAGAGTGCACCTGGGCACATGACCTATTAGCAGAGTATAGCAGAGTGCACCTGGGCACGTGACCTATTAGCAGAGTATAGCAGAGTGCACCTGGGCACGTGACCTATTAGCAGAGTATAGAGGAGTGCACCTGGGCACGTGACCTATTAGCAGAGTATAGCAGAGTGCACCTGGGCACGTGACCTATTAGCAGAGTATAGCGGAGTGCACCTGGGCACGTGACCTATTTGCAGAGTATAGCAGAGAGCACCTGGGCACGTGACCTATTAGCAGAGTATAGCAGAGTGCAACTGGGCACGTGACCTATTAGCAGAGTATAGCGGAGTGCACCTGGGCACGTGACCTAATAGCAGAGTATAGCGGAGAGCACCTGGGCATGTGACCTATTAGCAGAGTATAGCAGAGTGCACCTGGGCATGTGACCTATTAGCAGAGTTTAGCGGAGTGCGCCTGGGCACGTGACCTATTATCAGGGTATAGCGGAGTGCGCCTGGGCACGTGACCTATTATCAGAGTATAGCGGAGTGCGCCTGGGCACGTGACCTATTAGCAGAGTATAGAGGAGTGAACCTGGGTACGTGACCTATTAGCAGAGTATAGCAGAGTGCACCTGGACTCTGTGCACTCTGCACCTAGCAGAGAATAGAGGAGTGAATCTGGGCACGTGACCTATTATCAGAGTATAGCGGAGTGCGCCAGGGCACGTGACCTATTAGCAGAGTATAGCAGAGTGCACCTGGGCAAGTGACCTATTAGCAGAGTATAGAGGAGTGCACCTGGGCACGTGACCTATTAGCAGAGTATAGCGTAGTGCACCTGGGCACGTGACCTATTAGCAGAGTATAGAGGAGTGCACTTGGGCATGTGACGTATTAGCAGAGTAGAGCACAGTGCACCTGGGCATCTGACCTATTAGCAGAGAATAGTGGAGTGCGCCTGGGCACGTGACCTATTAGCAGAGTATAGCAGAGGGTGCCTGGGCACGGGACCTATTATCAGAGTACATCAGAGTGTGCCTGGGCACGTGACCTATTAGCAGAGTATAGCAGAGTGCACCTGGGCATGTGACCTATTAGCAGAGTATAGGGGAGTGCACCAGGGCACGTGACCTATTAGCAGAGTACAGGAGAGTGCACCTGGGCACATTATCTATTAGCAGAGTATAGTGGAGTGCAACTGGGTATGTGACCTATTAGCAGAGTATAGGGGAGTGCACCTGGGCATGTGACCTATTAGCAGAGTATAGAGGAGTGCACCTGGGCACATTATCTATTAGCAGAGTATAGTGGAGTGCACCTGCGTATGTGACCTATTAGCTGAGTATAGGGGAGTGCACCAGGGCTTATGACCTATTAGCAGAGTATAGCGTAGTGCACCTGGGCACCTGACCTATTAGCAGAGTATAGCGGAGTGCACTTGGTCATGTGACCTATTAGCAGAGTATAGCAGAGTGCACCTGGGCATGTGAACTATTAGCAGAATAGAGCAGAGTGCACCTGGGCATGTGACCTATTAGCAGAGTAGAGCGGAGTGCGCCTGGGCACATGACCTATTAGCAGAGTATAGCAGAGTGTGTCTGGGCACGTGACCTATTATCAGAGTACATCAGAGTGCGCCTGGGCACGTGACCTATTAGCAGAGTATAGCAATGTGCACCTGGGCATGTGACCTATTAGCAGAGTATAGGGGAGTGCACCTGGGCATGTGACCTATTAGCAGAGTACAGGAGAGTGCACCTGAGCACATTATCTATTAGCAGAGTATAGTGGAGTGCACCTGGGTATGTGACTTATTAGCAGAGTTTAGCGGAGTGCACTTGGGCACGTGACCTATTAGCAGAGTATACCGGAGTGCACCTGGGCACGTCACGTATTAGCAGAGTATAGCAGAGTGTGCCTGGGCACTTGACCTATTATCAAAGTACATCAGAGTGCGCCTGGGCACGTTAACTATTAGCAGAGTATAGCAGAGTGCACCTGGGCATGTGACCTATTAGCAGAGTATAGCAGAGTGCACCTGGGCATGTGACCTATTAGCAGAGTATAGGGGAGTGCACCTGAGCACTTGACCTATTAGCAGAGTACAGGAGAGTGCTCCTGGGCACATTATCTATAAGCAGAGTATAGTGGAGTGCACCTTGGTATGAGACCTATTAGCAGAGTATAGGGGAGTGCACCTGGGCATGTGACCTATTAGCAGAGTATAGAGGAGTGCACCTGGGCACATTATCTATTAGCAGAGTATAGTGGAGTGCACCTGGGTATGTGACCTATTAGCAGAGTATAGGGAAGTGCACCTGGGCATGTGTCCTATTAGCAGAGTATAGAGGAGTGCACCTGGGCATGTGACCTATTAGCAGAGTATAGCGGAGTGCACCTGGACATGTGACCTATTAGCAGAGTACAGGAGAGTGCGCCTGGGCATGTGACCTCTTAGCACAGTACATCAGAGTGCACCTGGGCACATGACCTATTAGCAGAAAATAGAAGAGTGCACCTGGGCATGTGACCTATTAGCAGAGTATAGCAGAGTGCACCTGGGCACGTGACCTATTAGCAGGGTATAGCAGAGTGCACCTGGGCACGTGACCTATTAGCAGAGTATAGAGGAGTGCACCTGGGCACGTGACCTATTAGCAGAGTATAGCGTAGTGCACCTGGGCATGTGACCTATCAGCAGAGTATAGCGGAGTGCACCAGGGCATGTGACCTATTAGCAGAGTATAGCGGAGTGCACCTGGGCATGTGAACTATAAGCAGAGGAGAGCAGAGTGCACCAGGGCACGTGACCTATTAGCAGAGTATAGCGGAGAGCGCCTGGGCACGTGACCTATTAGCAGAGTATAGCAGAGTGCACCTGGGCAAGTGACCTATTAGCAGAGTACAGAGGAGTGCACCTGGGCACGTGACCTATTAGCAGAGTATAGCGTAGTGCACCTGGGCAAGTGACCTATCAGCAGAGTATAGCTGAGTGCACCTGGGCATGTGACCTATTAGCAGAGTATAGCGGAGTGCACCTGGGCATGTGAACTATAAGCAGAGGAGAGCAGAGTGCACCTGGGCACGTGATCTATTAGCAGAGTATAGCGGAGTGCGCCTGGGCACGTGACCTATTAGCAGAGTATAGCAGAGTGTGCCTGGGAACGTGACCTATTATCAGAGTATATCAGAGTGCGCTTGGGCACGTGAACTATTAGCAGAGTATAGCAGAGTGCGCCTGGGCATGTGACCTATTAGCAGAGTATAGTAGAGTGCACCTGGGCATGTGACCTATTAGCAGAGTATAGGGGAGTGCACCTGGGCACTTGACCTATTAGCAGAGTATTGGAGAGTGCTCCTGGGCACATTATCTATAAGCAGAGTATAGAGGAGTGCACCTTGGTATGTGACCTATTAGCAGAGTATAGGGGAGTGCACCTGGGCATGTGTCCTATTAGCAGAGTATAGAGAAGTGCACCTGGGCATGTGACCTATTAGCAGAGTATAGAGGAATGTACCTGGGCATGTGACCTATTAGCAGAGTATAGAGGAGTGCACCTGGACATGTGACCTATTAGCAGAGTATAGCGGAGTGCACCTGGGCATGTGACCTATTAGCAGAGTATAGGGTAGTGCACCTGGGCATGTGACCTATTAGAAGAGTATAGGGGAGTGCACCTGGGTCTGTGACCTATTATCAGAGTATAGGGGAGTGCACCTGGGCATGTGACCTATTAGCAGAGTATAGAGGAGTGCACCTGGGCATGTGACCTATTAGCACAGTACATCAGAGTGCACCTGGGCACGTGACCTATTAGCAGAGTATAGCAGAGTGCACCTGGGCATGTGACCTATTAGCAGAGTATAGCAGAGTGCACCTGGGCATGTAACCTATTAGCAGAGTATAGGGGAGTGCACTTGGGCACGTGACCTATTAGCAGAGTACAGGAGAGTGCACCTGGGCACATTATCTTTAAGCAGAGTATAGTGGAGTGCACCTGGGTATGTGACCTATTAGCAGAGTATAGAGGAGTGCACCTGGGCACGTGACCTATTAGCAGAGTATACCGGAGTGCACCTGGGCACGTCACCTATTAGCAGAGTATAGCGGAGTGCACCTGGGCACGTGACCTATTAGCAGAGTATAGTGAGTGCACCTGGGCATGTGACCTATTAGCAGAGTATAGCAGAGTGCACCTGGGCAAGTGACCTATTAGCAGAGTATAGAGGAGTGCACCTGGGCACGTGACCTATTAGCAGAGTATAGCGTAGTGCACCTGGGCACGTGACCTATCAGCAGAGTATAGCGGAGTGCACCTGGGCATGTGACCTATTAGCAGAGTATAGCGGAGTGCACCTGGGCATGTGAACTATAAGCAGAGGAGAGCAGAGTGCACCAGGGCACGTGACCTATTAGCAGAGTATAGCGGAGTGCGCCTGGGCACGTGACCTATTTGCAGAGTCTAGCAGAGTGTGCCTGGGCACGTGACCTATTATCAGAGTACATCAGAGTGCGCTTGGGCACGTGAACTATTAGCAGAGTATAGCAGAGTGCGCCTGGGCATGTGACCTATTAGCAGAGTATAGTAGAGTGCACCTGGGCATGTGACCTATTAGCAGAGTATAGGGGAGTGCACCTGGGCACTTGACCTATTAGCAGAGTTTAGGAGAGTGCTCCTGGGCACATTGTCTATAAGCAAAGTATAGAGGAGTGCACCTTGGTATGTGACCTATTAGCAGAGTATAGGGGTGTGCACCTGGGCATGTGACCTATTAGCAGAGTATAGAGGAGTGCACCTGGGCACATTATCTATTAGCAGAGTATAGTGGAGTGCACCTGGGTATGTGACCTATTAGCTGAGTATAGGGGAGTGCACCTGGGCATGTGTCCTATTAGCAGAGTATAGAGGAGTGCACCTGGGCATGTGACCTATTAGCAGAGTATAGCGGAGTGCACCTGGGCATGTGACCTATTAGCAGAGTACAGGAGAGTGAACCTGGGCTTGTGACCTATTAGCAGAGTATAGCAGAGTGCGCCTGGGCATGTGACCTCTTAGCACAGTACATCAGAGTGCACCTGGGCACATGACCTATTAGCAGAGTATAGCAGAGTGCACCTGGGCACGTGACCTATTAGCAGAGTATAGCAGAGTGCACATGGGCACGTGACCTATTAGCAGAGTATAGAGGAGTGCACCTGGGCACGTGACCTATTAGCAGAGTATAGCGGAGTGCACCTGGGCACGTGACCTATTAGCAGAGTATAGCGGAGTGCACCTGGGCACGTGACCTATTTGCAGAGTATAGCAGAGAGCACCTGGGCACGTGACCTATTAGCATAGTATAGCAGAGTGCAACTGGGCACGTGACCTATTAGCAGAGTATAGCGGAGTGCACCTGGGCACGTGACCTAATAGCAGAGTATAGCGGAGTGCACCTGGGCATGTGACCTATTAGCAGAGTATAGCAGAGTGCACCTGGGCATGTGACCTATTAGCATAGTTTAGCGGAGTGCGCCTGGGGACATGACCTATTATCAGGGTATAGCGGAGGGCGCCTGGGCACGTGACCTATTATCAGAGTATAGCGGAGTGCGCCTGGGCACGTGACCTATTAGCAGAGTATAGAGGAGTGAACCTGGGTACGTGACCTATTAGCAGAGTATAGCAGAGTGCACCTGGACTCTGTGCACTCTGCACCTAGCAGAGAATAGAGGAGTGAATCTGGGCACGTGACCTATTATCAGAGTATAGCGGAGTGCGCCAGGGCACGTGACCTATTAGCAGAGTATAGCAGAGTGCACCTGGGCAAGTGACCTATTAGCAGAGTATAGAGGAGTGCACCTGGGCACGTGACCTATTAGCAGAGTATAGCGTAGTGCACCTGGGCACGTGACCTATTAGCAGAGTATAGAGGAGTGCACTTGGGCATGTGACCTATTAGCAGAGTATAGCAGAGTGCACCTGGGCATGTGAAATATTAGCAGAGTAGAGCACAGTGCACCTTGGCATCTGACCTATTAGCAGAGAATAGCGGAGTGCGCCTGGGCACGTGACCTATTAGCAGAGTATAGCAGAGGGTGCCTGGGCACGGGACCTATTATCAGAGTACATCAGAGTGCGCCTGGGCACGTGACCTATTAGCAGAGTATAGCAGAGTGCACCTGGGCATGTGACCTATTAGCAGAGTATAGGGGAGTGCACCAGGGCACGTGACCTATTAGCAGAGTACAGGAGAGTGCACCTGGGCACATTATCTATTAGCAGAGTATAGTGGAGTGCACCTGGGTATGTGACCTATTAGCAGAGTATAGGGGAGTGCACCTGGGCATGTGACCTATTAGCAGAGTATAGAGGAGTGCACCTGGGCACATTATCTATTAGCAGAGTATAGTGGAGTGCACCTGCGTATGTGACCTATTAGCTGAGTATAGGGGAGTGCACCAGGGCTTATGACCTATTAGCAGAGTATAGCGTAGTGCACCTGGGCACCTGACCTATTAGCAGAGTATAGCGGAGTGCACTTGGGCATGTGACCTATTAGCAGAGTATAGCAGAGTGCACCTGGGCATGTGAACTATTAGCAGAGTAGAGCAGAGTGCACCTGGGCATGTGACCTATTAGCAGAGTAGAGCGGAGTGCACCTGGGCACATGACCTATTAGCAGAGTATAGCAGAGTGTGCCTGGGCACGTGACCTATTATCAGAGTACATCAGAGTGCGCCTGGGCACGTGACCTATTAGCAGAGTATAGCAGAGTGCACCTGGGCATGTGACCTATTAGCAGAGTATAGGGGAGTGCACCTGGGCATGTGACCTAATAGCAGAGTACAGGAGAGTGCACCTGAGCACATTATCTGTTAGCAGAGTATAGTGGAGTGCACCTGGGTATGTGACTTATTAGCAGAGTTTAGCGGAGTGCACTTGGGCACGTGACCTATTAGCAGAGTATACCGGAGTGCACCTGGGCACGTCACGTATTAGCAGAGTATAGCAGAGTGTGCCTGGGCACTTGACCTATTATCAGAGTACATCAGAGTGCGCCTGGGCACGTTAACTATTAGCAGAGTATAGCAGAGTGCACCTGGGCATGTGACCTATTAGCAGAGTATAGCAGAGTGCACCTGGGCATGTGACCTATTAGCAGAGTATATGGGAGTGCACCTGAGCACTTGACCTATTAGCAGAGTACAGGAGAGTGCTCCTGGGCACATTATCTATAAGCAGAGTATAGTGGAGTGCACCTTGGTATGAGACCTATTAGCAGAGTATAGGGGAGTGCACCTGGGCATGTGACCTATTAGCAGAGTATAGAGGAGTGCACCTGGGCACATTATCTATTAGCAGAGTATAGTGGAGTGCACCTGGGTATGTGACCTATTAGCAGAGTATAGGGAAGTGCACCTGGGCATGTGTCCTATTAGCAGAGTATAGAGGAGTGCACCTGGGCATGTGACCTATTAGCAGAGTATAGCGGAGTGCACCTGGACATGTGACCTATTAGCAGAGTACAGGAGAGTGCACCTGGGCTTGTGACCTATTAGCAGAGTATAGCAGAGTGCGCCTGGGCATGTGACCTCTTAGCACAGTACATCAGAGTGCACCTGGGCACATGACCTATTAGCAGAAAATAGAAGAGTGCACCTGGGCATGTGACCTATTAGCAGAGTATAGCAGAGTGTACCTGGGCACGTGACCTATTAGCAGAGTATAGCAGAGTGCACCTGGGCACGTGACCTATTAGCAGAGTATAGAGGAGTGCACCTGGGCACGTGACCTATTAGCAGAGTATAGCTGAGTGCACCTGGGCACGTGACCTATTAGCAGAGTATAGAGGAGTGCACCTGGGCATGTGACCTATTAGCAGAGTATAGCGGAGTGCACCTGGACATGTGACCTATTAGCAGAGTACAGGAGAGTGCGCCTGGGCATGTGACCTCTTAGCACAGTACATCAGAGTGCACCTGGGCACATGACCTATTAGCAGAAAATAGAAGAGTGCACCTGGGCATGTGACCTATTAGCAGAGTATAGCAGAGTGCACCTGGGCACGTGACCTATTAGCAGAGTATAGCAGAGTGCACCTGGGCACGTGACCTATTAGCAGAGTATAGAGGAGTGCACCTGGGCACGTGACCTATTAGCAGAGTATAGCGTAGTGCACCTGGGCATGTGACCTATCAGCAGAGTATAGCGGAGTGCACCAGGGCATGTGACCTATTAGCAGAGTATAGCGGAGTGCACCTGGGCATGTGAACTATAAGCAGAGGAGAGCAGAGTGCACCAGGGCACGTGACCTATTAGCAGAGTATAGCGGAGAGCGCCTGGGCACGTGACCTATTAGCAGAGTATAGCAGAGTGCACCTGGGCAAGTGACCTATTAGCAGAGTACAGAGGAGTGCACCTGGGCACGTGACCTATTAGCAGAGTATAGCGTAGTGCACCTGGGCAAGTGACCTATCAGCAGAGTATAGCTGAGTGCACCTGGGCATGTGACCTATTAGCAGAGTATAGCGGAGTGCACCTGGGCATGTGAACTATAAGCAGAGGAGAGCAGAGTGCACCTGGGCACGTGATCTATTAGCAGAGTATAGCGGAGTGCGCCTGGGCACGTGACCTATTAGCAGAGTATAGCAGAGTGTGCCTGGGAACGTGACCTATTATCAGAGTATATCAGAGTGCGCTTGGGCACGTGAACTATTAGCAGAGTATAGCAGAGTGCGCCTGGGCATGTGACCTATTAGCAGAGTATAGTAGAGTGCACCTGGGCATGTGACCTATTAGCAGAGTATAGGGGAGTGCACCTGGGCACTTGACCTATTAGCAGAGTATTGGAGAGTGCTCCTGGGCACATTATCTATAAGCAGAGTATAGAGGAGTGCACCTTGGTATGTGACCTATTAGCAGAGTATAGGGGAGTGCACCTGGGCATGTGTCCTATTAGCAGAGTATAGAGAAGTGCACCTGGGCATGTGACCTATTAGCAGAGTATAGAGGAATGTACCTGGGCATGTGACCTATTAGCAGAGTATAGAGGAGTGCACCTGGACATGTGACCTATTAGCAGAGTATAGCGGAGTGCACCTGGGCATGTGACCTATTAGCAGAGTATAGGGTAGTGCACCTGGGCATGTGACCTATTAGAAGAGTATAGGGGAGTGCACCTGGGTATGTGACCTATTATCACAGTATAGGGGAGTGCACCTGGGCATGTGACCTATTAGCAGAGTATAGAGGAGTGCACCTGGGCATGTGACCTATTAGCACAGTACATCAGAGTGCACCTGGGCACGTGACCTATTAGCAGAGTATAGCAGAGTGCACCTGGGCATGTGACCTATTAGCAGAGTATAGCAGAGTGCACCTGGGCATGTAACCTATTAGCAGAGTATAGGGGAGTGCACTTGGGCACGTGACCTATTAGCAGAGTACAGGAGAGTGCACCTGGGCACATTATCTTTAAGCAGAGTATAGTGGAGTGCACCTGGGTATGTGACCTATTAGCAGAGTATAGAGGAGTGCACCTGGGCACGTGACCTATTAGCAGAGTATACCGGAGTGCACCTGGGCACGTCACCTATTAGCAGAGTATAGCGGAGTGCACCTGGGCACGTGACCTATTAGCAGAATATAGTGAGTGCACCTGGGCATGTGACCTATTAGCAGAGTATAGCAGAGTGCACCTGGGCAAGTGACCTATTAGCAGAGTATAGAGGAGTGCACCTGGGCACGTGACCTATTAGCAGAGTATAGCGTAGTGCACCTGGGCACGTGACCTATCAGCAGAGTATAGCGGAGTGCACCTGGGCATGTGACCTATTAGCAGAGTATAGCGGAGTGCACCTGGGCATGTGAACTATAAGCAGAGGAGAGCAGAGTGCACCAGGGCACGTGACCTATTAGCAGAGTATAGCGGAGTGGGCCTGGGCACGTGACCTATTTGCAGAGTATAGCAGAGTGTGCCTGGGCAGGTGACCTATTATCAGAGTACATCAGAGTGCGCTTGGGCACGTGAACTATTAGCAGAGTATAGCAGAGTGCGCCTGGGCATGTGACCTATTAGCAGAGTATAGTAGAGTGCACCTGGGCATGTGACCTATTAGCAGAGTATAGGGGAGTGCACCTGGGCACTTGACCTATTAGCAGAGTTTAGGAGAGTGCTCCTGGGCACATTGTCTATAAGCAAAGTATAGAGGAGTGCACCTTGGTATGTGACCTATTAGCAGAGTATAGGGGTGTGCACCTGGGCATGTGACCTATTAGCAGAGTATAGAGGAGTGCACCTGGGCACATTATCTATTAGCAGAGTATAGTGGAGTGCACCTGGGTATGTGACCTATTAGCTGAGTATAGGGGAGTGCACCTGGGCATGTGTCCTATTAGCAGAGTATAGAGGAGTGCACCTGGGCATGTGACCTATTAGCAGAGTATAGCGGAGTGCACCTGGGCATGTGACCTATTATCAAAGTACAGGAGAGTGAACCTGGGCTTGTGACCTATTAGCAGAGTATAGCAGAGTGCGCCTGGGCATGTGACCTCTTAGCACAGTACATCAGAGTGCACCTGGGCACATGACCTATTAGCAGAGTATAGCAGAGTGCACCTGGGCACGTGACCTATTAGCAGAGTATAGCAGAGTGCACCTGGGCACGTGACCTATTAGCAGAGTATAGAGGAGTGCACCTGGGCACGTGACCTATTAGCAGAGTATAGCGGAGTGCACCTGGGCACGTGACCTATTAGCAGAGTATAGCGGAGTGCACCTGGGCACGTGACCTATTTGCAGAGTATAGCAGAGAGCACCTGGGCACGTGACCTATTAGCATAGTATAGCAGAGTGCAACTGGGCAAGTGACCTATTAGCAGAGTATAGCGGAGTGCACCTGGGCACGTGACCTAATAGCAGAGTATAGCGGAGTGCACCTGGGCATGTGACCTATTAGCAGAGTATAGCAGAGTGCACCTGGGCATGTGACCTATTAGCATAGTTTAGCGGAGTGCGCCTGGGGACATGACCTATTATCAGGGTATAGCGGAGGGCGCCTGGGCACGTGACCTATTATCAGAGTATAGCGGAGTGCGCCTGGGCACGTGACCTATTAGCAGAGTATAGAGGAGTGAACCTGGGTACGTGACCTATTAGCAGAGTATAGCAGAGTGCACCTGGACTCTGTGCACTCTGCACCTAGCAGAGAATAGAGGAGTGAATCTGGGCACGTGACCTATTATCAGAGTATAGCGGAGTGCGCCAGGGCACGTGACCTATTAGCAGAGTATAGCAGAGTGCACCTGGGCAAGTGACCTATTAGCAGAGTATAGAGGAGTGCACCTGGGCACGTGACCTATTAGCAGAGTATAGCGTAGTGCACCTGGGCACGTGACCTATTAGCAGAGTATAGAGGAGTGCACTTGGGCATGTGACCTATTAGCAGAGTATAGCAGAGTGCACCTGGGCATGTGAAATATTAGCAGAGTAGAGCACAGTGCACCTTGGCATCTGACCTATTAGCAGAGAATAGCGGAGTGCGCCTGGGCACGTGACCTATTAGCAGAGTATAGCAGAGGGTGCCTGGGCACGGGACCTATTATCAGAGTACATCAGAGTGCGCCTGGGCACGTGACCTATTAGCAGAGTATAGCAGAGTGCACCTGGGCATGTGACCTATTAGCAGAGTATAGGGGAGTGCACCAGGGCACGTGACCTATTAGCAGAGTACAGGAGAGTGCACCTGGGCACATTATCTATTAGCAGAGTATAGTGGAGTGCACCTGGGTATGTGACCTATTAGCAGAGTATAGGGGAGTGCACCTGGGCATGTGACCTATTAGCAGAGTATAGAGGAGTGCACCTGGGCACATTATCTATTAGCAGAGTATAGTGGAGTGCACCTGCGTATGTGACCTATTAGCTGAGTATAGGGGAGTGCACCAGGGCTTATGACCTATTAGCAGAGTATAGCGTAGTGCACCTGGGCACCTGACCTATTAGCAGAGTATAGCGGAGTGCACTTGGGCATGTGACCTATTAGCAGAGTATAGCAGAGTGCACCTGGGCAAGTGACCTATTAGCAGAGTAGAGCGGAGTGCACCTGGGCACATGACCTATTAGCAGAGTATAGCAGAGTGTGCCTGGGCACGTGACCTATTATCAGAGTACATCAGAGTGCGCCTGGGCACGTGACCTATTAGCAGAGTATAGCAGAGTGCACCTGGGCATGTGACCTATTAGCAGAGTATAGGGGAGTGCACCTGGGCATGTGACCTAATAGCAGAGTACAGGAGAGTGCACCTGAGCACATTATCTATTAGCAGAGTATAGTGGAGTGCACCTGGGTATGTGACTTATTAGCAGAGTTTAGCGGAGTGCACTTGGGCACGTGACCTATTAGCAGAGTATACCGGAGTGCACCTGGGCACGTCACGTATTAGCAGAGTATAGCAGAGTGTGCCTGGGCACTTGACCTATTATCAGAGTACATCAGAGTGCGCCTGGGCACGTTAACTATTAGCAGAGTATAGCAGAGTGCACCTGGGCATGTGACCTATTAGCAGAGTATAGCAGAGTGCACCTGGGCATGTGACCTATTAGCAGAGTATATGGGAGTGCACCTGAGCACTTGACCTATTAGCAGAGTACAGGAGAGTGCTCCTGGGCACATTATCTATAAGCAGAGTATAGTGGAGTGCACCTTGGTATGAGACCTATTAGCAGAGTATAGGGGAGTGCACCTGGGCATGTGACCTATTAGCAGAGTATAGAGGAGTGCACCTGGGCACATTATCTATTAGCAGAGTATAGTGGAGTGCACCTGGGTATGTGACCTATTAGCAGAGTATAGGGAAGTGCACCTGGGCATGTGTCCTATTAGCAGAGTATAGAGGAGTGCACCTGGGCATGTGACCTTTTAGCAGAGTATAGCGGAGTGCACCTGGACATGTGACCTATTAGCAGAGTACAGGAGAGTGCACCTGGGCTTGTGACCTATTAGCAGAGTATAGCAGAGTGCGCCTGGGCATGTGACCTCTTAGCACAGTACATCAGAGTGCACCTGGGCACATGACCTATTAGCAGAAAATAGAAGAGTGCACCTGGGCATGTGACCTATTAGCAGAGTATAGCAGAGTGTACCTGGGCACGTGACCTATTAGCAGAGTATAGCAGAGTGCACCTGGGCACGTGACCTATTAGCAGAGTATAGAGGAGTGCACCTGGGCACGTGACCTATTAGCAGAGTATAGCTGAGTGCACCTGGGCACGTGACCTATTAGCAGAGAATAGCGGAGTGCGCCTGGGCAAGTGACCTATCAGCAGAGTATAGCAGAGGGTGGCTCGGCACGTGACCTATTATCAGAGTACATCAGAGTGGGCCTGGGCACGTGACCTATTAGCAGAGTATAGCAGAGTGCACCTGGTCATGTGACCTATTAGCAGAGAATAGCAGAGTGCACCTGGGTATGTGACCTATTAGCAGAGTATAGGGGAGTGCAACTGGGTATGTGACCTATTAGCAGAGAATAGGGAAGTGCACCTGGGCATGTGTCCTATTAGCAGAGTATAGAGGAGTGCACCTGGGCACGTGACCTATTAGCAGAGTATAGCGGAGTACACCTGGACATGTGACCTATTAGCAGAGTACAGGAGAGTGCACCTGGGCTTGTGACCTATTAGCAGAGTATAGCAGAGTGCGACTGGGCATGTGACCTCTTAGCACAGTACATCAGAGTTCACCTGGGCACATGACCTATTAGCAGAGTATAGAGGAGTGCACCTGGGCACGTGACCTATTAGCAGAGTATTGCGGAGTGCGCCTGGGCACGTGACCTATCTGCAGAGTATAGCAGAGGTTGGCTGGGCACGTGACCTATTATCAGAGTACATCAGAGTGGGCCTGGGCACGTGACGTATTAGCAGAGTATAGCAGAGTGCACCTGGGCATGTGACCTATTAGCAGAGTATAGGGGAGTGCACCTAGGCACGTGACCTATTAGCTGAGTAGAGGAGAGTGCACCTGGGCACATTATCTATTAGCAGAGTATAGTTGAGTGCACCTGGGTATGTGACCTATTAGCAGAGTATAGGGGAGTGCATCTGGGCATGTGACCTATTAGCAGAGTATAGAGGAGTGCACCTGGCACATTATCTATTAGCAGAGTATAGAGGAGTGCACCTGCGTATGTGACCTATTAGCAGAGTATAGGGGAGTGCACCAGGGCTTTTGACCTATTAGCAGAGTATAGCGTAGTGCACCTGGGCACGTGACCTATTAGCAGAGTATAGCGGAGTGCACTTGGGCATGTCACCTATTAGCAGAGTATAGCAGAGTGCACCTGGGCATATGAACTATTAGCAGAGTAGAGCAGAGTGCACCTGGGCATGTGACCTATTAGCAGAGTATATCGGAGTGCGCCTGGGCACGTGACCTATTAGCAGAGTACAGCAGAGTGTGCCTGGGCACGTGACCTATTATCAGAGTACATCAGAGTGCACCTGGGCACGTGACCTATTAGCAGAGTATAGGCGAGTGCACTTGGGCATGTGACCTATTAGCAGAGTATAGGGGAGTGCACCTGGGCACATTATCTATTAGCAGAGTATAGTGGAGTGCACCTGCGTATGTGACCTATTAGCTGAGTATAGGGGAGTGCACCAGGGCTTGTGACCTATTAGAAGAGTATAGAGGAGTGCACCTGAGCATGTGACCTATTAGCAGAGTATAGCAGAGTGCACCTGGGCATGTGACCTATTAGCAGAGTATAGCAGAGTGCACCTGGGCATGTGACCTATTAGCAGAGTAGAGAGGAGTGCACCTGGGCATGTGACCTATTAGCAGAGTACACGAGAGTGCACCTGGGCACATTATCTATAAGCAGAGTATAGTGGAGTGCACCTGCGTATGTGACCTATTAGAAGAGTATAGGGGAGTGCACCTGGGCATGTGACCTATTAGCAGAGTATAAAGGAGTGCACCTGGGCATGTGACCTATTAGCAGATTATAGAGGAGTGCACCTGGGCACATTATCTATTAGCAGAGTATAGTGGTGTGCACCTGGGTATGTGAAATATTAGCAGAGTATAGAGGAGTGCACCTGGGCATGTGACCTATTAGCACAGTACATCAGAGTGCACCTGGACACGTGACCTATTAGCAGAGTATAGCAGAGTGCACCTGGGCATGTGACCTATTAGCAGAGTATAGCAGAGTGCACCTGGGCATGTAACCTATTAGCAGAGTATAGCAGAGTGCACTTGGGCACGTGACCTATTAGCAGAGTATAGGAGAGTGCACCTGGGCACATTATCTATAAGCAGAGTATAGTGGAGTGCACCTGGGTATGTGACCTATTAGCAGAGTATAGCGGAGTGCACCTGCGTATGTGACCTATTAGCAGAGTATAGAGGAGTGCACCTGAGCATGTGACCTTTTAGAAGAGTACAGCAGAGTGCACCTGGGCATGTGACCTATTAGCAGAGTATAGAGGAGTGCACCTGGGCACGTGACCTATTAGCAGAGTACACCGTAGTGCACCAGGGCACATTATCTATAAGCAGAGTATAGTGGAGTGCACCTGGGTATGTGACCTATTAGAAGAGTATAGGGGAGTGCACCTGGGCATGTAACCTATTAGCAGAGTATAACAGAGTGCACCTGGGCACGTGACCTATTAGCAGAGTATAGCGGAGTGCACTGGGCACGTGACCTATTAGCAGAGTACAGGAGAGTGCACCTGGGCACATTATCTATAAGCAGAGTATAGTGGAGTGCACCTGGGTATGTGACCTATTAGCAGAGTATAGGAGAGTGCACCTGGGCATGTGACCTATTAGCAGAGTATAGAGGAGTGCACCTGGGCACATTATCTATTAGCAGAGTATAGTGGAGTGCACCTGGGTATGTGACCTATTAGCAGAGTATAGGGGAGTGCACCTGGGCATGTGTCCTATTAGCAGAGTATAGAGGAGTGCACCTGGGCATGTTACCTATTAGCAGAGTATAGCGGAGTGCACCTGGGCATTTGACCTATTAGCAGAGTATAGCGGAGTGCGCCTGGGCATGTGACCTATTATCAGAGTACAGGAGAGTGCACCTGGGCATGTGTCCTATTAGCAGAGTATAGCAGAGTGCGCCTGGGCATGTGACCTCTTAGCACAGTACATCAGAGTGCACCTGGACACGTGACCTATTAGCAGAGTATAGCAGATTGCACCTGGGCACGTGACCTATTAGCAGAGTATAGAGGAGTGAACCTCGGTACGTGACCTATTAGCAGAGTATAGCAGAGTGCACCTGGACTCTGTGCACTCTGCACCTAGCAGAGAATAGAGGAGTGAACCTCGGCACATGACCTATTAGCAGAGTATAGCGGAGTGCACCTGGGCACGTGACCTATTAGCAGAGTATAGAGGAGTGCACCTGGGCACGTGACCTATTATCAGAGTATAGCGGAGTGCGCCTGGGCACGTGACCTATTAGCAGAGTCTAGCGGAGTGCACCTGGGGTCGTGACCTATTATCAGAGTATAGCGGAGTGCACCTGGGTACGTGAGCTATTAGCAGAGTATAGCAGAGTGCACCTGGACTCTGTGCACTCTGCACCTAGCAGAGAATAGAGGAGTAAACCTCGGCACATGACCTATTAGCAGAGTATAGCTTATTGCGCCTGGGAACGTGACCTATTAACAGAGTATAGAGGAGTGCACCTGGGCACGTGACCTATTATCAGAGTATAGCGGAGTGCGCCTGGGCACGTGACCTATTAGCAGAGTCTAGCGGAGGGCACCTGGGGTCGTGACCTATTATCAGAGTATAGCGGAATGCACCTGGGTACGTGAGCTATTAGCAGAGTATAGCAGAGTGCACCTTGGCACGTGACCTATTAGCAGAGTATAGCGGAGTGCACCTGGGCACGTGACCTATTAGCAGAGTATAGCTTAGTGCGCCTGGGAACGTGACCTATTAGCAGAGTCTAGCGGAGTGCACCTGGGCACGTGACCTATTAGCAGAGTATAGCAGAGTGCAGCTGGGCATGTAAGCTATTAGCAGAGTATAGGGGAGTGCACTTGGGCACGTGACCTATTAGCAGAGTACAGGAGAGTGCACCTGGGCACATTATCTATAAGCAGAGCAGAGTGGAGTGCACCTGGGTATGTGACCTATTAGCAGAGTATAGGGGAGTGCACCAGGGCATGTGACCTATTAGCAGAGTATAGAGGAGTGCACCTGGGCACATTATCTATTAGCAGAGTATAGTGGAGTGCACCTGGGTATGTGACCTATTAGCAGAGTATAGGGGAGTGCACCTGAGCATGTGTCCTATTAGCAGAGTATAGAGGAGTGCACCTGGACATGTGACCTATTAGCAGAGTATAGCGGAGGGCACCTGGGCATGTGACCTATTAGCAGAGTACAGGAGAGTGCACCTGGGCATGTGACCTCTTAGCACAGTACATCAGAGTGCACCTGGGCACGTGACCTATTAGCAGCGTACAGCAGAGTGCACCTGGGCACGTCACCTATTAGCAGAGTAAAGCAGAGTGCACCTGGGCACATGACCTATTAGCAGAGTATAGAGGAGAGAATCTGGGTACGTGATCTATTAGCAGAGTATAGCAGAGTGCACCTGGACTCTGTGCACTCTGCACCTAGCAGAGAATAGAGGAGTGAACCTGGTCACATGACCTATTAGCAGAGTATAGCTTAGTGCGCCTGGGAACGTGACCTATTAGCAGAGTATAGCGGAGTGCACCTGGGCACGTGACCTATTAGCAGAGTATAGAGGAGTGAATCTGGGTACGTGACCTATTAGCAGAGTATAGCAGAGTGCACCTGGACTTTGTGCACTCTGCACCTAGCAGAGAATAGAGGAGTGAACCTGGGCACATGACCTATTAGCAGAGTATAGCGGAGTGCACCTGGGCACGTGACCTATTAGCAGAGTATAGAGGAGTGCACCTGGGCACGTGACCTATTATCAGAGTATAGCGGAGTGCGCCTGGGCACGTGACCTATTAGCAGAGTATAGCGGAGTGCACCTGGGGTCGTGACCTATTACCAGAGTATAGCGGAGTGCACCTGTGTACGTGAGCTATTAGCAGAGTATAGCAGAGTGCACCTGGGCACGTGACCTATTAGCAGAGTATAGCAGAGTGCACCTGGGCACGTGACCTATTAGCAGAGTATAGCTTATTGCGCCCGGGAACGTGACCTATTAGCAGAGTATAGCGGAGTGCGCCTGGGCACGTGACCTATTAGCAGAGTATAGCGGAGTGCACCTGGGCACGTGACCTATTAGCAGAGTATAGAGGAGTGCACCTGGGCACGTGACCTATTATCAGAGTATAGCGGAGTGCGCCTGGGCACGTGACCTATTAGCAGAGTCTAGCGGAATGCGCCTGGGCACGTGACCTATTAGCAGAGTATTGCGGAATGCGCCTGGGCACGTGACCTATTAGCAGAGAATAGCAGAGTGCACCTGGACACGAGACCTATTAGCAGAGTATAGAGGAGTGAACCTGGGTACGTGACCTATTAGCAGAGTATAGCAGAGTGCACCTGGGCATGTGACCTATTAGCAGAGTATAGCAGAGTGCACCTGGGCATGTGACCTATTAGCAGAGTACAGGAGAGTGCACCTGGGCACATTATCTATAAGCAGAGTATAGTGGAGTGCACCTGGGTATGTGACCTATTAGCAGAGTATAGGGGAGTGCACCTGGGCATGAGACCTATTAGCAGGGTATAGCGGAGTGCACCTGGGCACATTATCTATTAGCAGAGTATAGTGGAGTGCACCTGGGTATGTGACCTATTAGCAGAGTATAGGGGAGTGCACCTGGGCATGTGACCTATTAGCAGAGGATAGAGGAGTGCACCTGGGCACATTATCTATTAGCAGAGTATAGTGGAGTGCACCTGGGTATGTGACCTATTAGCAGAGTATAGGGGAGTGCACCTGGGCATGTGACCTATTAGCAGAGTATAGCGGAGTGCACCTGGGTATGTGACCTATTAGCAGAGTACAGGAGAGTGCACCTGGGCATGTGACCTATTAGCAGAGTACAGCAGAGTGACCTATTAGCAGAGTATAGCAGAGTGCGCCTGGGCATGTGACCTCTTAGCACAGTACATCAGAGTGCACCTGGGCACGTGACCTATTATCAGAGTACATCAGAGTGCGCCTGGGCACGTGACCTATTAGCAGAGTATAGCAGAGTGCACCTTGGCATTTGACCTATTAGCAGAGTATAGCAGAGTGCACCTGGGCATGTGACCTATTAGCAGAGAATAGGGGAGTGCACCTGGGCACGTGACCTATTAGCAGAGTACAGGAGAGTGCACCTGGGCACATTATCTATAAGCAGAGTATAGTGGAGTGCACCTGGGTATGTGACCTATTAGCATAGTATAGGGGAGTGCACCTGGGCATGTGACCTATTAGCAGAGTATAGCGGAGTGCACCTGCGCACATGACCTATTATCAGAGTATAGCGGAGTGGACCTGGGCACGTGAGCTATTAGCAGAGTATAGCAGAGTGCACCTGGGCACGTGACCTATTAGCAGAGTATAACGGAGTGCACCTGGGCACGTGACCTATTAGCAGAGTATAGCGGAGTGCGCCTGGGAATGTGACCTATTAGCAGAGTATAGCGGAGTGCGTCTGGGCACGTGACCTATTAGCAGAGTATAGCAGAGTGCACGTGACCTATTAGCAGAGTATAGCAGAGTGCGCCTGGGCACGAGACCTATTAGCAGAGTATAGCAGACTGCGCCTGGGCACTTGACCTATTAGCAGAGTATAGCGGAGTGCACGTGGGCACGTGACCTATTAGCGGAGTATAGTGGCGTGCACCTGGAAACGTGACCTATTAGTAGAGTATAGCGGAGTGCACCTGGGCACGTGACCTATTAGCAGAGTAAAGAGGAGTGCATCTGGGCACGTGACCTATTAGCAGAGTATAGCGGAGTGCACCTGGGCACGTGACCTAATAGCAGAGTATAGCGGAGTGCACCTGGACACGTGACCTATTAGCAGAGTATAGCGCAGGGCACCTGGGCACGTGACCTATTAGCAAAGTATAGCGGAGAGCGCCTGGGCACGTGACCTATTAGCAAAGTATAGCGGAGTGCGCCTAGGCACGTGACCTATTAGCAGAGTATAGTGGAGTGCACCTGGGCACGTGACCTATTAGCAGAGTATAGCGGAGTGCGCCTGGGCACGTGACCTATTAGCAGAGTATAGCGGAGAGCAGCTGGGCACGTGACCTATTAGCAGAGTATAGCAAGGTGCACCTGGGCACGTGACCTATTATCAGAGTATAGCAGAGTGCGCCTGGGCACGTGACCTATTAGCAGAGTATAGCGGAGTGCGCCTGGGCACGTGACCTATTAGCAGAGTATAGCGGCGTGCACCTGGAAATGTGACCTATTAGCAGAGTATAGCGGAGTGCACCTGGAAACGTGACCTATTAGCAGAGTATAGCGGAGTGCACGTGGGCACGTGACCTATTAGCAGAGTATAGCGGCGTGCACCTGGAAACGTGACCTATTAGCAGAGTATAGCGGAGTGCACCTGGGCACGTGACCTATTAGCTTAGTATAGAGGAGTGCACCAGGGCACGTGACCTATTATCAGAGTATAACGGAGTGCACCTGGGCACGTGTCCTATTAGCAGAGTATAGCAGAGTGCGCCTGGGAACGTGACCTATTAGCAGAGTATAGCGGAGTGCCCCTGTGCACGTGACCTATTAGCAGAGTATAGCGGAGTGCGCCTGGGCACGTGACCTATTAGAAGAGTATAGCGGAGTGCGCCTGGGCACGTGACCTATTAGCAGAGTATAGCGGAGTGCACGTGGGCACGTGACCTATTAGCAGAGTAAAGCGGAGTGCGCCTGGGCACGTCACCTATTAGCAGAGTATAGCGGAGTGCGCCTGGGCACGTGACCTATTAGCAGAGTATAGCGGAGTGCGCCTGGGCATGTGACCTATTAGCAGAGTATAGCGGAGTGCGCCTGGGCATGTGATCTATTCGCAGAGTTTAGCGGGGTTCCCCTGGGCACGTGACCTATTAGCAGAGTATAGCGGATTGCACCTTGGCACGTGACCTATTTGCAGAGTATAGCGGAGTGCGTCTGTGCACGTGACCTATTATCAGAGTATAGCGGAGTGCACCTGGGCACGTGCCCTATTAGCAGAGTATAGCGGAGTGAGCCTGGGCATGTGACCTATTAGCAGAGTATAGCAGCGTGCGCCTTTGCATGTGACCTATTAGCAGAGTATAGCATTGTGCGCCTGGGCATGTGACCTATTAGCAGAGTATAGAGGAGTGCACCTGGGCACGTGACCTATTATCAGAGTATAGCAGAGTGCACCTGGGCACGTGACCTATTATCAGAGTATAGCGGAGTGCACCTGGACAAGTCACATATTAGCAGAGTATAGCGGAATGCGTCTGGCACATGACCAATTGGCAGAGTATAGCGGAGTGTGCCTGGACAAGTGACATATTAGCAGAGTGTAGCGGAGTGCGCCTGGACAAGTGACATGTTAGCAGAGTATAGCGGAATGCGTCTGGCACGTGACCTATTAGCAGAGTATAGAGGAGTGCATCTGGGCACATGACCTATAGCAGAGTATAGCGGAGTACGCCTGGGCGTGACCAATTAGCAGAGTGCACCTGGGCATGTGACCTATTAGCAGAGTATACCAGAGTGCACCTGGGCACGTGAAATATTAGCAGAGTACAGCAGAGTGTGTCTGGGCACGTGTCCTATTGGTAGAGTATAGTGGGGTGCGTCTGGACAAGTGACATATTAAAAGAGTATAGCAGAGTGCACCTGGGCACGTGACCTATTGGTAGAGTGTAGTGTGTACCTGGGCATGTGACCTATTAGCAGAGTATAGCGGAGTGCGCCTGGACAAGTGACAAATTAGCAGAGTATAGCAGAATGCACCTGGGCATGTGACCTATTAGCACAGTACAGCAGAGTGCACCTGGGCACGTGACCTATTGGTAGAGTATAGTGGAGTGCGCCTGGACAAGTGACATATTAGCAGAGTATAGCGGAATGCGTCTGGTCACGTGACCTATTGGCAGTGTATAGCGGAATGCGTCTGGTCACATGACCTATTGGTAGAGTATAGCGGAATGCGTCTAGCACGTGACCTATTGGCATAGTATATGCAGTAGCAAGCCAAAATTTATGCACTCCCAAAACGGCGCCGGAACACATATACACGTCTGCGTTCTCCCGACCACCCCCACGTTACCTCCTACAAACGGCAATGTCTGTCACTCATGGTTGCATACTGGCTTGCACAGGTACACTATGATGCATACGCATGCGCAATAGAGCCACCATTGGGGGCTTGTGAGCGAACGCTTGCGTGCGATCTGGTCTGAAAGAGGCCTAAAGTACCAACCAATCAATTCCTGTCATTTTTTAATCACTGGGGAATGAACCAAGTGCATTAATGTGGTAAATACCCAGAGAATTCAGTTTGCGGGGGTTTGAACGCATTTCTGATATGTTGGGTGACACCAAGATATGAGAAGCGTTGGCATTACCCAACATTTATCTTTAGATGGTGTTACCCAATAGAATCTATGGGCTTCTTTCTGAGTCCTGCAATGAGAGGGATCCAATCAGATCCCTCTCAGTGTGCCTGGTGGTGCGCGCTTCATTCTGCACATGCGCAGAAGGACGCCAGAGGGACTTCTGGGTCATAAACCCGGAAGTCTTTCTACGGGAGAGTCTTAGTACATAGACACCATAGGGACGAGAGAGATAATGTAACGCTGTCCCCTATATTTATTACACACGCAGGACCGGCTCATTGAGCTTTGTGCTGGTTGTTGAAAATACGAAGGGGCACCTACAGCTTTTTTCCCCTGTATTTTCACAACCAGAACTGGTACACACACAACCCGGTGCTGCTTGTGCTTTTGGGGTGGACCCCATGTCATATTTTATTTTAATTGTACACTTTATTACATTTTTACACACAGAAGCCTGCACGCATCTCACTGATCTGTGCAGGCTTCTGTGAAACTAGCACCTGCTCAGGCTGAACTCACCAGACTGAATCAGGTCTATTATTTTGCGAGTTTTACGTAAGTAATTCTATGCGATTTTAAAACATCTATTACATTGGCCGAGTTGTATGATTTCCACGGGGAAACACCTGGATACGAGTTTCGGCATTGCGAGTGGTAGGAATGTGAGAAACATGTGAGTTTGCATGTTCTCGCCCCCTATTAAATTGGGGCCAACATGTACAAAGTAGAAAAATGCGGTTAATGCTTTATCGCATTCCCCATATGTACAAAGGGAATCGGTATGAATGACCGTCGGACCTATGGACGGCGGTTCATCTACCGACAGCGGAACACAGACAAAGGGAATCCTGAAAGGTAAGTAAACTAACCTATCCATAACCTTCCCCCCCTAACCCTCTCTTAGGGGTGCGTAACCCTAACCTCCCCCCTAAGTGCCTAACCCTAATCTCCCCCCTAGTGCCTAACCCTAACCTCCCCCTAGGGCCTAACCGTAACCTCCCCCCTAGTGCCTAACCCCCCCATAATAGCCTAACCCTACCCCCCCCTTCCAGCAGCCTAACCCTAACCTCTCCCCCCTTATCTAACCCTCCCTTAGGGGTGCCTTACCCTAACCCCCCCCCTAGTGTCTAACCCTAACCTCCCCCCTAGTGCCTAACCCTAACCTTCCCCCTAGTGCCTAACCCTAACCTCTCCTCCTAGTGTCTAACCCTAACCTCCCCCCTAGTGCCTAACCCCCCCATAAGTGCCTAAACCTACCCCCCCCTTCCAGCAGCCTAACCCTAACCTCCCCCCGGGGGTGCCTAACCCTAACCCCCCTTCCCCTAGCCTATCCCTCCCAGGGTGGGTGCCTAACTCTAAATCCCCATCAGGATCCCCTAACGAAACCTTACACCCCCCGCGGCTGTCCGCGCCCGGCGCCCAGCTTACCTTCGTTCAGTATGCCGGGCGTCAGGCTCCCGGCGCAGGGATAATGACAGGCATCGAGATTAGACCCCTGCCGGGATCGAACAGTCGAGAAGCCGGCGGTCAGCATTTAGACTATCGGCTTCCTGACTGCATCCCGTATGAAGCACTGGAATGTCCCAATGGGTAAAGCTACCTTGGCGATCCCTTCCATGAGCGCCCACAGCCTGCGGCCTTCTGGGTGTTAAACCCGGAAGTCCCTCTGCACGGCAGCATCGCAAAGTACAGCTCTTATTGGGAGAGCTGTCCATTGCAATATTCTTGGTACATACCGCTGTAATGAACCGCGGTATGCACCCGAAGACAGACGCTAATGCGATGCTTAATACATCCCGCCCCCCTGTGTGTTGTAAAAAAATGCGAGTTTAGCGCTAAACTCACATTTTTTTCTCGCCCCATATCTTGTTTTGTGACCTTGTACTATATGCTCAGTCACTATATACAGTAATAGGGAGCAAAGCGCAAGAATCTGGTACCACTTCGAATTTATCATTGCAAAAACACAATAACAACCATTGTAAATATATTGTATTAATAAAACATGAGCACAATGATAGTTAGTGGATGAAGGAGTCTATGTATTAATCATCACGGCAGTGCCACAATTATTTTCAGTTTGTATCATGGCATGTATAGCCGTTATTGACATAATTATGTTTAGTGTGTGTTACAAATGTCCAGAGGTTTCACCCTATAAATAAAACAACGCAACCATCCACAAACAAGGAGATTTTTTTCCAAAAACAGCTCCACTTCACCTACACGGAAGAGTGTTTTTCTGGAAAAATTGGGAGGCGGATGCAGGAGACATACTGAGAGAATGCCTCCATTGCCATAAAGATGACAGCAGAGGTGTAGAATGGAGCCATGGTGCCCAGAGCATGATTTCACTATGGTCTTTCCCTCCATAGGTATAAAGCTGACAGCAGAGGTGTAGCATGGAGCCATGGTGCCCAGATCATGCCTTCACTATGGTCCTTCCCTCCATAGGTATAAACCTGACAGCAGAGGTGTCGCATGGAGCCATGGTGCCCAGAGCATGCCTTCACTATGGTCCTTCCCTCCATAGGTATAAACCTGACAGCAGAGGTGTCGCATGGAGCCATGGTGCCCAGAGCATGCCTTCACTATGGTCCTTCCCTCCATAGGCATAATGATTTCAGCAGAGGTGTAGTATGGAGCCACGGTGCCCGGAGCATGCCTAAACTATGGTCCTTCCCTCCATAGGCATAATGATGACAGCAGAGGTGTAGCATGGAGCCATGGTGCCCGGAGCATTCCTTCACTATGGTCCTTCCCTCCGTAGGTATAATGATCACAATAGAGGTGTAGCATGGAGCCAAGGTGCCCGGAGCATGCCTTCACTATGGTCCTTCCCTCCATAGGTATAAAGCTGACAGCAGAGATGAAGCTTGGAGCCATGGTGCCCAGAGCATGCTTTCACTATGGTCCTTCAGTCCATAGGAATAAAGCTGACAGCAGAGGTGTACCATTGAGCCGTGGTGCCCAGAGCATGCCTTCACTATGGTCCTTCCCTCCATAGGTATAAAACTGACAGCAGAGGTGTAGCATGGAGCGATGGTGCCCAGAGCATGCCTTCACTATGATCCTTCCCTCCATAGGTATAAAGCTGACAGCAGAGGTGTAGTATGGAGCCAAGGTGCCCAGAGCATGCATTCACTATGGTCCTTCCCTCCATAGGCATAATGATGACAGCAGAGGTGTAGCATGGAGCCATGGTGCCCAGAGCATGCCTTCACTATGGTACTTCCCTCTATAGGTATAAAGCTGACAGCAGAGGTGTAGCATGGAGCCATGGTGCCTGGAGCATGCCTTCACTATGGTCCTTCCCTCCATAGGCATAATGATGACAGCAGAGATGTAGCAAGGAGCCACGGTGCCTGGAGCATGCTTTCACTATGGTCCTTCCCTCCATAGGCATAATGATGACAGCAGAGGTGTAGCATGGAGCCATGGTGCCCAGAGCATGCCTTCGCTATGGTCCTTCCCTCCATAGGCATAATGATGACAGCAAAGGTGTAGCATGGAGCCATGGTGCCCAGTGCATGCCTTCACTATGGTCCTTCCCTCCATAGGCATAATGATGACAGCATAGGTGTAGCATGGAGCCATGGTGCCCAGAGCATGCCTTCACTATGGTCTTTCCCTCCATAGACATAATAATGACAGCAGAGGTGTAGCATGGAGCCATGGTGCTCGGAGCATGCTTTCACTATGGTCCTTCCCTCCATAGGCATAATGATGACAGCAGAGGTGTAGCATGGAGCCACGGTGCCCAGAGCATGCCTTCACTATGGTCCTTCCCTCCATAGGTATAAAGCTGACAGCAGAGATGAAGCATGGAGCCATGGAGCCCAGAGCATGCCTTCACTATGGTCCTTCCCTCCATAGGCATAAAGTTGACAGCAGAGGTGTAGCATTGAGCCGTGGTGCCCAGAGCATGCCTTCACTATGTCCATAGGTATAAAGCTGACAGCAGAGGTGTAGCATGGAGCCATGGTGCCTGGAGCATGCCTTCACTATGGTCCTTCCCTCCATAGGCATAATGATGACAGCAGAGATGTAGCATGGAGCCACGGTGCCTGGAGCATGCCTTCACTATGGTCCTTCCCTCCATAGGCATAATGATGACAGCAGAGATGTAGCATGGAGCCATTGTGCCTGGAGCATGCCTTCACTATGGTCCTTACCTCCATAGGCATAATGAAGACAGCAGAGGTGTAGCATGGAGCCATGGTGCCTGGAGCATACTTTCACTATGGTCCTTCCCTCCATAGGTATAAAGCTGACAGCAGAGGTGTAGTATGGAGCCATGGTGCCCAGAGCATGCCTTCACTATGGTCCTTCCATCCATAGGCATAATGATGACAGCAGAGGTGTAGTATGGAGCCATGGTTCCCAGAGCATGCCTTCACTATGGTCCTTCGTTCAATAGGCATAATGATGACAGCAGAGGTGTAGCATGGAGCCATGGTGCCCAGAGCATGCTTTCACTATGGTCCTTCCCTCCATAGGCATAAAGCTGACAGCAGAGGTGTAGCATGGAGCCATGGTGCTCGGAGAAAGCCTTCACTATGGTCCTTCCCTCCAATAGCATAATGATGACAGCAGAGGTGTAGCATGGAGCCACAGTGCCCAGAGCATGTCTTCGCTATGGTCCTTCCCTCCATATGCATAATGATGACAGCAGAGGTGTAGCATGGAGCCATGGTGCCCAGAGCATGCCTTCACTATGGTACTTCCCTCCATAGGTATAAAGCTGACAGCAGAGGTGTAGCATGGAGCCATGGTGCCTGGAGCATGCCTTCACTATGGTCCTTCCCTCCATAGGCATGATGATGACAGCAGAGGTGTAGCATGGAGCCACGGTGCCTGGAGCATGCTTTCACTATGGTCCTTCCCTCCATAGGCATAATGATGACAGCAGAGGTGTAGCAAGGAGCCATGGTGCCCAGAGCATGCCTTCACTATGGTCCTTCCCTCAATAGGCATAAAGCTGACAGCAGAGGTGTAGCATGGAGCCATGGTGCCCAGAGCATGCCTTCACTATGGTCCTTCCCTCCATAGGCTTAATGATGACAGCAGACGTGTAGCATTGGGCCATGGTGCCCAGAGCATGCTTTCACTATGGTCCTTCCCTCCATAGGCATAATAATGACAGCAGAGGTGTAGCATAGAGCGATGGTGCCCAGAGCATGCCTTCAGTATGGTCCTTCCCTCCATAGGCAAAATGATGACAGCATAGATGTAGCATGGAGCCACGGTACCTGGAGCATGCGTTCACTATGGTCCTTCCCTCCATAGGCATAATGATGACAGCAGAGGTGTAGCATGGAGCCAAGGTGCACGGAGCATGCCTTCACTATGGTCCTTCCATCCATAGGCATAATAATGACAGCAGAGATGTAGCATGGAGCCACGGTGCCTGGAGCATGCCTTCACTTTGGTCCTTCCCTCCATAGGCATAATGATGACAGCAGAGGTGTAGCATGGAGCCATGGTGCCCAGAGCATACTTTCACTATGGTCCTTCCCTCCATAGGTATAAAGCTGACAGCAGAGGTGTAGTATGGAGCCATGGTGCCCAGAGCATGCCTTCACTATGGTCCTTCCCTCCATAGGCATAATGATGACAGCAGAGGTGTAGTATGGAGCCATGGTTCCCAGAGCATGCCTTCACTATGGTTCTTCGTTCCATAGGCATAATGATGACAGCAGAGGTGTAGCATGGAGCCATGGTGCCCAGAGCATGCTTTCACTATGGTCCTTCACTCCATAGGCATAAAGCTGACAGCAGAGGTGTAGCATGGAGCCATGGTGCTCGGAGAAAACCTTCACTATGGTCCTTCCCTCCATAGGCATAATGATGACAGCAGAGGTGTAGCATGGAGCCACGGTGCCCAGAGCATGTCTTCGCTATGGTCCTTCCCTCCATATGCATAATGATGACAGCTGAGGTGTAGCATGGAGCCATGGTGCCCAGAGCATTCCTTCACTATGGTACTTCCCTCCATAGGTATAAAGCTGACAGCAGAGGTGTAGCAAGGAGCCATTGTGCCTGGAGCATGCCTTCACTATGGTCTTTCCCTCCATAGGCATAATGATGACAGCAGAGATGTAGCATGGAGCCACGGTGCCAGGAGCATGCTTTCACTATGGTCCTTCCCTCCATAGGCATAATGATGACAGCAGAGGTGTGGCATGGAGCCATGGTGCCCAGAGCATGCCTTCACTATGGTCCTTCCCTCCATAGGCATAAAGCTGACAGCAGAGGTGTAGCATGGAGCCATGGTGCCCAGAGCATGCCTTCACTATGGTCCTTCCCTCCATAGGCATAATGATGACAGCAGACGTGTAGCATGGAGCCATGGTGCCCAGAGCATGCTTTCACTATGGTCCTTCCCTCCATAGGCATAATAATGACAGCAGAGGTGTAGCATAGAGCGATGGTGCCCAGAGCATGCTTTCACTATGGTCCTTCCCTCCATAGGCATAATGATGACAGCAGAGCTGTAGCATGGAGCCATGGTACCTGGAGCATGCCTTCACTATGGTCCTTCCCTCCATAGGCATAATGATGACAGCAGAGGTGTGGCATGGAGCCATGGTGCCCGGAGCATGCCTTCACTATGGTCCTTCCCTCCATAGGCATAATAATGACAGCAGAGATGTAGCATGGAGCCATGGTGCCTGGAGCATGCCTTCACTATGGTCCTTCCCTCCATAGGCATAAAGCTGACAGCAGAGGTGTAGTATGGAGCCATGGTGCCCAGAGCATGCCTTCACTATGGTCCTTCCTTCAATAGGCATAATGATGACAGCAGAGGTGTAGCATGGAGCCATGGTACCTGGGGCATGCCTTCACTATGGTCCTTCCCTCCATATGCATAATGAAGACAGCAGAGGTGTAGCATGGTGCCACGGTGCCCGGAGCATGCCTTCACTATGTTCCTTCCCTCCATAGGCATAAGGATGACAGCAGAGGTGCAGCATGGAGCCATGGTGCCCAGAGCATGCCTTCACTATGGTCCTTCCCTCCTTATGCATAATGATGACAGCAGAGGTGTAGCATGGAGCCATGGTGCCCAGAGCATGCCTTCACTATGGTCCTTCCCACCATAGGCATAAAGCTGACAGCAGAGGTGTAGCATGGAGCCATGGTGCTCGGAGCATGCCTTCACTATGGTCCTTCCCTCCATAGGTATAAAGCTGACAGCAGAGGTGTTGCATGGAGCCATGGTGCCTGGAGCATGCCTTCAGTATGGTCCTTCCCTCCATAGGCATAATGATGACAGCAGAGATGTAGCATAGAGCCACGGTGCCTGGAGCATGCCTTCACTATGGTCCTTCCCTCCATAGGCATAATGATGACAGAAGAGGTGTAGCATGGAGCCATGGTGCCTGGAGCATGTCTTCACTATGGTCCTTCCCTCCAGGCATAATGATGACAGCAGAGGTGTAGCATGGAGCAATGGTGCCCGGAGCATGCCTTCACTATGGTCCTTCCCTCCGTAGGCATAATGATGACAGCAGAGGTGTAGGATGGAGCCATGGTGCCCGTAGCATGCCTTCACTATGGTCCTTCCCTCCATAGGCATAATGATTTCAGCAGAGGTGTAACATGGAGCCATGGTGCCCGGAGCATGCCTTCACTATGGTCCTTCCCTCCATAGGCATAATGATGACAGCAGAGGTGTAGTATGGCGCCATGGTGCCCGGAGCATGCCTTCGCTATGGTCCTTCCCTCAGAGCCGGCCCTAGCCAATTTGGTGCCCTATGCAAAATTTGGACTGGTGCCCCCTAGCAGATAATCCCACCAGAAAACTTATGTCAGGTACTCACTAGACGATGTGTAGTGTACCCAACCTCGTCAGCGACTGGATCCGGTGGGGGAGTCGGCTTTTCCAAGTGCAATACCCTCTTCCAGATGCCGGCAGCGAGGGCGGGGGGCATGCTGAATTCAGCAGCATGGCCCTCGCTAACAATATCCCCCGTCGGCCCTACATACAGGTCGATGGAGGATGTCTCTGATGACATATGGCTATTAAATACATATAAAAATATCTATTATGGATGGTGTTGTGGCTCTGTTTCAGGCTCCTTGGGAAATTGGAAGTTGGACAAGTATATGGAGTGCCGATCAACAATTTGTGTGTATATATATATATATTAGGGATGTGCAGGCTCGGATAGGTTCGAGTTTGCACGTGGAGTTCGGATTTTTCCCTCCAAAAAAACGGAACTCAGAACGAGGCAAAACGTCATCTTACATGGACGAACATCATCATTCCTGGTCTTTTGTCCAGGAATGATGATGTTCGTCCATGTAAGATGACGTTTTGCCTCGTTCTGAGTTCCGTTTTTTTGGAGGGAAAAATCCGAACTCCACGTGCAAACTCGAACCTATCCGAGCCTGCACATCCCTAATATATATATATTATATATATATATATATATAATATATATATTATATATATATATATATATATTTATATATATATATATATATATATATACAGTCAGGTGCATAATGAGGGAATAGCCCACACCTGTCCATGAAATAGCTTCTTAGTTGATAGTCCCATTACTTTTGGCCCCTTAAAAAGTGGGAGGCACATATAGAAACCGTTGTAATTCCTACACCGTTCACCTGATTTGGATGTAATTACCCTCAAATTAAATCTGAAAGTCTGCTGGTAAAGCACATCTTGTTTGTTTCATTTCAAAGCCATTGTGGTGGTGAATAGAGGCCAAAATATGAAAATTCTGTCAATGTCCCAATATTTATGCACCTGACTGTATATATACACACACAAACATATATACACATATATATGTCCAAGTTCCATCCGGCACCCCCCTCCTGATGAAGGAACAACTTTCTCCTGGTGCCCTCATTTGGAGTACGAATCCCCCACAATGTAGAAATAAAATATCGGCGGCACTCAGGAGACTTTTATCCATAAATAAATTTCTGTGCTTTTAATCAACGTTTCAACACTTGATTCCAGTGCTGGATATTGCAGAGGGGGGCACCGCCATTGGCTGGTTACACAAGGGTCCCAGCCAATGAGTGGCCGCTGATTGGTTGGCAGCCCGTGGGAGTTCCCATGGGGGCCCGTCAGCTGTAATTCGCAAAGTATTGGTATGTGTGCTTTGGGTTGGCTTCGGGTATGGTTTTGGGTTTTTCGGGTTATTTTGCAATGACCCCTGGATGCTACAGAGGTGAGGTGAGTATAGGATCTGTTTTTCAGGTACATCTAAATGGATTCTACATGGGAGAAGTGGACGTGAACATCTGGCAGTAGGTAAGTATCTGTGAGTTAGGTAGGTGTGTAATAAATTTATACTATCTATGGTGTGTGTTTTGTCTTTTTTTAACTATTTATTTTACAGTGGGGGTATAGGTGCTGGCCGCCTGCTGGCACTTGTAGTTCCACAAGTGCCAAAGGGCAGGCATGCTGGCACCTGTAGTTCCACGTAAAAAAATACAATAGTTTAATACTATTTAACACTTATTACCCCCGTACCCATCGCTCCAGGGGTGCGGGGAAGAGCCCCTGGCTGCAGACCAAGCCTGGGGTGTCGGGAGAGGGGGGGACCCCATTTTGGGGAGGGTCCCCACCTCCCCTGAGATCCCCGGCTTGGCCTGTCCGGCTTGGGGTGAGAATGCTTTGGTCATGGAGACCCGGTAATAGGGTCTCTTGGCTGTGATAGTACACCCCGGTCGGTTTGGGTCCGGTGTTGGTTTTAAATATAGGGGGACCCCTACGCATTTTCCCCCCTATATTTAAAACCAGCACAGGCCCTGCTGCCAGGAGCTGGTTCCTAAATTACGGGGGAACCCTACTCGTTTTGTTCCCTGTAATTTTTGGACCTCAGGGCCTGATTCAGAGCCACTCGCTAGATGCGATCGCTTGCACGATGTGTGTGTATGCAAATTGCGTAGGCAGTGCTACCGCACAGCAATGTGTTAGCACGCCCAGTATTCCTTCGAGCGCGATCACATAGTGTATGCAGACACTCACCAGCCTGTTTTAAGATGCCCACTTGTACATGTCATGTCCAGGAAGTGTATGGAACCATCGGTACCATTGGATGCTATCGCACCACTTGAGGTTGACCATACCCTGCCGCAAGCACTGCGAGAACTTCAGTGTAAAAACGAGCCAGGTGACGTGTACTATGACGCTGTCTTATAATTATACACGCCTCTAAAACGCCGCTGAGATGCTCAGACACGCATCTTTTTACCCCCTGTTTTTAATGGCCAGCCCCTGTTACCTCCTACAAACGGCTTCCCCTGTCACTCACTCTGCTGGGCTGTCTATGCGCAGCGAGAGAATGCATTGTGAACTTTCGCTAAGGTATGCGCATACAATGCATACATAATGCATACCATTGGCAGCAGCGAGAGTATGCATCTTAGTGAGCGGGTTTTAATCAGGTCCTCAGGGCCTGATTCAGAGCCGGACGCTATTTGCGCTCGCTCGTTCAGAAAAAGGGGCCGGCTATTTAAATTGAGCGCTCGCTCTTTGCAGTCTGTTGACGCCTCTATGTCTGAGAGAGCGAACTAAATATGCGCTCGCTATTTTGTAAAGACGCCCCCTGGCGTCATCTCCGCTATTTATTAGATTAATCGAGTACATCGAAAGGCGTTCAGGCTAAGAAGCAACCAAGTGACGTGGTCGATGACGCTGCTTTGTTAATTATACGCAACCTTAAAACGCCCGTTTTGACCGTGGCACGCCTGCGTTCGGATCTCCACTCCCCGTTTTCAAGCACCTTCCCCTGTTACCACCCACAAACGCCTCATCCTGTCACTCAAATTAGCAGGCACTCGCTATTTTGCGAGCGCTCGATTTCCGACCGCAATGACTGGTTGGCGCATGCACATTACGACCCATACGCATGCGAAGATGTGCGAACATTGCTCGGAGCGAACGAGCGGCCGCTTACGAGCGGCTCTGAATCAGGCCCGGCTCTGAATCAGGCCCTCAGTCCGGAGCTGGTTATGGCTTTTGGGGGGGGGGACCCCACGTCATTTTTTTCAAAAAATAAAACCCTAAAAACACACTGGACCTCATTCAGAGTCTCTCGCTAGATGCGGTTGCTCGCCCCCAGCGTATGCAAATTTGTCAAAGTGACGTCACGGGAAGCGATCGCTCGCCAAGGCATAAGCATGTCTTAGCGAGCAGCCAGCATACACCCAATCGCACAGGCAGAGCCACCCACCAGCATACGTCATCTCCAGGAAGTGTATTAAAACATTGGTTCATTGAGGACCATCGGTAGCGATCGCAGTGCTTGCGGTTGCCTTACCCTACTGCAAGCACTGCGAGGACTTCAGTGTAAAAAACATTCATGTGACGTGTACTGTGACGCGGCGTGTTAATTATGCATGCCTCTAAAACGGCATTGAAACACCCTGGCACGCCTGCGTTCGCACCTCCACACCCCCGTTATTAGTGTCCTGCCCCTGTTACCACCCACAAACGGCCTCTCCTGTCACTCATTCCACTGGCCTGTCTTTGCTGGACGTGCGAGCGGGCTGCAATCCCACAGAGTAGTTTGCGCATGCGCAGAATGAAGCGTGCGCATACGCAAACCATCGCGCTGCTTGCGAGCGCACAGCGCTAGCGAGAGACTCTGAATGAGGTCCACTATTCATTATTAAACATACACAAATCACAGTGATTTCTGTATGTTGGATGGCAACTCGCAGATCAGGAGGTTGTGCATTTGAAACTTCTATGACTCCCCGATTTGGCTGTAAAAACGGCCGAATATAGCAACACGAATAATGGTAAATTCCCGATTTAGGCAGAAATTAATTAAAAGTACTTCAGATTTAAGCCAATCGTGAATTCATCTCTAGTGAAAAAAACGGCCGAATTTGCGGCATTAAATCACCCGATTTCAACCCCAAAATATGAACAAATCACCAGAGTTTAATGATAGTAAATTCCCGATTTGCTAAAAAGTTATATTTTCACCCGAGATAGCAATCTCGGGCCAACACGAATCTTAGTAAATTTACCCCTTAGTTTCAACGCAAACTGTGTTTTGGGGCACAAACTCGAATGTTACCTAAACTACCAGCTGCCGCAGAATTGGCAGAAAAATGGGTATAAATTACTCCAATAAAAAGTGCACACAAAAGTAGCTTATTCCCACACATGCAGTATACAGCGTAGTCGTACACATCTATGTGATGTCTCTACGTCAGCAGCACATGCGTAACACTTTACTACAAGTCATTGTCAGCGTATATCTGTACGTAGCTGGTGTATGTGCACATATCTGCTGCCTGCAGTGCGCACATTTGCGACAACGCTCTGTTACTGAACCTATGTGAGATATTGGGCCTGATTCAGAGCCGGACGCAATTAGCACTCGCTTGTCCTGAAAATAGGGGTGGCTATTCAAATGAACCATTCGCTGTTTGCGGTCTGTTCACGCCTCTAGGTCTGAACGAGCGAACAAAACTTGCGGTCGTTTTTTGGGAAACTACGCCCCCTGGCCGCTCGCATCCTACGTCATGTCCGCTATTTATTAGATTAATCGAGTACATCGAACAGGGTATGAGCTGCTCGCTATTCTTGTGGTTGGTTTTTGCTACCACAATTTTGCGAGCAGTTCTGGCTATAAAATAACCCAGTGACGTGGTCAATGATGCTGCTGTTTTAATTATGCACACCCATAAAACGCCCGTTTTGACCTTTAAGCACGTCTACGATCGGATCTCCACTCCCCGTTTTCAAGCACCTTCCCCTGTTACCACCCACATACGCCTCTCACTCAAATTATCAGGCATTCGCTATTTTGAATTTCGACCGCACTGACTGGTTCGCGCATGCGTATAACGATCCGTACGCATGCGCAGTTGGGCAAACATCGCTCGGAGCGAACAAGTGGCCGCTTACGAGTGGCTCTGAATCAGGCCCATTGTCCCTTTCCGCCCCATCGCGATTCCTCGTTGGCAAGTTTTCATGTATGAAAAATGCAGGCGTGTCTGCACGGGCACATAGGCGTGTGTTCGCTTTCTGAGCAAACTCGCAGAATAAACGCTACACATACCATGGGAGCATACAGTAAGCATGCTGAGAACAAAACCCAATTTTGCAGGCAGAGGTTTCACTAGTAGTACTTCTTGGTCTACATACAGCCTTTCCCCGAATCCTAGCTAGTACATGACAGGCTCACATGCATCTGCTCGGGATTTAAACATTGTTGTACTGTACATCTTGCTGAGCATAATAATCCCACAGTGCCCCTTACACACAGATGCACGGACCAGCAGCACATCGTCCCCGTTATACTGGTAGCTGTGGAGGTTTTGTGCAGATTATGTCGATACTCTTAGTAATAGTAACAAACAGTATTGTCAGTCTAGCTAAAGCTGCATACACACGGGGCGATCTGTTCAGCGATCGATATCGCTGAAGGATCTCCCTTCAATTTCCCGGTGTGTTGGATGAATGATATCGTTCATCCACACACCAACAATATCACCCACGTCCAACGACCATTCCCTCCTGCAGACACTGACAGATATCGTCCAGGATGGCCTGCATGCATGGACGATTAACGATATCGTTATCGTCCATGCAGGAACGCGCGTCGTTGATCGTTGGCAGCATAAAATTAAACGATTTAATGATGAACGATATCGTTCATTTAAATCATACCTTGTGTACGCACCATTAGATTCTAGCTCTTTGTAGAGAAACTGCAGCAATTTGTCCACATAGCAGTTGATATATATACAAAACAGGTAGAAAAAGGAGGGGGGTTTAACCCAATATTGTTCCTCAGCACACTGAATTATACTTGCAACAATATATAAAGACTATATGGTAATAGAACTTCAGAGATATTGGTTGCATGCATTTGCAAATACATGGGAAGCTGCTAGGCCACGTCACGGCTGCTCTGTCGCTAGTAGTCCCTAACACTAAGGGGTTCACGTCCGGGGCACAGAGCACCCCAAAAAGCATCCAGCCCAGGACCTCCCCAGGGCATCACACGAAAATGGAAAAAGAGTGACAGTGCGGTGTAAAGTATAGATTTTTATTTTTGTTTTATTGGGGGGTTTTTTGTATATACTGTATACAAAACAGTAAGGGGCCCATTTATCAATGAGTTTTATCCTACGCAATGAGTTTTAAAACTTGTTGCGTATGATGATGGTGGTCCAGCCAATCAGCTCCCAACTGTCATCTGTTTGCAAAATGACATTTGGGAGCTGATTGGCTGGAGCCTCATTTATCATACGCAACTGTATATTTGTGTGGTAGGTGGTGAAGTCAAAAGTGAAAATTGCACTTTTTGCTTCAGTCTGTAATAATTCAGCTCCATGGCATTAGAACAGGTAACAGAAGCTTTAGGTATTACTATTTATTAATACGCCAGGAGGCACAATCCTGGCTGGAAATAGACACAGAACAAGTCATTGGTACAATAAAAGCAATTCAGTTCTGCTGATTTCCATGTGTTGCACTGGAGAATAATGTAACGTGCAGACGCTGTGCCCCCTCTCATGGGCGGATCAGATGGCAGCAGTCACATAACCAGGGAAGGAGCAGCAGCAGACTGTGTGTGGGGCGCTGGGGGGAGATGCCTGTAGTTAATGAGGAAGAATGAGCACTCTCCACAACTTGCAGTGTGTGCAAGAAGAGATTTCCATGGGATATTCAGCCAGTCCAGGTCTCTGGCGCTGCCAACGTCCTTCATCATGTCCTCACTGCCCAGCTGGGGCTCCGGGGGCATGTAATGCCGTGTCACTTACTGTATTCATACCTGCTTGCTGGATGTAAATGAAAAGAGATGAGAGCTGGCTCCTGGTATATGGACCATATAGAGGCTGGTGGGTGCCTGGCTCCATCTCTCTGCCTCCCACAGGGGATACACTGCCTGGGAAGCCTCTGTGATCACAAAGAATAGATGCGCCAGTGTGGGCACCTGCATGGCCCAGGCACTGCAGAGGATGGAGATGGCATCCAGTGATGAGACAGTGCAGAGACAGCATCCAGCAATGAGACAGCGCAGAGACAGCATCCAGCAATGAGACAGCGCAGAGACAGCATCCAGCAATGAGATAGCGCAGAGACAGCAGCACATAAAAGAGACAGAAAGCTGCAGTATATCTCAGGAATTGTAGGTTTCGCAGGAAGGCAGCAGTAGAGCTAGTAATGCAGTACAGCAGAGCCTTGAGGCAGAGACACCAAGCAGGTCTGACTGCGCAGCTGGAGCAGTCTGCAGAGACATCAGGGGATGCCAGGCAACATGTGCATGCAGATGGAGGAAGGTGTGTTGCAGAAATGGTGCACCAAGAGGAAGGGTTAAACAAACTAAGAATCTTCATTTTGGCAGCTCTGCTCATTTTAGTGGTCAGGATACTACAGCAATAGCAGAGCAGAACAGGTAAGGCAGGGAGAGCAGAACAGGTAAGGCAGGGAGAGCAGAACAGGTAAGTCAGGGAGAGCAGAACAGGTAAGGCAGGGAGAGCAGATCAGGTAAGCAGGGAGAGCAGAACAGGTAAGGCAGGGAGAGCAGAACAGGTAAGGCAGGGAGAGCAGAACAGGTAAGGCAGGGAGAGCAGATCAGGTAAGCAGGGAGAGCAGAACAGGTAAGGCAGGGAGAGCAGAACAGGTAAGGCAGGGAGAGCAGAACAGGTAAGGTAGGGAGAGCAGATCAGGTAAGGCAGGGAGGGCAGAATAGTTAAGGTAGGGAGAGCAGAACAGGTAAGGCAGGGAGAGCAGAACAGGTAAGGTAGGGAGAGCAGAACAGGTAAGGCAGGGAGAGCAGAACAGGTAAGGCAGGGAGAGCAGATCAGGTAAGGCAGGGAGAGCAGAACAGGTAAGGCAGGGAGAGCAGAACAGATAAGGCAGGGGGAGCAGATCAGGTAAGGCAGGGAGAGCAGAACAGGTAAGGCAGGGAGAGCAGAACAGGTAAGGCAGGGAGAGCAGATCAGGTAAGCAGGGAGAGCAGAACAGGTAAGGCAGGGAGAGCAGATCAGGTAAGGCAGGGAGAGCAGAACAGGTAAGGCAGGGAGAGAAGATCAGGTAAGGCAGGGAGAGCAGAACAGGTAAGGCAGGGAGAGCAGAACAGGTAAGGTAGGGAGAGCAGAACATGTAAGGCAGGGAGAGCAGAACAGGTAAGGTAGTGAGAGCAGATCAGGTAAGGCAGGGAGAGCAGAACAAGTAATGCAGGGAGAGCAGATCAGGTAAGGCAGGGAGAGCAGAACAGGTAAGGCAGGGACAGCAGAACAGGTAAAGCAGGGAGAGCAGATCAGGTAATGGAGTGAGAGCAGCACAGGTAAGGCAGGGAGAGCAGAACAGGTAAGGCAGGGAGAGCAGAACAGGTAAGGCAGGGAGAGCAGATCAGGTAATCGAGTGAGAGCAGCACAGGTAAGGCAGGGAGAGCAGAACAGGTAAGGCAGGGAGAGCAGATCAGGTAAGGCAGGGAGAGCAGAACAGGTAAGGCAGGGAGAGCTGAACAGGTAAGGCAGGGAGAGCAGAACAGGTAAGGCAAGGAGAGCAGATCAGGTAATGGAGTGAGGGCAGCACAGGTAAGGCAGGGAGAGCTGAACAGGTAATGGAGTGAGAGCAGCACAGGTAAGGCAGGGAGAGCAGAACAGGTAAGGCAGGGAGAGCAGAACAGGTAAGGCAGGGAGAGCAGATCAGGTAATGGAGTGAGAGCAGCACAGGTAAGGCAGGGAGAGCAGAACAGGTAAGGCAGGGAGAGCAGATCAGGTAATGCAGGGAGAGCTGAACAGGTAAGGCAGGGAGAGCTGAACAGGTAAGGCAGGGAGAGCAGAACAGGTAAGGCAAGGAGAGCAGATCAGGTAATGGAGTGAGGGCAGCACAGGTAAGGCAGGGAGAGCTGAACAGGTAATGGAGTGAGAGCAGCACAGGTAAGGCAGGGAGAGCAGAACAGGTAAGGCAGGGAGAGCAGATCAGGTAAGGCAGGGAGAGCAGAACAGGTAAGGCAGGGAGAGCTGAACAGGTAAGGCAGGGAGAGCAGAACAGGTAAGGCAAGGAGAGCAGATCAGGAAATGGAGTGAGGGCAGCACAGGTAAGGCAGGGAGAGCTGAACAGGTAATGGAGTGAGAGCAGCACAGGTAAGGCAGGGAGAGCAGAACAGGTAAGGCAGGGAGAGCAGAACAGGTAAGGCAGGGAGAGCAGATCAGGTAATGGAGTGAGAGCAGCACAGGTAAGGCAGGGAGAGCTGAACAGGTAAGGCAGGGAGAGCTGAACAGGTAAGGCAGGGAGAGCAGAACAGGTAAGGCAAGGAGAGCAGATCAGGTAATGGAGTGAGGGCAGCACAGGTAAGGCAGGGAGAGCTGAACAGGTAATGGAGTGAGAGCAGCACAGGTAAGGCATGGAGAGCAGATCAGGTAAGGCAGGGAGAGCAGCACAGGTAAGGCAGGGAGAGCAGAACAGGTAAGGCAGGGAGAGCAGAACAGGTGAGGCAGTACA
The DNA here is from genome assembly GCA_031769625.1 of Taudactylus pleione. Classification (NCBI taxonomy): domain Eukaryota; kingdom Metazoa; phylum Chordata; class Amphibia; order Anura; family Myobatrachidae; genus Taudactylus; species Taudactylus pleione. Next base: position 3,658,501 of record JAUIMM010000694.1, on the reverse strand, counting down.
GAGGTAGCATAGTAGGACAGGTCAGGTAGTGTAAATACAGCAGAGCAAGACATGTCAGGTAGTCAAGGGGTATCAATACAGAATGCGCTTGGCAGTGTTGAGGTAGCAGAGCAGAACAATTTAAGTAGTGTAGCGAGAGCAGAACAATTCAGGTAGTGCAGACGTACAGCAGCAGGACAGACCTGGTGTGGCAGTGCAGAGAGGGCAAAGCTGAACAGAAGAAGTAAGGCAGTGGTAGCAGAACAGGTCAGGGAGTGCAGTAGAGAGTACAGAACAGGTGGCGTAGAGAGCAGAACACAGGTGGCGTAGAGAGCAGAACATAGAGATAGTGCAGAGGTAGCAGAGCAGGTCAGGTAGTGCACAGGTAGCATGATAAAACAGAACATTTGGCATAACAGAACAGATAAGGTTGTTCGGAGGGAAAAGAGCAGAACAGGTAGCACTGAGATAGCAGAGCAGGTAATACAGAGGTAACAGAACACGTCACGTAGTGCAGAGATAGCAGAGCACACCAGGTCAGTTAGTGCAACATTAGCAGAGCAGAACAGGTAGTGTAGAGGTAGCAGAACAGGTGAGATAGTACAGAGATAAAGCAAAGCAGCTCAGTACGTGCCACACTAACAGAGCAGACTAGATAATTCAGAAGCATTAGAAAAGCACAGGTCAGGGAGAGCAGAACAGGTCAGGTAAGGTTGTGCAGAGCCTGCAAAACAAACTAGGTAATGCAGAGACAGCAGAACAAAACATAACAGTTATTGCAGAGACAGTAAAACAGAACAGGTCAGGACATGTACAGAGTGCAGAACAGGCCAGGCAGTGCAGGGAGAGCAGAATAGACCAGGCAATGCAGAGAGAGCAGAACAGGCCAGGCAGTGCAGGGAGAGCAGAACAGGCCAGGCAGTGCAGTGAGAGCAGAACAGACCAGGCAGTGCAGGGAGAGCAGAACAGGCCAGGGAGAGTAGAACAGGCCAGGCAGTGCAGGGAGAGCAGAACAGACCAGGCAGTGCAGGGAGAGCAGAACAGGCCAGGCAGTGCAGGGAGAGCAGAACAGGCCAGGCAGTGCAGTGAGAGCAGAACAGGTTGATAGAGCAGTACAGGTCATGTACTAGACACAGCAGAGCAAGTTATGAACTGCAAACTACTCAATCCTGAAAGTATAATGTATAAGAGCAGAGCCCCAGGAATTATGCGGACAGCACCAGAGGTTACCCCTCTGCTCCCTACCACCATCATGCAGAGCCCTGTGCTGAATATGCCACTTTAAGGCTTTCCATTCATTCATTCTCAGAGCTTTTGGCTATAAAGGGACATCTGTCCTAAGCTCAGATCAGCTGGGAAGTTATTTCTGCACTTAACCCTCTCTTAGCCCCGGTTGCAGACAGCACAAGCCGCAGTCATCTTAATTAACCATTCAGAGCATCTCGCCTCTCATATACTGTACCTACCGAGCACTACAGCTGATGTGATCAGGGAAGTACTCCCATTACATAGACACCTCTCTCTCTCCCTCTCTCTCTGTCTCTGGGGGGAAATGTGCCAACCTTGGAGATTGATAAAGTGGAAAGAGGTAATCTGGAGAGATATGAAGTACCCACCAATCAGTGTCTAAAATGACAGTTAGGAGCTGATTGGTTGGTAATTTGTATCTCTCTCCACTTTATCTCTCTCCAAGCTTTGATAAGTCTCCCCCCTCTCTCTCATTCTCTCTCTCTCCATCTATCTCTCTCTACTCTGCTCTCTCCCTCTCTGTCTCTCTCCCCTCTCTCTCTCTTTTTCTCTCCCTCTATATATAACTTCCTTCTCTCTCTCTACCCCTCTCTATACTTATATATATAAAACTCATTCTCCCCCTCTCTCTCTATCCCTCTCTCTCTGTCCCCCCTCTATCTCTCTCTATATATATAAAACTTTCTTTTCTCTTTCTATACCCCTCTCTCTTTCTCTAATTATATATATATATATATATATATATAAAACTCTCACATCCTCCTCTCTCTATGTCCCTCTCTCTCTCTCTCTCTCTCTCTTTCTCTCTCCATATCTCTCTCTCTCCACCTCCATCTCCCTCTATCCCTCCGTCCTACTCTCTCTCTCCTCTCTCTCTCTTACTTCCTGTTGCTGAGATCTTCTGGTGTCAGCTTGTGTTACATGCTTCAGGTGCAAAAAAAGAAGAATAAAAAATACAGGGACAATGGCAGAGCCCATATATACAGTACAGTCACCATGGTAACATCCAGCTTGTGCAGCGCAGTTCACCACACGGAGGGGGCTCAGCGGTGCGGAGGGGGCACCGTGTCTCTCTGCTGACTTTCTCCCATCCCTTTCCCAGTGGATAACCAGAGAGGCTGTAGATCCCGGAGGGCGGCAGCTGTCCCCTCTCCAGTCCCCAAATTCCCATCCTCCACATCTTCTCATGCACCCTCCTGGGAAAGTCCTGGGATGAGGGATTAGCTGTGGCTGCTGTGAGATGCCTGTTGTCTCTGTACCAGGGAGCACGGCTCCATCCCCAAAATCCAGAGTTCAGTCTTCATTCAAGAGAAGTTAAAGCTGAGCACTTTCCTGCAGATTTCTCCTAAGGGTCTAGATAACAGGGGTCTAAAGGCATCCTACCCCCTCCCATTAGCATCAACCTCAACACCTTGCTCTAGCTGCAGACCTGCATCCCAACACCAGGAGCAGGTACAACAGCTCCCCACATCTTATGTGCTGGAAGAAAGCTGAATTTGGTTCCCCTCCTGTGTGTGTGGCTGTGTGAATGCATTTTATCCATGCCTCCCCCCCACACCTCCCTTCCCCTCCTCTCCCTCTCTCTCTCTTTCCTCTCCTCTCACTCTCTCCCCCACTCTCTCTCTCTCACACTCTCTCTTTCTCTCACTCTAATGTGTGATCTGGAAAGCTTATAAAAGCCTGATGTAATTCTTAATGCAGCCCCTGGCTACAAGGACTGGATCTAGATTCACAGAGTAGCAAAAAAAAAGAAAAAATTTAGAAGACAAGGGAAGAGGCGAAGGGAAAACAGCGGATCTTAAGCAAACATCTCCCCGGGAAGCCCATTTTTTTTTTGGTGTGTGTGTGTTTGTCAGGGGAGCTCCGTTATAGATCCCTGGAGAAGACTTTGTGTCATTGGATGTAACCATTTCTTGGCTGTTTTTCCGTTACTGAGGATGTAATCTGCCACTGAAGGTTCTTCTTCATTTCTCTCCATTTCTGGTGAAGTTTAGGCACCGAGGGTGCTGCTTTTCTGTGCTCAGACTTTGGCTCTGCTGGTGGGAATGGATTCCAATGGGCTGCCTATTTAATACCTGGAATTTGCATTAGAGGGAAAGGAATTTCAAGTGCCAGAATCCCAGGTAAGGGGAAAACTTCCTGTCATTTAGTCTCCTGTGGCTGGGAATGAGATTTTTTTGCAGATATTTGCCTTCATTGTGCAGTTTTGGGATTGCAGGTAAGGTGGATGTGATGTGATGATAGCCCAATATTCCCCCTCGTTCCAGGCTATATGGAGCCAGCTGCTGTTTCCCTGCCAATGTGCAATAGATATCATTTATGGTAGGCACAGCTAGCAACTTTTCTCCCTTCCCAAGCCCCCTAGACCCCTGGCTAAGCGTCAGGATGGTGTGCGTCCACCCAGAGCCCACAGACACAGCAGGGGAAGAGAGCCCATGGATGAATATTTTACAAGGTGGGGGGTGAAATAAAGAAACATTATAGTGTCATAAATAAATCACAATCCAGCTATAGATCACGGTCCCAGGTTTAATAGACTGTGCTGCATTGTAGACACTTTGAAAATGCAACATTCCTGGGGAAGCTGATTTTGTTTTACACCGTGGGGTCAGCGGTGGACCCCCTGCTGCCTGAGATCATGGAAGCAATGTGGGACTTGGGTTTATCCCCAATATAGAGCTGGTGAGCCCCTAACAGGGTGGCTGGTTTATTTATTTAAAAAAACAAAACTGGATTAAGCCTCAGTTGGCTTTTACTGAGACCACCACATGTGGCATTCCTAAATATTTGCCCCCTTTCTGGCTCTGATAGATTCAGTCAGTGCCTGTGCGGATGTGATGAGTTATAATAACGTTGTGCTTTGCTATCCCTGAGGTTGCTGACATACTGTAACATGGGCTTATCATGATAATTCCCCAGCACATCTCCCATATTACACAGCATACGGTGCTCTGGTTTCCTTATTCAGGGATGCTTGTCTGTGAAATTACCTTCTCCTCATCGCCTACAGGCAAGTCCCCAATAGCCAATGTTATTTTCCAGCACTGGCACACAGGGCTGAAGCATGCAATGCAGCGCAGGGTCTGCAGATCACTATAGGGAGTCTTAATCAGTGTGGGTAATCATTAGCTCACCTCTTGTCTGAATCACTGTGCCAGGCGGGCACGTAGAAGTTAATAGCACATTTGCCTGAGTCTTCACTCACCCCCCTTGTTTGAAAAAAAATAAAAAATTCTCCTAATCACAAGCCTATCTGATTTAGGTTCCCAAACCCAGACTATGTAATTTAGTTATTAAAATGTAAATGCAATGGGCGTGAGAGGACAGAATATAAATGACTTGGGTCTAATATCTGAGTCTTCAGTTTTGGCAGGAGGCAAGTTATGATTTAAAGACCCCCCTACACCCACCCCGAAAACCCATCATTAGCAAAGGAGGTAGAATTTGCAGCACCTGTCGAAAATATAGGATGCATGATTTCATCTTTGTATTACAGATAGATAGGGAATACACCCAATAATTTTGGATGCTTCGAAAGATTTCTTGGATACCTTGGCAAACAAGTGGTCAACCACTGGTGTCAATAGATATAGATAGATAAATAGATAGATAGATAGATAGATAGATAGATAGATAGATAGAACTAGCCCCCCCCCCCTCCTCCCCTATCTCAGAAGAGCCCTAATGTCTACTTGTTGAACAGGTTCTGCTTGTGATAGAAGTAGGTGTAATACCCCCAGGAGACTTGTATATATCGCACACAGTTATCTTATATATAATACTGTACATTTGCCACCTTGGAAGCAGTTTTGGACCATTTTTGCAAGGGGGCAAATCAGAGTCTTCCTCCGGAGGCTGGGGGCACAAGGGAGAGCTAAATAACAGCCCTGAGAATCCCACCCTCACACGCCATCCCACCTTCCCGGTGACTAATGCACTAGGAGACGTTGAAGTCTCAGTAAAAGTGAGAAATGTTCCCTGTAAATGTATTTCCTGTGATTGCACCTAGATATGCAAGAAAAAAAAAAATTCTGATTGCTTTAGAAACACAACTGGGAATCTCTGCTCTATTTTTAAGACTGAAATAAGGGTTTTCCACCTGCTGCCTTTCATTCCGGTTTTACCAATTTACAATAATTCCCTTGTGTCTGAGTTGCTGGTGACAGGCTCATGGTGGCCGGTTATAGCGCAGTAACCAGGGGGCTGCTGCTCATGTACTGGTCAATGTATCAGGTAAAGTAAAAATAAATAAACATGAATTGCCCCCATCAACCCAAAGGTGCAAATCTGGTTACTCACATGAACCGTCCACAGCCCTTGGCACAATACCACCCATGCTAAATGGGTCTGTGTTTTAATACTACTGTAAATGACATTTAATAATATACTCGCACAATCAGACCTGAAGGTTACCTGTAATGCAGAACACACCAGTTTGGTGTAACAGTTACCTACAAACCATGACTGCCTGGGGAGTGAAGTCTTTCCAACCTGTGACTTCAGGGGTCACCGACCATCACAGCCTGACTTGCTTTAATTGAGATGTATGTAGACAGTATTGGAATGCAGAGGCAGGAAGAGCAGGATGGCACTTGTAGTTCTACAACAGCTGAGCTAAGCCTGCTCTAAGGAGATGATAACAGCCCCGGGGACCTTGTAATTTTCAGCAGGACCACCCAACATTTGTGCCGTTTAATTTGTTTGCACTGTTGCACAGAGCTCACCGTGCTGAATCCTCATTGCCTCTGTGTATGTACATTTATCATGTGCTTGGAGCTGGTCCCCTTGGGAGACAGCTAGTTAGTTTTCAATGGGAAATGAAATGATTTAAATCACCCAGGAATGATTAAATGCCCTCTCCTCTGAGAAGTGACAATTTAAGCTTTGAAACATTGGCCTGATGGATGGCTATAAAAGCATTGGCATTCTAGGCCAGGGGGGTTTGGAATTGGCTTGAATGGTGATGCTGTGATTTAGGTCCTCGGGAAGAAGTGTTGCACTGGCTCAGTCCCTGAGAACCAGGATCTGCATGTGGGGCTGCTGTTTGGTGCATAGCAAAGCAGTGCACACAATGCTGTATAAGGGGCTACAGACCACCACAGTGATACAAGATGTAGCTGAGACCCCCGCTATGCACACACGTCCTCTGCTGCCAAGTTCCCACATGTTAGATGTGTCCCCCAAATATTAATATCCAGCTAATATCACCTAAGATTAGGCAGCATTATAATGTGTAGCTGAGAGTTTTATATGTGTGTAATATGTAATATATATGTTGGTTTCTCCTGATAGTTATGGCTGTATATGCTATTGGTATTGCAGTATTTGCCTTGGAGCAGCTCAGTAGACATTTATCTGACCTTTGAGGGAAGATTACATAGATTTATATGGACTGAAGACCCCTTGATGCCTCTACAAGTGATTTCTTATCACTTATCAATAACACAGAGAGCTGGCGGTTATTTCACTGTGCAGTCAGTTTTATGATATCGCCATGAATAATTAATTCAACATTATTATGCTATTTAATTAAGTCCAAGTCATGCTCATAATCCAGCTCTCCCCAAAGACCAGCCATACCTCTTAAGATATTAATCATTTATATTTCTTTTTCATTAGTTGCAACATATGATTCAGTTGAGTGATTAAGAGATTTTGCTAGATTCCCCCCTCACTTAATGCAATGCACAGAATTGTTAAGGTTTTATTAAAGCAATTGTGGCAGTTCAGAGTAAGGCGGCACAGACGCTGAATTCCTTATTGCATTCCCATCGCTCTACCTATTGATATAATTACACAGAGGGATACACTAATCAAAAGACTAGCTCCCTATTGACTAGTCGACTATATAATAATGTTGCATTCGTTGTATGCAATAACAGCCAGCGGGGCATAGAGGGCGCCAGTTAGCCACTTTCAGGGTCTCTGGATAAAGGAGAGAGCACAATGCAAGTTACTGGTGACTTGTTTTCTACAACCTCTCTCTAAGCACTTCATATATACTGTAGGCACACAAATTTGAGGCTCGGGGGGCCATGGCATGCAGCGGTGTCAACCATTAGACGCCATGCTGGCTGTACGCCGCGCCATGCCCCCAAGATGATGAAAATGACGTGGTGCCCCTGCCAACACGCTGCTGTGCCCACATCGGCTGCTAGATTTATAAAGGTTAATCACATGCTAAGCATGTGGGGGAGATGAAGTGTTTGTGCCGTGCAATAATATTTTTAACCGTTTATATATGTCACCAAGGGCAGCGCAAGCCGCTACGTACCTCTGGCTATAATGTAATTCACCTGTTTACGTCTGCAGAATAACATATCCATATAGAGGTGCATGTAGTGCAGACAATCCCTCCAGTCATCATTGCTCGTCCTTGGAAACATGTTATGTAAAAATAATAGTAAATTGTTAGACATTTCCGGCCAAGCAGTATTGTTTTTATTTGCTTATTGGGCAGGTATAGAGATGAATGCATATTGTTTATTATTAGACATTTCTGGTTTGTTTGGAGCACAAGACTAAGGCCCTCATTCAGAGCCGTACGCTCTGAGCAGAGCGCACGCTCTGAATGAGGGCCGTCCTCCATAATTATGGAGCGTCCTCCTGGACGCTCGTATAGCTGTGGGTCACCACCCACAGCCTATACGAGCGTGCAGTTTGATGGCCGCGATGGTCGTGACCATCGCGACCATCGAAACTGCGAGCCGGAGCCTGCGGTTGAGGTTTTCAACCGCAAGCCCCGGAGCCAAAATCACTCCCACTGACATCACTAGTGATGTCAGTGGGCCGGCTTCTGACGGTAGGCGTTCCCTTGAGAACGCCCCCGTCAGGGAGGCACGCCCCCGGCACGCCCACCAAAGGGGGCGTGCTGTCAATCAACATCGACAGCACGCCCCCTTTGATCAGACACAACGAGCGAAGGAAAGTCCTTCGCTTGTCGCGTCTGGCGCATGTGCACGATGGAGCTCCCGCCATCGTGCGCATGCGCAGTGCACAACATCGACCCACTTGCAAGCGGACAGCCGCTTGCGAGTGGGTCTGAATCAGGCCCTAAGTCCTCTTGCAATCAGTAGACTGTCATTCTTTTCATCTTATAATTACCTCTTACCTCCTCCCAGTGCGCACTTGTCAGTCTTATTCCTGTGTGGTTTTCCTACCCTCGTACAATAGCTACCAGCTGTGGCCTGGTGATACAGTGATGGGTACAGTATTTCATCCATGGGAATTTGATTTTAAATTCAGAAGTCCAAGAATACCATAGAGAACAGGTACAGAGGTGACAAACGCAACTCAACAAATTTGGCGATGTTTAGTGGCGGCAGAGAAAATTTAGAGATGTGCGCTGCCGCCGACCCCCGTGTTTCGGTTTTGGACATGGATTCATCTTGGATTTTTTTTGGTTTTGCAAAAATTTTGTTTTAAGATCTGGGTTTTTTAACAAAAAGATTTGCTCATTTAAAAACAAAACAAAACAAAAAAAACACAGATAAAATCATGTAATTTTTGCAATCCAAAACACGAAATTCAGATTTAAAATTCAAATTCCAAACCGCGGAAAGATCAGAACATTGACTCGGATCTGTCCAGATTGATGGAATTCGGTTGGATTTGGATATCTGGAGAACCGAACCGCAGATCTCTATAGTAAATATATAACTAGCATGTTCCCCTGTATAAGGCGCGAGTCGGCAAATACATATTTTGAGTTTTAAGTGTATATATAAAGGATTATCTGGTTAGGTGAAGTGAAGGAGCACAGGGGTGAAACAGGCAGAATGTGAGCTTTGTCTGATTTTAGACCTATACACTGACAGATGGAGCATTTATACACTCCTTCCCCCTCTGCCTATACTTACTATAGCCTCTGGCTTATATGTGCCTACTCTACGTGCAGACTGGTGATTGGTAACTGCAGTGTCAGTATGAACTGTGAGTCTTCCATTGCTGAAGCAGTTCTCCCTCCGTGGGTCTGGTAGTAGATCCCATTAATGCCTGCAGAGAGGGGCAGACCAAGCTTACACAATCTGTATCTCTCCGGCACTGTTATACTGACAACGTTTCAAAAATATATTTTATTTTCCAATTTTGCTGTTGACCTGGAGCATCACAGCGCGTCACGCGTGACCTTGCCGCCATGGATCCCGTAGCATCCATGGATCTTGTGTGATCGCCTTGATTGTTTTGCATTTTGGTAAAGCCAAGTTGCCAGACTTGCCTACTTTTGAAAAATGCTTTTCAGGCAGCACCTATGAGCGCGGCGGTAAAGTGGGCGTGTGCTGCTACATCTGAGGGGCGTGTCATACATGTGATGGGCGTGTACTGCCACATCTGAGGGGCGTGTCATAAACCATGTAAACGAGCCCCAGAGCAGTCAGTAAGATCTATTTGCTGATGAAAATACACTGATACTTTATAGAAAATACATGTAACCATAGGGATCATTGGCCCTCATTCAGAGCCGCTCGTTAGCGGCAGTACGCTCGTTCCGAGCGATGTTTGCACATCTGCGCATGCGTACGGTTTTTAGTATGCATGCGCGAACCAGTCAGTGCGGCCGAAAATCGTTGGTACGCAATATAGCGAGGGCCTGCTATTTTGAGTGACAGAATGAGGCGTATGTGGGTGGTAACAGGGGAAGGTGCTTGAAAACGGGGAGTGGAGATCAGAACGCAGGCGTGCTTAAAGGTCAAAACAGGCGTGTTATGGGTGTGCATAATTAATACAGCAGCGTCATTGACCACGTCACTGGGTTATTTTATAGCCAGAACTGCTCGCAAATTTGTGGTAGCAAACACCAACCACAAGAATAGCGAGCAGTTCATACGCTGGTCGATGTACTCGATTAATCTAATAAATAGCGGACATGACGTAGGATGCGAGCGGCCAGGGGGCGTTTTTAACAAATAAACGAGCGTATGTTTTGCTCGCTCGTTCAGACTTAGAGGTGTGAACAGACTGCAATGTGCGTACGGATCATTTGAATAGCCACCCCTTGTTTTTAAACGAGCGACCACAAATAGCGAACGGCTCTGAATGAGGGCCTTTGTGCCTTATACCCAATGCAGGGAAATGATACTAATGATCCAATTTGAATGTATATAGGGTATCTCTGTTGTTTTATATATATATATAACAGCTTCATGATGGGAGTAAGGTGCAATCAGGGAGATTACAAGACTCTTCAGGGCGTCAGGGAGATTGCTGCTATTTCAGGGGGTCTCACTGACAATCAGGGAGAGTTGGCAAATATGCATGTTGCACTGCAGGTAGGGCAGATGTAAAATGAACAGAGGGATTTAGATTCGGGAAGGGTGTGTCCAAACCCACATCTAAATTGCAGTGTAATGGTGCGTACACACGGAGCGATACAATATCGCTGGCTGATCGTCCTACACCCACCCTGGTGTTCTGGATGATCGATATCGATCACACACCACCAATTCACCAACGACTATAGTGACCCGCGATCAACGATAGCAGGTCCCTATAGTAACCTGCTCGATACCGAGCAGGTTGACCAGCATGGATGATATCGCTATTGTCCATACGTGCCTGTGCATCGCTGGTCGATGATAGGGACCAAAGAATGAACGATTTGAATGTTAATGATATGAACGATATCGTTATCATTCATTTAAATCGGTACATGTGTACGCACCATAAGAATAAATCTGTCCAGTATATGTGGGCTACTTGCAATAGCAGACAGTACTTACCCTGCATGCTATAATGTATTCCCCCCCCCCCCCCCCCTTGTATTGCAGCAGGGATTGTCCAGGTACTACATCACTTGCTCCTTTTGCTTTGCTTCCATTTGAGAATTTTTGGAAACTAACTATGGGAAGACTGATGGAAAATGATTTTCCCAATATTATAGTATAGATTTTTCTATACAATGGGCTTTAGATAAATATGGGGCACTGTAGATTATATATAGTTATTAGGAGTGTCTGACGAGTCCTTGCGGCTGTAGGCTGGATGCTTTTGCTACAGGCTGCAAATATCTGTGGTGATTTCTCATTTATATTATAATTTACAGTAAGGAGCACAAAGTACAAAGCTCAGGAGTACAGGAGCACAAAGCACAAAGCTCAGGAGTACAGGAGCACAAAGCACAAAGCTCAGGAGTACAGGAGCACAAAGCTCAGGAGTACAGGAGCACAAAGCTCAGGAGTACAGGAGCACAAAGCTCAGGAGTACAGGAGCACAAAGCTCAGGAGTACAGGAGTACAGGAGCACAAAGCTCAGGAGTACAGGAGCACAAAGCTCAGGAGTACAGGAGTACAGGAGCACAAAGCTCAGGAGTACAGGATTACAGGAGTACAGGAGTACAAAGCTCAGGAGTACAGGAGCACAAAGCTCAGGAGTACAGGAGCACAGGAGCACAAAGCTCAGGAGTACAGGATTACAGGAGTACAGGAGCACAATGCTCTGGAGTACAGGAGCACAAAGCTCAGGAGTACAGGAGCACAAAGCTCAGGAGTACAGGAGTACAGGAGCACAAAGCTCAGGAGTAGAGGAGCACAGGAGCACAAAGCTCAGGAGTACAGGAGCACAAAGCTCAGGAGTACAGGAGTAAAGGAGCACAAAGCTCAGGAGTACAGGAGTACAGGAGCACAAAGCCCAGGAGTACAGGAGTACAGGAGCACAAAGCTAAGGAGTACAGGAGTACAGGAGCACAAAGCTCAGGAGTACAGGAGCACAAAGCTCAGGAGTACAGGAGCACAAAGCTCAGGAATACAGGAGCACAAAGCTCAGGAGTACAGGAGCACAAAGCTCAGGAGTACAGGAGTACAGGAGCACAAAGCTCAGGAGTACAGGAGCACAAAGCTCAGGAGTACAGGAGTACAGGAGCAAAGCTCAGGAGTACAGGAGCACAAAGCTCAGGAGTACAGGAGCACAAAGCTCAGGAGTACAGGAGCACAAAGCTCAGGAGTACAGGAGTACAGGAGCACAAAGCTCAGGAGTACAGGAGCACAAAGCTCAGGAGTACAGGAGTACAGGAGCACAAAGCTCAGGAGTACAGGATTACAGGAGTACAGGAGCACAATGCTCAGGAGTACAGGAGCACAAAGCTCAGGAGTACAGGAGCACAAAGCTCAGGAGTACAGGAGTACAGGAGCACAAAGCTCAGGAGTAGAGGAGCACAGGAGCACAAAGCTCAGGAGTACAGGAGCACAAAGCTCAGGAGTACAGGAGTATAGGAGCACAAAGCTCAGGAGTACAGGAGTACAGGAGCACAAAGCTCAGGAGTACAGGAGCACAAAGCTAAGGAGTACAGGAGTACAGGAGCACAAAGCTCAGGAGTACAGGAGCACAAAGCTCAGGAGTACAGGAGCACAAAGCTCAGGAGTACAGGAGCACAAAGCTCAGGAGCACAGGAGTACAGGAGTACAGGAGTACAGGAGCACAAAGCTTGGGAGTACAGGAGTACAGGAGCACAAAGCTCAGGAGTACAGGAGTACAGGAGCACAAAGCTCAGGAGTACAGGAGCACAAAGCTCAGGAGTACAGGAGTACAGGAGCACAACGCTCAGGAGTACAGGAGTACAGGAGCACAAAGCTAAGGAGTACCGGAGTACAGGAGCACAAAGCTTAGGAGCACAGGAGTACAGGAGCACAATGCTCAGGAGTACAGGAGCACAAAGCTCAGGAGTACAGGAGCACAAAGCTCAGGAGTACAGGAGTACAGGAGCACAAAGCTTAGGAGTACAGGATTACAGGAGCACAAAGCTCAGGAGTACAGGAGTACAGGAGCACAAAGCTTAGGAGTACAGGATTACAGGAGCACAAAGCTCAGGAGTACAGGAGCACAGGAGTACAGGAGTACAGGAACACAACGCTCCTTGTGCAGAAGTTTTTCTACTAAACACTAAATTAGGACATCAGTACTCACTGATTGTAATATAAGCAGCAACTTTATAACTCACTGATATTATTTATACATTTATTATCATTTGTGTATGATAGATAAAATCATCTTCTCCTAAGACTAAACTCATTTCATGCAGTACATGTTTGAGGGAAGGACATGCTGAAATGGGCAGGACTTGCAAGTTGGCAGCTGGACATGTACTATTGCCAAATGCATGAATGCAACATTCCTTGTTTTTAATCCAGAGTATATTAAAGTAGGCTTCTATAGCTTCATGGATGTCCTGTTGTTACTTACTATATTGGTACATAAGTGGTCGCACTCTCCCAATTATACCCCCACCCCTAAACTGTAAGCTCTGATCGATGAGCAGGGTCCATCTGCGCTGTCCCTGTCTCCGGGGGGCCTCCCACTCACAGAATGAGACTGTGATCTGTCCGCCCTCGCAGGGCTCGGGGTCACCGAGTGCTACTGTTACACCTGTCACTGGGGGGTGTCATTATCTCACTCTTGTGTTCTCCCCAGTGTGTCGCTTGTTAAACCTTTTTGTAGTGTATGGTTTGGTCATATCACTGCAGTTTTTCCCCTGTACAGCGAGCAGTACAAACACTTATGCTACCTTATCAATAAATGATTATAATAATTAATAAAAGTCAATGGCCCTCATTCAGAGCCGTACGCTCTGAGCAGAGCGCACGCTCTGAATGAGGGCCGCCCTCCATAAAAATGGAGCGTCCTCCTGGACGCTCGTATAGCTGTGGGTCACCACCCACAGCCTATACGAGCATGCAGTTTGATGGCCACGATGGTTGTGACCATCGCGACCATCGAAAACTGCGAGCCGGAGCCTGCGGTTGAGGTTTTCAACCGCAAGCCCCGGAGTGATTTTGGCTCTATCAGAGCCAAAATCACTCCCACTGACATCACTAGTGATGTCAGTGGGCCGGCTTCTGACGGGAGGCGTTCCCGTGGGAACGCCCCCGTCAGGGAGGCACGCCCCCGGCACGCCCACCAAAGGGGGCGTGCTGTCAATCAACATCGACAGCACGCCCCCTTTGATCAGACACAACGAGCGAAGGACTTTCCTTTGCTCGTCGCGTCTGGCGCATGCGCACGACGGAGCTTCCTCCGTCGTGCGCATGCTCAGTGCAGACCATCGACCCACTTGCGAGCGGACAGCCACTTGCGAGTGGGTCTGAATCAGGGCCAATGATTTATCATAATATTAATGATGGACTGTAGTACCTTCTTACAGCCTAAAGAAGTGCTGTGTGCTATTGTTTTCTCTATACATTTATATTTATACTGTAGACTACTTTCTATGCTTGTATGGATGAGCAGTAATTTATTATTACTGTATATTGCATCCGCTTTGCTCTACAAGTCTATACAGAAGCAGAAAAAAAGGGTGCGCCATAACCCGACATTGCCGCAACGCCATTGGTGTAATAATTCTATTATAGCTGTATCTATTGTTTTCTTACTGACCTTATATTTACTGAGTATTGATAACCCAGTTAAAAGTGCAATCCTTCCCCAATAGACACTTAGGGGTATATTTACTAAAGGTCGATTTTAATCGATTTAAAATAGATCAAAATCGATTAACATCGATGTTATATTTCTGGGGCTAAATCACACATTTACTAACAGAAATTTTTGATTTCCACCGTCTTTGAAATAGACATTTCGGGGTGTCAAATGGGAGGCGAATAGGTGTATTCACGGAAAGGAACCGTCTTCTGGGTGTGTTGTGAGTGCGTAGACAGAGTTAGACCATATTTGGGTTATTCGTATGCAGCGGGGGGTAACTTGTTCACTGGAGTCTCTTGCACCTAGTAGGTCTGTGTGGCAGTGATATTGATAACTACTCAGAAGCATGTAACAGGACGTATGTACAGCCACATTGGTATTCAGCATGCATCCACATTCTCTTCTATGTGCAACGTAGCATCAGGCCACCTGTGCGCACATCATATGTAAATGGGCTATAAGGGGTGTACAAGTGGGTGAAAATAAAAGTTTTCCCTACTTTGCATTCTTTTGCACATCATACAATGCTACTTCTTTATGGATTATGGGCCTGATTCAGA
Organism: Taudactylus pleione; assembly: GCA_031769625.1. NCBI lineage: Eukaryota > Metazoa > Chordata > Amphibia > Anura > Myobatrachidae > Taudactylus > Taudactylus pleione. Next base: position 3,643,304 of record JAUIMM010000694.1, on the reverse strand, counting down.
GCCGGACGCAATTAGCGCTCGCTCGTCCAGAAAATAGGGCTGGCTATTCAAATGAACCGTTCGCTGTTTGCGGTCTGTTCATGCCTCTAGGTCTGAACGAGCGAACAAAACTTGCGGTCGTTTTTTGAAAAAATACGCCCCCTGGCCACTCGCATCCTATGTCATGTCCGCTATTTATTAGATTAATCGAGTACATCGACCAGCGTATGAACTGCTCGCTATTCTTGTGGTTGGTTTTTGCTACCACAATTTTGCGAGCAGTTCTGGCTACAAAATAACCCAGTGATGTGGTCAATGACGCTGCTGTATTAATTATGCACACCCATAAAATGCCCGTTTTGACCTTTAAGCACGCCTGCGTTCGGATCTCCACTCCCCGTTTTCAAGCACCTTCCCCTGTTACCACCCACATACGCCTCATTCTGTCACTCAAAATAGCAGGCATTCGCTATTTTGCGAGCACACAATTTTCTGCCGCACTGACTGGTTCGCGCATGCGTATTACGATACGTACTCATGCGCAGTTGGGCAAACATCGCTCGGAGCGAACGAGCAGCCACTTGCGTCCGGCTCTGAATCAGGTCCTGTGTTTATATCATTATCAGTAACATTTAAATGGGGCAGAAAAAAAAACAAAGCCCTCAGAAGAAGCGCGCAATTTTATTGACGTAACGCTATAACCCTTCCATACTGTATTGCAGTTCCTATCTCTCTCTGCGACCACTAGTTATTATAATCACTGCTTGCAACTTCCTTTCAACAAGCCGTTGACTCTGTTGGAGCTTTTTCTAGTGCTCTATTAGTATTTACTTACCATTTTGTGAAACTTGTGAGAACTTGTCTCCTATGGAGAAAATAGAATGGAAAGAACAGCATCGAATACCTGCACCCTCCGGTAATAATAGCATGAGCCATGCTTTAGAGAAAAACGACATTTCAATAAATTACAATTTGCTGCACTGGATGCTCCCCTCCTGCGCTCGCCCTTCATATTAATCCCACCCCAGTTCCCCTACTCAGAATTGGAAATTCCTTGCTCACACATCTTCCCGGCCAACGCTGAAAGCGAATGAGGTTTAGTGGGAAGATTTAATGCAGCTGGGAAGGAAAACGCGTCGTGTACACAGCGATAATAGAGCTGGGTCCGGATAAGCACTTTTTTGATCTCCATTTGTAAGCTGGTGATTTCATTGAGTGTATTTTCCGCTATTTACTGTTTTGTTCATCCAATAAATATCAGCATTTAAATGATAAGCCGCCTTGGGACTGTTTTAAATACCGGGTAGCTACAATGACAGTAGCTGGGACGGATTCACAATAACTAGGGTTGTGGATCTCGGCTCTCAGACATTAGTTCCATGACTGGATTGAAAAGTACCATTAACTGTCTCAATATAGATTTACACTAGAATAAGCAAACAATTTGTATACACAACTATGGGGGCGATATATCAAATCTTGGAGATAGGTAAAGTGGAGAAATTGCTCATAGCAACCAATCAGCTTCTGACTGTCATTTTTTTTGGCACAGCCTGTATACCATTGATGGAAAAATAGCAAGTAGCCATCGATGGTTACCAACTATGCAATGGATGTCCATCGATGGTTTCAGCAACCGATGGTCATCCCTGTTTTTTCACTGACTGACCCATGAGCCAATCGGTACCTGGGAACGTCCCAGCACCTTGTAGAAAAAAAAACAAAAACATTTGGTTATGCTTAGACACGGATGGATGGAAACCATTTGGTTCTTCATCGATGGCAGAAGCATTTGACATCGGCTATAAACCATTGATGAATCATCGATGGTCGATGGCCATCCCTACTTTGAGTTTTCTTTATAAAGCACAAAGCCATCGAGTCACCTGGCAAGAACCTGTGGGTTTTCGAGCATCACATTGCAGAGGAGTGTTCTGCAGGGGAGTAGCAGAGCTTTGCACTGGCTGATGGTGGGAGCAGAGCATAGATGAATTTTGAACTGCAATGCAATGAAATGAGACAAAATGGTGGAGAGGGAGTATTTTTAGGGTTATTCTTTGAAGGGAGCTCAGCCATTTCCACTCTGCAAATGTACTGTACTGGATTTAGTAGCAGATCTGAGCTGCCAGAAATCGGGTCTCATCCTGTACTTTTAATTTGATTGATTTTGCATCTTCAAGTTGCATTTTGGTAGCGAACCACATTTTTAAGCGCACTGTGCTCAAAATAATACAAACCTTGAAAGGAACAAAGGACCTCATTCAGAGTCGGTCATTGCGGCCGCTCGGTCATAGGGGAAAGGGGCCGGATATGCAAATGAAGCGATCGTAAGTTGCGTCGCTAAGATGGGTCCGATAGCTGAACGACCGAGGGAAAGAAGCGGTCGTAAGACTAAATACACGCCCCCTTCTCGATCGCAACACGTCATCTCCGGAAATATAAGGATTAATCGAGACCATCGGGACCCATCGGAGCTGATCGCAGAGCGAAAGGTTGACCATACCCTCTCTTAAGCACTACGATCTAGTCAGCGTAATAACCATGTTACGTGTTCCATTTCACTACTTAGTTAATTATGCACTCCCATTAAACTCCCCTTGCATAGTCAGGCACGCCTGCGTTCGGATCTCCACTCCCCCGTTCACAAGCACCTTCCCCTGTTACCACCCACAAACGCCTCATCCTGTCACTCAAACTAACGACCTGGCTGTGTTCAAGGAGAGAGCAATTACTGATTGTAACAGCTAGTTTGCGCACACGCATTGCGTATTTTAGCGAACATCGGTTGCTTACGACTGAGCGGCCGCAACGACCGACTCTGAATGAGGTCCGAAGTGCCAAATGTGATTAAAAAAAAACAGTCCAATAAATGAGGTGAACCAATTAGTATTTTAGCAAAAAATGATTTAATAAAGGGTGGTCCTATGTTGTTGCAGGGTGGTCTTTGATGACACTGCAGAAGTTGAGCAAAATTGTGTCCGTGTTGAACTTCACGGCAAAACAAATTACTTACGAATGAGGAAACAATCCTCAAGTTCCACATTTGTTGTCTACACTGTGCTTGGAATCTCATTACGGGTAAAATAAAAGCTTTTCGTACTGACCGCCCAGTGCATGCCAGACACAAGGTCACGTGGAGACAGCCATTTTGTGGAGTGGAAAAAGACCATCATTGATATTCTCCATCAGTTATTCTTCTAGTGTATGTACAGTATAGGCTGTATTCTCAGTGATGGTCATGGACAGATGCCATTTTAGTGACTATCAGTTATCCTTCTAGTGTATGTACAGTATAGGCTGTATTCTCAGTGTTAGTCATGGACAGATGCCATTTTAGTGACTATCAGTTATCCTTCTAGTGTATGTACAGTATAGGCTGTATTCTCAGTGATAGTCATGGACAGATGCCATTTTAGTGACTATTAGTTATACTTCTAGTGTATGTACAGTATAGGCTGTATTCTCAGTCATGGTCATGGACAGATGCCATTTTAGTGACTATCAGTTATCCTTCTAGTGTATGTACAGTATAGGCTGTATTCTCAGTGATAGTCATGGACAGATGCCATTTTAGTGACTATCAGTTATACTTCTAGTGTATGTACAGAATAGGCTGTATTCTCAGTGATGGTCATGGACAGATGCCATTTTAGTGACTGTCAGTTATACTTCTATTGTATGTACAGTATAGGCTGTATTCTCAGTGATGGTCATGGACAGATGCCATTTTAGTGACTATCAGTTATACTTCAAGTGTTTGTACTGTATAGGCTGTATTCTCAGTGATGGTCATGGACAGATGCCATTTTAGTGACTATCGGTTATACTTCTATTGTATGTACAGTATAGGCTGTATTCTCAGTGATGGTCATGGACAGATGCCATTTTAGTGACTATCGATTATACTTCTAGCGTATGTACAGTATAGGCTGTATTCTCAGTCATGGTCATGGACAGATGCCATTTTAGTGACTATCAGTTATACTTCTAGTGTATGTACAGTATAGGCTGTATTCTCAGTGATGGTCATGGACAGATGCCATTTTAGTGACTATCAGTTATACTTCTAGTGTATGTACAGTATAGGCTGTATTCTCAGCGATGGTCATGGACAGATGCCATTTTAGTGACTATCAGTTATACTTCTAGTGTATGTACAGTATAGGCTGTATTCTCAGTGATGGTCATGGACAGATGCCATTTTAGTGACTATTAGTTATACTTCTATTGTATCTACAGTATAGGCTGTATTCTCAGTGATGGTCATGGACAGATGCCATTTTAGTGACTATCGGTTATCCTTCTAGTGTATGTACAGTATAGGCTGTATTCTCAGTGTTAGTCATGGACAGATGCCATTTTAGTGACTATCAGTTATCCTTCTAGTGTATGTACAGTATAGGCTGTATTCTCAGTGTTAGTCATGGACGATTGCCATTTTAGTGACAATCGGTTATCCTTCTAGTGTATGTACAGTATAGGCTGTATTCTCAGTGATGGTCATGGACAGATGCCATTTTAGTGACTATCGGTTATCCTTCTAGTGTATGTACAGTATAGGCTGTATTCTCAGTGATGATCATGGACAGATGCCATTTTAGTGACTATCGGTTATACTTCTAGCGTATGTACAGTATAGGCTGTATTCTCAGTGATGGTCATGGACAGATGCCATTTTAGTGACTATCGGTTATACTTCTAGCGTATGTACAGTATAGGCTGTATTCTCAGTGATGGTCATGGACAGATGCCATTTTAGTGACTATCAGTTATACTTCTAGTGTATGTACAGTATAGGCTGTATTCTCAGTGATGGTCATGGACAGATGCCATTTTAGTGACTATCAGTTATACTTCTAGTGTATGTACAGTATAGGCTGTATTCTCAGTGATGGTCATGGACAGATGCCATTTTAGTGACTATCAGTTATACTTCTAGTGTATGTACAGTATAGGCTGTATTCTCAGTGATGGTCATGGACAGATGCCATTTTAGTGACTATTAGTTATACTTCTATTGTATCTACAGTATAGGCTGTATTCTCAGTGATGGTCATGGACAGATGCCATTTTAGTGACTATCAGTTATCCTTCTAGTGTATGTACAGTATAGGCTGTATTCTCAGTGTTAGTCATGGACAGATGCCATTTTAGTGACTATCGGTTATCCTTCTAGTGTATGTACAGTATAGGCTGTATTCTCAGTGATGATCATGGACAGATGCCATTTTAGTGACTATCAGTTATCCTTCTAGTGTATGTACAGTATAGGCTGTATTCTCAGTGTTAGTCATGGACAGATGCCATTTTAGTGACTATCGGTTATCCTTCTAGTGTATGTACAGTATAGGCTGTATTCTCAGTGTTAGTCATGGACAGATGCCATTTTAGTGACTATCAGTTATCCTTCTAGTGTATGTACAGTATAGGCTGTATTCTCAGTGATGGTCATGGACAGATGCCATTTTAGTGACTATCGGTTATCCTTCTAGTGTATGTACAGTATAGGCTGTATTCTCAGTGATGGTCATGGGCAGATGCCATTTAAGTGACTATCAGTTATACTTCTAGTGTATGTACAGTATAGGCTGTATTCTCAGTGATGGTCATGGACATATGCCATTTTAATGACTATCAGTTCAGCCCACACAGTTGCTGTCAAAATCTATCACCTCTTTGTAAAATAAATGTGTTCCTAAGCTTCATCTTCTTTCTCTCCTAGGAATTCTTCTGGGTAATTGTGTTTTCCCCTTAAGGGAGATCTGGCTGGATCTATTGTATTGCATTATAAGATGTGCCGAGCCATGAAAAGTCCCTGTTGTGTATTATAGTAAGTGATAGGAGGTACAGTACCACTCTGCACATTATCCTCCCCCCTTCTATACTTGCACCCTATGGCCTATAGATTTGGCTATTCCCATGGACATATTGGCAGAACAATTCATTGCATACAAAGCACACACATATTCTGTGTAATAACTGCTTTATGCAGATGTGTCTACAAACACCTGTCCTTAAATTGCAGCAATTAGTCCTGATTATGGCACCACAGACTTTGCTACTTAGCCGCTAGGTCAGTCATAACAACAGAAACCATAGGGACCCCCCACATGTGCCAAGATGTCGTGGGACATGGGACACTATCTAGGACAAAAATGTTTCCTCACTTATTAATTGTAATAAATGCAGCAATCCATTTATAACTCCTAATCTGAAAGCCGTCTATCTGATAAATGGGGGGCAAGACAGATGGGAGACAGAGCAGAGATGAGTAAAGATGCTATTTGGAAACTAGGGAGACACAATCTTTGGACCACAGTTCTGTAGGTAACACATTCATTTTCACTTGCATATAGTGTTAAATATATATGTGACCTATTACCAGAGTATAGCAGAGTGCACCAGGGCATGTGACCTATTAGCTGAGTATAGCAGAGTGCACTTGGGCATGTTCCCTATTAGCAGAGTATAGGGGAGTGCACCTGGGCACGTGACCTATTAGCAGAGCATAGCGGAGTGCACCTGGGCATGTGACCTATTAGCAGAGTATAGCAGAGTGTGCCTGGGCACGTGACCTATTAGCAGAGTATAGCAGAGTGCGCCTGGGCATGTGAACTATTAGCAGAGTATAGCAGAGTGCACCTGGGCATGTGACCTATTAGCAGAGTATAGCAGAGTGCACCTGGGCATGTGACCTATTAGCAGAGTATAGCAGAGTGCACCTGGGCACGTGACCTATTAGGAGAGTATAGCAGAGTGCACCTGGGCATGTGACCTATTAGCAGAGTACAGCAGAGTGCACCTGGGCACGTGACCTATTAGCAGAGTATAGCAGAGTGCGCCTGGGCATGTGACCTATTAGCAGAGTATAGCAGAATGCGTCTGGGCACGTGACCTATTACTAGAGTATAGCAGAGTGCACCTGGGCATGTGACCTATTAGCAGAGTATAGCGGACTGCACCAGGGCACGTGACCTATTAGCAGAGTATAGCGGAGTGCACCTGGGCACGTGACCTATTAGCAGAGTATAGCGGAGTGCACCTGGGCATGTGATCTACTAGCAGAGTACAGCAGAGTGCGCCTGGGCATGTGACCTATTAGCAGAGTATAGCGGAGGGCGCCTGGGCACGTGATCTATTAGCAGAGTACAGCAGAGTGCACCTGGGCATGTGACCTATTAGCAGAGTATAGCAGAATGCGCCTGGGCACGTGACCTATTAGCAGAGTATAGCAGAGTGCACCTGGGCACGTGACCTATTAGCAGAGTATAGCATAGTGCACCTGGGCATGTGACCTATTAGCAGAGTATAGGGGAGTGCACCAGGGCATGTGACCTATTAGCAGAGTATAGCAGAGAGCACCTGGGCATGTGACCTATTAGCAGAGTATAGCAGAGTGCACTTGGGCACGTGACCTATTAGCAGAGTATAGGGGAGTGCACCTGGGCACGTGACCTATTAGCAGAGCATAGCGGAGTGCACCTGGGCATGTGACCTATTAGCCGAGTATAGCAGAGTGTGCCTGGGCACGTGACCTATTAGCAGAGTATAGCAGAGTGCACCTGGGCATGTGACCTATTAGCAGAGTATAGCAGAGTGCACCTGGGCATGTGACCTATTAGCAGAGTATAGGGGAGTGCACCTGGGCACGTGACCTATTAGCAGAGCATAGCGGAGTGCACCTGGGCATGTGACCTATTAGCAGAGTATAGCAGAGTGCGCCTGGGCACGTGACCTATTAGCAGAGTATAGCAGAGTGCGCCTTGGCATGTGAACTATTAGCAGACTATAGCAGAGTGCACCTGGGCATGTGACCTATTAGCAGAGTATAGCAGAGTGCACTTGGGCATGTGACCTATTAGCAGAGTATAGGGGAGTGCATCTGGGCACGTGACCTATTAGCAGAGCATAGCGGAGTGCACCTGGGCATGTGACCTATTAGCAGAGTATAGCAGAGTGCGCCTGGGCACGTGACCTATTAGCAGAGTATAGCAGAGTGCGCCTGGGCATGTGACCTATTAGCAGAGTATAGCAGAGTGCACCTGGGCATGTGACCTATTAGCAGAGTATAGCAGAGTGCACCTGGGCATGTGACCTATTAGCAGAGTATAGCAGAGTGCACCTGGGCACGTGACCTATTAGCAGAGTATAGCAGAGTGCACCCCTGCATGTGACCTATTAGCAGAGTACAGAAGAGTGCACCTGGGCACGTGACCTATTAGCAGAGTATAGCAGAGTGCGCCTGGGCATGTGACCTATTAGCAGAGTATAGCAGAAGGCGTCTGGGCACGTGACCTATTACCAGAGTATAGCAGAGTGCACCTGGGCATGTGACCTATTAGCAGAGTATAGCGGAGTGTACCAGGGCACGTGACCTATTAGCAGAGTATAGCGGAGTGCACCTGGGCACGTGACCTATTAGCAGAGTATAGCGGAGTGCACCTGGGCATGTGATCTATTAGCAGAGTACAGCAGAGTGCGCCTGGGCATGTGACCTATTAGCAGAGTATAGCGGAGTGCGCCTGGGCACGTGACCTATTAGCAGAGTACAGCAGAGTGCACCTGGGCATGTGACCTATTAGCAGAATATAGCAGAATGCGCCTGGGCACGTGACCTATTAGCAGAGTATAGCAGAGTGCACCTGGGCACGTGACCTATTAGCAGAGTATAGCATAGTGCACCTGGGCATGTGACCTATTAGCAGAGTATAGGGGAGTGCACCAGGGCATGTGACCTATTAGCAGAGTATAGCAGAGAGCACCTGGGCATGTGACCTATTAGCAGAGTATAGCAGAGTGCACTTGGGCACGTGACCTATTAGCAGAGTATAGGGGAGTGCACCTGGGCACGTGACCTATTAGCAGAGCATAACGGAGTGCACTTGGGCATGTGACCTATTAGCAGAGTATAGCAGAGTGCGCCTGGGCACGTGACCTATTAGCAGAGTATAGCAGAGTGCGCCTGGGCATGTGAACTATTAGCAGAGTATAGCAGAGTGCACCTGGGCATGTGACCTATTAACAGAGTACAGAAGAGTGCACCTGGGCACGTGACCTATTAGCAGAGTATAGCGGAGTGCACCAGGGCACGTGACCTATTAGCAGAGTATAGCAGAGTGCACCTGGGCACGTGACCTATTAGCAGAGTATAGCGGAGTGCACCTGGGCATGTGATCTATTAGCAGAGTACAGCAGAGTGCGCCTGGGCACGTGACCTATTAGCAGAGTATAGCGGAGTGCGCCTGGGCATGTGACCTATTAGCAGAGTACAGCAGAGTGCACCTGGGCATGTGACCTATTAGCAGAGTATAGCAGAATGCGCCTGGGCACGTGACCTATTAGCAGAGTATAGCAGAGTGCACCTGGGCACGTGACCTATTAGCAGAGTATAGCGGAGTGCACCTGGGCACGTGACCTATTAGCAGAGTATAGCAGAGTGTGCTTGGCACGTGACCTATTAGCAGAGTATAGCAGAGTGCACCTGGGCATGTGACCTATTAGCAGAGTATAGGGGAGTGCACCTGGGCACATGACCTATTAGCAGAGTATAGCGGAGTGCACCTGGGCATGTGACCTATTAGCAGAGTATAGAGGAGTGCACCTGGGCATGTGACCTATTAACAGAGTATAACAGAGTGCACCTGGGCACGTGACCTATTAGCAGAGTACAGCAGAGTGCACCTGGGTATGTGACCTATTAGCAGAGTATAGCAGAGTTCACCTGGGTATGTGACCTATTAGCAGAGTATAGCGGAGTGCGCCTGGGCACGTGACCTATTAGCAGAGTACAGCAGAGTGCACCTGGGCATGTGACCTATTAGCAGAGTATAGCAGAATGCGCCTGGGCACGTAACCTATTAGCAGAGTATAGCAGAGTGCGCCTGGGCATGTGACCTATTAGCAGAGTATAGCAGAGTGCACCTGGACATGTGACCTATTAGCAGAGTATAGCAGAGTGCGCTTGGCATGTGACCTATTAGCAGAGTATAGCAGAGTGCACCTGGGCACGTGACCTATTAGCAGAGTATAGGGGAGTGCACCTGGGCACGTGACCTATTAGCAGAGTATAGCGGAGTGCACCTGGGCATGTGAACTATTAGCAGAGTATAGCGGAGTGCACCTGGGTATGTGACCTATTAGCAGAGTATAGAGGAGTGCACCTGGGCATGTGACCTATTAACAGAGTATAACAGAGTGCACCTGGGCATGTGACCTATTAGCAGAGTATAGCAGAGTGCACCTGGGTATGTGACCTATTAGCAGCGTATAGAGGAGTGCACCTGGGCACGTGACCTATTAGCAGAGTATAGCAGAGTGCACCTGGGCACGTGACCTATTAGCAGAGTATAGCAGAGTGCACCTGGGCATGTGACCTATTAGCAGAGTATAGCAGAGTGCACCTGGGTATGTGACCTATTAGCAGCGTATAGAGGAGTGCACCTGGGCACGTGACCTATTAGCAGAGTATAGCAGAGTGCACCTTGGCACGTGACCTATTAGCAGAGTATAACAGAGTGCACCTGGGCATGTGACCTATTAGCAGAGTATAACAGAGTGCACCTGGGCATGTGACCTATTAGCAGAGTATAGCAGAGTGCACCTGGGTATGTGACCTATTAGCAGCGTATAGAGGAGTGCACCTGGGCACGTGACCTATTAGCAGAGTATAGCAGAGTGCACCAGGGCACGTGACCTATTAGCAGAGTATAGCAGAGTGCATCTGAGCATGGGACCTATTAGCAGAGTATAGCAGAGTGCATCTGAGCATGTGACCTATTAGCAGAGTATAGCAGAGTGCGCCTGGGCACGTGACCTATTAGCAGAGTGCACCTGGTCACGTGACCTATTATCAGAGTATAGCAGAGTGCGCCTGGGTACGTGACCTATTAGCAGAGTGCACCTGGGCACGTGACCTATTAGCAGATTATAGCGGAGTGCACCTGGGCACGTGAACAATTGGCAGAGTGTAGCGGAATTGATCACATCATCACAATGATACTAATCATAAAATTCCGCCTTCGTTGGTAAATGGGGGTCTCACTCTGCTGCCATCTTTCATATGCTGCACATCGTGACAGGCGTTGCTTGTTGGTTCCCAATGTGTAGTTCGTGTCTCTCAGTTGGTCCCTTGCGGACTAACAGCCACTCACCAACTGCCGCTCCTCTTCTTCCAACTGTCTCCAGCCTTCCAGCTGACCTATCACAAGGCCTCTCTCCTTCTGCATGTATAGGTGAGCATAATGTATAGCGGCAGCCATAATAAATCAAATATTTGGGGTATTGCACTAGAGGCTCTGCTGCTCTGTGGATATGAGGCCGCGCAGTGCGCTTCTCATCCAACAAAATCATGGCACACAATATTTGTTTTAGTAGGTAAAATTAATATATATACAGTATAAGGATAATCGCAAGAGACTGATCGTATGAGATCTTACAGTAACATAAGTGTAGCTTGGAGTGAATCGAAGGCTGTTATCTTTCCTGAATTTCCTGTTATAATATAACTATATGCCGACCTCAGTCACCCGTACACCGCCCCACCCCCGCTCTGTCTGGCGCCGCCAGGCCCCCTCTCTACCTGCTGTTCTGCCTCCCTTTCTGCTGCTGCGTATCCAAGCCTGGGAATGGACATCGGTGGCTTTCCATCGATGGTCACCATCGATGGTGCCATCGGTGATAACCCTCAATGGTACGAAAAACCATCTATGATGAACCTACGATGGTTTGCACGACTCGATGGCCACCGCTGCCAGATGCATGGCAGGTCGTGGACCAATCAAAAACTAGGGCGGGGCTTGGTGACTTTCCTGGGGGCGGAGCTAAGTTCATTGTCAGGAGAGGCCAAAAAATTCAGGTTCCACTATGTCGTCAATGGCAGAAAACAATTGATGTTTGTTAACTATCGATGGTCGATGGCCATCCTTATCCAAGCCTCACTCTCTAAGTGCAACAAACATCACATGTACAGAGTAAAGGGCCTGATTTAGCACGGACTGCGAATCTTCCTGTTGCCATGTAGAGCTCTGGCTGCGTATGCCGTCGCTTAGTTATGCACTCCCCTGTAACGGCGTTCAAACGCACAGACCATCCCCCATTACCACCCTCAAATGAACACTTCCTGTCACTCACTGTGCCATTCCCCTGAGTGCTCACTGCGGGTCGCGCACGGGCACCGCTATGCATACGCATGCGCAGAACGAAATCATCGAACGGGTGCGTGCGAACGCAGCCTTGCGATCCGTGCTGAGTCAGCGAGTTTCTAACAACTCAGTAACTCCTAGAGAATCAAAGAACAAAAGCTTAAACCTAACCTCGGGGACTGCGGAGACAGCTCTTTCAAATTTGCCAAAAATGTGCTAATAATCAATGGCGTAATAACATAGGGGGGAGGCAAAAGAAGAGAGTATAGGGAATAATATAACTTGAATACAATTATTTTGACCTTTGAGAGCCTAAAGATACTAATCAATGCTGAAAGTAACTGAACACGTAGGTTATGGATCCCGTAAGAGACACTCACTGTATAAGTAGTGAGCGCCTTACGGGTCCCCTGATGAACGGATGTGCAGATAATGGGGTTTGCCTTGTGGCCCCATCTTTCAAAGTTATCATACATCAAACTCTTTCCCAGGCCTATGGTGATGTCCTAAGCCTTGAAGAGAGATAAAGTGGAGAGAGATAAAGTACCAACCAATCAGCTCCTAACTGTCATTTTTTCAAACATATCCTGTAAAGTGACAGTTAGGAGCTGATTGGTTGGTACTTTAGCCCTCTCCAAGGTGCAGTACATCTCCCCCAAAGAACACGTGCAGCTCCTTGCAATGAACCATTGGGGGTGATAAGCTGTTTTTGCACTAAACCTCCTAACGGCTGAGGATTGACCTGTGTGTGAATCAGCGATAATAACATATACAGTACCTATAGCAGAAATGGTTAGATATTTTATAAAAAATAAATTAAATTAACTGATTAGTTACTGAAATCAAATTAATTTAAGTATGGTGGCACAGAAATAACGGCGAACAACAGCCCAAACCCAACGCTATAAACACTGTGAGTCTCATTCAGTCCCGCTCGCAAGCGCTCGCAAATGGGTCGATGTTGGGCTCTGCAGACATGCAGCGGCCGCACTGGCATGCGCAAGCCCCGGAGCGAGAGAGAAATTCTCTCGCTCCGGGGCTCACTACAAAAGGGGCGGCTGTCGATGGTGATCGACAGCTCGCCCCGTTTTGTAGGCGTGTCGGGGGGGTGGCTTCACAAATGGAGGCGTTCCCAAACGAACGCCTGCCATTTGTGGGCGGCCCCACTGACATCACCAGTGATGTCAGTGGGAGAGCTTCCAGCTCTATAAGAGCCGGAAGCTCTCTGGGGCTTGCGGTTGCCGAGACCCAACTACAAGGTTCCCGTCGCAAGCCCTTGACCATTGCGACCATCAACCTGGCCACTCGCTAATGCTGTGGGTGGTCACCCACAGCTTAGCGAGCGGCCAGGAGGCCCGCTCATTTTAGAGATGCAGCCGCCCTCATTCAGAGCGAGCACTGGCATTTTGCGAGCGGCTCTGAATGAGGTCCTGTAATCACAACACATCCACTCAAGCCTTCCATCTTGACTACCCACCCGGTAAGGTGATGATGTTGCCCCTGGGTGGTCCAGCAGACATAAACAGTCAACGAAGGTGAGCGCAACAAAAAGTAAACCAGCACTAACAGGTAACCTACCATTCTTTATAATAGCCAACGAAGAAAGCACCAAACACCAAAAAATTAGGGAGGGAGGGTGGGAAGAAGGAACAAAAGAGGCGGAGAGTCCGACGTCAGGAGGATAACGTTTGGAACCTCGTGAGGGTCCGAGTCAGGCGGGTGGACTCGGATCCCCAATGTTTGGAGCGGTTCGGATTCCACGGAATCCGAACGCTCATCCCTAGTAGTGATTATAGAATACATGGATGTTCACTGCAAGTCAGCATGATAACTCCATATACCAGGTATTTCTAAAGCAAAGAGACTGCAATAATCTCTGCTTTGTCTTATAATTATTTGAGCAAATGATTCCAGCTTATGCGTTCGGTAATACGGCATTATGTCTGAGTTATTCCGTTCAGTCAGGCGTGCACACAAGCAGTATTTGTAATCACGTACATATGTTTTCCATCCAGGGACTCCAGGGATCTGATCTCTCTGCGTTACCTGTTACTAGAGATGTGCGCGGACCCCCGTGTTTTGGTTTTGGATCTTGATTCATCTTTGTGTTATGGTTTTGGATTAAAATCAATAAAAATCGATAAAAACAGCTAAAATGTCCGAATCCAAAACCTGCGTTCAGTGTTTAAATCCGAATTCCGAACCGGCAAAAGATCCGAACTGGGACTCAGGGCCTGATTCAGACCCGTTCGCTAGGCTGCCTATGCACGCAGCCGTCAGCAGCCAAAGTATGCAAATCCCGCGAGCACCAGCAAGACATTAGCACGCCCACTATGTCTTGGCGTGCGATCGCGGTATATATTTAGACGCCCACCAGCCTGACACAAGATGCCTGCTTTCCCTTAGTAACACATGTCATCTCCAGGAAGTGTATGCAACAATCGGTAACATCCAGTAACATCGGACCCATACGCAGCACTCGTGGCTGACCATAACTTACCGCAAGCTCTGCGAGTGCTGCTGTGCGTAATACAGCCATGTGACGTGTACGCTGACGCTGCGTCTTAATTATACACGCCCCTGAAACAGCGTTCATATGCACAGACACGCCAGCGTTCGCACCACCACACCCCCTGTCACCACCCACAAACAGCTCGTCCTGTCACTCATACTTGCGGAGCGTCTGTGTACAGGGTGCGATCGCTTGTACGCAGGCGCAGATTGCAAACATCGGCAAGCTACGCGCGAACGCAGCCTAGCGAATGGGTCTGAATCAGGCCCTCAGTTCAAACTGGGTCACAAAAACGAATCCGAACCTTGACCCGGTTCTACTCAGATTCCCTAAATTCGGGTGTGTTCGGATTTCAGAAATCCCGACCCGCACATCTCTACTTGCTGCGCATCGGAAAACCATGCTTTTTATTTTAACTTTTTTCCTTCAGTTCCAGATGTCAATAAATTACTATAATATCTGGGCAGGAGGAATGGTGTCGGCTCTCCTTGAGCAAAGTTCTTTTCCCAGCTCAGCTTCCCCTCCAGCTGAAAACTACTGTTCACGGTTTCCAGCAGCCAGCGTTTGGCTCTGCAAATTAGCGGCTCACTTTCCAAGACTTGTGCGTTACTCATTTCATTCTTTATGAAGATTTAAATTGGTTTCACCTGCCTGGCAGAATGAGATAGGGACTGCTGACATTCTGTTGGCGGTAGGCGAGCGTTCTCTATGCTGAATGGTAACATTGGGAGAAGGAGGGGTTTTTTGTTATTTGTGCCGGCTGTAAAGCGATCTTGATCAAAAGATGATCAACTGCTCAGGAATCGGTTACTGAACTGTGGTCGGCAGCGCGCCTGTAATGTCAGCAACTTGTAAGACGGCGCAGATAGCAGAGACGACATGTAAATCAGTATTCCGACCGTAACCACCGCAGTTTAGTGATTCATTACTGAGATTCTGGAGATGAAGATATTTGCGGCTCCAATTTGCAGATAAATCTGCCTGACACCGAAAGCCTGCAGTCTTGTCCCATCACGCCGTGATATATTTAATGCAGGCGGGCGGACTGCTTTTTACTCGGCGTAAAATACAATTTGTCAAACTAAAACTAACATTGTGACGATTCGGTTGTAAGAAACCTGCCCTCACTTTTTTTACATTATTTATTTATATTTTAAATATGGGGGGGGGGGGTTTCAAGGGAAGAAAGCGCAAAAGGGAAACGTTAATGAAGGTAAAAATGTCATAAGGCGAAGGGTTTAAGATGGTCACCTACATTTCAAGTAAAGATATTAAGGTGTGATATTTTGAAGACCTTAAATAATAATAAAAATTTATAAAATTCTCCAGATCTAAATAACTAATCACTGATTGAATATGTGCAGCAGAATACTATATTAATGGACAAAATGTTTTCACTGCACATCACTATCTCTCCACTGGCACCAATCTAAGGGGTTAAAAGTTTGTAAAAGTTGTGAAATCCATTTTAGGAATGAGGAGGATTGTTAGGGGAGCAGAGACCAACCAATTTCAATGAGGAGGGGGCCTGAGGGCCACTGGCCAACTCTCTGTAACCTTGTGTGTTGGAAAGTTGGGAATAAATCTCACATTTATAAGGCTCTAAAGGGTATACGTACAGCACTAAGTCTTGGAGAGAGATAAAGTGTACGGAGATAAAGTACGAGCCAACCAGCTCCTCACTGTCATTTTTCAAACACAGCCTGTAAAGCAGGGGTGGGCAATAAGCAGGCTCCCAGCTGTTGTTGAACTACAAAATCTGGCATGCCTTGCAACAGTTTTCGCATGGCCAAGTAGCAAAACTGTGGCAGGGCATGCTGGAATGTGTAGTTCTACAACAGCTGGGGGGCTGCTTATTGCCCACCCAGTTAGGAGCTGATTGGTTGGTACTTTATCTCTATTCACTTTATCTCTCTCCAAGGTTTGATACTTCTCCTAGTAAGAGTGAAGGACAGAATTATTATTAGGAGCTCTATGTTTCCATCGATTCAGACCAATACTTACCTAATTTTGAAAAAGCATGTCAGGGAGATTGTGAAAGCAGCACCTATGAGCGCAGTGGGCGGTAAAGTGGGCGTGTCCTGCTACATCTGAGAGGCGTGTCATAACCCTGACTTATATCCAAATGTAGATGAGCCCCAAAGCAGTCGGTAAGATCTATTTGTTGATGAAAACACACTAATACTTCTCATAAAATACATGTAGCCATAGGGATCATTGTGCCCTATAACCAATGCAGGGTAATAATACTAATGATCCCATTTGAAGTATAAATCTCTGTTTTTTTACTTATATAAATAACAGCTACATAATAGGGATAAGGAGAAATCAAGTAGATTACTAGACTCTTCAGGGAGTCAGGGAGATTGCTGCTATTTCAGGGAGTCTCCCTAACAATGGGGGGAATTCAATTCAGTGCGATGCTGAATAGCAACGAGAGGGAGCTCCCGAAGCTATTCAATATACCGCGCTGTTTGGGCGGGCTAAGGATTTCTTCTCGCACCCCCCTGGGGATGCGAGGAGAAATCCGACGAAAGTACCTGGCACGCAGCTCTTTTTCTGTATAGTGCGGCGCTAACAAACGCGCGCCCGGCACCTTGGTCAGACAATGCCAGTTACCGCACCTTAACACCTTTGTTAAAGTGCGAGAACCGGCATTCTCCGACCACACAGCGCACTGGATTGAATCACCCCCAATGAGGGAGAGTTGGCACGTACTGTATGTTCAGATGTCACAGTTCTAGAAATAAAAAAAGAAATCCACATTTGTGAGACTGATACTCTAAGGGGCATATTTACCACATTGAGGGTTTTTGGAAGTGCAGATGTTGCTCATACCAACCAATCAGATTCTAGCTATTATCTTCTATAAGGTGCTAGATAAAGTCAAGTAGAGTCTGACTGGTTGTTATGGGCAACATCTCCACTTCTAAAAAGCCGCACTTTAGTAACTATACCCCTAAATTTGCTTACTTGTGAGCCGGCAAAAGGGGGCGTGGCTTTCACATAAAGGCGGGGTGGCCTACCGGCACTGCCCGTTTTCAGCACTAAGAGGCGTGACCAGCATCTCCAAGATGCTGGACTGCCCCCGGGCTTCCCCCCATACTGTGAATAGATGCTGTGCGCATGCACACAGCATCTATTCTCGCTCTGCATACACGCTGCTATGCTTCCCCCCCACCGCGGGACACTGCGGCTCGCGGGTGGGACAGCGGGATAGCCCCATAAAAATGGGACTGTCCCGCTGAATGCAGTTGGGAGTTATGCACTTAGAGATGTCATTTTCAATCATTTAATATCTTAACCATTAGAAAAATACATTGTGCTAACATTTCAATTTACAGTGTATATAAAGTAATGGGGTGAGCCGACCGCCTTGGCTAGTCCCTCATGGTAAAGGCATTTTAGGCCCTTTTTGTTGTTTACTCAAAGCATTAAGGACCTCATTCAGAGTCGGTTGTAAGCGGTCGCTCGGTCGCACCCAGCGATGTTCGCAAAACAGCGCATGCGTAAGTTTCGCAATGCGCATGCTCAAACTGTTCGATCGGAAATTTCTCTCTCCTTCAACTTGGCCAGGTCGTTAGTTTGAGTGACAGGATGAGGCATTTGTGGGTGGTAAAAGGGGAAGGTGCTTGTGAACGGGGGAGTGGGGATCCGAACGCAGGCGTGCCTGGCTATGCAAACGGCGTTTTATGGGAGTGCATAATTAACAAAGTGGTGTCATGGCACACGTGACATGGGAGGTTTTTACACTGACATGATCGTAGTGCTTAAGAGAGGGTATGGTCAACCTTAAGCTCTACGACCAGTTCCGATGGTTCCCGATGGTCTCGATTAATCTTTATATGCCCGGAGATGACGTGTATTGCGAACGAGAAGGGTGCGTGTTTTGAGTCTTACGGCCGCATCCTCCCCTCGCTCGTCCAGCTAACGATCTCATCTTAACGATGGAACTTGCGAGCGCTTCATTTGCATATCCGGCCCCTTTTCCCTTACGACCGAGCGGCCGCAACGACCGACTCTGAATGAGGTCCTAAGAACTAGGGGTGTGCACCGGCCACTTTTCGTGTTTTGTGTTTTGGTTTTGGATCTGGATCTTTCTTCGTGTTTTGGATCTGGATTGGTTTTGCCAAAACCACCCTTCCGTGTTTTGGGTTCTGGGTTTTGTGTTTTGGATCTGTATTTTTTTTTAAAAAAGCATAAAAACAGCTAAAATCACAGAATTTGTAGGTTTTTCTGCTCCTATGCTATTATTAACCTCAATAACCTTAATTTCCACTCATTTCCAGTCTATTCTGAACACCTCACACCTCACAATAGTGTTTTTATGTCCAAAACGTTGCACCGAGGTAGCTGGATGACTATGCTAAGCGACACGAGTGGGCGGCACAAACACGTGACCCATCTAGGCGTGAAACTGCAGTGGCAGACAGGATGGCAGTTTGAAAAACTAGGCCCCAAACTGTACATAATGCAAAGAAAAAAAAGAGGTGCAAGATGGAATTGTCCTTGGGCCCTCCCACCCACCCTTATGTTGTATAAACAGGACATGCACACTTTAACAAACCAATCATTTCAGCGCCAGGGTCTGCCACACAACTGTGGCTGAAATGATTGGTTCGTTTGGGCCCCCACAAAACAAGCTGGCAATTAATGGGTCCCTGCACAAACTGGCTCTATGGAGGCAAGATGTCATCCTCATCCTCCTCATCCACCGATTCCTCACCCTCTTCAGTGTTTACATCCTCATCCTCACAAAGTATTAACTCGTCCCCACTTGAATCCACCACCACAGGTCCCTCTGTACCTTCTGGAGGCTGGTCTCCCTGGAAGAGCTGATAATTCATTTTGATGAACATCATCTTCTCCACATTCTGTGGAAGCAACCTCCTACGCCTTTCGCTGACAAGGTTCCCGGCTGCACTAAACACTCTTTCGGAGTACACACTGGAGGGGGGGCAACTCAGGTAAAATAGAGCCAGTTTGTACAGGGGCCTCCAAATTGCCTCTTTTTCCTGCCAGTACAGGTATGGACTGTCTGACATGCCTACTTGGATGCTGTCACCGATGTAATCCTCCACCATTCTGTCAATGGTGACAGTATCATATGCAGTGACAGTAGACATGTCAGAAATTGTTGCCAGGTCCTTCAGTCCGGACCAGATGTCCAAACTTGGTCCTGCCTGCCCTGCATCACCGCCAGCGGGTTGCTTAGGATACCTAAGTTTTTTCCTGGCAGCCCCAGTTGCAGGAGAAAATGAAGAAGGAGCCGTTGACGTGTCACGTTCCGCTTCAGCTGACAGTGTGTTCACCAGCAGGTCTTTGCACCTCTGCAGGCTTGTGTCGGCCGGAAAGAGAGACACCACATAGGCTTTAAACCTAGGATCGAGCACGGTGGCCAAAACGTAGTGGTCTGATTTCAACAGATTGACCACCCTGGAATCCTGGCAAAGCGAATGAAGGGCTTCATCCACAAGTCCCACATGCCGAGCGGAATCGCTCCGTCTTAGCTCCTCCTTCTCCAGCTGCTTCTGCAAAAGCCTGATGAGGGGAATGACCTGACTCAAGCTGGCAGTGTCTGAACTGACTTCACGTGTGGCAAGTTCGAAGGGCTGGAGAACCTTGCACAACACGGAAATCATTCTCCACTGCGCTTGAGTCAGGTGCATACCCCCTCCTTTGCCTATGTCATAGGTGGATGTATAGGCTTGTATGGCCTTTTGCTGCTCCTCCATCCTCTGAAGCATATAGAGGGTTGAGTTCCACCGCGTCACAACCTCTTGCTTCAGGTGATGGCGGGGCAGGTTCAAGAGTGTTTGCTGGCGCTCCAGTCTTCGGCACGCAGTCGCTGAATGGCGAAAGTGGCCAGAAATTTTTCGGGCCACCCAAAGCGTCTCCTGCACGCCCCTGTCGCTTTTCAGAAAATTCTGCACCACCAAGTGAGCAAAACATGGGACGTGCTGGAATTTGCCCAGATGTAATGCCCGCACAATATTGGTGGCGTTGTCAGATATCACAAATCCCCAGGAGAGTCTAAGTGGGGTAAGCCACTGGGCGATGATTTCCCTCAGTTTCTCTAAGAGGTTGTCGGCGGTGTGCCTCTTACTGAAACCGGTGATACACAGCGTAGCCTGCCTTGTAACGAGCTGGCATTTCTGAGATGCTGCTACTGGTGACGCTGCTGCTGTTGCTGCGTAAGGTGATACATCTACCCAGTGGGCTGTCACAGTCATATAGTCCTTAGTCTGCCCTGTTCCACTTGTCCACATGTCCGTGGTTAAGTGGACATTGTGTACAACGGCATTTTTCAGGACACTGAGGACACTTTTTCTGACGTTTCTGTACAGTCTCGGTATCGCCTGCCTAGTGAAGTGGAATCTAGACGGGATTTGGAACCGGGGACACACTACCTCCATCAATTGTCTAAATCCCACTGCACTAATGGCGGATACCGGACGCACGTCTAACACCAACATAGCAGTCAAGGCCTCAGTTATACGTTTTGCTTCAGGATGACTGCTGTCGTACTTCATCCTCCTCGCTAAGGACTGTTGGAGGGTCAATTGTTTAGTAAAAGTAGTGGTGTTCCTACTTCCTCTCTGGGATGATGAACGACTCCCAGCAGCAGCAACAGCAGCAGTGGCAGCAGTAGGCGTAGCAATGCAGGATCCTCCAGAGGAATCCCGGATAGGAGAGTCAGTCATGCCAGTGACATGGCCTGCAGGACTACTTCCGATCCTGACTAAGGAGGAAATTGACGAGGAGGGAGTTGACGGTGTGGTTTGCAGGCGCTTGGATACAACAGGACAACGGGATTTAGGTGTCCCTGGACTGCTTACGGTCTTAGCCAAAGTTTCTGAACTTGACAGTAACTTTTTATGAACGCGCTGCAGGTGCCGTATAAGGGAGGATGTTCCTAGGTGGTTGACGTCCCTACCCCTACTTATTTCACCTTTACATATGGTACATATGGCAAGACAGTTGTTGTCCGGATTTGGATAGAAATATTGCCAGACCAAAGAGGTGGAATGTTTGGTCTTCTGCCCAGGCATGAGCGTGATGGGCTTTTTCATCCCACGGACAACAACTGTCTCCCCCGGAGCCTGATTTAAACAAACCACATCACCATCAGAATCCTCCTCGCCAACTTCCTCCTCAGCGCCAGCTACACCAGTATCCTCATCCTGTTGTACTTCAACAGTGACATCTTCAATTTGCATATCAGCAAGTGGACTGTGGGTGCTCCTTTCAGCACTTGCAGGGGGCGTGCAAATGGTGGAAAGAGCCACCTCTTCCCGTCCAGTGCTGGGAAGGTCAGGCATCGCAACCACCACCACACTTGGACTCTCCTTGGGGATTTGTGATATCTTCTTAGAAAGCACAGTTCTTCGCTGTGCTTTTGCCAGCTTAACTCTTTTGATTTTTTTAGTGGGAGGAGGGCTTCCATCGTCATGTGAAGCTGAACCACTAGTCATGAACATACTAGGGATCGACCTTAGCCGTTCCTTGCCACTCCGTGTCGTAAATGGCATATTGGCAAGTTTACGTTTCTCTTCAGCTGATTTAAATGTCTTTTTCAAGGTCATTTTCCTGAACTTTGCCATTTGGGATTGTATGTGCCCTCTACTATGACATTGGGCATCGGCCTTGGCAGACGACGTTGATGGCATGTTATCGTCTATGTCATGACTAATGGCAGCAGCTTCAGCACTAGGAGGAAGTGGTTCTTGATCTTTCTCTATTTTATTTTTATCGGAGAAAGTTTGGTCCTCCATTTATGTTATATCGATTTGATATATACGTGCGGCTAAACACAGAAAATAATTTTTTTTTTGGTTTGTACTGGAGTGTACTTTGTGGGTTACAGCACCCTTTAACGGTCAAGCCAGCCGGCCCTTTACTTATAACACAGGCGCACGCTTGGCACTACTTTGTTGATGCACGTGCGGCTACTGCGCACACAATTCACAAACACAGAAAATAATTTTTTTTTGGTTTGGACTGGAGTGTACTTTCGGGGGTTACAGCACCCTTTAACGGTCAAGCCAGCCAGCCCTTTACTTATGACACAGGCGCACGCTTGGCACTACTTTGTTGATGCACGTGCGGCTACTGCGCACACAATTCACAAACACAGAAAATAATTTTTTTTTGGTTTGGACTGGAGTGTACTTTCGGGGGTTACAGCACCCTTTAACGGTCAAGCCAGCCGGCCCTTTACTTATGACACAGGCGCACGCTTGGCACTACTTTGTTGATGCACGTGCGGCTACTGCGCACACAATTCACAAACACAGAAAATAATTTTTTTTTGGTTTGGACTGGAGTGTACTTTCGGGGGTTACAGCACCCTTTAACGGTCAAGCCAGCCGGCCCTTTACTTATGACACAGGCGCACGCTTGGCACTACTTTGTTGATGCACGTGCGGCTACTGCGCACACAATTCACAAACACAGAAAATAATTTTTTTTTGGTTTGGACTGGAGTGTACTTTCGGGGGTTACAGCACCCTTAACGGTCAAGCCAGCCGGCCCTTTACTTATGACACAGGCGCACGCTTGGCACTACTTTGTTGATGCACGTGCGGCTACTGCGCACACAATTCACAAACACAGAAAATAATTTTTTTTTGGTTTGGACTGGAGTGTACTTTCGGCGGTTACAGCACCATTTAACGGTCAAGCCAGCCGGCCCTTTACTTATGACACAGGCGCACGCTTGGCACTACTTTGTTGATGCACGGGCGGCTACTGCGCACACGATGCACAAACACAGAAAATAATTTTTTTTTTGGTTTGGACTGGAGTGTACTTTCGGGGGTTACAGCACCCTTAACGGTCAAGCCAGCCGGCCCTTTACTTATGACACAGGCGCACGCTTGGCACTACTTTGTTGATGCACGTGCGGCTACTGCGCACACAATTCACAAACACAGAAAATAATTTTTTTTTGGTTTGGACTGGAGTGTACTTTCGGGGGTTACAGCACCCTTAACGGTCAAGCCAGCCGGCCCTTTACTTATGACACAGGCGCACGCTTGGCACTACTTTGTTGATGCACGTGCGGCTACTGCGCACACAATTCACAAACACAGAAAATAATTTTTTTTTTGGTTTGGACTGGAGTGTACTTTCGGGGGTTACAGCACCCTTAACGGTCAAGCCAGCCGGCCCTTTACTTATGACACAGGCGCACGCTTGGCACTACTTTGTTGATGCACGTGCGGCTACTGCGCACACAATTCACAAACACAGAAAATAATTTTTTTTTTGGTTTGGACTGGAGTGTACTTTCGGGGGTTACAGCACCCTTAACGGTCAAGCCAGCCGGCCCTTTACTTATGACACAGGCGCACGCTTGGCACTACTTTGTTGATGCACGTGCGGCTACTGCGCACACAATTCACAAACACAGAAAATAATTTTTTTTTTGGTTTGGACTGGAGTGTACTTTCGGGGGTTACAGCACCCTTAACGGTCAAGCCAGCCGGCCCTTTACTTATGACACAGGCGCACGCTTGGCACTACTTTGTTGATGCACGTGCGGCTACTGCGCACACAATTCACAAACACAGAAAATAATTTTTTTTTTGGTTTGGACTGGAGTGTACTTTCGGGGGTTACAGCACCCTTAACGGTCAAGCCAGCCGGCCCTTTACTTATGACACAGGCGCACGCTTGGCACTACTTTGTTGATGCACGTGCGGCTACTGCGCACACAATTCACAAACACAGAAAATAATTTTTTTTTTGGTTTGGACTGGAGTGTACTTTCGGGGGTTACAGCACCCTTAACGGTCAAGCCAGCCGGCCCTTTACTTATGACACAGGCGCACGCTTGGCACTACTTTGTTGATGCACGTGCGGCTACTGCGCACACAATTCACAAACACAGAAAATAATTTTTTTTTGGTTTGGACTGGAGTGTACTTTCGGCGGTTACAGCACCATTTAACGGTCAAGCCAGCCGGCCCTTTACTTATGACACAGGCGCACGCTTGGCACTACTTTGTTGATGCACGTGCGGCTACTGCGCACACGATTCACAAACACAGAAAATAATTTTTTTTTTGGTTTGGACTGGAGTGTACTTTCGGGGGTTACAGCACCCTTAACGGTCAAGCCAGCCGGCCCTTTACTTATGACACAGGCGCACGCTTGGCACTACTTTGTTGATGCACGTGCGGCTACTGCGCACACAATTCACAAACACGGAAAATAATTTTTTTTTGGTTTGGACTGGAGTGTACTTTCGGGGGTTACAGCACCCTTAACGGTCAAGCCAGCCGGCCCTTTACTTATGACACAGGCGCACGCTTGGCACTACTTTGTTGATTCACGTGCGGCTACTGCGCACACAATTCACAAACACAGAAAATAATTTTTTTTTTGGTTTGGACTGGAGTGTACTTTCGGGGGTTACAGCACCCTTAACGGTCAAGCCAGCCGGCCCTTTACTTATGACACAGGCGCACGCTTGGCACTACTTTGTTGATGCACGTGCGGCTACTGCGCACACAATTCACAAACACAGAAAATAATTTTTTTTTTGGTTTGGACTGGAGTGTACTTTCGGGGGTTACAGCACCCTTAACGGTCAAGCCAGCCGGCCCTTTACTTATGACACAGGCGCACGCTTGGCACTACTTTGTTGATGCACGTGCGGCTACTGCGCACACAATTCACAAACACAGAAAATAATTTTTTTTTTGGTTTGGACTGGAGTGTACTTTCGGGGGTTACAGCACCCTTAACGGTCAAGCCAGCCGGCCCTTTACTTATGACACAGGCGCACGCTTGGCACTACTTTGTTGATGCACGTGCGGCTACTGCGCACACAATTCACAAACACAGAAAATAATTTTTTTTTTGGTTTGGACTGGAGTGTACTTTCGGGGGTTACAGCACCCTTAACGGTCAAGCCAGCCGGCCCTTTACTTATGACACAGGCGCACGCTTGGCACTACTTTGTTGATGCACGTGCGGCTACTGCGCACACAATTCACAAACACAGAAAATAATTTTTTTTTTGGTTTGGACTGGAGTGTACTTTCGGGGGTTACAGCACCCTTAACGGTCAAGCCAGCCGGCCCTTTACTTATGACACAGGCGCACGCTTGGCACTACTTTGTTGATGCACGTGCGGCTACTGCGCACACAATTCACAAACACAGAAAATAATTTTTTTTTTGGTTTGGACTGGAGTGTACTTTCGGGGGTTACAGCACCCTTAACGGTCAAGCCAGCCGGCCCTTTACTTATGACACAGGCGCACGCTTGGCACTACTTTGTTGATGCACGTGCGGCTACTGCGCACACAATTCACAAACACAGAAAATAATTTTTTTTTTGGTTTGGACTGGAGTGTACTTTCGGGGGTTACAGCACCCTTAACGGTCAAGCCAGCCGGCCCTTTACTTATGACACAGGCGCACGCTTGGCACTACTTTGTTGATGCACGTGCGGCTACTGCGCACACAATTCACAAACACAGAAAATAATTTTTTTTTTGGTTTGGACTGGAGTGTACTTTCGGGGGTTACAGCACCCTTAACGGTCAAGCCAGCCGGCCCTTTACTTATGACACAGGCGCACGCTTGGCACTACTTTGTTGATGCACGTGCGGCTACTGCGCACACAATTCACAAACACAGAAAATAATTTTTTTTTGGTTTGGACTGGAGTGTACTTTCGGGGGTTACAGCACCCTTAACGGTCAAGCCAGCCGGCCCTTTACTTATGACACAGGCGCACGCTTGGCACTACTTTGTTGATGCACGTGCGGCTAATGCGCACACAATTCACAAACACAGAAAATATTTTTTTTTTTGGTTTGGACTGGAGTGTACTTTCGGGGGTTACAGCACCCTTAACGGTCAAGCCAGCCAGCCCTTTACTTATGACACAGGCGCACGCTTGGCACTACTTTGTTGATGCACGTGCGGCTACTGCGCACACAATTCACAAACACAGAAAATAATTTTTTTTTGGTTTGGACTGGAGTGTACTTTCGGGGGTTACAGCACCCTTTAACGGTCAAGCCAGCCGGCCCTTTACTTATGACACAGGCGCACGCTTGGCACTACTTTGTTGATGCACGTGCCGCTACTGCGCACACAATTCACAAACACAGAAAATAATTTTTTTTTGGTTTGGACTGGAGTGTACTTTCGGGGGTTACAGCACCCTTAACTGTCAAGCCAGCCGGCCCTTTACTTATGACACAGGTGCACGCTTGGCACTACTTTGTTGATGCACGTGCGGCTACTGCGCACACAATTCACAAACACAGAAAATAATTTTTTTTTGGTTTGGACTGGAGTGTACTTTCGGCGGTTACAGCACCCTTTAACGGTCAAGCCAGCCGGCCCTTTACTTATGACACAGGCGCACGCTTGGCACTACTTTGTTGATGCACGTGCGGCTACTGCGCACACAATTCACAAACACAGAAAATAATTTTTTTTTTGGTTTGGACTGGAGTGTACTTTCGGGGGTTACAGCACCCTTAACGGTCAAGCCAGCCGGCCCTTTACTTATGACACAGGCGCACGCTTGGCACTACTTTGTTGATGCACGTGCGGCTACTGCGCACACAATTCACAAACACAGAAAATAATTTTTTTTTGGTTTGGACTGGAGTGTACTTTCGGGGGTTACAGCACCCTTAACGGTCAAGCCAGCCGGCCCTTTACTTATGACACAGGCGCACGCTTGGCACTACTTTGTTGATGCACGTGCGGCTACTGCGCACACAATTCACAAACACAGAAAATAATTTTTTTTTTGGTTTGGACTGGAGTGTACTTTCGGGGGTTACAGCACCCTTAACGGTCAAGCCAGCCGGCCCTTTACTTATGACACAGGCGCACGCTTGGCACTACTTTGTTGATGCACGTGCGGCTACTGCGCACACAATTCACAAACACAGAAAATAATTTTTTTTTGGTTTGGACTGGAGTGTACTTTCGGGGGTTACAGCACCCTTTAACGGTCAAGCCAGCCGGCCCTTTACTTATGACACAGGCGCACGCTTGGCACTACTTTGTTGATGCACGTGCGGCTACTGCGCACACAATTCACAAACACAGAAAATAATTTTTTTTTGGTTTGGACTGGAGTGTACTTTCGGGGGTTACAGCACCCTTAACTGTCAAGCCAGCCGGCCCTTTACTTATGACACAGGTGCACGCTTGGCACTACTTTGTTGATGCACGTGCGGCTACTGCGCACACAATTCACAAACACAGAAAATAATTTTTTTTTGGTTTGGACTGGAGTGTACTTTCGGCGGTTACAGCACCCTTTAACGGTCAAGCCAGCCGGCCCTTTACTTATGACACAGGCGCACGCTTGGCACTACTTTGTTGATGCACGTGCGGCTACTGCGCACACAATTCACAAACACAGAAAATAATTTTTTTTTTGGTTTGGACTGGAGTGTACTTTCGGGGGTTACAGCACCCTTAACGGTCA
This sequence comes from Taudactylus pleione, assembly GCA_031769625.1. NCBI lineage: Eukaryota > Metazoa > Chordata > Amphibia > Anura > Myobatrachidae > Taudactylus > Taudactylus pleione. The sequence goes on along the minus strand of JAUIMM010000694.1, from coordinate 3,615,197 downwards.
AGCCAGCCGGCCCTTTACTTATGACACAGGCGCACGCTTGGCACTACTTTGTTGATGCACGTGCGGCTACTGCGCACACAATTCACAAACACAGAAAATAATTTTTTTTTGGTTTGGACTGGAGTGTACTTTCGGGGGTTACAGCACCCTTAACGGTCAAGCCAGCCGGCCCTTTACTTATGACACAGGCGCACGCTTGGCACTACTTTGTTGATGCACGTGCGGCTACTGCGCACACAATTCACAAACACAGAAAATAATTTTTTTTTTGGTTTGGACTGGAGTGTACTTTCGGGGGTTACAGCACCCTTAACGGTCAAGCCAGCCGGCCCTTTACTTATGACACAGGCGCACGCTTGGCACTACTTTGTTGATGCACGTGCGGCTACTGCGCACACAATTCACAAACACAGAAAATAATTTTTTTTTTGGTTTGGACTGGAGTGTACTTTCGGGGGTTACAGCACCCTTAACGGTCAAGCCAGCCGGCCCTTTACTTATGACACAGGCGCACGCTTGGCACTACTTTGTTGATGCACGTGCGGCTACTGCGCACACAATTCACAAACACAGAAAATAATTTTTTTTTTGGTTTGGACTGGAGTGTACTTTCGGGGGTTACAGCACCCTTAACGGTCAAGCCAGCCGGCCCTTTACTTATGACACAGGCGCACGCTTGGCACTACTTTGTTGATGCACGTGCGGCTACTGCGCACACAATTCACAAACACAGAAAATAATTTTTTTTTTGGTTTGGACTGGAGTGTACTTTCGGGGGTTACAGCACCCTTAACGGTCAAGCCAGCCGGCCCTTTACTTATGACACAGGCGCACGCTTGGCACTACTTTGTTGATGCACGTGCGGCTACTGCGCACACAATTCACAAACACAGAAAATAATTTTTTTTTTGGTTTGGACTGGAGTGTACTTTCGGGGGTTACAGCACCCTTAACGGTCAAGCCAGCCGGCCCTTTACTTATGACACAGGCGCACGCTTGGCACTACTTTGTTGATGCACGTGCGGCTACTGCGCACACAATTCACAAACACAGAAAATAATTTTTTTTTTGGTTTGGACTGGAGTGTACTTTCGGGGGTTACAGCACCCTTAACGGTCAAGCCAGCCGGCCCTTTACTTATGACACAGGCGCACGCTTGGCACTACTTTGTTGATGCACGTGCGGCTACTGCGCACACAATTCACAAACACAGAAAATAATTTTTTTTTTGGTTTGGACTGGAGTGTACTTTCGGGGGTTACAGCACCCTTAACAGTCAAGCCAGCCGGCCCTTTACTTATGACACAGGCGCACGCTTGGCACTACTTTGTTGATGCACGTGCGGCTACTGCGCACACAATTCACAAACACAGAACATAATTTTTTTTTTGGTTTGGACTGGAGTGTACTTTCGGGGGTTACAGCACCCTTAACGGTCAAGCCAGCCGGCCCTTTACTTATGACACAGGCGCACGCTTGGCACTACTTTGTTGATGCACGTGCGGCTACTGCGCACACAATTCACAAACACAGAAAATAATTTTTTTTTTGGTTTGGACTGGAGTGTACTTTCGGGGGTTACAGCACCCTTAACGGTCAAGCCAGCCGGCCCTTTACTTATGACACAGGCGCACGCTTGGCACTACTTTGTTGATGCACGTGCGGCTACTGCGCACACAATTCACAAACACAGAAAATAATTTTTTTTTTGGTTTGGACTGGAGTGTACTTTCGGGGGTTACAGCACCCTTAACGGTCAAGCCAGCCGGCCCTTTACTTATGACACAGGCGCACGCTTGGCACTACTTTGTTGATGCACGTGCGGCTACTGCGCACACAATTCACAAACACAGAAAATAATTTTTTTTTTGGTTTGGACTGGAGTGTACTTTCGGGGGTTACAGCACCCTTAACGGTCAAGCCAGCCGGCCCTTTACTTATGACACAGGCGCACGCTTGGCACTACTTTGTTGATGCACGTGCGGCTACTGCGCACACAATTCACAAACACAGAAAATGATTTTTTTTTTGGTTTGGACTGGAGTGTACTTTCGGGGGTTACAGCACCCTTAACGGTCAAGCCAGCCGGCCCTTTACTTATGACACAGGCGCACGCTTGGCACTACTTTGTTGATGCACGTGCGGCTACTGCGCACACAATTCACAAACACAGAAAATAATTTTTTTTTTGGTTTGGACTGGAGTGTACTTTCGGGGGTTACAGCACCCTTAACGGTCAAGCCAGCCGGCCCTTTACTTATGACACAGGCGCACGCTTGGCACTACTTTGTTGATGCACGTGCGGCTACTGCGCACACAATTCACAAACACAGAAAATAATTTTTTTTTTGGTTTGGACTGGAGTGTACTTTCGGGGGTTACAGCACCCTTAACGGTCAAGCCAGCCGGCCCTTTACTTATGACACAGGCGCACGCTTGGCACTACTTTGTTGATGCACGTGCGGCTACTGCGCACACAATTCACAAACACAGAAAATAATTTTTTTTTTGGTTTGGACTGGAGTGTACTTTCGGGGGTTACAGCACCCTTAACGGTCAAGCCAGCCGGCCCTTTACTTATGACACAGGCGCACGCTTGGCACTACTTTGTTGATGCACGTGCGGCTACTGCGCACACAATTCACAAACACAGAAAATATATTATTTTTTTAGCACTTGGGGGGAGCACCCCTGATGGACAGAGCACCCCCTGGACAACACTGCAGCACTCCTTTAGGACTGGGACACTGCACAGGACTTTGGAGTGGACACAGCCCCTATGGAGAACTGACTGCACAACACAGTCCAGCCAGCCCCTATGGACTTTGAAGTAGTGGACACAGCCCCTATTAACAACAGCAGCACAGCACAACACAGCCAGCCCCTATGGACTTTGAAGTAGTGGACAACAGCAGCACTACACTACACTACACTACACAGCCCTAACTCCCACCCTCCCTCTTCACTGTCCACAGCCGAGTGAGAAAATGGCGCCGACGTGGGTACCTTATATAGTATCCAAAACCCGCGAGACTCGGAAGGCGGGATGATGACGTTTTGCCTCGATTTCAGATCCGAGTCAGGCGGGAAAAGTCGAGCCTGATTCGGATCGGACTCGGATCGGGGGGGCTCGGGGGGGTTCGGATTTCAGAAATCCGAACCCGCTCACCCCTACTAAGAACCCATGTAGTCTACTAACACACATATCTGATCCACATGATGTGAAATATGGACAATTGTTGCACGAATATTCCGTACACGTCATGATATAATTCTATAGGGCCTTACCCAGCTTACCAATAACGTCATCGATTTCAGGACAGAGTGGAAGATCCTCTATTATATGATTAAATAACAGTTTGCAGGGATCACACAGTTGGTTGTGACAGCCCTTATAGGAATGATCTGTACACTCTCCTTGCCCAGGTGCCATAAGGTTCTGCAAATGTTTTGATTGTCAAGAGAATTCCGTCACCTCTTCTAGGGCCTAAACTCTCACAAACTCACAGTCCAATTATTGTATACATTAGGGAATGAATAGAATTCATATAAATTTATATTAACCAATTCAGAAGTATATACTATTACTAAATATTCAGTATACGAAACAAGCGTCAACTTTACTTCGTGTATATCCGCACCGGGGCGCTTTATCCGTCAGTTGGAAGCAAAATATAATCTGCGTCTGGAGAAAGCTGGTACAGTATTTTCCTACTTAAGAAAACCATTTTCTTCGCTCTGGATGGTTTTATTTTAGTTTATCCTCTAAAGACTTATAAACTGAGCCTCCAGCTAAGCAACATCCCGGAAACTCACATTTTCATTTAAAAGAACTTGGAATAATCAGAATCCCTCCAATGTCCGCCCGTGTGACAATGGGCTACGTCGTCACTAGAGCGTTACACCAAAAATATTCCAATTTTTTTTTTTCACTTTAAATGATGCCATTGACTCATTAAATTACTATTTAGTTGTGTTTCGGCAAAATGACAGCAGGATGGTTTGTCAAAGTTTGAGACGCAAATGTATCTCGATTAATATTTTGCAGAATCTCCGGGAACAAATTGCCTCCAACTGCACTTTCTGCATTGTCTTTTAGGAGACAGATGATTACCGGAGGAAGGATCTAACAGCGCATTATGGATAATATATAGGCTGCATTCTAACAGGAGCCGACTATCCTTCCACATGAATTATATAAAATTACGTTTGGTACAAAAAAAAAAGAAAAAAAATCAAATTTTATTTCAACGGAGTATATAAACATTAATTAGCGTAAATCCGATGAATTCAGTTCCTGCTCTCAATATCAGAGCCCGTGTCACTAACTTTTTGTAGGTCATCTTTAATTAATTAAAATTGCAATCTCTCCATGCTTGGTATTTGCGTTAGACAAGATGACACAAATATGCGCTTTAAAAATGAATTCAGGATTGCGAAGGTGCATCCCCTGTACGAATAAGTTATATGGCTTTAGTGTCACACAATGAGACAGAAGGGCGTCAATATAGTATACGCACGATAAACAAATATCGGTGCTTAAGAATTATACAAAATCATAGAATATATTTTAATAATCCTCGATTCTGTGAGAACATTATAAAAGGAGACTGGAAGAACCTCACCCTACAACATGAAGGGATTTTTTTGGGACATATAGAATATATTTTATGTTCTTACAGATTCCTTGGGCTGCAATTTGTGCTTATTGTGTGTGTGCTACTTGTCGTTGTATAATATGGGGATTATAGGCAACTGGGAGATTTAGGAGGTGCTCAAAGACAGCATTTTCTATATAAGGGTACATAACATTTAAACGGGGAATTCCATCTGCTCACACTGACGTGTTGCGGATGAAACAGTCTTATTGCAGCTGTGAAACGCGCTTCCAGCAAAAATCCAGTACTCATAACTAGCAGTGTATTAGGAAAAATTGGTTTATTCCCCCTTCCTTCTGAAAATGTAATCCTATGACAGCTAAATCACTGTAGGAAAAATAATGATTATAAAAGCTGTGAAAATGACTCTATAAATATATATACTGTATATATATCCAAATAAAAGGGCATACTTGTCAAAAAACAATATTAGAAAACACAGATTCTTTTAATATTTGCAGAGACAAAACATCTTCATCACCACCCAGTGAAGGAAATTTCCTTTACTGGTTGGTGATGAAGATGTTTTGTCTCTGCAAATATTAACAGAAACTGTGTTTTCTAATTTTGTTTTTTGACAAGTGTGCCCCTCTGTTTGGACTCCTATTGGTGGGTGCACTAACCCTGCCGGCCTTTTTTGAGTGAGCACCTTGCAGGTGGAAGACAAGAAGGATGAGTGCATTCATGTTTATATATATATATATATATATATATTTATATATATATATATATATATTTATCTTATAAATGCTATAAAATCACGCCTGTGTGTTTATTACAAGCAATAAACTTTGCATAATGCTATAATAACTACTAGTACAATATACAATAACTACTAGTGCAATATAGAATAATATCTACTAGTGCGTCTTATAATAATAACTATTACTGCAAAATAGAATAATAACTACTAGTGCGATATAGAATAATAACTACAGTAAAAGTGCAATATAGAATAATAACTACTAGTGCGATATAGAATAATTACTACTGCAAAATAGAATAAAAACTACTAATGCAATATAGAATAATAACTACAGTACAAGTACAATATAGAATAATAACTACTAGTGCAATATAGAATAGTAACTACAAGTGCAATATAGAATAAGAACTACTAATGCAATATAGAATAATAACTACTAGTGCGATATAGAATAATAACTACTAATGCAATATAGAATAACAACTACTAGTGCGATATAGAATAATAACTACTAATGCAATATAGAATAATAACTACTAGTGCGATATAGAATAATAACTACTAATGCAATATAGAATAATAACTACAGTACAAGTACAATATAGAATAATAACTACTAGTGCGATATAGAATAGTAACTACAAGTGCAATATAGAATAATAACTACTAATGCAATATAGAATAATAACTACAGTACAAGTACAATATAGAATAATAACTACTAGTGCGATATAGAATAGTAACTACAAGTGCAATATAGAATAATAACTACTAATGCAATATAGAATAATAACTACTAGTGCGATATAGAATAATAACTACTAGTGCGATATAGAATAATAACTACTAATGCAATATGGAATAATAACTACTAGTGCAATATAGAATAATAACTACTAGTGTGATATAGAATAGTAACTATAAGTGCAATATAGAATAATAACTACTAATGCAATATAGAATAGTAACTACAAGTGCAATATAGAATAAGAACTACTAATGCAATATAGAATAATAACTACTAGTGCGATATAGAATAATAACTACTAATGCAATATAGAATAACAACTACTAGTGCGATATAGAATAATAACTACTAATGCAATATAGAATAATAACTACTAGTGCGATATAGAATAATAACTACTAATGCAATATAGAATAATAACTACAGTACAAGTACAATATAGAATAATAACTACTAGTGCGATATAGAATAGTAACTACAAGTGCAATATAGAATAATAACTACTAATGCAATATAGAATAATAACTACAGTACAAGTACAATATAGAATAATAACTACTAGTGCGATATAGAATAGTAACTACAAGTGCAATATAGAATAATAACTACTAATGCAATATAGAATAATAACTACTAGTGCGATATAGAATAATAACTACTAGTGCGATATAGAATAATAACTACTAATGCAATATGGAATAATAACTACTAGTGCAATATAGAATAATAACTACTAGTGTGATATAGAATAGTAACTATAAGTGCAATATAGAATAATAACTACTAATGCAATATAGAATAATAACTACTAGTGCAATATAGAATAATAACTACTAGTGTGATATAGAATAATAACTACTAGTGCGATATAGAATAATAACTACTAATGCAATATGGAATAATAACTACTAGTGCAATATAGAATAATAACTACTAGTGTGATATAGAATAGTAACTATAAGTGCAATATAGAATAATAACTACTAATGCAATATAGAATAATAACTACTAGTGCAATATAGAATAATAACTACTAGTGCGATATAGAATAATAACTACTAGTGTGATATAGAATAATAACTACTAATGCAATATGGAATAATAACTACTAGTGTGATATAGAATAGTAACTATAAGTGCAATATAGAATAATAACTACTAGTGCAATATAGAATAATAACTACTAGTGCGATATAGAATAATAACTACTAGTGTGATATAGAATAATAACTACTAGTGCAATATAGAATAATAACTACTAGTGTGATATAGAATAGTAACTATAAGTGCAATATAGAATAATAACTACTAGTGCAATATAGAATAATAACTACTAGTGCGATATAGAATAATAACTACTAGTGTGATATAGAATAATAACTACTAGTGCAATATAGAATAATAACTACTATTGTGATATAGAATAGTAACTTTAAGTGCAATATAGAATAATAACTACTAATGCAATATAGAATAATAACTACTAGTGCAATATAGAATAATAACTACTAGTGTGATATAGAATAATAACTACTAATGCAATATGGAATAATAACTACTAGTGCAATATAGAATAATAACTACTAGTGCGATATAGAATAGTAACTATAAGTGCAATATAGAATAATAACTACTAATGCAATATAGAATAATAACTACTAGTGCGATATAGAATAATAACTACTAGTGCGATATAGAATAATAACTACTAATGCAATATGGAATAATAACTACTAGTGCAATATAGAATAATAACTACTAGTGTGATATAGAATAGTAACTATAAGTGCAATATAGAATAATAACTACTAGTGCAATATAGAATAATAACTACTAGTGTGATATAGAATAGTAACTATAAGTGCAATATAGAATAATAACTACTAGTGCAATATAGAAGCTACAAAAAAGTATCAGTACAGCAAAACGTTAGTAACAAGTTTATAGTAAATAAGTAAATAAATAAAAACCTTTATCTAACTAGCAACACATAACACATTCGTAGAGGTATAATAGAGCAGTATTTCATATTCTGAATTGTCTTGGCCTGAGTAATAATGCATACACACGGTCAGATATGTCAGATGAATGATTGAACGATTCTACACTGTATTAAAATGGATGAAATCGACCAAATCTGACTGCAAACACATCAGATGTCAGATATCATTATCTGACCATCGGGAACGCGCATCGTTCATCGTTCAGACATGTCAGATATGTCAGATTTTATTTCAGATATGAACGATTGAACGATTTTTAAAATCGTTATTGTTCAAATCTGAAGGAAAATGTGACCGTGTGTATGCACCAAAAGGTGAAGGTTTTAGCTTGCAACCTTAAAGTACTTGACAATTATCTAATTCATAAACAAATAAATGTATTTATAGGTGGAAAAGGTCACAGAACCTTGTTTATCAGCTAAGTTCTGTTATTCAACTAATCACAACATAATGTTTCATTATATATTCTACTGTATGTTATTGCAGCCACAAAACACCCCCAGGTTATCATTTCCCCTTCCCATTTATCTTATATAAATCACAATGATACAGTATGTAATGATATCAATGTCTAGAACTTCCCGCATTGACCCTGAATAATCCCTTAAAAAGGGGACAGGTCCTACATCAAGCAAAAGGATTTTCTCTTTCCTGAACATTCCAAAAATGTAATCATCTAGATATATATTTCTATATGTGTACTGGCCTAAGATGGTAATAGACCTGTTGATCTTAATCTGAGACTAAAGGGGCCCATACATCAGCAATTAATTGGGGCACTTCCTCGTTCTGCCGGTGCTTGGGTGATCGGCAAAATCCAACACAATCTCGATTTGTCAATTCTGATGCAAAAATTATCGGGATCGGTGAGTCAGGGATTTTTATCATGTTGTTTTTTGACGATCACCTGAGAAATCACTGATCATCTAGCTCCGCTGATCAATAGAACAGATTGCCGATAGGTGGAGTCAGGGAATCGGGGATTGGCCCATTAGATGTTTGACCCACATGATGGGTACGGCAACTCCATGATTCCTTAATGCCGATCCAATCTGCCAATTGACGACCGGTCCGCCGATTGGCAGACTCTGAGGAAAGCCGAGTTCTTGGGGGATCGGCAAAATACAACATGTTAGAAAGCCCAGACTCGCCGATTCCAATAATTTTGAGGTCAGAATCGGCAAATTGAAATTGCCCAATGATACTGGATTTGCAGATCACCTGACCCCAGTCATTGGCATAACAAGTTATTACCCCAATTACTTGTTAATGTATAGGCCCCATAAGAATGGGCGATGATCCTAATAATTCTGACAGCTGGACCTCCGCTGATCAATAGAACAGATCGCCGATAGGTGGAATCGGGGATTGGCCCATTAGATGTTTGACCCACATGATGGGTGCGGCAACTCCATGATTCACGCTATGCCCCCGTGTTGGCATGCACGCTATGCCCCCATGGTGCCAGTACATATGCGATGAACCTAATTTTGGGTTATAGAAGCCTATAGGTAACAGGTCGCCATTTACAGGTGTGCGGTGACTTGGCACTATAGCAGTTACAGTCCTGCCGTGGCGGTGGCTTCATCACTGCAAATGGGCGTAGTTTACAATGATTCATTATTTCCTAATTTGTACACGTGACTTCACAAGTTCAGCCCATCTTAGATCTACCGAAAAAATATATAAACAAACCCTGACTGCCGGTGATGGCGTTTCGTGAGGTTCAAGTCAAGGCGCTTTTTATTTTTTTAAGCTAAATCTGAAAAACTAAAGACGTCAATAAAATGCCAAGGCGAAACGCCGCCTGGAATAAAATAACCTCGTCGGCAGAAAAACAGATGGATTTTAATATTTCTAACAACGTATTTAACATTCCAAATGTGATAGGATGTCTAGAGCCTCCTACTGCAGATTGTTTGGCATGAGATTTCAGCAGCTGTTTACGGGCAAGAATTTGTGTTAAATCCGGTAATTGAATTAATTCAAAGAAGTATGAAATTCTGGATATCCTGCGTGAAGTGTTACCCTGACCCGAGGCGCCCAGGAGCCCTAAAACAACTGGCCATGAGGCCGATACAGTTTACTGGTTTGCGTACAACTCTGATGATTGCATATCTGTGCAAGCGCAGGATCTGTACAGCGCGTGCGCCTATCTCCTTCTGCTCGCTCGCAGTGCCCAAACCCGGCAGCCTGACAATGAAACCATTTTTGGGCGTGCTGGAGCCAGTGGCTGCATCCTTGTAAGCAGCTTCAACGGCTTCAGCTGCGTGAAAACACCGACCATACTGTGTAACCTCAGAGATTGCTAAGAACGGCTATATCTGATTTAGGCCCATTAGCCCCGAGCAAGTTATCATAATGGAGTTATAGGAGCCCATTGATCACTAAATAATTGTGGTTTATTCACCTAAAACATGGGGGGTAAGTGCAAATAGTTAGTATCACCTCCATGTATGAAGGAGGGACCGCAGCAGGTATCTCCGATACTTTCTGCGATCCCTCTGTTTCTGTAAGCAGACGCAGCCCCCTTAGGTTTTTATGGGGGATGCGATGCTGCCAGATTTACCAACATCCAGAATCTGATGCATATTAGCCCCGTAGCTCACACTGGGAAGTAGTCAGGAAGCTGGTGGTCGAAATGTCGACCGCCAGCTTCCCGACAGCGAAATCCCGGCATGGGACTAATGATAGGCGTCTAAGTACCGACGCCTATCATTAGCCCCATGCCGAAATCCCGACAACCGGCATACGGAACATAGGTAAGCCGAGCGTCGGGTGGTGATAGCCGCAGGGGGGGGGAGGGTTAGGTTTAGGGACTCCCAGGGGGGGCTTAGGGTTAGGCACCCCCCCGGGAGAGTTAGGGTCACACTAGGGGAAGGGGGGATTAACGTCAGGCACTCCCGGGGGGAGGTTAGGTTTAGGGGTGTGGGGAGGTTAGGTTTAGAGTGCGGGGAGGGGGGAGGTTAGGGTTAGGCACTAGGGGGGAGGTTAGGGTTAGGCACCCCTAAGAGAGGGATAGGGGAGGGAGAGGGGAGGGTTAGGGGTCTTACTTACCTCTGTCGGGATCTTCATGTGCCGGCCTTCGAGTGTCAGTATTTCATCTACCGTGCTTAGGTCCGGTGGTAATTCATACCGATTCCCTTACGCAAATGGGCTACACATCGCAAAACTTACCGGGAGAGGGTTCCCTAGGAACCCTCTCCTGGCAATGGCGGCCGCGCATATGCAGTTTCCCCGACAGCACTCCGGGCACATCACAGGGATGGGATCCTGTCGGAGCCTCTGTCCCGGTGTGTGCCGGATGATACATTCCGTTGCGATGATCGCATCTTGCAATGTGTTCATGGGCGGTAACACCATGGCCGGATCACATTGCAACTGCCATCATTAATAAATGGAACCCACAGTAATTAATGTTGCAAAGTCCCCATGGATGCTAGGACAGGGAATAATTCCAAAGCAGTGATGTGTTCCTGTAACACCCACAGATGTCTAAGCAAGAACCATGAACCTGCAGCGTCAGTAAAAACCCCTAATTCAGCATTATAAAGAAAGTCCTCCTGCCCAAATCCCTGACTACTAAAGTTTGAAAGAAAATAATCCCAGACTTTTAAAGCTTTTTTAATGGAACTGTTTAAGGTACTCCGCCGGTCACAGTTTTATTACCTGAAATTTAAGCTATTAGAGAGCTGGAAAATAATCTTACCGCACAGACCAATCACTGACTGCAAAAGCTGCGGGCTCTGATTTCAGGTTATAAAAGGGCTAAAAAAAAAAACTTTAGTAAAAAAAAAATAATAATAATTTAAATTAGGAGTCAATAATGTTTTTTTTCTTTCTTTTCCAATTAACCTTCTAACTCGATCAGCTTGTCCTCCTGTGATATTAATTCCATTTGACTGGATTCTATAGAGATACCGAAAAATGTGAAAAAAATAACGAAAAGTAGAAAACAAGAAACAGCAAGTGATGTAACCCTCCGGGCTGGCGATAAGGGCGTTATGTAAATAATGTACAATACCTTTATGGAGCCTTTCTTGTTTAATTACCCGTTCTAAAAAGAAAGCCAAAAACTTCAAAAGAACACCAAGATAAATAACATCATACCCCTGAGGCAGCTATTAGAGAAATAGAAACCTTGAAATTGAAAGCGTAACATTTTAACACACAGGATGAATCGGTATCAGACAAAATACAGAGACCGCGGCAGAAACTGTATTAACTGCGTCGTCAATAGGGAAATATTAAAATCAAACGCAGTATTTTGTCAGTGCCGTCATTAATGGATTAGAGAACCAAGCACTTCCGACCAGCTGTCTCTACTTCTGTAATAGACCATGCATGCGCGGCGTACCCCTCCCCGGTAAATTATGGAATGTCGCCCATAGGCCACTAAGAGGTAACCTACTACAGGCTTGTGGCACTACACTAATTTATTAACCAGTAGAGGTAAATTAATAAATATGCCTGATAATATAGTATGCGTCCGAGTCGCAATGCGCACGCTCGTATTGCCCACTTGGCACAAGGGAATGGTGCTATGAACATGTCAACACAAGGATAACACCGGCCTCTTTGCATGTGCAGTTCACGTTTAGGCGACAAGAAACTACCGACATGAATACAGGCCCTGATTCAGACCCGGACGGTCTGACAGAGCGCTCGCTCTGAATCAGAGCCGTCCCTCTTCGTTTTTAGACCATCGCGACCATCGGGCTTGCGACGAGACCCTTGTTGTAGGGTCTCGTTGCCGCAACCCCTGGAGTGCTTTCGGCTCTATATGTCATCACAAGTGATGTCAGTGGGGTCGGCCCCAGACCTCCGTCTGGGCAGCCACGCCCCCGGCACGCCCACCACAAGGGGCGTGCTGTCACTCACCACTGACAACACGCCCCCTTTGTAGCGAGACCCATAGCGACGGCTTGGCCGTCGCTATCCGGGTCTCGCGCATGCGCACGACAGTGCCGGCTCCCTCATGCGCATGCGCACTGGGCCAACATCGACCCGTTTGCGAGCGCTCAGCGCTCGCGAGCGGGTCTGAATTAGGCCCACAGTAACAAGAGGCACTGACATCCTAATATCATGGTCCCAAATTTGTAACAAACACAAAAAAACAAATTCCATTTCCTATTTCTTGACCAATACGATCCGATCTGTAATATTTACAAACAAGGGTTCAGCTGTGTCTCATATACTGTACCAGGCGTAGCGTCAGATATTATACCTTGTGCTGATTCTCTCAGTCTTGTACATGTAAGCCCCAGATGGTCGATCGATGCTCATTTCATAGATAAATGTTTGGAGGCTAAGAATATCCCATCGAGTGCAGATGTCCACATTTTGCCACTTTCGGGTTTATAGGCCAAATACAAACTTTTGTACGGCTGATGCTATTTTTAGCTAAATGTACAGCTGGTCGCAATAGCTGCAAACTCCAGACATGACAGCTGCAGCCTGTAACCTGGATAAGAGTAAGATCACGTCCCGGACATTATCGTCTTGTAGCGATGTATAATTATTGTGTCATTACCTATCACAGCCGAGCGGTCCCAGAAAATAGGGCGACGCTTAACTCAAAGGATACTGAGAGGTCTATGTACTAAGCAGTGTTAGGAGACAGAGTGAAAAGTGATAAGAAAGTGATAAGGTGCCAGCCAATCAGCTCCCAACTGTCATCTCACAGGCTGTGTTTGAAAAATGACAGCTGGGAGCTGATTGGCTAGCACCTTATCACTTTCTTATCACTTTTCACTTCTTAGTAAATAGACCACTGAGTAAGGAACCATTAGGAACAGTGATATCAAAGAACGGTGAACCCACGCTGGCACTTTGGTGCCCACTTATCAAAGTGTATTTGAGGTAACATTTTACCTCAAATACTAAGTATCCCCTGTATGTATGAAGGAGGGACCTCTGATACCTGCTGTGAATCGTCCATTGTCACTGGCAGCCGCGTGCCCCCTCCTATGGGGGATGCGATGCTGCCAAATTTACCAATATCCGGTAAATTTGCGATGCATTCCAGATATTGGCCCCCGCAGATAACGCCATCTGAAGATGGCGTTAGCCGCTGTAGCCTACAGGACAACAACGGTTCCTACAGGCCCATTAGTCCTAGGAGCGTCCCAATGTTCCTGATAAAATGAGCATTAGCCTCGAACGTCAAAAATCATCTTTTCTGCTCCATTGATCTTTTTTTTCAAATGATCCATTTTATTGAATTCTTGCCTAATATCAGACACAAAGATCAGTCAGGAGAAGGTGAATTGTAACTGTCTGTACATGAAATACACTACAGAGATTGGAATGTTGCAGTTTTCCTTCTCACACAATAAATCATTGTATCTCCTACACGTCCATTGTCGTCGATGCTCTGTGCTAAATCCCTCGGTTCTTTTATCAATCTTCTGCCTGTTTATAAATGACAAACGCTAAACATCTGGCGCCGGTCCGTGCAGGCCAGGCTTCCTCTTCCCCGTGATTTGTAGTTTGTCTAATGGCTTCAGACAGAGACCAGCGTAAATGAGGCTGCCTGGTGTCGGCAACGGATTCGCCATCTTGTGTCTCCCTTATTATTTCCATGTCTAAAAAAATTAGACTCGGCACTTTTAATTACAAGCAGGTGACGTGACTCCCAATGTAATGAGTTTTCTCCAAAGGCGTAAAAGTCAATTACGAGAGCAGCAAGTTCCATAGGTTGCCACGCTTGGCCTGGCTCCCTGCATCTTCTTCTGTTCACTTCCCTAAATACTCATCCAAGCAAATTATTCTGTATTGTAAGACATGGCTTGTAGACAGCTCTGCAGGTGTTCCGTCGGTCCTAATTGACTTATTTCTTTTTAACGCGCCCGCTGTATTGGGCTTTGTATATATGTAGCTGCTGCCTTTGCACCCCGTGATCGTTGCATTTTGTGGAATTCTACTGCTCGAATGTCACCCGGCCTCCGTTAGAAGCCGAAGGCGGAACGTTCACAGAAAGTGCCTGACCCTCTGCGGCTTATTGAATATATCATCCTTATTTTACATGGGCAATACAGTCTTCTTATGGTGCAAAGGTTACAGATCAGTACAAAAGATTTGGGCCCTGATTCAGAGCCGGACGCAAGTGGCTGCTCGTTCGCTCCGAGCGATGTTTGCCCAACTGCGCATGCGTACGGATCGTAATACGCATGCGCGAACCACTCAGTGCGGCTGAAATTCATGTGCTTGCAAAATAGCGAATGCCTGATAATTTGAGTGACAGGATGAGGCGTATGTGGGTGGTAACAGGGGAAGGTGCTTGAAAACGGGGAGTGGAGATCCAATCGCAGGCGTGCTTAAAGGTCAAAACGGGCGTTTTATGGGTGTGCATATTTAAAACAGCAGCGTCATTGACCACGTCACTGGGTTCTTTTATAGCCAGAACTGCTCGCAAAATTGTGGTAGCAAAAACCAACCACAAGAATAGCGAGCAGTTCATACCCTGGTCGATGTACTCGATTAATCTAATAAATAGCGGACATGACGTAGGATGCGAGCGGCCAGGGGGCGTATTTTTCCAAAAAACGAACGCAAGTTTTGTTCGCTCGTTCAGACCTAGAGGCGTGAACAGACCGCAAACAGCGAATGGTTCATTTGAATAACCACCCCTTGTTTTAGAACGAACGTCCGCAAATAGCGAGTGGCTCTGAATGAGGGCCTTGATCCGTAAGATGCACATATAATATAGCAGTTACTGTATTTGTGAGCTTAACAAGGACAAAACACGGAAACAGGGTTTCCTTTCTTGTTATCACTCGTTGCTAGTCTTAAATGATGCTCCAACCAATCAGCTCCTAACTGTCACGTGTTTGAAATATGACAGTTAGGAGCTGATTGGTTGGTCGCTATGTAAGATCAGTAACAAGAGATAACAAGAAGATCACTGATTGATAAATGAGGGCCAAAATATGAAGAAAGTTTACACTATCAATGAAGGATTGGACTTAAATAACTAAGACACTACAACACATACCCCCAACAAGCGAGACCCTTATAGCAAAATTGCAGGGGGGGCATTTTCTGCAACAAGGAGAATGTTCGCTCTGAATTAAAATTATGTGTGATTGACACACGTAACATTCTAACTATACATCTGACATAAGACAACATTCTTTTTGAGATTGGTATATCTTGTAGACGGTCACCATGTTGACAACATATCAACATGTTCAGCATGTCGACAAGCACTACCACATGGTCGACTTGCAGCATGTCGTCACTCTCAGAGTGTCTAACGCCAACATGCCTATTGCTAACATTATCAGCGTGTTTACATTTTTCAGATGTCGACATGTTAGACGTTGACATTTTAACCAGGCCGACATGAAAACATTAATTATTTTGGTGTTGACATAGTGACTGCATACTGTGCCTTCATTTTAACATACCTCAATGAAACAACTTTAGGACTCATTTTCCTTTTTCCAAATGTAACATGTATAATACTGTATATATATATATTTTCTTTTTCTTCTTTAAGTTTATTTTTGACATAGCGCTAGCTTAATCCATTGCGCGTAACATTTGCAAACCAAACTGTAATAAAACGAGGCTGGGTAATAATAACAGACAGACAGGTGAGAGGGCCCTTGCTCGCAGGCTTACACTCTATAGGGAATGTGATACATGGGGGTGTAGTTATAACCATCCCGGTGGTCGGGCTGCCGGCACCGGAATCCCGACAGCAGTACCCAATCCGATACATGAGCGCTACAAATGACATATTGGCCCAGCCAGACTGCAGAGGCTCTTGGTGGCGTGTACCCATATTAGTGCATATTAGTGCTGTATGTTACCCTGGGCTCCGGGTGCAGCTCAGGGAATTCAGCACTAATACAAGTTGATGTAAGGATCATTAATATGCATGTTAAATGCATCCTACACACTCACTGGGCTCCTCTCCAAACACCTGAAAGACATAGATTCGGATTTATGTATTATTTATATTTTCTATATCTTTTTTTCTGTACTTATCGTCTTTTGAAAAGATAAAAAAGGTTTCAGTCTATCAATATCTCACAGCTTTGTAACCTAATAATGCATCAAGAGTTACTGGTACTATGTCCAATTATTACTCCATACGGCTGCAACGGGGGGAGAGGGGGGGTGTCCTACCAGTCTACAGAAATGCCGGTGCGCCGTCCTTGATTATGATCCCTACTGATCCCTACTGAGCATGTGTGCTGCTACCACCATGCACTCTCCATCTGTTCGTGGGCCTATATACGGGAGAGACAATAAAAAATCTGCTTTTGGAATTGATCGGCAGTATAGAGTGTGCAGATTTGACCGTGGAAGTTATTAAGGGGGAGATGTATCAAACCATTTAAAGAGGACAAGTCGAGGCATTTCCCATAGCAACCAATCAGCTACGAGCTATAATTTAACTAGTAAATGCTATAAAATGGTAGCTGGGGCTGTTGGCACATGTTGTAAGATGGCGGCTCAGTGGCCCTGTGATGTAACATGGTGAGCAGCGCGGTCTACTGCACTTCCCTGCTCAGGTGCTCCCATAACCAGATCAATCGCAACCAGCTGACCCCAGGCTAATTGCCGACAGACACTCCCCAGTACGTGTGTTGTCTTTTTATGCAAGAAGGACTGTCGACAGCGCGCAGCTTAGTGTCAGCAGAGGGCAGACTGGTGGGAGTTTAATGCACAGCCCGACTGAATATATGGACACGGGATCATACAAATGAACCTGTGATCAGGAAATCGATAGGAGCAATGATGTGTCTCCATACCTCCTGTGTATTCCTGGTTATCACATCTGTGCAGAGTTCTCCAGAGGGACGTTGCCAGAATACATTAAGCAAATGCAGAGGATGCTGGCAGAATAATATGTTATCCACATGCAACAGGTGAAGGGTATATAATATGTGTTATAGGGACACTATCTATGCAGGATGTCCTTCACTCACCTCATACGTCACAGACATGTATCTGCTATCTATCTATCTATCTATCTATCTATCTATCTATCTATCTATTTATCTATCTATCTATCTATCTATCTAATATATATCTATCTATCTCATATCTATCTATCTATCCATCTATCTGTCTATCTCATATCTATCTATCTATCGCATATCTATCTATCTAATATCTATCTATCTCATATCTATCGTTCTATCTATTTATCTCATATCTAGCTATCTCATATCTATCTATCTATCTATCTATCTATCTATCTATCTATCTATCTATCTATCTCACATCTATCTCATATCTATCTATCTCATATCTAACTATCTATCTATCTCATATCTATCTATCTATCTATCTATCTATCTATCTCTCTCATATCTATCTATCTATCTATCTCTTATCTATCTCATATCTGTCTATCTATCTCATATCTATCTATCTGTCTATCTATCTACCTCATATCTATCTATCTCATATCTATCTATCTATCTATCTATCTATCTCATATTTGTCTATCTAATTATGTATCTATCTCATATCTATCTATCTATCTATCTATCTATCTATCTATCTATCTATCTATCTATCTCATATCTGTCTATCTCATATCTATCTATCTATCTATCTATCTATCTCATATCTATCTATCTCATATCTATATATCTATCCCATATCTATTTATCTATCTATCTATATATCTATCTATCTCATATATATCTACCTATCTATCTCATATCTATCTTTCTAACTATCTCACATCTATCTATCTATCTATCTATCTCATATCTGTCTATCTATCTATCTATCTATCTATCTCATATCTATCTATCTATCTATCTTTCTATCTATCTATCATCTATCTATCTATCTATCTATCTATCTATCTATCTATCTATCTATCTATCTATCTATCTATCTCATATATCTATCTATCTATCTATCTATCTCATATCTGTCTGTCTATCAATCTATCTATCTATCTATCTATCTCATATCTATCTATCTATCTATCTCATATCTATCTATCTATCTTTCTATCTATCTATCTATCTATCTATCCCATATCTATTTATCTATCTATCTATCTCATATATATCTACCTATCTATCTCATATCTATCTTTCTAACTATCTCACATCTATCTATCTATCTATCTATCTATCTATCTATCTATCTATCTATCTATCTAAGTATCTCACATCTATCTATCTCATATCTATCTACCTATCTGTCTCACATCTATCTATCTACCTATCTATCTAAGTATCTCACATCTATCTATCTATCTCATATCTATCTACCTATCTGTCTCAGATCTATCTATCTATCTATCTATCTATCTATCTATCTATCATTCTCTCTCATATCTATCTATATCTATATATCTATCTATCTATCTCATATCTATCTATCTATCTCTCTCATATCTATCTATATATCTATCTATCTTTCTATCTATCTATCTATCTATCTATCTATCTATCTATCTATCTCATATCTATCTATCTATCTCATATCTATCTCACCTCTGTCTATCTATCTATCTATCTATTTATCTATATATCTATCTCATACCTATCTATCTATCTATCTATCTATCTCATATCTTTCTATCTATCTCATATCTATCTCACCTCTATCTATCTATCTATTTATCTATCTTCTATCTATCTATCTATCTATCTATCTATCTATCTATCTATCTCATATTTATCTCACCTCTATCTATCTATCTCATATCTATCTATCTATTTATCTATCTATCTCATATCTATCTCTCTCATTTCTATCTAACTATCTAATTTCTATCTATCTATCTATCTATCTATCTATTTATCTATCTCATATCTATCTATCTGTTTATCTATCTATCTCATATCTATCTCTCTCATTTCTATCTATCCATCTATTTATCTATCTCATATCTATCTATCTATCTATCTATCTATCTATCTATCTATCTATCTATCTCTCTATCTCATATCTATCTCTCTCTCTCTCTCTCTGTCTTTCTATCTGTCATCTCTCTCTACACCTGTATCACACATCTCCCACTATCCATGTGTACATAAAACATTTATCTCATACCGCTGTCAGTGTACATTACCGTCTAGCTGTTGCTGTATTATTACATTCATCCCTTATTTCCCCTGCTGAATTACCATGGCAGGACCATGCATCACATACCCGTGTGCTGTACATGTTATGGGCACCTCATGTATGTCTAATGATCTTATACTGCCTTTGTATGACCAATCTGAGGACTGAAATTTCCAAAGGGGATTTTACCAAGGACAAGTTATATTGCTATGAAATCCCATCCCAATCACAGTAATCTGCAGAGCACGTCGCAGAGTGTACCGCAATAATCCCAGATAGTGATAGTGCGAGTAAAACCAGGTGGATCATTTCTTTGGGAAGTGGTCGAGCTTTGGAGCGTTCCCCTGAGATGCTTCGTTTTACAAACAACAAAGAATTGTCAAAAGAAAAGCCAGACAACGTTGTAGGCAACACTATCGCTCACTCAGGGAATGATCTAACAAGCAGTGTAAAGAATGGAGAAGGGGACCAGCGAAGTTGCCCATAGCAACCAATCAGCTTTGAAGTAGAAGTTATCAAGTACAAACTATGGGGGGAACTCAATTCAATGACTATTGAATAGCGACGGGAGGGACTCCCGCAGCTATTCAATACACCGCGTTGTTTGGGCGTGCTAAGGATTTCTCCTTGCACCCGAAGAGAAATCCGACCAAAGTGCCGGGTGCGCGGCTGTTTTTCTGCATAGCACGGCACTAACAGCAACGCGCCCGGCACTTTGGTCAGAGAATGCCGGTTACCGCGCCTTAACACCCTTGTTAATGCGCGATGACCGCGATAACCAGCATTCTCCGACCACACAGCGCACTGAATTGAATAGCTCCGGGAGCTCGCTCCCGGCGCTGTTCAATTCGCGTTGAATTGAATCGCCCCCAGTGATAGGTAGAAACTGACTTGTTGCTATGGCAACTTCTCCACTATTTTCACTGGTTAACTGAATACATCAACCTCTTAAATTGCTCCACGGTAAATTGTTCATTGTGTAGCACAGAAAATGTGACAACATTCATTTGTAATGTTTTTATTAGAGGAACATTTTTTATTTTGACTCTGTTGTGGAACTTTGTGGTTTATTTTGATTTTAGTAAAATGTTTCCACTGGTCTGAAAAAGTAAGATGGAAATTAAAGGTGAGATTTGCCTTTATAGAGTAAAGGTGATGGAATTGTAATTTAAATCTCTACTTAATATAGGGATCTTTCTATACGTACAGTGATTTATCTAACTGGAACTGTTCTCCAGGCTCAGCTGCACTGTGTAACAGGTAGGGTAACAGGTAGGTTTTATTCTTGCTGGTTTATGTTGCTAGTTGGGAAGTTAACCCTAATTACAGATAATTGCTAATATAATGGAGAATCACGGAGCCTTAAAATAATTTTCGACATTTGAAGAGTATTCAAAATATTCGCAAGCATCATGCTTGTCACTTCTGACAGACTACCCGCTAAATTATATGTTGCTAAAAAAATAAAACATAGTTTTCCTCTAAAACCGTCCTCCTGATATTTTATTCGGCACATTCGGTGCATTCAGCTCTATTTTATTAGAATGCAAATTCCAAAAGGATAGAAACCAATCATTAGCAATTAAGTTAAATACACAATGACATAACCATTAAAATAAAAAAAGAATAAATAAATTAAAAAAAAAACCCGTAAGAGACAGGATGTTCTGGCTGATTACTGCTAGTTTTCTTAGTTCCCAAAATATCTTCGGATGAAGGCTTATTAAAATTTAGAATACATTATATTTGTTCCAAACACTGATGTATTATTAAACTTTTTTTTTTTTTTTTAGGTTTTACATAACCAAAAAGTTTCTTGTATTGAGCCATTGATGTCTCTTGTTGTGTAATGTGAAGTAAAGGGGAGTGGGATAACAGCCGGTATGTGTGGGAGTGGATAAATTTGGAGTATAAAAGATGCGCAGTGTATGTACAGGAATCATTGCCAGTGAGCTGCAAAAACAAACTCCAGTGCGTGGACAGGATGTTCTTGGCTGACGGAGTTGTTTGATTGGGAAATTAAGGCCTTTTTGTAATTTCTAAGACCCTCTTTGCCCAGTGCCTTTATCATTATCTGGAAATTAACACTGGGGAACTGTATTGAGTTCCAGCCTTTCACAAGTTTTCAAAAGATTTTTTATTTTTTTTTCCATTATTCTTCATTTCAGTTCACAGCGCAACTTTTGTACTTAATACAAAAAAAAAAGAGGCCTACTTTAAAGTTTTTGTGATGTCTGAAGAGTTACAAGAAATTTACTAAAACAAAATCCAAATTTGGACAGTATGTAGCACATCAGAATGAAAGTAAATGGCATGTTGATGTACTATTGGTGGGATACCGGCACTTAGATTCCCGGCAGTAAAGAGCGGGATTATGGGGATGGTCAGGGCTAGGGGTTAGGGTAAGGCACTAGGGGGAGGTTTTAGGGTGCGGGGAGGGGGAAGTTAGATTTAGGCACTAGTGGGGGAGGTTGGGGTTAGGCACCGGGGAGGGAATTTTAGGGATAGGGTAGGGAGAGGGGAAGGGAAGGTTAGAATGCTGACCGACGACGACAACAGTCGGTATTCCCGAGCACCCGCATCCTGCACCCTATTGGCTTTACCATAGATATTTACTAGCAAATACGACCCACCTGTTGGAGGGCAACATTGTTCCACCTTTGTCATCCTCACTGGATTGAATTTTGTTTGTTTTCTGGATTGCTTATCTTGAACTGGGTACACACTGGAGCGATGTTGGGCTGGTTTGCTGTTTCGTAGTAACAAATGGTTTACATCGCTCAATGTGTATGGCCAATATGCGCGCTCCCACGGTCGCTTGCGACGTCGTCGGATTTGATGTGCTGAACAACAAACATGACAACATCGCTAGCGATATGGCGAACATCGCCTAGCAGAGTACTTCCAACCAGGCGCCCTGCAATATGTCGGTCCGATTTGACGTCACCATTTTGCTATCCATTCTTGGGATCCTAACAACGGTTGTTCTAGTGTGTACAGGAACAACGCTAAATCGTATATGACCATACGATTCGATATATATTGTTTGGCTTGCAGTGTGTGTACTCTTATATATCGCTAGTTCTAGACTCAAGGGAAATTGTCTGGAAAGTCGGAATGATTGCCGGTCGTCTCACTGTACCCAGCTTTAGAGGAAACACTGAATTGCTTTGCCTGTCATACCATAATCCCCTTCCATCATGGAAAAAAAAAATGTAGTTGAAAATTTGGGTCCACAAGGCCACAGCAGGCACATGTGTAATTTAGATGGAGGCTTGGGCCTTCCAGCCTTGAGAAGGTTTAGACCATTGGCTAAATTAGCAGGAGTATCCTGCCCATTTAACAATTCTTGCAGCTGAGTGACATACAGTAGCTTGAGGCTCGGGCCTATACAGATCTAGCACAAGTAAGCCACAGCCACAAACTTAACTAGGTTCTAAGGTTGTTAGATGACCTTGGGGCTCATAGCAATGAACACTCACAATGGGTGTGCTCAAGGTCCAACATAAATTAGTAACACCCCAGCACTACATTTGTTAATGAGTTTGGCCACAGGCGAAATAAGTATGAACATTGCAGCTGCTCAACTACCCCAAGAGGCTGTACCAATAGGGAGCTAAGCTGGTACTATAGATGGAGAAGTGAGGCAGGTTAGTGGTGATGAGTAAGGGAAGGGCAGGGAAGCTGAGAAGGGGAATGGAGACAGAGTGGTATTGGGAGAAGATTGGAGGATACATTGTGGAGATCTGCAGAACAATGCACTATAATAATTGCTCCTCGACAGATACACAGAGTGCTGATGATTTTGCAAACTTACAAAATGCTTAGAATCCAGAAATGTATCTCAGATATGGGGCGGGATGTACTAAGCATCGCACCTGCAATGCTATACGCCCCACCACTTATTTGGTACATACCGGCATTAATTACTCCGGTATGTACTTAGAAATGTGATGAAAATCGCAAAAGGCAGCTCTCCGGATAAGAGCTGCCCTTTGCCGTAGATGGACTTCCTGGTTTAATACTGAGAAGTCCCTCTGAGCATTTGTGCAGAATGGCGCAGGCCGCCGCAGGAGGTGCTGGCTGGGATCCGATTGGATTCCTCCAAGAAGAAATGTGAATAGAAGCTTATAGGCTTCTAGTGGGTAATGCCATCTAAAGATGGCATTATCCACCGGGTCCAAGCTCTGCAATTTAACGCATTCCAGAGCTTGTACATATGAGAAATGCGGGCAAGCCGCCGGAAACGGAATTTTCAGGGGTATGACCAAATCTTTAGTACATCCCGCAAATGAAATCTCCATTCCTTCAAACAATTTCTCAGCCCACCCCGTATACTCACTCACTGGTGGCAGATTTACCTATTAATGGAACATGTGTTTTTGAAGCTAGTGACAAGTCCTATTCTGTGGTTTATCCTGATAATATAACATTCATTTTATTTATTTATTTATTGCCATTTATTTATATAGTGCACACACATTCCGCAGCGCTGTACAGAGAATATTTGGCCATTCACATCAGTCCCTGCCCTAGTGGAGCTTACACTCTTTACTCACCATGACGGAAAATCCGTATGCAGTAAAAATGGCTCCAACGTCCCAGTCCCCACGGCTATTCTGCATGACCACCGTGTTATTCAGAAGTCCAATTATCGACAGATCTGCGATCGATTCTGTTTCTTTGTACGCAGTCGCTTGGATTTGTAAAGTTGCCGGTGGGGGGCTCAATACAAATCCCCCCAGCTGCGACAATTAGCATATTTTCAAACAGCTGCTGCGCACTCATTTGCAGCTGTGTTGGCATTAGCGCACATCTCTGAATCAGCCCCTCAGTCGTGTGCTTGACAAAACGATAAAGTTATTCCCGGTGAAGCGTTAAAAGGGCGCCTTACAAGAAATGGAAAAATTGGTTCAGTCCACTTAACAACGCTTCCTCCATCCCCAGAGCTTCCTCCATCCCCAGAGCTTCCTCCACCCCCAGCGCCTTCTCCGTCCCCAGAGCTTCCTCCATCCCCAGAGCTTCCTCCATCCTCAGAGCTTCCTCCACCCCCAGAGCTTCCTCCACCATTAGAGCTTCCTCCATCCCCAGAGCTTCCTCCACCCTTAGAGCTTCCTCCACCCCCAGCGCCTTCTCCGTCCCCAGAGCTTCCTCCACCCCCAGCACCTTCTCCATCCCCAGAGCTTCCTCCACCCCCAGAGCTTCCTCCACCCCCAGAGCTTCGTCCACCCCTAGAGCTTCCTCCATCCCCAGAGTTTCCTCCATCCCCAGAGCTTCCTCCACCCCCAGAGCTTCCTCCATCCCCAGAGCTTCCTCCACCCCCAGAGCTTCCTCCATCCCCAGAGCTTCCTCCACCCCCAGAGCTTCCTCCACCCCTAGAGCTTCCTCCACCCCTAGAGCTTCCTCCATCCCCAGAGCTTCCTCTATCCCCAGAGCTTCCTCCACCCTTAGAGCTTCCTCCATCCCCAGAGCTTCCTCCATCCCCAGAGCTTCCTCCACCCCCAGAGCTTCCTCCACCCTTAGAGCTTCCTCCACCCCCAGCGCCTTCAACTTCCCCAGAGCTTCCTCCGCCCCCAGTGTCTTCTCCGTGGGTGCAGTATTCCTGCCTAGCTGGGCCTTAGGCCTCTCTCACTGCGGAGTTTCTCTCTACAAGAGTAAGGGGCCTATTCATCAACACTAAAATAACATTTTTAAGGACATTTTCCGTACATACCGTTATTTTAGTATTCATGAAGTATCATAACATAGGATATATTACTGATATCTCCTGGTTAAGTCCCCCTGCGTTAATTTCCACACTCCCCATACATTAGTACATTAGTATGGAGATATGAAAATTATATTCCGAAAATTATGTATTTGATCTGTGTCCCCCAGCGTCTTCCTCCGGCGCTCTGGTCCGTTCTCTGGCTCCGGTGGCTGCTCTGACACTGAATTGTCCCAGCAGAACACAATAAAGTTTAGAAGAAAAAAAAAGTTTTTTTTTTCCTAAACTGTACTGTGCGCTGCTGGGAGAACACGTAAGTGCGGGACAGGTGGGGAGGTATTCGGAGGGGGGAGGGACACAAAATTACCGCAGGTGTAGGCAGTGCTGCGCATGCGCTGGTTTTACAGGTGTACCAGCGCATACACAGCACTGATTACAGCTGCAGCGAGGTAGGTGTAGGCAGGGAAAACTATCTATTTCCAGAAAAGCTGTCATCGCAAAAATGACAGCTTTTCGGAATAGATAGTTATGGGGAGAAGGAATGATGAATTCCTCCGGTAATTAGAGTTCTAAACCTAATTACCTCCAGAGAATTTTAAGTTATGATGAATAGGCCCCTAAAACACTCTGGGGCATATGCATAAAAGCTTGATGTGAGATAAAATTGTGAGATATATATCACCAACCAATCATCTTCTAACATTTTGCAGGCTGTGTTTAAGAAATGATAGTTTGGAGCTGATTGGTTGGTGATATACAGTATAAAACTATAAACCTTCTATCGGATGAGGTGTTGTCATGTGTGCAAACCACTTATCATACTAAGATAAAATAAAGACACTGAGACGTGGATTTGGCAGATAACTTGATGGCGATTTATTGGAGCAATAATAATTATTATTTATTTAAGGATGTATGGTGGCAAAGAAAGGACGGCCAGAAATCAGCCAGATCTGCTATGCCCACACACAAACAACAAAAGGCATAGCAGGCGTAGATCGCCCAGAGTGCATACACATAACCATGTAAATCATATCCTCAACAAAAGGTAATGCTCAGCCTCTATCTTGACTTCCCACCCGTTTAGGTGGTGATACTGCCCCCCGTTAGGTTGGTACAGCCAACTACCAGTCAACGAAGGGAGCGCCCTTAAATCATAATTGCACCCGGACTGGCGACCTGCCGTTCTTTCCCGCCACCCAAAACCAAACCCACCACATACAAAATTTATAGGGGAGGGAGGGTGCGGAATCTGGAACAAAGAGGCTTTGGCCCACACTTCTAGCCCTTTATATAATGTTCCTGTTACACCCCCGCCCCTGCTTGCCATAGGCTAACACCAAGAAGTAATTTGCATACATGCCTGCCCCCATCCTAGAGGTTTAAAACACCTCTTTTCTTATGTAATCATTCGGTTTCTCTATTTCACAATTTTAGCTCACATCAAGCTTTGATACATACACTATGCCCCTCTGTGTATTTCATGATAGACTGTTATAGAGGTAGAACCCTGCATAATGCGCTCGGGCACCGCACACAGCGGCCACACGTTTCCCTATCAGCGATTATACCAGTAGTATTACAAGAAGCGCCGGTACCAGCAGTCACTCTGTATTGTAGGGAGAAGCAGCAAGCCACGGATAACACAGGACTCCGAATAAATGAGAATTTTCCTGTCATTTCTAGGCCAGAGAAAATAAAAACAGCATGCCGCACACAACGAGTGCATAACGTTTCCTCCTGCCAGTAATTAATGGAGATCTCGCTGATGATAAATGAAAGAGCTTTCCAGATGTATGCTGCAGCATGCAGATCGCACCCTGGGGACGGGTTAAGCAATCATTTGTAATGCTGTTTTATCACGGAACGCATGCTCTGAAGAACATATGGAATTATTTGCTTTAGTACTGATTGTGGGTCGCTGCGTCTGCTCTCGTGGGAGCGTTATAATCCCTGTTAGGGGAACCAGTTACCTGATCAGGAGCTGCCAGTGCAGCAGTACCGTGGCTGACTTGTCCAATGGCTCTAGGGACAGCAGCATCAGCCTGTTAGTAAGTTACTTTGTTCGTTCATTAGTTAGCTTGTTAGTTGATTCACATTTGAACGTAATGCCAGCGTTTACGCAGCTGTGCGATTATCGGTAATCTGCGCATGTGCCAAGGTTACTATATAAATTGTTAACTCATTTTTTGCTGTAGAAACAGGATAACGCTGCTTCCTTCTGTTTAACAACTGGGATGCCGTAGTGATTTCTCTGGCGGTCCCTGTGTTTTTGCACTATACCCATAACCGGCAATGGGAGACCAGCACGCCTGGGAGCCCGTTGCTGGCAGCGTGAGGCTGCTGGCAAGGGAAAGAAAACCTTCTTATGGGTGCAGGGCTTTTTCCTCCAAAAAGGGCCCCAGCATGATAAATATGGTATGTATCATTACAGTATGCAGCGATACATAATGCTCACACTATGCAGGCCATTTATTAATGATGGCATTGGCAATGTGATCTGGGCATGACATTACCGCCCAAGATCGCGTTGTAAAATGGCATCATAGCGCCGGAATGTACCATCCGGCACCCCGCAATGTTCCCAGAGAGCTGCCGGGGCTACTGCGCATGTTGAGTCCTGCTGACTGCACATGCGCGGCTGCAATTGCCGAGGAGGGTTCAGGGGGAACCCTCTCCCGGCTAAATCTTTAGATGGCGGTAGCTGCGTGGGCCAACGACAGCATCGCATTCCGGAAGTTGGTAACTTTGGCAGCATCGTAAGTTTCTATGGGGAAAGCAGCTGCTGGCCGGAATGAAGGCATTACAGCAGGTATCAGACATAGGGCCAGATGTACTAAGCTCTGAAAAGTGATAAACTGGAGAGTGATAAGGTACCAGCCAATCAGCTCCCAACTGTCATTTTTCAAACACAGCCTGTGACATGACAGTTGGGAGCTGAGTGGCTGGTGGTTATCACTCTCCAGTTTATCACTTTTCAGAGCTTAGTACATCTCCCCCATATACTGTACATCTGGGGAAACTTAATATTTGCGGTTCACCATCCAAAACTGGGAGTTGCAAATATACAATGATAAATGGCCCCCGATGCCACCAATGGTACACAGACCCCTAGCTTTCTAATGTGTACAGACAAGAGGACAGAAAAGTACATAAGCCTCTCTGCAATGTAAGAAAACACACATGGGCATAGCCACACGAGGAAGAATAAATAACGGAACAGATGTATGACAAGCCCCTGGGTGTTGATTGACTTTACAACCTACGAATAAGTCAATACTTGTCAATAACTGCTTGGCTTTATGACCAGATGTTTGATTAATCTAAAACAAGGGTCCTTATGCTGTTGTACAGGCTGGTAAGACAAGGCAGAATAATGCAGTTAGTAAGTATAATGCCTGGGAAGCGGTACCATAGTCACTAGCTTTTATTTCAATTATTTGTGCAGTAACCTAGAGGGTGAAAAATGACGCTTCTATCCCATAGTGTATGTCTACAGTAAGTGCATGGGGAAGAATTTTAAATGGGGTTTGTGAGTATTTTAAAACAATATAAGGCGGTCTGTGTCAATATCGCAGACGAGCGTAAATTGCGCTATATGTGGACTCATATTCCCACGTCATGGGTCCCCTGATGGAATGACGAAATCCTTGACCATATGCAGCTGCCAGGTAACGTTAATGGAATGTATGTAGGCACTCAAGAAGCCGACAGAGGTCGGCCGCTTGTTACAGAGTAATAACAGGTTACCTTACACATCGCAGTAAAGTCTTCATCTTGTTTGCTCTTAGGTCAATGGAAACATGATGAGTATCGTCTGGGGACAGGACTTAAGAACATGGGCATTAACCTATAACATTTCCGTTCCAGAAGTCCTTGGTGTAGTGTATTGTACGAGGCGCAATAAGTGCTGCGCTAATGTGCAGGTGCTTTATATGGTTTTACCTTCCTCAGATTCAACCCACCAGTGCGTCTGTCTTTGGGGGGAGTCCGTGCATTGAGAGCCATTTATATTATTGAGCTGACCTCCGAAGAGAGTGGAGTGATTGGAAAACATTTATTTTTCTTCCATTTCTGCACTTTTGTCAGCCTTCTGCCATAAATAGCACAGAGAAACACAACAGGAAATCATCCCACAGTACTTAGAGCCCATGCAATGATTGCCAAGCCTGCAGTACACTATAAGTCTGGCACAGGAATTAATGGCAGGGTTGTGTTTGGCGTAAGAGGAGTAGAGGGGGGTCAGGTACGTTTGATATGTTGAAGTAATAACAGCGGTTTTCCTGTCATAACTTCATTATAAATGAGCAAATCTGCATTTGGCTGAACCAGTATGAACGGCCGCACCATCAACCACCAAGTCCTTATTCTACGTTTGCTTTCACTGTCTATGAAATAGAATGCCTGATTGGATGTTATGGTTAAGTGTCATTGGGTGCTTTGGGGCAGTAATAATAATACAGAACCCTTAATTGGAGGTGTGTCGCCTGCCATTTGCTGACGCTGACACTTTGGCCCTCATTCAGAGCCGGACGCTCTGAGCAGAGCGCTCGCTCTGAATGAGGGCCGTCCTCCATAAAAATGGAGCGTCCTCCTGGACGCTCGTATAGCTGTGGGTCACCACCCACAGCACATACGAGCGTGCAGGATGATGTTCGCGATTGTCTTGACCATCGCGACCATCGCCAGTGCGACCAGAAGCCTGTGGTCGGGTTTTTCGACCACAAGCCCTGGAGTGATTTTGGCTCTATCAGAGCCAAAATCACTCCCGCTGACATCACTAGTGATGTCAGTGGGGCCGGCTTCTGACGGTAGGCGTTCCCTTGGGAACGCCTCCGTCTGGCAGGCACGCCCCCGGCACGCCCACCAAAGGGGGCGTGCTGTCAATCAACATCGACAGCACGCCCCCTTTGATCAGACACAACGAGCGAAGGAAAGTCCTTCGCTCGTCACGTCTGGCACATGCGCACGATGGAGCTCCCTCCATCGTGCGCATGCGCAGTGCACACCATCGACCCACTTGCGAGCAGACAGCCGCTTGCGAGTGGGTCTGAATGAGGCCCTTTGTTTTGTGTCTGTAGATGGTGTCGGTCACACAGTGTGCAGTTCCCTCCATTAAATAAATAACCTTTTTTAAAAACTGCGGTCCCATTACCTTTGCTACTTTCATCATACGGCTGTCGCATGTTCCCCAGCCTAGGATGTTTTCCTGACCAGCACAATCAGGGTATCCCAAGAAAGCAAACCATATATGACGTAGGGCAATGGCAAGTTCTGGAGAGTGAACCTACGGAGAGTCTTTTTGTGCTGGCCGACTGACAAGGAGCCTTAGCATTGGGTGCTGTTGATCACATGGATCTAAGTGCCACTGTGTGCCCTGTTACTGGCTAAATTCAGAAATTATTCCCAAAACATCATGTTACCAACTTACCTTGATGCTGTTATGCTGCGTACACAATGCACGATTTAAATGAACGATATGAATGATAACGATGTCGTTCAATCGTTAAATCAGTCATATCATTCATTTTTAAGCTGCCAACGATCGACCAACAAAGAACGAATGCGCGTTCCCGCCTGGACGATATCTGTCAGTGCCTGCAGGAGGGAATGGTCGTTGGCTGTGGGTGATATTGTTGGTGTGTGGGTGAACGATATCATTCAACCAACACACCGGGGATTTCGAGGGATATCGTTCAGCGATATCGATCGCTGAATAGATCGTCCCGTGTGTATGCAGCAGAAAAAGAACATACAATACCATAAGAGTACTGTAGTTTCTCAATGGTGGGAAGACAGAAGGACTCTCCCTATTGTATGTAGTTGTACATGGAATGGGGATAGTTGGGAAACGCCTCTGTTTTTTTGCCGCCCCTCCTCGTTACCTCCCCCAAGCGGTCCCTGAATGTCAATCACTTTGCGATGTAATCCTCACAGCGAGTGGCATTGCCAAGGTACCTCGGGGTTTGCGCAGTGCGACCACGACGCATGCACACCTGACCTATTATCGCTCCACTGCGTAGATATGGGAACAGCCTACATCTCTGAAATCAGGCTACAAATAATGATGCACTGTGTATATGGCCAGACATGCGGATACAGAGGAAGATGCTCAGCATTCAGAATAGTGGAATCTACATACAGATGCAAAGCATTAATTGGGATATTCATCTAACGTAGTAAGCACAGAAGGAGAGACGGCACTACGCAGTAAAGCTACACATAATATACGTACGTTGTCAGACAGCTCTGATCTTCTGTACCGGGAAATGGAATTTAGCAATAAGTGCTTATTAAATCAAAACTTGTACAAAACAAACAGCCGCCTTTGTCTTTGTCAGCCTTAACTTTCCGTAAAACAAGTGTACACTTCATTCACAGCTATTTAAGGGCCTGAATTCCGGCACGTACTCCTCAGCTTAAATTATTAACATTTAAGGCGCACATCCACTACCCGATTAAACCGAGCGATTGAACGATAATGACATCATTATGATTCAATCGCTGGTTAATCAGGCATGCAAATGTCAGAAACGACCAGCGACGCGCCCTCCCACTGGTCGTTTCCGACATCAATCATCGCTCGAACATGCTGGTCAATCTGCCGATAACGACAGATTGGCCATGTTCGGGGATGATGGAGGGTGCCTACACTGAGCGATATATCGCTCAGTGTAGGCACTGCACAGTACAATGAACGTCTGAACAATAACGATATTGTTCAGTCTTTTCATTGTCGCCTAGTGGATGTGCCCCTTTACTTATATAGCGCCAGCATGGTTCGTTGTACGCAAGCCCATGGGGCTGCAAGCAAAAATCTGCGAGTCCGGAGGTAGTGCGGCATATAGCGGCATTCTGAAGCCTCTAGGGACCTCGCCGCAAATAGGACTCACCCCTGAATCTTCCATTTGTGGATTAGTGGTCGGACGGAAGACAGATATTCCGCGAGACACTGGCTGTGAGTTCCTGATATATAGCTAGAATTTCCCCATATGTTACATTTCTGAATAAACACGAATACGCACTCAGAAAGTAACGAGCTTGTGCTCTACACCGGCAATTTGCATTACTCACCCTCTAATAATTGTGGTGAGCTCCCAAGTTACAATTACTGAGAATTACTGAGATACTCATTCACTTCATTGAATCCCAAATGGCTTTCTCCTCACAACTCCACAAATGAATTGCACGTCTATTATATTGGATTTTATGTATGTTTATATTACTCTGCCAACTTCTCTCCTCATGCATCTTCTAAATATAGCTCCTTAACTATAGGACGCAATAAACAAGATAAGTCGCCATGGAAACCACAGACGTATCGTCCTTTGCAACTTTCCAGACGTGCTCAGATAATGGTTTAACATTAAAAAAGGATCAAAGCATCGGGAAAAAATACGGAAACTATTTTCATTTTTGTTAAAAACAAAACATTGTATTTTTAAGATTAGGGCCATTATAATTTTCAGTTTTAAGAAGCGAGAAGACAAAGAAGGGCCGATGTAAAAATGGGACACGTCTGATTTTATTCCTGACAAACAAACTGATATGGTTCTGTTGCTCTATATGTATTATTAACGGTATATTAATCTATTATTATTATCTATATAGTGCTGCAGAGTTTTGCAATTGGTAACAAGCCCAGTAATGGGAGCATGTAATGTGGATGAGAGGTGCTGATCTTGGGCAGAGAGGAAGGGGGCGAGTTAGGAGATATCGGCCCTGGCACAGAGAAGCGCGCGATGCCCCTGTTCTTGTAGATGAGCGACTTTTATTATACTACAGTAAGTGAGTATGAGAAACCCTAAAAACTATGAGCGTCTCAGCGCTTGCACACTCATACTAACGGATGTACACCCGGGAAGGACTTTGTAGCAGCGGCATAAAGGCGCAGCTGGGCGACCGCCAGTAGACGCAGCAACGTCTTCGTCCACCTATGAATCAGCCCCATTATGGGGCAAGGAAGAGAAGTATGTAAATATAGATTGGCTACTGGCTCCCTCTGTTAGTAGGAGAATTGTGCGAGACGAGTCATTTGGGAAGGGTATGGAAGATGGACGATGGGACCTGAATCTGGGAGAGAGTTTGGGTTAGTATTTGATTTAGTTAGAGTAGGCATCATAATAATAACGTCATTTCTGTCTAATGACGGAAAGATGCCAGTGGAGAGATTACAGAACAACGTATTACGTATTTGTGAGGGGATAGCGCAGAATGTAAAATAATATTACGGAAATAGAAGAAATAAAGGTTCCATAGGTTGTCGAAAACTAATTGTGAGCCGGAAGCCAGAACTTGGTGGACAGGACAGCTCGGTGTGAGAGCGATGTAGAATCCCGACACCAGTCAGAATCCCAGTACCGAGAGGTGTCAGTATCCTAACCCTGCCGGGATGTCGGCATTCTGAGTTTCTGACCACCAGGATCCCGAGAGCTGGCATCCCGTACCCATCCCCATTTCAATATATTAAAGAGGGGTTTAAAGTTAGAAGTCTGAGCAGGGCAGAGGACAGTGTATTTATCTGGTAGTGTCCGATTCTGTCTGGGAAAGATTCATTCACGTTCAAGGTAAACATACAGTATAAGGAATACACTTATATTTCCCTTGTTCTAGGCATAGGTAGAATCGTGTTTTTATTTTTATGGCGTATGTAGTATAAAGTGTGAAGATCCAGTCAGTTAATTCACTTATTTTCTCAACAGACCGACCCTTTTCATGTGCCTCTGTCACAAAGAGGGTACGTAGTGACAGAAACATGAGTAATGAGAGAGTAGCAAAGGAGGGAATCAGTATGTACTGTATGATCACCGGCCGCATGGCCGGCGGTTCAAATCCTGACGCTGGAAGACCGGCAGAAGTGAAGATCCCGACAGGGGATTTAAGTAAATAAAACTAACCCTATCCCCTCCCTAACCCACCCCTAGGGATGCCTAAAGCTATCCTCCCCCCCTAGTGCCTAACCCCCCCTAACTGCCTGAACCTAACCCCCCACGTACCCACAGCCTAACCCTAACCTCCCCCTGGGGGTGCCTAAACCTAACACCCCCTTCCCCTAGCCTAACCCTAACCTCTCCCCGGGGGTGCCTAGCCCTAACACCCCCTTCCTCTAGCCTAACCCTAAACCTCCCGGGGCAGGTGCCTAACCCTAAGTCCCCCCCCCCGGGAGCCCCTAACCTAACCTCCCCCCCTTCCCTGCGGCTGTCCTTCATTCGGTATGCCGGCGTCGGGCTCCCGGCGTAGGGATAATGATATGCATTGGGATTTCGACGCCTATCATTAGACCCCTGCTGGGATTAGACAGTCGGCAAGCCGGCGGTCGGCAAAGGGGAGGGCAAAGTAACAACAACAATGTGAAAGCCAATATTCCAATACGAGCAGATACATTATGTATATATTGTACTGTAATAAGCGAGCGCCACGTATAAAGCCACGTAATGAAATTGTGACCTAAGAGCATCTCTCCGATTTTGCTTATTGTGTATTAGAGAATAAAAAGAAAATGAGGATGTTAAAACAAGCAAAATAGAACATTTGAGGGGGGGGGGGGGGACTAGACAAAGGGGTAAATTGTTAAATTACAGAAAATAAAACAAAAAGCAACAACTTCCTTTGCAGTTCTGTGTTTCCCCCCTTTAGTGGTTCTCTTATTATTGTTACCTGGAAACCTCGATGTCCCTGATTGAGAATCACAGAGGGCCATCTCACTTGGAAACCATTTCTAAAGAGAAGGTGGGGGGGTGGCCACAGACCTCAGTCAGTCAGCAAGATGGCTGTATATAAATGATGTGATACAAGAGGATTCTCACCGGCAGTGAGTCCCGTGTGATGTAAATAACGCAATTCAGGTCTTCTCTGCTAGAGCGCACAAATCACTTTGAGGAGGAACCTCTCCATCACTGGTTAGAAAAGGGCAGCCATCCATCTGAGCGGCCAAACAGGCGCATGAAAGGGGAAAGGCAGACATACTTTATAAGTAGACATCTCCACAGTTCACTTAAGGTTCACTGCCTGTTCCCAGTTCACATCCACTGAAGAACCTATTCTGGTAATAGACACTAGAACCTTATCCTGCTGCCAAGCGCCCCAGCAATCCGCCATTGATGCAGAATTACTGCTATGATATTGAAGAAAAGAAACACCAGCTAGCAGCAAATTGGTGTCGCCTCAAATGGCACTTTTCATCCCATATTCACGGCCGCCAACGAAAGTCCTGGTTGTATTTTATAGGACCTCGCTGGTTGTTTTTATTTGTTCTGTACCGACTGGTGCAAATGTCTTCTGGGAGCTGGTTCTGCGGGCGGCACCGTGCCTTCTCTCTGAGCGGTCTTTCTCTGAGCCTTGTTAGACCCTTACCATAGACCTTTTCTATCAGTAGAATGCCCATGCCCATGCATGTACCGTGGCCGGCACTATATATATATATATATATATATATATATATATATATATATATACAGTATATGGGATATATTTTATGGACAGATAACTTTTCTTGTGATTCTCTACTTTGGAAGCAAGGTGTGCTGAATACCGGTGTGCGCCTGCAGCAGGGCTGGATTAAGGCTTGTGGGGGCCCCCTTCAAGCCACGCCGATCCCGGCCCAGCCGTGCCCCCAGTAGCAGTCCCCCCCTCAACAGTAGTCCCCCCAGGAGTACCCCTAGTAGTAATCCCCCTCTATGCTGTGTCCCCCAGTAGTGGTCCCTGCCCCAAGCTGATGCAGCAGCACTGACTTGTGCTGCATGCAGTAGTGTGGGGGCCCTCTGTGTGTGGGGCCCCAGGGACGACCGCCCCTGTCAACCCCCCCCCCCCCTTAATCCGGCCCTGGCCTGCAGTATGGCATCAAAAGTCGGCAGGTATAGTCTGAGCACAACTGCGCCACGGTACTACGGAAAGTGGCGAGAGAACACACTAAATGTAACAGAAAGAGGATAACAAAGGAGACAGAGAGGGAACAGAGAGTGAGTAACGTGAGCGGGGATTAGGAAACACAGGTGGAAGAGGAGAAACGGGCTATGAGCCATGCCATACCTCCCAACCGTCCAGGTTTTGGCGGGACAGTCCTGATTTTCAGGCACTGCCTGTGGCTCGCAGATATGACAGTTTTCCTGCTAGGCCATGCCCCCTTTGTCCGACCTGCAGGTCGAGGATGTTGGGAGGTATGTGTTCTTCTGTCACCGTGGGGCCCACAATTACGGCAGCTGCGAGGAAAAATCCTACTTAAGTGCCGGCCGCGTGGCTGTTTGCCGACTTAGCGCAGCGCTAACAGCCTCACTGCCAGCACTGTAGTCGGTGAACGTCAGTTCTCACGATTAAACACCCAGGTTAAGTCGCGTGAACTGGCATTCTCCGACTTAACATCGCTGCTGAATTGAAGAGCTGCAGGAGCTCCCTCCCTCCCATGCTATTCAGCATCGCTTTGAATTGAATTGCAGCCTGTTGTCCTGCATGCAGGGTAAATACTGGTTGCTTCTGCATGTAGCTCACACATGTGACAGCAGCCTTTGTTCTGATGGTAAGCTGTACAGGCACCTTTTTATAATGTGATTTCTAGGTCTTATAAAGCAGGAAAGAAATCAGGTAAATCATTTCATAAATGGATAAGTGTAGAGGCTGCTACATCTCGTATATCATCCTGTACCTTTAGGTGAGCACCGGAAGCGTTGTTCATAGAAAAAAAAACACACTGTGGGCGGGATGTACTAAACACCGGCAATGCATTCCGGTGCTTTGTCCTTCAGGTGGCGTTACCCAATATAAGTTTATGGGCTTCTTATCAGAACGTTCCCCCTTCCATTGCCCCCCCCCCCTCCCACGGCCCGCTGCCTTCTGCGCATGTTTGGAGCCATTGCAAAGGTCAGCTCCTATCGGGAGAGCTGTCCATTGCGATGTTCTTGGTACGTAGCGCGGTATGTACCCAAGGACAGGTGGGATGTACCACATCGCAGATGCAATGCTTAGTACATCCCATCCTGTATGTAAAATGCATAGGTTGGTATTTCTGTAAATAAATATCTGTATATTCAGTTAGGAGGATTTGCTTACCATATCCCCTAGTGAGGGGTCACTCAGAGTCCACGCTCGGGTCGTAACTGTACCATCTTACATATCCGAGGATCCTACTAGGCCTCTTTAATAGCTGTCGCCGTAATAGAGGACCACATTTGTGATTGGGGCCACAACCACTGTAATATATGTCAGACGTCTGATATTGTTATGTCTGGGGCCAGGTTTATAGAGGCCGACCGCTCTGCAATGTCAAAAATACAAAATAAAATCTACATCAAAATTGCAAAAATGCAACATTACCTCAACTACATCCAGAAACGAGTTGTCCAGTTCAGCCAGGTCATGATTTCTGCTCTTACTGGCAAGGAGTCCCCTATAAGCGGACACAAGTGTTACTGCAAATGACTTATCTGTATTCTGTACCCAGAAATACTCCCTTTAAGATCCAAGATTAAGGTGAGAGTTGGACAGAAATGTCTGTACTGTAATTGCTCCAATTTTGCAGGCACAGAAATAAAAGCATAGATCCTCCCCTGTGCAGAACTGTACACATATTCCGGTGCGTCCTCCCCCTGTCTGTGCGATTGGTTTGCTAAGTATCATCACATGTGCGCATTTGCACTAGCGCTATACAAGCTACAAAATACAGTATCAGTTTGCACAAGGACAATAGTGTATAATACAATTATACTAGAGCTGCATGTTTTAAAGATCCCCCAGTATCACAAATAAAATAATTAGCACTACCTGTGGTTCTTTTAAAATGTGTCAACCAGTTATGAATACACCTGTGCACCAACTAGGAGATCCGGAAAACATGCACTGTTAGGGGTGCACTGCTATAG
The DNA here is from genome assembly GCA_031769625.1 of Taudactylus pleione. Taxonomy (NCBI): domain Eukaryota; kingdom Metazoa; phylum Chordata; class Amphibia; order Anura; family Myobatrachidae; genus Taudactylus; species Taudactylus pleione. Next base: position 3,576,470 of record JAUIMM010000694.1, on the reverse strand, counting down.
ATTGTTAATTATTAATACTGTTTAACAAACATTATCCAATGTATAAAGAGACCAATTTGTACATATAGTCCTTGGCAGCACTAGGTTCTGTTGGCCCTACCCCAGACCAGGCTTGCCTACCCTCCCGATTTGGCCGGGAGCCTTCCGAATATCGTGTGCCCCCTCTGCACTAATGATAGAAACCCCCGCAGTGGGAGGGGGGTGCAGTGATTTGATTCGTGCTGAATTGTGTCATCGTGGCCCCGCCCCCTGCTTCACAATGCCTTTAATACTGCTTCACGCCCCCAATAGTTAGTCATTGCCCGGCCATGGCCCCCCACTGTACACAGGCATTCAGCTCCCTCCCTTGTTACAATACTCTGGAATGGAGCCCACATCTGAAATAAAAACACTCAGATCGGGCAGGATGGCCCTACTGACCATAATGGTTTCCTGCGATCGCTGGCCCTGTATATGTCGGAATTTATGACACACAGGGGGCGATTCAATTCAACGCGAATTGAATAGCGCCAGGAGCAAGCTCCCGGAGCTATTCAATTCAGTGCGCTGTGGTCGGAGAATGCCGGTTATCGCGCCTTAACAAGGGTGTTAAGGCGCGTTAACCGGCATTCTCTGACCAAAGTGCCGGGCGCGCGGCTGTTAGTGCTGCGCTAAGCAGAAAAACAGCCTCGCAACCGGCACTTTGGCCGGATTTCTCTTCGCATCCCCAGGGGGGTGCAAAAAGAAATCCTTAGCCCGCCCAAACAGCTCACTGAATTGAATAACTCCGGGAGCTTGCTTTCGGCGCTATTCAATTCGCGTCGAATTGAATCGCCCCCACAGTTTGTATGAGGCAGGCTATAGCTGGTTAAGTGCTAATTATGCCCTCTTCATGGACTGGCCACTCCTACGTTAAAGTCAAGCATTTGGAAACCCCCCTCTAGAAAGTCTGTGTTTGTCCCTGTCTACAGACGCGGCAGTTCCATTGGCACGCCCTCGCTAAACTTTGCCTAGAATGTCACATTACAGCCTAGTTACATTTCTTCAGTTGTAAGTGGAGATGCAATTGAAATGTGCACGACTCCGCCAATGAGTATAACAACGCGCATACTTGCGTGCGGACAGTTCCGGGAAATACACAGCGCGAAAATACTCAAAATATACTCCAGAAGCGTATGTGTGTATTCAGTTTTACCGGCCCTAGATGTTGCCCCGGAGCTCCCCAGTCCAGCCATAACCGCCTTGACGGATTGACCAATATTGACGCAGGATGATCAAAGCAAGTAAAATGTTAAACAGATACTAAATTTTCCCCGGGTGCGCGGCGATGCGCCAGATTGATTTTTCCTTTTAGGTTATATTTCAACTTTAACTTTTGAAAGAGCTTCTAGATTTCAGCAGCTATTCAATGCTGCCGAGCTAAGTGGGCTCTGGAGATTTGCAATCGCAGTAAATATTCCAGACTCTAACTCAATACTTACATTATTTTCCAAACGTCTGACACTTTTTTTTGTCTAAAAAATGAACATATCTTATTAGCAGACAAATGCCTGGATCTCAGTTGGCATCACAGTTAGAGGCAGCCAAACAGAGAGACAGAAATTTCAATCTAACCCTATATTCAGAACTACGGCAGTGTTCTCTCTGCACTTGTCCTAATTCTAAGTATTAGCCCTAGCCCCTAGTCCTAACCCAGCCCAAGGCCAAATACTAAACCTAGTCTAAGGGCCGTATTCAATTAGGAGCGAAAAGCCGTTTTCGCCATTTAGTTTTCGCCGATGACGTAATTTTCACCGATTTAATTTATCCCCGTTTTCTATTTTAACGTCTTTTCGCCTGTGCGAAAACGCAATGCAATGTAATACTGTAGGTGACAAAGTTTCGCCTATGAATACCCGGTGGGAAAAAGTGCAAAATTGGGGTTTCGGGTTGCAGAGGTGCGGAAAACCCCTCTGTACCCTTTGTACACCCCTCTTGACGAAAACTGCATAAAAAAATCAGAAAAAACACAAAGGACACCCCAAAAAAGTACTTTGAAAAAGTGGCCGAAAAAATTAAAAGTGGGGGTACAATTTCAAAAACTAGTGAAATAGCCTTTGGGGGGGTCTGCAAGTATGGGGAGGTGTATTTTTGATTGCAGGTGATTGCTGTAGGTGCATTTTTGGCGCTATTTAATGCTTGACAATAGCCATTTTTAAATATGCTAGCACCCATTTTCATGTACCCCAAATTTGACTGGACTACTTATTTCCCCCCATAAAAGTTGCAAAATGCTATTCTTCACCACTTGCTCAAAGACGCTAAATAGCGCCTATTGAGACCATTTGAAAACCCCAAATACCTTTAGCAGGGCTATTCAAGGGTACCCATAGTGAACCCCCATGTCAGAGCATCTTTAGGGGGGGTCAAACTGATTTTCCCAAAAACGACATGACTTTTCGCCGAATTAGATTTCACCAGATCCTGTTTTCGCACATTTGCAATTGAATACAGGGGGACGCGGGGACGCGCGTGATAAGTTTTCGCCGGCAAAACCTCCGATGACGACAAAAAGTCCGGCAGCTGACTTTTCGCTCCTAAGTGAATACGGTCCTAAGTGTTAACCGTAGACCTGTTGAAGTCCATATTCTAACCCAACCCCAGTCCAAGTGTTCACTTTAGACCTAATCAAATATTTACTTCAGGATTGACACCCAAGTGTCAATCCTGACCCATTGTTAACCCTACACCCAGCCCAAGTACTATCCCCAAGTATTACCCTAGACCTAAAATTAGCCCAAGCTTGATACATTTCCTAAATCAAACCCATGAGTGTAGCCTAAGGCCAACTGTAACCCAAGCCTAAACCTAGCCCTAGTGTTAATACTAAATCTAATATTAGCCTTACAGTAGCCCAACTACTATCCGTGATTTTATCCCTGGTGTTAATACTATTCCTAATGTTAGCCCTATCTTAAACCTACCCTAGTGACCTACAGTTAGCCCAAAACTAAATATTAGACCTCATTTAGCGTTAGCAGTAAATTCAGATAGAAGGTGCAATTGTGTCCAGACAAATTTAGAGGCGGGAGGGAGCACATCCAAGGTAAACAGTAAATAATAGTGGGGGAGATTTATCAATGTAATGGGACCAACAGTCTGACATTTTTCCTGAGCAGTTCGAGAAATGAAAGCAAATTACTGATTGGCTGCAAGGGACGACAGCACCTGTTTCTCGTGTACCACTTTTGACAATGTGCGTCCATCCCAGGACAATGGATGAAAGATTTTAAATGTTTTTCTTTTTTGCATTTTTTTAAATCGATCTCATCTATTCTGTTAAAATATATTATTTTATTTTATTTCTTTACCCCATTTGTGGAAATGGAAGCCAGTCGCCACAATCGGGCGCGTGCCTGCTGAGTTAGGACTAGCAATGCAGCAATTTATCGTCCAGCTACCGTATCATGCAGCAATAAGTGATTGACAGATCAGTCTTATAGGTAGAGTACGGAACCTGCTGTACTGACAAAATACGCTTCAAAGTGTCCTATTATAATAAGGAACAAAGGGCCTCATTCAGAGGCGGTCTGAGGATGCAAGCGGTCGCACAGAAACTGGGCGGCCACTTGCATCCTGACCGCCCGCCTCTGTTGCGGTCATTAGGCTGTGGGTTAACAATTAACACCCACAGCTCTAACGACCGCTCGGGTGATGGGCGCGATGGTCATTGACCATCGCGACCATCGGGGCTTACGACGAGACCCTAGGGTAGAGTCTCTCTTGTCGTAAGCCCCGGAGAGCTTCCGGCTCTGTCAGAGCCGGAAGCTCTCCACTGACATCACTAGTGATGTCAGTGGGGCCTCCCCCAAACGGCAGGCGTTCCCATGGGAACGCCTCCGTTTGGGCTGCCACCCTCCCCGGCCCACCTTCCAAATGGGGCGAGCTGTCAATCAACATCGACAGCTCGCCCCCTTTGGAAAGAGACCCGCTGCGACCGGCGCTGTCGGTCGTAGCGGGTCTCACGCATGCGCACGAGGGAGCCGGCTCCCTCGTGCGCATGCGCACTGGCAAAACATCGAGGCGGCCGTGCGGTCGTAGACCGTACGGCCGACTCTGAATAAGGTCCAAAAAACCTTTAAAATTTGCAACAATCTTTAAATGGATACATGCATTGCTCACACTAAAGGGGCCTATCCATTAGCAGATCTTTCTGAAAGACAAAAGATTTATCTTTTTAAAATTCCTGGGGCTGCGGTGACAGATATCTATAATGTACATGACAGATTTTTGCACGACATCAATCTGGGAGTGGATTTTTTTTAATGTTTCTATTCATTTTCATTAAAAAAAATAGTTCGTCGTTCGTCGTTTACCGCGACATATATTTCTAATATCTGTCAGCGTTAAACGATAATTGACCAACATGTTGGAGAGACAAAAGACCAAATCTGTCGGCCGCGGGAGTGCGCATTTTTATCGTTCAGAGCCTATCCATTAGCAGGTAACTTCAACGACTGAACGGTAATTCGTTCATCGTTCAAATGTATCTGCTAATGGATCGGACCCTTTACATATATTCAAATTCAATTTCCAGATCTTTTATATTTGACTCTTCTAGATTACAGCAGAGCTGAACGTGGAGACAGAATATGATAACTCTGTAAATCACAGTATTATTCTGCGTCCTATCACAGCAGCAGAGACTAATCTGTTGCACCACTCAGCTACCACACGCCCGGGGAAGCTCTGCTGCTGATACCAGTCACAATTATTTGGCAATGCCAAGAGTTTACGCAGCGGGCCGAGGACTTGAGAGAGGGCATATGTAACTCAGGGGCTTATTCTATTTACATGCTTTATGTCATTTCCCCAAAAGTTCTTGGAACTCAGACAAGTAGTTGATAGACGTGGCACTGCTCCTGGCAGGATTGTCATGGATGCCCTCGTTCTATACTTGCCAGCATGGCCACCAGAATCGCAACAGCTGCTCTGTGTCTCAGACTAAGAGCCCCGGGTACGATTTCCGGAACCAAATCCAAAACGGTCGTCCCTGCTGACATTTATTTAGCTGCTTTTATAGCTCATTATTGAAATAGCGCCCAGAATTTGCACAGTGCGTACATGCTTTATAAGTAAATAAAGGGTAATGCTCTGATTGGCAAAGACGATGGGACAGGAACATTGGCTGTAAAGTTATTATGATGAATGGAACATTTTCCTGTAGTCTCTGTGAAAATAATGGAAACAATGGGGGAGTTGATGTCAAAAATAATAGTCCTGGAACATTTTTCGCTGAGTCAATGGGGCTCATTCATGAATTTAAAAAAGAGAACTGTGGAAAAATAGGGCATTTATTGTAGGTATGTACAAAAAATCCCACGTATGTATCATTGGGACATCAGGATAAATGCATGTGACAAACCACGGACGGCCCACCTACAAAGATATATCATTTGAAGTGTATAGATGTGTCCGCCTCGCACACCTATATATTTTGCATTATATGGTTTGAGATTCCTGGTGCGACAGACATTTCGCCATGGGTAGCACTTCACGTACTTTTAGAGTTTTTTTCCCGAATTTTGAATCTTATTCGCATGGTAGCCGCACACATGTTCACTTAGTGTCCTGGGTACTTAGGCTTATTATATACTTAGGTATGTTTGTCACAAAGGAATTAGTGCATTGCGATGCGTAGGGCGGGTCACTCATTTTGGCCTGGGTACCTCATACCACCCCACCCCCTTTTTGGTGCCACCGCCTACTACTACTATTGTAGAAAGAGTCTGAAGGACATGTAGTTCCTCAACATCTCAGTCTATCTTTGCTTTAGCCCTGCACAATAGATTTATACGACTTCTGCAACAATACAGTTTGTTATCACTAGGGGTGTGCACCGGCCACTTTTCGTGTTTTGTGTTTTGGTTTTGGATCTGGATCTTTCTTCGTGTTTTGGATCTGGATTGGTTTTGCCAAAACCACCCTTCCGTGTTTTGGGTTCTGGGTTTTGTGTTTTGGATCTGTATTTTTTTGAAAAAAAGCATAAAAACAGCTAAAATCACAGAATTTGTAGGTTTTTCTGCTCCTATGCTATTATTAACCTCAATAACCTTAATTTCCACTCATTTCCAGTCTATTCTGAACACCTCACACCTCACAATAGTGTTTTTATGTCCAAAAGGTTGCACCGAGGTAGCTGGATGACTATGCTAAGCGACACGAGTGGGCGGCACAAACACGTGACCCATCTAGGAGTGACACTGCAGTGGCAGGCAGGATGGCAGTTAGAAAAACTAGGCCCCAAACTGTACATAATGCAAAGAAAAAAAGAGGTGCAAGATGGAATTGTCCTTGGGCCCTCCCACCCACCCTTATGTTGTATAAACAGGACATGCACACTTTAACAAATCAATCATTTCAGCGCCAGGGTCTGCCACACAACTGTGGCTGAAATGATTGGTTCGTTTGGGCCCCCACAAAACAAGCTGGCAATTAATGTGTCCCTGCACAAACTGGCTCTACGGAGGCAAGATGTCATCCTCATCCTCCTCATCCACCGATTCCTCACCCTCTTCAGTGTGTACATCCTCATCCTCACAAAGTATTAACTCGTCCCCACTTGAATCCACCACCACAGGTCCCTCTGTACCTTCTGGAGGCTGGTCTCCCTGGAAGAGCTGATAATTCATTTTGATGAACATCATCTTCTCCACATTCTGTGGAAGCAACCTCCTACGCCTTTCGCTGACAAGGTTCCCGGCTGCACTAAACACTCTTTCGGAGTACACACTGGAGGGGGGGCAACTCAGGTAAAATAGAGCCAGTTTGTACAGGGGCCTCCAAATTGCCTCTTTTTCCTGCCAGTACAGGTATGGACTGTCTGACATGCCTACTTGGATGCTGTCACCGATGTAATCCTCCACCATTCTGTCAATGGTCACAGTATCATATGCAGTGACAGTAGACATGTCAGAAATTGTTGCCAGGTCCTTCAGTCCGGACCAGATGTCCAAACTTGGTCCTGCCTGCCCTGCATCACCGCCAGCGGGTTGCTTAGGATACCTAAGTTTTTTCCTGGCAGCCCCAGTTGCGGGAGAAAATGAAGAAGGAGCCGTTGACGTGTCACGTTCCGCTTCAGCTGACAGTGTGTTCACCAGCAGGTCTTTGCACCTCTGCAGGCTTGTGTCGGCCGGAAAGAGAGACACCACATAGGCTTTAAACCTAGGATCGAGCACGGTGGCCAAAATGTAGTGGTCTGATTTCAACAGATTGACCACCCTGGAATCCTGGCAAAGCGAATGAAGGGCTTCATCCACAAGTCCCACATGCCGAGCGGAATCGCTCCGTCTTAGCTCCTCCTTCACTTTCTCCAGCTGCTTCTGCAAAAGCCTGATGAGGGGAATGACCTGACTCAAGCTGGCAGTGTCTGAACTGACTTCACGTGTGGCAAGTTCGAAGGGCTGAAGAACCTTGCACAACACGGAAATCATTCTCCACTGCGCTTGAGTCAGGTGCATACCCCCTCCTTTGCCTATGTCATAGGTGGATGTATAGGCTTGTATGGCCTTTTGCTGCTCCTCCATCCTCTGAAGCATATAGAGGGTTGAGTTCCACCGCGTCACAACCTCTTGCTTCAGGTGATGGCGGGGCAGGTTCAAGAGTGTTTGCTGGCGCTCCAGTCTTCGGCACGCAGTCGCTGAATGGCGAAAGTGGCCAGAAATTTTTCGGGCCACCCAAAGCGTCTCCTGCACGCCCCTGTCGCTTTTCAGAAAATTCTGCACCACCAAGTTTATTGTGTGAGCAAAACATGGGACGTGCTGGAATTTGCCCAGATGTAATGCCCGCACAATATTGGTGGCGTTGTCAGATATCACAAATCCCCAGGAGAGTCTAAGTGGGGTAAGCCACTGGGCGATGATTTCCCTCAGTTTCTCTAAGAGGTTGTCGGCGGTGTGCCTCTTACTGAAACCGGTGATACACAGCGTAGCCTGCCTTGTAACGAGCTGGCGTTTCTGAGATGCTGCTACTGGTGACGCTGCTGCTGTTGCTGCGTAAGGTGATACATCTACCCAGTGGGCTGTCACAGTCATATAGTCCTTAGTCTGCCCTGTTCCACTTGTCCACATGTCCGTGGTTAAGTGGACATTGTGTACAACGGCATTTTTCAGGACACTGAGGACACTTTTTCTGACGTTTCTGTACAGTCTCGGTATCGCCTGCCTAGTGAAGTGGAATCTAGACGGGATTTGGAACCGGGGACACACTACCTCCATCAATTGTCTAAATCCCACTGCACTAATGGCGGATACCGGACGCACGTCTAACACCAACATAGCAGTCAAGGCCTCAGTTATACGTTTTGCTTCAGGATGACTGCTGTCGTACTTCATCCTCCTCGCTAAGGACTGTTGGAGGGTCAATTGTTTAGTAAAAGTAGTGGTGTTCCTACTTCCTCTCTGGGATGATGAACGACTCCCAGCAGCAGCAGCAACAGCAGCAGCGGCAGCAGTAGGCGTAGCAATGCAGGATCCTCCGGAGGAATCCCGGATAGGAGAGTCAGTCATGCCAGTGATATGGCCTGCAGGACTACTTCCGATCCTGACTAAGGAGGAAATTGACGAGGAGGGAGTTGACGGTGTGGTTTGCAGGCGCTTGGATACAACAGGACAACGGGATTTAGGTGTCCCTGGACTGCTTACGGTCTGAGCCAAAGTTTCTGAACTTGACAGTAACTTTTTATGAACGCGCTGCAGGTGCCGTATAAGGGAGGATGTTCCTAGGTGGTTGACGTCCCTACCCCTACTTATTTCACCTTTACATATGGTACATATGGCAAGACAGTTGTTGTCCGGATTTGGATAGAAATATTGCCAGACCAAAGAGGTGGAATGTTTGGTCTTCTGCCCAGGCATGACCGTGATGGGCTTTTTCATCCCACGGACAACAACTGTCTCCCCCGGAGCCTGATTTAAACAAACCACATCACCATCAGAATCCTCCTCGCCAACTTCCTCCTCAGCGCCAGCTACACCAGTATCCTCATCCTGTTGTACTTCAACAGTGACATCTTCAATTTGCATATCAGCAAGTGGACTGTGGGTGCTCCTTTCAGCACTTGCAGGGGGCGTGCAAATGGTGGAAAGAGCCACCTCTTCCCGTCCAGTGCTGGGAAGGTCAGGCATCGCAACCACCACCACACTTGGACTCTCTTTGGGGATTTGTGATATCTTCTTAGAAAGCACAGTTCTTCGCTGTGCTTTTGCCAGCTTAACTCTTTTGATTTTTTTAGTGGGAGGAGGGCTTCCATCGTCATGTGAAGCTGAACCACTAGTCATGAACATACTAGGGATCGACCTTAGCCGTTCCTTGCCACTCCGTGTCGTAAATGGCATATTGGCAAGTTTACGTTTCTCTTCAGCTGATTTAAATGTCTTTTTCAAGGTCATTTTCCTGAACTTTGCCATTTGGGATTGTATGTGCCCTCTACTATGACATTGGGCATCGGCCTTGGCAGACGACGTTGATGGCATGTTATCGTCTATGTCATGACTAGTGGCAGCAGCTTCAGCACTAGGAGGAAGTGGTTCTTGATCTTTCTCTATTTTATTTTTATCGGAGAAAGTTTGGTCCTCCATTTATGTTATATCGATTTGATATATACGTGCGGCTAAACACAGAAAATAAATTTTTTTTTGGTTCGGACTGGAGTGTACTTTGTGGGTTACAGCACCCTTTAACGGTCAAGCCAGCCGGCCCTTTACTTATGACACAGGCGCACTCTTGGCACTACTTTGTTGATGCACGTGCGGCTACTGCGCACACAATTCACAAACACAGAAAATAATTTTTTTTTGGTTTGGCTTTGGACTGGAGTGTACTTTCGGGGGTTACAGCACCCTTTAACGGTCAAGCCAGCCGGCCCTTTACTTATGACACAGGCGCACTCTTGGCACTACTTTGTTGATGCACGTGCGGCTACTGCGCACACAATTCACAAACACAGAAAATAATTTTTTTTTAGGTTTGGACTGGAGTGTACTTTCGGGGGTTACAGCACCCTTAACGGTCAAGCCAGCCGGCCCTTTACTTATGACACAGGCGCACGCTTGGCACTACTTTGTTGATGCACGTGCGGCTACTGCGCACACAATTCACAAACACAGAAAATAATATTTTTTTTGGTTTGGACTGGAGTGTACTTTCGGGGGTTACAGCACCCTTAACGGTCAAGCCAGCCGGCCCTTTACTTATGACACAGGCGCACGCTTGGCACTACTTTGTTGATGCACGTGCGGCTACTGCGCACACAATTCACAAACACAGAAAATAATTTTTTTTTTGGTTTGGACTGGAGTGTACTTTCGGGGGTTACAGCACCCTTAACGGTCAAGCCAGCCGGCCCTTTACTTATGACACAGGCGCACGCTTGGCACTACTTTGTTGATGCACGTGCGGCTACTGCGCACACAATTCACAAACACAGAAAATAATTTTTTTTTTGGTTTGGACTGGAGTGTACTTTCGGGGGTTACAGCACCCTTAACGGTCAAGCCAGCCGGCCCTTTACTTATGACACAGGCGCACGCTTGGCACTACTTTGTTGATGCACGTGCGGCTACTGCGCACACAATTCACAAACACAGAAAATAATTTTTTTTTTGGTTTGGACTGGAGTGTACTTTCGGGGGTTACAGCACCCTTAACGGTCAAGCCAGCCGGCCCTTTACTTATGACACAGGCGCACGCTTGGCACTACTTTGTTGATGCACGTGCGGCTACTGCGCACACAATTCACAAACACAGAAAATAATTTTTTTTTTGGTTTGGACTGGAGTGTACTTTCGGGGGTTACAGCACCCTTAACGGTCAAGCCAGCCGGCCCTTTACTTATGACACAGGCGCACGCTTGGCACTACTTTGTTGATGCACGTGCGGCTACTGCGCACACAATTCACAAACACAGAAAATAATTTTTTTTTTGGTTTGGACTGGAGTGTACTTTCGGGGGTTACAGCACCCTTAACGGTCAAGCCAGCCGGCCCTTTACTTATGACACAGGCGCACGCTTGGCACTACTTTGTTGATGCACGTGCGGCTACTGCGCACACAATTCACAAACACAGAAAATAATTTTTTTTTTGGTTTGGACTGGAGTGTACTTTGGGGGTTACAGCACCCTTTAACGGTCAAGCCAGCCGGCCCTTTACTTATGACACAGGCGCACGCTTGGCACTACTTTGTTGATGCACGTGCGACTACTGCGCACACAATTCACAAACACAGAAAATAATATTTTTTTTGGTTTGGACTGGAGTGTACTTTCGGGGGTTACAGCACCCTTAACGGTCAAGCCAGCCGGCCCTTTACTTATGACACAGGCGCACGCTTGGCACTACTTTGTTGATGCACGTGCGGCTACTGCGCACACAATTCACAAACACAGAAAATAATTTTTTTTTTGGTTTGGACTGGAGTGTACTTTGGGGGTTACAGCACCCTTTAACGGTCAAGCCAGCCGGCCCTTTACTTATGACACAGGCGCACGCTTGGCACTACTTTGTTGATGCACGTGCGACTACTGCGCACACAATTCACAAACACAGAAAATAATATTTTTTTTGGTTTGGACTGGAGTGTACTTTCGGGGGTTACAGCACCCTTAACGGTCAAGCCAGCCGGCCCTTTACTTATGACACAGGCGCACGCTTGGCACTACTTTGTTGATGCACGTGCGGCTACTGCGCACACAATTCACAAACACAGAAAATAATTTTTTTTTTGGTTTGGACTGGAGTGTACTTTCGGGGGTTACAGCACCCTTAACGGTCAAGCCAGCCGGCCCTTTACTTATGACACAGGCGCACGCTTGGCACTACTTTGTTGATGCACGTGCGGCTACTGCGCACACAATTCACAAACACAGAAAATAATTTTTTTTTGGTTTGGACTGGAGTGTACTTTCGGGGGTTACAGCACCCTTAACGGTCAAGCCAGCCGGCCCTTTACTTATGACACAGGCGCACGCTTGGCACTACTTTGTTGATGCACGTGCGGCTACTGCGCACACAATTCACAAACACAGAAAATAATTATTTTTTTGGTTTGGACTGGAGTGTACTTTCGGGGGTTACAGCACCCTTAACGGTCAAGCCAGCCGGCCCTTTACTTATGACACAGGCGCACGCTTGGCACTACTTTGTTGATGCACGTGCGGCTACTGCGCACACAATTCACAAACACAGAAAATAATTTTTTTTTGGTTAGGACTGGAGTGTACTTTCGGGGGTTACAGCACCCTTTAACGGTCAAGCCAGCCGGCCCTTTACTTATGACACAGGCGCACGCTTGGCACTACTTTGTTGATGCACGTGCGGCTACTGCGCACACAATTCACAAACACAGAAAATAATTTTTTTTTTGGTTTGGACTGGAGTGTACTTTCGGGGGTTACAGCACCCTTAACGGTCAAGCCAGCCGGCCCTTTACTTATGACACAGGCGCACGCTTGGCACTACTTTGTTGATGCACGTGCGGCTACTGCGCACACAATTCACAAACACAGAAAATAATTTTTTTTTTGGTTTGGACTGGAGTGTACTTTGGGGGTTACAGCACCCTTTAACGGTCAAGCCAGCCGGCCCTTTACTTATGACACAGGCGCACGCTTGGCACTACTTTGTTGATGCACGTGCGACTACTGCGCACACAATTCACAAACACAGAAAATAATATTTTTTTTGGTTTGGACTGGAGTGTACTTTCGGGGGTTACAGCACCCTTAACGGTCAAGCCAGCCGGCCCTTTACTTATGACACAGGCGCACGCTTGGCACTACTTTGTTGATGCACGTGCGGCTACTGCGCACACAATTCACAAACACAGAAAATAATTTTTTTTTTGGTTTGGACTGGAGTGTACTTTCGGGGGTTACAGCACCCTTAACGGTCAAGCCAGCCGGCCCTTTACTTATGACACAGGCGCACGCTTGGCACTACTTTGTTGATGCACGTGCGGCTACTGCGCACACAATTCACAAACACAGAAAATAATTTTTTTTTTGGTTTGGACTGGAGTGTACTTTGGGGGTTACAGCACCCTTTAACGGTCAAGCCAGCCGGCCCTTTACTTATGACACAGGCGCACGCTTGGCACTACTTTGTTGATGCACGTGCGACTACTGCGCACACAATTCACAAACACAGAAAATAATATTTTTTTTGGTTTGGACTGGAGTGTACTTTCGGGGGTTACAGCACCCTTAACGGTCAAGCCAGCCGGCCCTTTACTTATGACACAGGCGCACGCTTGGCACTACTTTGTTGATGCACGTGCGGCTACTGCGCACACAATTCACAAACACAGAAAATAATTTTTTTTTTGGTTTGGACTGGAGTGTACTTTCGGGGGTTACAGCACCCTTAACGGTCAAGCCAGCCGGCCCTTTACTTATGACACAGGCGCACGCTTGGCACTACTTTGTTGATGCACGTGCGGCTACTGCGCACACAATTCACAAACACAGAAAATAATTTTTTTTTGGTTTGGACTGGAGTGTACTTTCGGGGGTTACAGCACCCTTAACGGTCAAGCCAGCCGGCCCTTTACTTATGACACAGGCGCACGCTTGGCACTACTTTGTTGATGCACGTGCGGCTACTGCGCACACAATTCACAAACACAGAAAATATATTATTTTTTTAGCACTTGGGGGGAGCACCCCTGATGGACAGAGCACCCCCTGGACAACACTACAGCACTCCTTTAGGACTGGGACACTGCACAGGACTTTGGAGTGGACACAGCCCCTATGGAGAACTGACTGCACAACACAGTCCAGCCAGCCCCTATGGACTTTGAAGTAGTGGACACAGCCCCTATTAACAACAGCAGCACAGCACAACACAGCCAGCCCCTATGGACTTTGAAGTAGTGGACAACAGCAGCACTACACTACACTACACTACACAGCCCTAACTCCCACCCTCCCTCTTCACTGTCCACAGCCGAGTGAGAAAATGGCGCCGACGTGTGTACCTTATATAGGATCCAAAACCCGCGAGACTCGGAAGGCGGGAAGATGACGTTTTGCCTCGATTTCAGATCCGAGTCAGGCGGGAAAAGTCGAGCCTGACTCGGATCGGACTCGGATCGGGGGGGCTCGGGGGGGTTCGGATTTCAGAAATCCGAACCCGCTCACCCCTAGTTATCACCTGACTTGTAAACACCTGATAGGACTCTGGGCTGGGTGCAATCCAGTGGCGTAACTAAGGGGGGTCGAGCAGGGTGTGTGCCCTGGGCACCGTAGAACCGGCGGTGTTGGGGGGGGCGCCGCCGGCCACAGTACCGTCCCGCCCTAGTTAGGCAGGGTAGCGCCAACCGCAGTGTGTGCGGTCAGCGCTACACATTTACACAGGACCTGCGCTAGGCTTCCCTGCGCCAAGCACTGGTCCTGTGCCTCACATCCGAGCCCCTTCCCTCCCCCTGAGCGCTTGCCCAATAGTGCCAGGAGGAGGGTAATAGGTGGGCTCAGACTGTGCAGATTACACACAAATCGCCGCCAGCGCAGCAACGATGTGTGTGTTAACCAGCAGCCAATGAGAGTCAGACAGACTCTCATTGACTGCTACAGCGCCCACTGCAAGAGTCGTCTCCCTTCCAGCTCCTGCAGTGGGTAATGGGAAAGATCTCCCTAAAAAGGATGTTCCTGCGTAGTATGACAGTGGTAGATCTCCCCTGAGAAGGATCTCCCTTCATAGTATGTCAGCGGTAGATCTCCCCTGAGAAGGATCTCCCTTCATAGTATGACAGTAGTAGATCTCCCCTGAGAAGCCTCTCCCTACCTAGTATGACAGTGGATGTACTCCTATGAGAAGGATCTCCCTGCATAGTATGACAGTGGTAGATCTCCCTAAGAAGGATCTCCCTGTGTATTATGACAGTGGTAGATCCCCCCTGAGAAGCCTCTCGCTGCATAGTATGACAGTGGATGTACTCCCCTGCGAAGGATCTCTTTTCTTTCTCTCTCTCTCTGTATCTCACATGTTTCCCCCTATACCCCCTCCTCTCCCCTTCTCTCTCTCTCTGTTTCTCTCTCTCTATATCTTCTCTCTCTCTCTTCTCTCTCTCTCTGTCCTCTCTCTCTCTTCTCTCTCTCTTCTCTCTCTCTGTCTCTCTTCTCTCTCTCTCTTCTCTCTCTCTGTCTCTTCTTCTCTCTCTCTCTTCTCTCTCTCTCTCTCTTCTCTCTCTCTGTCTCTCTCTCTTCTCTCTCTCTTTTCTCTCTCTTCTCTCTCTCTCTTTATCTTCTCTCTCTCTTCTCTCTCTCTTCTCTCTCTCTCTCTTCTCTCTCTCTTCTCTCTCTCTATCTCTCTCTTCTCTCTCTCTTCTCTCTCTCTTTCTCTCTCTTCTCTTTCTCTTCTCTCTCTGTCTCTCTCTTCTCTCTCTCTTCTCTCTCTCTCTCTTCTCTCTCTCTGTCTCTCTCTTCTCTCTCTTCTCTCTCTCGCTCTCTCTTTCTCTTCTCTCTCTCTCTGTCTCTCTCTCTCTATCTCTGTATCTCGCATGTTTCCCCCTATACCTCCTCCTCTCCCCTTCTCTGTCACTCTCTCTCTTCTCTCTCTCTCTCTCTCTTCTCTCTCTCCCTCTCTCTCTCTTCTCTCTCTCTTCTCTCTCTCTCTCTGTCTCTGTCTCTTCTCTCTCTCTCTCTCTGTCTCTCTCTCTCTTCTCCCTCTCTGTATCTTGCATGTTTCCCCCTATACCCCACCCTCTCCCCTTCTCTCTCTCTCTTCTCTGTCTCTCTCTCTCTCTTCTCTCTCTCTCTCTCTCTCTGTATCTCACGTTTCCCCTTATACCCCACCCTCTCCCCTTCTCTGTCTCTCTCTCTCTTCTCTGTCTCTCTCTCTCTTCTCTCTCTCTCTCTCTCTCTGTATCTCGCGTGTTTCCCCCTATACCCCCTCATCTTCCCTTCTCTGTCTCTCTCTCTTCTCTGTCTCTCTCTCTCTCTCTCTCTCTCTCTGTATCTCACGTGTTTCCCCCTATACCCCCCCATCTTCCCTTCTCTGTCTCTCTCTCTCTTCTCTGTCTCTCTCTCTGTCTCTCTCTCTCTCTCTCTCTCTCTCTCTCTCTGTATCTCGCGTGTTTCCCCCTATACCCCCTCATCTTCCCTTCTCTGTCTCTGTCTCTGTCTCTCTCTCTCTCTCTCTCTCTCTCTCTGTCTCTCTCTCTCTTCTCTGTCTCTCTCTCTCTCTCTCTCTCTCTCTGTATCTCGCGTGTTTCCCCCTATACCCCCTCCTCTCCCATTCCTTGTCTCTTTCTTGCCGAGCGCAGGGACTGGCAGCATTGTCTCCCTCTATATGAGCCCAGTAGGTAGAAGTCATCTCTATTTCTCTATTTCTATAACAGTCAGGTCCTTTCTTATTTTACTTTTTTTTTCTCTGATGTTTAAAGAAAAACTGTTCCCGAGGATTCCGGTCTTTTGTAGAGAAACAAATGACAGTAGATATTTTTGTGCAGTGTAAGAGGTCTGGTAAAGAAGAGTTACAGGAATGTCTTATTAACCACGAGCGGATGCTTTGCTTACTGCGGCAACTGGCGGCCTCTTCTGCCGTCTATTGTGAGGTCAGACTGGAAGCGCAGAGAGACTACTTTCACATTGCTAACCTCAGAGGTGTGCTGGCAATTTTAATCCTGTTCTCTGATTGGCTGTTTCTATGTATGGCTGTGTTACATGTAGTAATGACCCGCAAGATGACAACTGGAGAGCGCCAGAATGTGGACAGGTTCTGCATGTCGACCGTCAGGAGGACAACATGGACTTTAGGCCGGCATCCAATATGCAGTGCCGGCCCCCTCACTGTGTCAGGAGCGGAGTGCTGCATGTAATGCTACAGTCCACCACCCGGCTCCTGTCACTGAGGGGGAGTCGGCACTTTGGTGTCACCCTACTGAGCTCCTATTCTCATCCCCGAGCACCAAACGGCATCTCTTGTGCATCTCATAATAAACAAAAAAATACACTATTATTTTAATAATTTTCTTTTACATTTTTAATAATTTAAAACAAATATTTTGGCATTTATTTTGAAGTTTTCTTTTTGTTTCTGTTTTATACCTCCATCAAATGAAACTGCAGGCTCAAGCATGATCTATCAGTTCCACTGCGCATCTGTGACCCGAATAGCCATTCCGGGCCAGGTGATAGATTATGGCGAAAGGAGATTTGTGCAACGATAGAAAGTTTGCTTTATCGCTGAGTAGTAATTAGACTGTTTAGTGGTGGATTGTATGGGGGGCATCCACTAGACGATTTTATCCCTGTCCAACCTCTTAACGATTTTCCCTTGAAGTTTCCCTTGAAATATGATCTTCCACTCTGAACGTTTGCAAAAGATCTAACGATAAACTATGTTGTTTTAATCTGTGATTGAGAGCTTTCAGCTATAGTGGGCAGATAGTGGTTCATCGTTTGATCGTTCAGCGTGAACGATGTGTAAACGATGTGTAAACGATTTGTAAGCAATCAAGTGAAATTGACCTGCATGTTCAGTCGATGGAGGAGACGATCAAACGACCAGCGGGAGCGCGCATCGTACATCGTTAGAAAACAATTACTGCACGATTTGCAAACGATGTTCAAACGATGTTTGATCGATTATCGAACGATTATCGAACGATTTTATCATTATCGTTCAATCATTCAACTTTATCGTCTAGTGGATACCCCCCTTATGGAGCATACACATGGTCAGATTTGTCAGACTTGTCAGATTTGTCAGATGAACGATTGAACGATTGAACGATTTGAACGATTTTACCAAAGTTTTGAACGATTTGAACGATTTTTGACTGCATTAAAATGAATGGAATCGTCCAAGTCTGACTGCAAACAAATCAGATGTCAGATATCGTTATCTGACAAACGGGAACGCGCATCGTTGATCGTCCATCGTTCAGGCATGTCAGATATGTCAGATTTTCCTTCAGATATGAACGACTGAACGATTTTTAAATCGTTATCGTTCATATCTGAAGGAAAAATCTGATCGTGTGTATGCACCATTAAGGTGCATACACACGGAACAATCTGTACCACCAACGATTTGAAAGATATCTTTCATAGATATCGTTCATAGATCGTTCAAAGATCGTTCAAAGATATCTTTCATAGATCGTTCAAAGATCGTTCAAAGATATCTTTCATAGATCATTCAAAGATATCTTTCATAGATATCGTTCATAGATCGTTCAAAGATCGTTCAAAGATATCTTTCATAGATCGTTCAAAGATATCTTTCATAGATATCGTTCATAGATCGTTCAAAGATCGTTCAAAGAAATCTTTCATAGAAGTCCTCATGCCACATCTCTGACCATGCAAAGTTGACGATATCGTCCAGATTGGCCTGCATGTACGTACAATCATAGATATCGTTATCGTCCACACAGGAACGCGCATCGTTGGTTGTTCACTAAATAAAAAATTAACGATATGATCGATATATCATTGAACGATATCGTTATTGTTCCTATCGTAATGATATATCTGTCCGTGTGTACGCACCTTTAATCGCCAACATGTGCTCTGTTACTAGTTTTTAAAGCTTTTTTTAAAGTCTTTGTAAAATACGATCCAGCGTCCAACCATTTTCCTGACATTTAAGCTGCATACACACGTAAATATTTTCTGTCCAACCATCCAACTAGATGATTGGTTGGAATGAAAACCTGGTAAGAGATGAAAGCAAATGATAATCAGCAATTTGCTCCCAAACGCCGGAAAATGGACAAAAACTGATGTTCGAACAAATTGTTTAGATCAAACATCTAACAAACTTTTCTGACGTCATTTTCATCTGTTTTCTGGCATTTGGGAGCAAATTGCTGATCATCAGTTACTCCCATACATTACCAGATTCTCATTCCAACCAATCAACTAGTTGGATGGTTGGACAGAAAAGCTTTACGTGTGTGCCCAGCTTAACAGCTTACTCACAAAATCGCCAACGATGAACCCGTTTAGCTTTTATTGCCTGGCAGCCTCACCTCTTCCCACACCGGCTATTCATCATATTAATTAAATCGCTGTATTATTGAGGTGAACTGTGGATTATGTGAGAACACTTGGCGTGTGTAGAACGATGATAATTCTTCTGATCACCACTATAAGCAGTAATGGATGTGTGCGAACGTTTTTGGCTGGCGTGAAAGGACGACGTTGAGTACAATGAAGTCCTGACAGACTTTATTGCTTTTGCGATTTTTATATTTTTTTGACATTAAATGGAAGTGTTTTCTGTCACCTGTAAAGTTTCCCCACAAAGCATCATTACGTTATCAGCCAGTAACAGTGCGAGGAAGAGCTGGATCCCAGCAGAAGTGTCACGACGTCTAATTGTCTTTCCAGATTGAGTCAAGTGGCCTTTTCCACTTCCCTCCACTTACATGTCCCATAAATTTTATCGCTGTTCTTTCCAAGCAATGACGCTCTGTCTCTGTGAAGGTCGCCGGTCGGGTTATCTCGACACCACAAACTTCATTCCCTATGTGAGGAGAACTCTTGGTATGTGCCGAAACAATGTGACCTCCTGCAGTCTCCTGGCCGCTATAGGTTGGGATGAGCTAATACAAGAGGACTTTCTGCCGCTGGGAGGGTACAAACATAAAACATGTGTCTATCGGGCCTATTTATCATGAAATACTTGCGTCATATTCCCCAAAAACAACTGCTTTGGGGGGATATATGCAAATAATAAGTATCCCCCAGATGTATTGTAGCAGATATAGGGGCCTATTTACTAAGCTGTGTTAGGTGATAAAATGAACGGTGATAAGGTACCAGCCAATCAGCTCCTACCTGCCATTTTTCAGACACAGCCTGTGACATGGCAGCTAGGAGCTGATTGGCTGGTACCTTATCACCGTTCATTTTATCACCTAACACAGCTTAGTAAATAGACCCCACAGTATCTCTGATATCTGCTGCAGTCAGGGGCACCGAGAGGGGGGGGCCGGGTACAAATTACCCGGGCCCGGGCTTGCTACAGGGGTCCGGCGGGGGCCCGGGTCCGGCATTGCTCACCCTCCCTCTTACGTCGCAGCAGCACAGCACACACTGCTGTCTACTATGCCTATGGGGGGGAGCGATCACGCTGATCGCGTGCCCATTGGCTGTGCGCCGGGCTGAGGGGCACACAGCACCCCCCCTCCCCAGTGCGAAGTGGTGCTGAAAAAGTTAATTTTTTTTCTAAGGGGGCGTGGCCACGCCTCCCGCGACTAGGCCACACCCAGCGCGGCTCTCGACGGCCCTGGCTGCAGTCCCTCTATTTCCGAAAGCAGCTGCAGCCCTATAGGTTCCCCCCGATAATTAACATAATGAATAGACCCCTAATACATAGGGAATTTGTCTCAGACAGACATATGAAGAGAAATATCCTTGAATCCTATTACCTATCCCTGGATTTTTCTGGATATTTTCCAACTACGCAATCAGGATACTGACCCAGCTTTTCACCGTCAGTGATGGGGCTTCATTACAAAGGTGACATATTTCGCCGTTAAACGCTTAAATGAGCGGCCTTGATGCTTTTATTCTCATTCCTGATCATTCAGCAAATTGAAAATTTTCTAAAAACCTATTACCCTGTATGTTTACTGCTCCGGAGAAACTAGGTTGATATCCTGTTACTTAATGGGGGATTAGCTAACGGCAGATCGTCGCTGAGCTCCCTATTAGTCCCTCCGGAGGTTCCACACATGTACACGTTAGTAACCGTGGATCGCACAGTGTTCTGGAATATTTGAATATTGGAAATGCTGAATTTTCGCTGGGTTGCACGAGATGATGATGCCTGTAAGAAGGACGGGTTATCTGGGGGGGGGGGGGCACACGTCACTCATAAGCGTGGAAACATGTGCTGCTCTGTGTTCAGATTAACCTCACGGAATATAATTGTACAGTTTCTAAAGGCAAATAAACGATGGCACTGCCCAGGGCTAGTGCCAAGCACCTGTCATGTGTGGCCAATTCAGCACTGTCACACAGGGGCAAGACTGTAATGGCAGAATTTGCAAAAATCCTGGGCACCCAGCCACTGCTTCACAAGAGACAAAGCTGAATCCATCTAGTTGTACCACTTAGAGGGCTGCGGAGCCCAGGCTGTAATTCACTGCAGTAATAAATGAGCTATACAGTGTATAAGTACGCAGAGAGAGGAAATACGCCGGCAGAACCGCGCCTGGGCATGAAGGAGTTAATTGGCCTGTTCTCCTCGACTGCTAAGGCCAAAACTGTTTGGAGTGTCCTAAAGGGGCGCAGTCAGATAGGATGAAACAAGTTCATTGGAATTAGCTACAAAGGTTACTCTACTGGAAGCAGGAAACTAACACATCTGGGGGCATCTGTCTGCAAATCTCTGCTCGTTTCTAAAGCATTAACCCATTGGAACCCGATGGCAGGTGGAAGAGAGGGGGGGTGCCAGTCTCCATAATGATGCCAGCTGCTGCTTTTTGGTGCCTGTCTCTGGCTGAGAGTGCGGCTCACGCTTATGCTATCGCTGATACCGAGCAGCAGCCGGTAGCATAACAACGGAAGTAAGAATTACGCAGGGCGCACTCACGTTAATTCTCATTCTTCGCCCCCTCGTTCCCAATGTCAGGACAATTTATAGCCGGATGATTTTATTTTAAGGAACAGGGGAATTAATCAAGACATAAAATGACTGAAATATCAATTAAACTAGTAACACTGTACTATGCTGTCTCTAGATCAGAAATACTTACACTAATCACTGTATTAAATGTAACAATGCTGTAATGTGCTGTAACAATCTCGGTTCCCATCCCTGATACAACCAATGTCATTGTGCTTTATGTCGTTTTGAATTAAACACATGCAGAGCAGTTCACTTCTGAGCGCATGTACATAAATAGGGTAATGACACTTGGACACGACACATATACTGTACAGCGCTGCAGAATATGTCTGCACTATAGAAATAACTGGTAAAAAATAATCATAAATAATTAATAATAAATCCAACAATCCTAAAAAGCTCTCTCTGAACAATATACAAATGTATTCTTTATTAGCTTAAGGCCTGATACAGAGGTGGCCGCTAATACCAATGTGGTTGCAGCGGCGGTAATATGCAAATGCTAGTTTCGGCCTTCCCCTTGTGCATTAGTTTGCGCCGGACAGTGCAAGCCCTGAGACGCCCAATTTCAATGCCTGTGGATAGTGTAACGCCGGTGGTCCCAAACACTCAACATCAGTGCACCATGGAGTCCATCATCAACACTTGCACCAGCCTATGGTTGGCGCAGTGCCTCCTGAACTCTAACTAAACAGGGTCTCTGTAGCTGCGGCTCTGCATTTGGAAGTGCAGCCTCATTCACTGACAAGCCCAGGACGCTCTCATAACATGCCCATGAGACGCTCTGTTTTTTGTTTTCACTTCAGGCCATCTTGGAGTCACCACTCGGGAACGCCCATGGTATTGCCTAGCTGTTTCTAATGCCTGTGCCACATGTGCCGTAGGGTTTTTCAGGACTTTTTGCATACGCGTAGTTGCAAATAATTGCTCAACAGCGCAAACAATGGCACTGCGTCTACCTCTGAATCAGGCCCTATGTCCCTTGTACTGTTCTATTTGCTTCTTTGCATTTCCTCTTGCTCTCTCTAGCTGTGTCCCCTCTTCCCGACTGCCCAAACCTAGCTCTCTCCTATATCCTTTCCCTTTTCTCTTACTTACTCAGTTGCTGATGATGGGCCTGATTCAGTGGTGAATGCTAATACCGCAGCTGATAGAATTCATATGGAGATGCCCACCACTTTGCGCAAAAAGTCTCACCTTCGGTAGCACCTCCGTCACACCATCGCACATTTAAAGCTATCCTATGGTTGTTGAGAATGTCTGTCTGAACCTGGCCACTGAAATCACTGCAACTGCACAAAATTCTGAGTTTCTGGTTGCCCGCATCTGAATAACCATAGATGGGGTAGAGCTGGCTGATAGGTAAAGGAGGAGAGCAGGCTCAGTTTAGGGGCACTGCAAGAGGTGGAGGGAGAGCAGACCTAGTTTAGGGACTGCTGTAGGAACTGGGGAGAACATGTTCAGTTTGGGGGTGATATAAAAGGGTAAGCAGGTTGAGTTTTTGGGCTCTACTGGTGGGGGCAAGGGTGAGTTTTGGTATGAGGAGGAATACTGTTGTTAGACAGCACTGTCTGTTATTTTGTTTCTCTTTTATCATTTTTGGAAACTCACACATACTTTGTTACAGACGGCAGCGGACTATGGCAAAGTGTTATTGGTATTATATAATTCATGAGCACTGAGAGTATTTTATGTTTTGGTATAGATTATATATGTATATATATATATATATATATATATATATATATATATATATATACTAGTATGCCTGTGCCAATTTGAATCCAGAACATACGCACGGTAAATGCTTTGCTAGGTAATGGCTAGATCATATGTTACTACGGCAGAATCGGATAATAAAAGATGTGTGTGAAACATAACTGGCTAAGCCAAGTCCTTTGATGGTTTTGGGAGATTTTTTAACATTTCGCCAATTTAATGTGCGATGATATATTTGGCCATGGATTCTGAAGCAAAATGGACCATTTTCAGGGGGTATTGTAAGCTGAGCCCCTATAGATGAAAATGATAATGCACTGTTACTCCGCCTCACAGTCTCCCAGCCTCCCACCAATCAGCGGCTGCCGGCAGCTCTCATGGAAAGCAGAGAAAAGAGGCGTTGCTTTCGAGACGCAAACCCGGTGCTAATTGGCTGGGAGTTGTGAGCCTGGAATCGACATGTTGGTAAAAGTAGGTGAGGGAAGAGCGCCCCCTACGGCAGCAGCCTCACGTTGTGCAGCCCGTGCACCCTCCCTCATTATGTAATAGCTACGCCACGCAGCCAGACGGCCAATCAGGAGCTGAGCTGGGCAGAACGTAAACAGTGCCCACACATGGCTAGGGCGCCAGGTCCATGTGAGAGCACAGACAACCAGTAGTGCGTGAGAACAGCAGCCGGCAGAGGTCACCCCTTTCCCGCTTCCCCCGGGTCACTGTGCCGGCTCTGTGTTCTGGTCGTTTTCTTCACATTTTTTCAGATTAGCTATACCACAGCATTTATTATGGTTATTGTCGATTTTTCTTTTCATCAAATTTTATGCAGTTTTATTCCAAATTCTGTCATTTATTGCTGATTGCAATCCATCGCCAAAAGAATCACATTAATATCTTAATTAGTCTTTGAGATATTCAAATTCCAAGAGCATTCCGGACAAAGGGACTAAGCAAATTATATTTATATATACTGTATGATATATATATATATATTTATATAGCGTTCCCATGGGTGGTGTAAACGGTGGCGCAGCGGTCACTGCCGGTGAATGGATGCCGGTCGCATGCGCCTGGCATCCATTCACTGTGATCACAGCGCTTGGGGGCTGCCCGACATGTCCGTAAGTGACGGGCACGCCCCCAGGAGTGGCAAAAAAGGGACGTGTCATTAAGACATGCCCCTTTTATTTGGCCATGCCCCCTATTTGGGTGCGCGCAGAAGTGCCCTAGCTCTAGGTGCGGTGCCCTGCCTGCTGCCGGACCTAGAGTGAACACTATACATATATATATATATATATATATACTGTATATATATATATATCTTATATATATCTATACTGTATAATTTAATATTTAAATATATTTCAGGGACCACAGTGGCCATATGTCGTATAGTTGTAGGTCAGACTTTGGAGTACTATATCCCCTCCAGTCAATCAAATCTACAGAAAAGCGAAATAAGTCAACTTCTTTTAGCCTAAGCGGAAATGATAATTTTGGGGGTTTTAAATTCACATTCTGCTATTTACGGGTCAGCGTGTTAAGTGGAAAAGGTTCCCACGCTGCAAATGGCAGCGTTGAAGATATTGCTAAAGTGGGACATGTCACTCGTGAAATAAATGGCCGTCTGATGAGACATTAATTCAGATGAGCTGGAAGGAGGTCAGCGCGGTTCACACATATTCCCGTGCGTTCGTGCTGCCTCTGTACATGAAATTAAGTGTATTTTGCCAAAATACACGCATTGCAGAACGCGGCGCTCACCGGGGCACAATCAGCGCACCTTAGTGTTTTTAGACGAGCTGAAGAGGAGCATGAAAAGATGCACAGACACAAATGGAGAGCATAGGTGTGAAGTTGATGTTCGCACTAGGGGTGTGCACCGGCCACTTTTCGTGTTTTGTGTTTTGGTTTTGGATCTGGATCTTTCTTCGTGTTTTGGATCTGGATTGGTTTTGCCAAAACCACCCTTCCGTGTTTTGGGTTCTGGGTTTTGTGTTTTGGATCTGTATTTTTTTGAAAAAAAGCATAAAAACAGCTAAAATCACAGAATTTGTAGGTTTTTCTGCTCCTATGCTATTATTAACCTCAATAACCTTAATTTCCACTCATTTCCAGTCTATTCTGAACACCTCACACCTCACAATAGTGTTTTTATGTCCAAAAGGTTGCACCGAGGTAGCTGGATGACTATGCTAAGCGACACGAGTGGGCGGCACAAACACGTGACCCATCTAGGAGTGACACTGCAGTGGCAGGCAGGATGGCAGTTAGAAAAACTAGGCCCCAAACTGTACATAATGCAAAGAAAAAAAGAGGTGCAAGATGGAATTGTCCTTGGGCCCTCCCACCCACCCTTATGTTGTATAAACAGGACATGCACACTTTAACAAATCAATCATTTCAGCGCCAGGGTCTGCCACACAACTGTGGCTGAAATGATTGGTTCGTTTGGGCCCCCACAAAACAAGCTGGCAATTAATGTGTCCCTGCACAAACTGGCTCTACGGAGGCAAGATGTCATCCTCATCCTCCTCATCCACCGATTCCTCACCCTCTTCAGTGTGTACATCCTCATCCTCACAAAGTATTAACTCGTCCCCACTTGAATCCACCACCACAGGTCCCTCTGTACCTTCTGGAGGCTGGTCTCCCTGGAAGAGCTGATAATTCATTTTGATGAACATCATCTTCTCCACATTCTGTGGAAGCAACCTCCTACGCCTTTCGCTGACAAGGTTCCCGGCTGCACTAAACACTCTTTCGGAGTACACACTGGAGGGGGGGCAACTCAGGTAAAATAGAGCCAGTTTGTACAGGGGCCTCCAAATTGCCTCTTTTTCCTGCCAGTACAGGTATGGACTGTCTGACATGCCTACTTGGATGCTGTCACCGATGTAATCCTCCACCATTCTGTCAATGGTGACAGTATCATATGCAGTGACAGTAGACATGTCAGAAATTGTTGCCAGGTCCTTCAGTCCGGACCAGATGTCCAAACTTGGTCCTGCCTGCCCTGCATCACCGCCAGCGGGTTGCTTAGGATACCTAAGTTTTTTCCTGGCAGCCCCAGTTGCGGGAGAAAATGAAGAAGGAGCCGTTGACGTGTCACGTTCCGCTTCAGCTGACAGTGTGTTCACCAGCAGGTCTTTGCACCTCTGCAGGCTTGTGTCGGCCGGAAAGAGAGACACCACATAGGCTTTAAACCTAGGATCGAGCACGGTGGCCAAAATGTAGTGGTCTGATTTCAACAGATTGACCACCCTGGAATCCTGGCAAAGCGAATGCCGAGCGGAATCGCTCCGTCTTAGCTCCTCCTTCACTTTCTCCAGCTGCTTCTGCAAAAGCCTGATGAGGGGAATGACCTGACTCAAGCTGGCAGTGTCTGAACTGACTTCACGTGTGGCAAGTTCGAAGGGCTGAAGAACCTTGCACAACACGGAAATCATTCTCCACTGCGCTTGAGTCAGGTGCATACCCCCTCCTTTGCCTATGTCATAGGTGGATGTATAGGCTTGTATGGCCTTTTGCTGCTCCTCCATCCTCTGAAGCATATAGAGGGTTGAGTTCCACCGCGTCACAACCTCTTGCTTCAGGTGATGGCGGGGCAGGTTCAAGAGTGTTTGCTGGCGCTCCAGTCTTCGGCACGCAGTCGCTGAATGGCGAAAGTGGCCAGAAATTTTTCGGGCCACCCAAAGCGTCTCCTGCACGCCCCTGTCGCTTTTCAGAAAATTCTGCACCACCAAGTTTATTGTGTGAGCAAAACATGGGACGTGCTGGAATTTGCCCAGATGTAATGCCCGCACAATATTGGTGGCGTTGTCAGATATCACAAATCCCCAGGAGAGTCTAAGTGGGGTAAGCCACTGGGCGATGATTTCCCTCAGTTTCTCTAAGAGGTTGTCGGCGGTGTGCCTCTTACTGAAACCGGTGATACACAGCGTAGCCTGCCTTGTAACGAGCTGGCGTTTCTGAGATGCTGCTACTGGTGACGCTGCTGCTGTTGCTGCGTAAGGTGATACATCTACCCAGTGGGCTGTCACAGTCATATAGTCCTTAGTCTGCCCTGTTCCACTTGTCCACATGTCCGTGGTTAAGTGGACATTGTGTACAACGGCATTTTTCAGGACACTGAGGACACTTTTTCTGACGTTTCTGTACAGTCTCGGTATCGCCTGCCTAGTGAAGTGGAATCTAGACGGGATTTGGAACCGGGGACACACTACCTCCATCAATTGTCTAAATCCCACTGCACTAATGGCGGATACCGGACGCACGTCTAACACCAACATAGCAGTCAAGGCCTCAGTTATACGTTTTGCTTCAGGATGACTGCTGTCGTACTTCATCCTCCTCGCTAAGGACTGTTGGAGGGTCAATTGTTTAGTAAAAGTAGTGGTGTTCCTACTTCCTCTCTGGGATGATGAACGACTCCCAGCAGCAGCAGCAACAGCAGCAGCGGCAGCAGTAGGCGTAGCAATGCAGGATCCTCCGGAGGAATCCCGGATAGGAGAGTCAGTCATGCCAGTGATATGGCCTGCAGGACTACTTCCGATCCTGACTAAGGAGGAAATTGACGAGGAGGGAGTTGACGGTGTGGTTTGCAGGCGCTTGGATACAACAGGACAACGGGATTTAGGTGTCCCTGGACTGCTTACGGTCTGAGCCAAAGTTTCTGAACTTGACAGTAACTTTTTATGAACGCGCTGCAGGTGCCGTATAAGGGAGGATGTTCCTAGGTGGTTGACGTCCCTACCCCTACTTATTTCACCTTTACATATGGTACATATGGCAAGACAGTTGTTGTCCGGATTTGGATAGAAATATTGCCAGACCAAAGAGGTGGAATGTTTGGTCTTCTGCCCAGGCATGACCGTGATGGGCTTTTTCATCCCACGGACAACAACTGTCTCCCCCGGAGCCTGATTTAAACAAACCACATCACCATCAGAATCCTCCTCGCCAACTTCCTCCTCAGCGCCAGCTACACCAGTATCCTCATCCTGTTGTACTTCAACAGTGACATCTTCAATTTGCATATCAGCAAGTGGACTGTGGGTGCTCCTTTCAGCACTTGCAGGGGGCGTGCAAATGGTGGAAAGAGCCACCTCTTCCCGTCCAGTGCTGGGAAGGTCAGGCATCGCAACCACCACCACACTTGGACTCTCTTTGGGGATTTGTGATATCTTCTTAGAAAGCACAGTTCTTCGCTGTGCTTTTGCCAGCTTAACTCTTTTGATTTTTTTAGTGGGAGGAGTGCTTCCATCGTCATGTGAAGCTGAACCACTAGTCATGAACATACTAGGGATCGACCTTAGCCGTTCCTTGCCACTCCGTGTCGTAAATGGCATATTGGCAAGTTTACGTTTCTCTTCAGCTGATTTAAATGTCTTTTTCAAGGTCATTTTCCTGAACTTTGCCATTTGGGATTGTATGTGCCCTCTACTATGACATTGGGCATCGGCCTTGGCAGACGACGTTGATGGCATGTTATCGTCTATGTCATGACTAGTGGCAGCAGCTTCAGCACTAGGAGGAAGTGGTTCTTGATCTTTCTCTATTTTATTTTTATCGGAGAAAGTTTGGTCCTCCATTTATGTTATATCGATTTGATATATACGTGCGGCTAAACACAGAAAATAAATTTTTTTTTGGTTCGGACTGGAGTGTACTTTGTGGGTTACAGCACCCTTTAACGGTCAAGCCAGCCGGCCCTTTACTTATGACACAGGCGCACTCTTGGCACTACTTTGTTGATGCACGTGCGGCTACTGCGCACACAATTCACAAACACAGAAAATAATTTTTTTTTGGTTTGGACTGGAGTGTACTTTGGGGGTTACAGCACCCTTTAACGGTCAAGCCAGCCGGCCCTTTACTTATGACACAGGCGCACGCTTGGCACTACTTTGTTGATGCACGTGCGGCTACTGCGCACACAATTCACAAACACAGAAAATAATTTTTTTTTAGGTTTGGACTGGAGTGTACTTTCGGGGGTTACAGCACCCTTAACGGTCAAGCCAGCCGGCCCTTTACTTATGACACAGGCGCACGCTTGGCACTACTTTGTTGATGCACGTGCGGCTACTGCGCACACAATTCACAAACACAGAAAATAATTTTTTTTTGGTTTGGACTGGAGTGTACTTTCGGGGGTTACAGCACCCTTTAACGGTCAAGCCAGCCGGCCCTTTACTTATGACACAGGCGCACGCTTGGCACTACTTTGTTGATGCACGTGCGGCTACTGCGCACACAATTCACAAACACAGAAAATAATTTTTTTTTAGGTTTGGACTGGAGTGTACTTTCGGGGGTTACAGCACCCTTAACGGTCAAGCCAGCCGGCCCTTTACTTATGACACAGGCGCACGCTTGGCACTACTTTGTTGATGCACGTGCGGCTACTGCGCACACAATTCACAAACACAGAAAATAATTTTTTTTTTGGTTTGGACTGGAGTGTACTTTCGGGGGTTACAGCACCCTTAACGGTCAAGCCAGCCGGCCCTTTACTTATGACACAGGCGCACGCTTGGCACTACTTTGTTGATGCACGTGCGGCTACTGCGCACACAATTCACAAACACAGAAAATAATTTTTTTTTTGGTTTGGACTGGAGTGTACTTTCGGGGGTTACAGCACCCTTAACGGTCAAGCCAGCCGGCCCTTTACTTATGACACAGGCGAACGCTTGACACTACTTTGTTGATGCACGTGCGGCTACTGCGCACACAATTCACAAACACAGAAAATAATTTTTTTTTGGTTTGGACTGGAGTGTACTTTCAGGGGTTACAGCACCCTTTAACGGTCAAGCCAGCCGGCCCTTTACTTATGACACAGGCGCACGCTTGGCACTACTTTGTTGATGCACGTGCGGCTACTGCGCACACAATTCACAAACACAGAAAATAATTTTTTTTTGGTTTGGACTGGAGTGTACTTTCGGGGGTTACAGCACCCTTTAACGGTCAAGCCAGCCGGCCCTTTACTTATGACACAGGGGCACTCTTGGCACTACTTTGTTGATGCACGTGCGGCTACTGCGCACACAATTCACAAACACAGAATATAATTTTTTTTTAGGTTTGGACTGGAGTGTACTTTCGGGGGTTACAGCACCCTTAACGGTCAAGCCAGCCGGCCCTTTACTTATGACACAGGCGCACGCTTGGCACTACTTTGTTGATGCACGTGCGGCTACTGCGCACACAATTCACAAACACAGAAAATAATTTTTTTTTGGTTTGGACTGGAGTGTACTTTCGGGGGTTACAGCACCCTTTAACGGTCAAGCCAGCCGGCCCTTTACTTATGACACAGGCGCACGCTTGGCACTACTTTGTTGATGCACGTGCGGCTACTGCGCACACAATTCACAAACACAGAAAATAATTTTTTTTTAGGTTTGGACTGGAGTGTACTTTCGGGGGTTACAGCACCCTTAACGGTCAAGCCAGCCGGCCCTTTACTTATGACACAGGCGCACGCTTGGCACTACTTTGTTGATGCACGTGCGGCTACTGCGCACACAATTCACAAACACAGAAAATAATTTTTTTTTTGGTTTGGACTGGAGTGTACTTTCAGGGGTTACAGCACCCTTAACGGTCAAGCCAGCCGGCCCTTTACTTATGACACAGGCGCACGCTTGGCACTACTTTGTTGATGCACGTGCGGCTACTGCGCACACAATTCACAAACACAGAAAATAATTTTTTTTTTGGTTTGGACTGGAGTGTACTTTCGGGGGTTACAGCACCCTTAACGGTCAAGCCAGCCGGCCCTTTACTTATGACACAGGCGCACGCTTGGCACTACTTTGTTGATGCACGTGCGGCTACTGCGCACACAATTCACAAACACAGAAAATATATTATTTTTTTAGCACTTGGGGGGAGCACCCCTGATGGACAGAGCACCCCCTGGACAACACTACAGCACCCCTTTAGGACTGGGACACTGCACAGGACTTTGGAGTGGACACAGCCCCTATGGAGAACTGACTGCACAACACAGTCCAGCCAGCCCCTATGGACTTTGAAGTAGTGGACACAGCCCCTATTAACAACAGCAGCACAGCACAACACAGCCAGCCCCTATGGACTTTGAAGTAGTGGACAACAGCAGCACTACACTACACTACACTACACAGCACTAACTCCCACCCTCCCTCTTCACTGTCCACAGCCGAGTGAGAAAATGGCGCCGACGCGGGTACCTTATATAGGATCCAAAACCCGCGAGACTCGGAAGGCGGGATGATGACGTTTTGCCTCGATGTCAGATCCGAGTCAGGCGGGAAAAGTCGAGCCTGACTCGGATCGGACTCGGATCGGGGGGGCTCGGGGGGGTTCGGATTTCAGAAATCCGAACCCGCTCACCCCTAGTTCGCACTAAGGCGCACTGGAGCATCGTACGTCGCCTTCTAAAGAAAACTGTATTGAAGTGAATTCTTCATGGTTTAGAATGGACAATAAGAGAGACTGAAGGAAGGGCCCGCGGTCACACAGGAGCTGCTATAACTCAGAGGACAGGGATTTTCCCCGCACTAGGGATGAGCTAAGTTACCGCAGATTTTGCACATATTAGGCCTGATAACTGAATGCAATGCCGATATATTTACGCAGTTGGCCAATATTGGAACCCAGTCGCACTACGCATGCGTCACAGTGGTTACTGCCGGGAGTCACAGAACATATTTGGACGCAAGTGCCTTGGGTTTCGGTGGGCAACAGCTGGTAAGGCAGACACGGACGCGTCGCTAACAACGGCTGCGTTTGAAGACGCAGTATTACTGACACAGGACACCATTATCAGACAATTTGCACCTAACCATAGGTCGGGCGCAGGTTTCAATGTTGCCATCGATGGTGCATCTAAAAAACGTACCGCGACAGATTAAAGCCGCTGCCGCCGGGCGACTTGGGATATTCAGTATTTGTATAACTAAAGTTTTAAATCTGTTTGAATTTGCTGAATAAAAAACACTCAGAATCCAAACCCGAGACTATAACACAGCAGCAGTAATTTTATAATATAACAGGTAGATATTCATAGAAACTAATAGTGTCTGAGGAACCAGCCTCAGCGCCATTGTGCCTGATCCAGGGATGGATGGAAACCAATGATGGCTTTGAAATTTCGTCGCTTCTGCACAAGGGTGCAAACGTCAGACGCAAATCGCTCCCTATAGCCATGCAGAATGGCCAACGGAACTAAGATGCCGGAGCCATTTTAACGGCTTACAGGATCGCAGTTGCAAGCTTTGACACGCCTATTAAATGGTCGCAGCACACCTGCGTATGGGTCGCAAATCTGCTCAAACCCCCATTGTTGCCCCCAAACAGTCCCTGTCTGTCAACCGCCGTCGCAAAATCATTGGGACGCCTTGCGCAGTGCGACTCCGATGCCTACACAGTACATTTTAAAAAATCGTCCATTTCCGTAAACGTGGAAATAGCGTCCATCTCTGAACTACCCCCATTGTCCGGGATGATGAGTAAAGGGGTCATCTCCCTGCACTACATAGCGGATGGCACCAGTGGCCTTATTAGGTCCAAGTGTCTGTCAGGGGAACATCTTCAGCCGACACACGACAAGTGCGAAAATCTTTCGCATAAGTGGCAGCTGTGAAATGGAAAACAGCGCGGCACTCTCTGCAGGCAAAACTGACAAAATGTGCAGTTGTCTCTGGAAAACGCTCCGTATGTGCAGAGCCTTTCACAGTGCAGCAACTAAATATGACACCGAGCACTTGACAAACACTTCTCTCTCTTGTAACAACTCAAATCAAAATGAATTATGTGGGGAAATGCATCACTCTCCATCACTATGGCTATAGATATACTGTCATGTGCATAGACCGACGTAGCACTGTACACATATTTACAGGAGACGGAGATATTACCTGCTGACGGAACCAGGCATGTCTCTGCCTATTAGGTCTGTACAGTACTGTATGCCAGTGTCCTCAGTAACGTAACTGTGTGCCAACATAGCAATGCCCCTCAATTATAGTCACCAGGAACAGCTGGTAATGGCCAAAAAAGCAAAAAGATGAAAGTTAAAAGGAAAACAAATATATACTGTGTATATATATATATATAAAGTAACATAAAATTATTTCCTTGCTTCTCCTCTCTGGTGCTTTTCGGTAACTATTCGAAAGTGACATCTGGTTTTGGGACAAAGCTTGGCGTCTACATTTATAATGCCCAGTAATATGTGTGGGCCAGATTTATGAAGCACAAACTGCAGGGATATGTGGGGTATGTTTGAATAAGAATGAATGAGGGCATTTCCTAATAGGAAATAGGCATGGGTAACATTGGGAGGAAGGAGGAAATTCGTAGTATGGAGTATGTACAGTCCCAAGCATTGGGTGGAATGAGGGCATTCCTAGTATGTAGTAGGCAAAGACCCACGGGTAGCATTGGGTGGAACGAGGATATTTTTAGTAGGGAGTAGGCACTGGCCATGGGTAGCATTGGGTGGAACGAGGATATTTTTCGTAGGGAGTAGGCACTGGCCATGGGTAGCATTGGGTGGAATGAGGCTATTTTTAGTAGGGAGTAGGCACTGGCCATGGGTAGCATTGGGTGGAACGAGGATATTTTTAGTAGGGAGTAGGCACTGGCCATGGGTAGCATTGGGTGGAACGAGGATATTTTTAGTAGGGAGTAGGCACTGGCCATGGGTAGCATTGGGTGGAACGAGGATATTTTTAGTAGGGAGTAGGCACTGGCCATGGGTAGCATTGGGTGGAACGAAGATATTTTTAGTAGGGAGTAGGCACTGGCCATGGGTAGCATTGGGTGGAACGAGGATATTTTTAGTAGGGAGTAGGCACTGGCCATAGGTAGCATTGGGTGGAACGAGGATATTTTTAGTAGGGAGTAGGCACTGGCCATGGGTAGCATTGGGTGGAATGTGGCTATTTTTAGTAGGGAGTAGGCACTGGCCATGGGTAGCATTGGGTGGAACGAGGATATTTTTAGTAGGGAGTAGGCACTGGCCATGGGTAGCATTGGGTGGATTGAGAGCATTCCTAGTATTTAGTAGACAATGCGCCATCAGGGGAAAGCCAGGAATGAGGGACTTCCAGGTAAAGAGTAGGGATTGGCCCTTGGAAGGCATTGGGTAGAATGGGTGAATTCCTAGCATGGAGTGGGCACCTGCCCATGAGAAACGTTGGGAGGAAGGAGGGCATTCCTAGTATGGAGTATGCACCTGCCCAGTGGGCTTTAGCTTAGACTAACTGTATAACTAGTATAACTGTATAACCACGGGAGGAGTTGGGTGGCATTTGTGTATTTCTAGGCTGGAGTAGGCCCAGACCCATGGGTTTCATTGTGAGGGATGAGGCACTAGTCAGTTGGATGCACTGGGTGGAATGATAGCAATCCTAGTATGGAGTTGGCACCACTGTAGCTAGTTATGTGGAACAGTGCGGAGTGAGAAGACTGAGATGAGCTAGAATGGTGGAGAGGGCACTTTGCTAGGGATGACATGGTCGAATCTTCGTGCAGATTAAGGTTAGCGGCAGAACAGGCCAGTTCGCAGAGGTGTGACGCTTCTGCGATGCACATTCACATTCTGCTAATGCTTTGCCACTCTGTCCTCTATTCATACATTAACATATCTCAGAATGTGTAGTTTATGAACAAAAATGTACATTTGGTTGGGGAAGAATTGGGGACATTTAAGAAAAAAAAAAAAAACTTTCACAGGCAGAGGAACAAAAGGAGTACTCTCCTTGCCCGTCCACTAAGGACAAGGACGTGATTTTTGTACCTGCTCTGAGCAGGCGGAGGTCGGTCCTTTTTCTATATTTTTGATGGGATGGATTTCGCACCTTCAAGTTGCAACTTGGCCGAGAAACACATTTATGCATGAACTTTGCAATGATGCTTTTAGAATGTATGCAAGTTTGCATGCTGCAAATAACTGCTGTAGGCTGAATCTATATGACGGGTTGTGTCTTCAAAAACTGACTTCTGTAAATTCGATAGACTTGGGATTACTTATATACAAAATTCATGACATGGTATTTTTTTAAATTAACTTTTCAGAAACAAATGACTGAGTGACACTAAGCGCGACGCCAGAGTGTCAGATGTTAATTATATGAATGCACAATTGTCACATTAAGTAAAGTTTCATTTGATTTGGGGATTTAAAAATAAAATCCTATCAGGCTACACAAAGCCCCACATTATCTATCGCCCCTCAGTTACTGTACTTTGCATAAATCATTCCATCTTTTTTTTGTCTTTCTGCTACGGAATAATATTTTTGATTGTAACCCCTTTTAAAAAATAGGTTAAACAAAACAGTTTTGAAATGGCAGACTTAACAAAAATCCATATCAAGTAATAATTTATATAGCACTTATGAGATCATTACGTGGCGCGGAAACTTTATCAGGCTTCATCGATTGCTTGGTGTCGAATTCAGCTTCCAGAGCTCACCGGGGACTTGATAAAAGTCAAGTGAAAGAAGATAGGTATGACTGCAATCTGCACAGACCGAGGCAGCTCATTTGTACACTAGGCAATTACCCGGATGTGTGTGCTGGAGCCGGTTTAGAGATCCAGAACTTGGAAAAGCTGTTGTCATGCGCCTGACATTAATAGAGTGAAGCAGGTTCATAATTATATGTCCCAAATAGCAACACTGAACAAATGTTTCTAAGACGGAGATTTCAGTGAGCTGGAAAAGTACAAAAATATTAAGTTTACAAAGATATATTACCAAACATAGAGGGAAGAACAGCACAGTTCCAGTCCTCCTTACATATTTGCCTTCTCTCGGCAGTAGCGTACAGTGGGGGAGATGGACTAAGCCTTTGAGTGAGATCAAGTGGAAAGTGATAAAGTACCAACCAATCAGCTCCTAACTGTCAGTTTATAGGCTGTGTTTGAAAAATGACAGTTAGGAGCTGATTGGTTTTGTACTTTATCTTTCTCCACCTTATCCCGCTCCAAGTCTTAGTACATAGACCCCTGTATCTAGGAGCCCTGGCACAGTGAAGGTCTGGCTCTTGACGTTTCTCGCGCTGCGCCTCTGGGCCACAACGTCATGGAAGCTCGGGGACAGAGCCAGGAACTCAGGTGAAAAGATAAAACTGGAATAATATGCTGAAGGGATTCCTGGCATCAGGCCACCCATGGGCACTTCATAGGTTAAAATTTATAGGTGGCTGAACCAGGCCGCCCCCCCACCCACCCCTCTCGTTTGGCGTCCCTGTCAATTGCCATCCTGGTCAACCGTTAGTTATAACCCGGGCTCTCGGCCTCTGTCCACAGGACTGTGGACCTCATTCAGAGTCGGTCGAAGCGGCCGCACAGTCGTACTGGAAAAGGGGCCGGATATTCAAATGATTCCCTCGCAAGTTGCGTCCCTAAGTTCGGATCGGTAGCTGGCCGATCAAGGGGAGGAAGCGGTCGGAATTCAAAAAAATACACCCCCTTCTCGTACGCATTGCACGTCATCTCCGGGCATATAAGGATTAATCGAGACCATCGGGAACCATCGGAACTGGTCGTAGAGCTTAAGGTTGACCATACCCTCTCTTAAGTTCTACGATCATGTCAGTGTAAAAACCTCCCATGTCACATGTGCCATCACGCTACTTTGTTAATTATGCACTCCCATAATCCGTATGCACTCCCATAAAACGCCGTTCGCATAATTAGGCACGCCTGCGTTCGGATCTCCACTCCCCCGTTTTCAAGCAGCTTCCCCTGTTACCACCCACAAACGCCTCATTCTGTCACTCAAACTACCGACCTGGCTGTGCTCAAGGAGAGAGAAATTTCTGATCGTAGCGGCTAGTTTGCGCACGCGCATTGCAAACTTTATGCATGCGCAGTATAGCGAACATTGGTGGCATACGACCGTGCAGCCGCAACGACCGACTCTGAATGAGGTCCTGTGTACCTGTGGGGGAGGAATGTAGGAATACGCACAATGTAATTATTACTGCGTCACCTCCTCGATTACCTTCTGTCGCTGCCGAAGTGGAGATGATCAGCTGAGCGGCATTGGATGCAATAACCAAAAATGGAGGCCAGGGGATCTACTGTATGTGTGTAAGTGACCCCAGGCCCAAGCGGACAACTAATATGGCCCTTACTGATTCCTTCTACCATAAACATTTCTACATGATTTGGTGCATTGAGGACAAATGTTCCCATTTTCTGCGTTTATAGATCTACATATAACAGGACAACATATAAAAAAAATAGCAAATTTGTTTATCATTCCCTTCCTTTTGCCACCAATCAGAAAGAGCTGCCTGAGATTGGGTTGCCGCAGTATAGGCCCACCGCCGTGTTGGGGCTACGGCGCGTTACTGTCCTGTAGCAAGGTTGGCAAAATATAGGGCTTTAATTAAACAGACCTTATACTGTATGTCACATGGGGTGTCATTTTAACATAGCCCCCTTAACATTCCTCCTTATTCTCAATCACAAAGACTTAGAGCCTGATTCAGAACCGGACACTCTGACAGAGCGCTCGCTCTGAATCAGGGCCGGGCTTTTCTTTTTTTGGATCGGCCTTTTGGCCGCTCGCATTGCTGTGGGTGACCACCCACAGCTATTGCGAGCGGCCATGATGATGGTCGCGATGGTCAAGACCATCGCGACCATCGGGCTTGCGACGAGACCCTTGTGGTAGGGTCTTGTGGCCGCAAGCCCCAGAGAGATTTCGGCTCTAACAGAGCCGGAATCTCTCCACTGATATCACTTGTGATGTCAGTGGGGCCGCCCCCAAACTGCAGGCGTTCTCATGGGAACGCCTCCGTTTGGGCAGCCACCCCCCTGGCCCGCCCACTAAAGGGGGCGAGCTGTCACTCAACATCGACAACTCGCCCCCTTTGGTGCAAGACCCGGAGCGACGGATTGCCCGTCGCTAGCCGGGTCTCGCGCATGCGCACGAGGGAGCCGGCTCCATAATGCGCATGCACTGTGGGCCACCATCTACCCGGATGCGAGCGCTCAGCGCTTGCGACCGGGTCTGAATCAGGCCCTCAATGAATACAATGAAAAGTATTTTGACAGACAATCATTCAATTTAGTCAAAATACAAATTACTTTAGTTTTATGTATCCCACTAGTCTGAGACCTTTAGACAAATCCTCTCCCACCCCCTACCTACTTCCCCCTCACCCCCTATCCCACCCCCACCTACTTCCACCTAACGTCTTATATAGTATGTTTTTAGTTGCCAAATTCACAAAGAATTGCTGGTACAAGTTTTATTTTTTATAGGAAAACAAATGAGAAATTTACAATAGATGGGGCAATGAAGACCAACGCTTCACGCGGCACCATATGCACTTAAATAAATGCACCAAAACGGCTTAGGATGTCGCAAACCAGCTGTTTCGGTTCTATTTAAATGTCTTATAACTAGGGGTGAGCGGGTTCGGATTTCTGAAATCCGAACCCCCCCGAGCCCCCCCGATCCGAGTCCGATCCGAATCAGGCTCGACTTTTCCCGCCTGACTCGGATCAGAAATCGAGGCAAAACGTCATCATCCCGCCTTCCGAGTCTCGCGGGTTTTGGATCCTATATAAGGTACCCGCGTCGGCGCCATTTTCTCACTCGGCTGTGGACAGTGAAGAGGGAGGGTGGGAGTTAGGGCTGTGTAGTGTAGTGTAGTGTAGTGCTGCTGTTGTCCACTACTTCAAAGTCCATAGAGGCTGGCTGTGTTGTGCTGTGCTGCTGTTGTTAATAGGGGCTGTGTCCACTACTTCAAAGTCCATAGGGGCTGGCTGGACTGTGTTGTGCAGTCAGTTCTCCATAGGGGCTGTGTCCACTCCAAAGCCCTGTGCAGTGTCCCAGTCCTAAAGGGGTGCTGTAGTGTTGTCCAGGGGGTGCTCTGTCCATCAGGGGTGCTCCCCCCAAGTGCTAAAAAAATAATATATTTTCTGTGTTTGTGAATTGTGTGCGCAGTAGCCGCACGTGCATCAACAAAGTAGTGCCAAGCGTGCGCCTGTGTCATAAGTAAAGGGCCGGCTGGCTTGACCGTTAAAGGGTGCTGTAACCCCCGAAAGTACACTCCAGTCCAAACCAAAAAAAAATTATTTTCTGTGTTTGTGAATTGTGTGCGCAGTAGCCGCACGTGCATCAACAAAGTAGTGCCAAGCGTGCGCCTGTGTCATAAGTAAAGGGCTGGCTGGCTTGACCGTTAAGGGTGCTGTAACCCCCGAAAGTACACTCCAGTCCAAACCAAAAAAAAAATTATTTTCTGTGTTTGTGAATTGTGTGCGCAGTAGACGCACGTGCATCAACAAAGTAGTGCCAAGCGTGCGCCTGTGTCATAAGTAAAGGGCCGGCTGGCTTGACTGTTAAAGGTGCTGTAACCCCCGAAAGTACACTCCAGTCCAAACCAAAAAAAAAAATATTTTCTGTGTTTGTGAATTGTGTGCGCAGTAGCCGCACGTGCATCAACAAAGTAGTGCCAAGCGTGCGCCTGTGTCATAAGTAAAGGGCCGGCTGGCTTGACCGTTAAAGGGTGCTGTAACCCCCAAAGTACACTCCAGTC
This sequence comes from Taudactylus pleione, assembly GCA_031769625.1. Taxonomy (NCBI): domain Eukaryota; kingdom Metazoa; phylum Chordata; class Amphibia; order Anura; family Myobatrachidae; genus Taudactylus; species Taudactylus pleione. The sequence continues at coordinate 3,536,587 of JAUIMM010000694.1, read as the reverse complement.
CAAACCAAAAAAAAAATTATTTTCTGTGTTTGTGAATTGTGTGCGCAGTAGCCGCACGTGCATCAACAAAGTAGTGCCAAGCGTGCGCCTGTGTCATAAGTAAAGGGCCGGCTGGCTTGACCGTTAAAGGGTGCTGTAACCCCCGAAAGTACACTCCAGTCCAAACCAAAAAAAAATTATTTTCTGTGTTTGTGAATTGTGTGCGCAGTAGCCGCACGTGCATCAACAAAGTAGTGCCAAGCGTGCGCCTGTGTCATAAGTAAAGGGCCGGCTGGCTTGATCGTTAAGGGTGCTGTAACCCCCGAAAGTACACTCCAGTCCAAACCAAAAAAAATTATTTTCTGTGTTTGTGAATTGTGTGCGCAGTAGCCGCACGTGCATCAACAAAGTAGTGCCAAGCGTGCGCCTGTGTCATAAGTAAAGGGCTGGCTGGCTTGGCCGTTAAGGGTGCTGTAACCCCCGAAAGTACACTCCAGTCCAAACCAAAAAAAAAATTATTTTCTGTGTTTGTGAATTGTGTGCGCAGTAGCCGCACGTGCATCAACAAAGTAGTGCCAAGCGTGCGCCTGTGTCATAAGTAAAGGGCCGGCTGGCTTGACTGTTAAGGGTGCTGTAACCCCGAAAAGAACACTCCAGTCCAAACCAAAAAAAAAATTATTTTCTGTGTTTGTGAATTGTGTGCGCAGTAGCCGCACGTGCATCAACAAAGTAGTGCCAAGCGTGCGCCTGTGTCATAAGTAAAGGGCCGGCTGGCTTGACCGTTAAAGGGTGCTGTAACCCCCAAAGTACTCTCCAGTCCAAACCAAAAAAAAAATTATTTTCTGTGTTTGTGAATTGTGTGCGCAGTAGCCGCACGTGCATCAACAAAGTAGTGCCAAGCGTGCGCCTGTGTCATAAGTAAAGGGCCGGCTGGCTTGACCGTTAAAGGGTGCTGTAACCCCCGAAAGTACACTCCAGTCCAAACCAAAAAAAAATTATTTTCTGTGTTTGTGAATTGTGTGCGCAGTAGCCGCACGTGCATCAACAAAGTAGTGCCAAGCGTGCGCCTGTGTCATAAGTAAAGGGCCGGCTGGCTTGACCGTTAAGGGTGCTGTAACCCCCGAAAGTACACTCCAGTCCAAACAAAAAAAAAAATTATTTTCTATGTTTAGCCGCACGTATATATCAAATCGATATAACATAAATGGAGGACCAAACTTTCTCCGATAAAAATAAAATAGAGAAAGATCAAGAACCACTTCCTCCTAGTGCTGAAGCTGCTGCCACTAGTCATGACATAGACGATAACATGCCATCAACGTCGTCTGCCAAGGCCGATGCCCAATGTCATAGTAGAGGGCACATACAATCCCAAATGGCAAAGTTCAGGAAAATGACCTTGAAAAAGACATTTAAATCAGCTGAAGAGAAACGTAAACTTGCCAATATGCCATTTACGACACGGAGTGGCAAGGAACGGCTAAGGTCGATCCCTAGTATGTTCATGACTAGTGGTTCAGCTTCACATGACGATGGAAGCCCTCCTCCCACTAAAAAAATCAAAAGAGTTAAGCTGGCAAAAGCACAGCGAAGAACTGTGCTTTCTAAGAAGATATCACAAATCCCCAAGGAGAGTCCAAGTGTGGTGGTGGTTGCGATGCCTGACCTTCCCAGCACTGGACGGGAAGAGGTGGCTCTTTCCACCATTTGCACGCTCCCTGCAAGTGCTGAAAGGAGCACCCACAGTCCACTTGCTGATATGCAAATTGAAGATGTCACTGTTGAAGTACAACAGGATGAGGATACTGGTGTAGCTGGCGCTGAGGAGGAAGTTGGCGAGGAGGATTCTGATGGTGATGTGGTTTGTTTAAATCAGGCTCCGGGGGAGACAGTTGTTGTCCGTGGGATGAAAAAGCCCATCACGGTCATGCCTGGGCAGAAGACCAAACATTCCACCTCTTTGGTCTGGCAATATTTCTATCCAAATCCGGACAACAACTGTCTTGCCATATGTACCATATGTAAAGGTGAAATAAGTAGGGGTAGGGACGTCAACCACCTAGGAACATCCTCCCTTATACGGCACCTGCAGCGCGTTCATAAAAAGTTACTGTCAAGTTCAGAAACTTTGGCTAAGACCGTAAGCAGTCCAGGGACACCTAAATCCCGTTGTCCTGTTGTATCCAAGCGCCTGCAAACCACGCCGTCAACTCCCTCCTCGTCAATTTCCTCCTTAGTCAGGATCGGAAGTAGTCCTGCAGGCCATGTCACTGGCATGACTGACTCTCCTATCCGGGATTCCTCTGGAGGATCCGGCATTGCTACGCCTACTGCTGCCGCTGCTGCTGTTGCTGCTGCTGGGAGTCGTTCATCATCCCAGAGAGGAAGTAGGAACACCACTACTTTTACTAAACAATTGACCCTCCAACAGTCCTTAGCGAGGAGGATGAAGTACGACAGTAGTCATCCTGAAGCAAACCGTATAACTGAGGCCTTGACTGCTATGTTGGTGTTAGACGTGCGTCCGGTATCCGCCATTAGTGCAGTGGGATTTAGACAATTGATGGAGGTAGTGTGTCCCCGGTTCCAAATCCCGTCTAGATTCCACTTCACTAGGCAGGCGATACCGAGACTGTACAGAAACGTCAGAAAAAGTGTCCTCAGTGTCCTGAAAAATGCCGTTGTACACAATGTCCACTTAACCACGGACATGTGGACAAGTGGAACAGGGCAGACTAAGGACTATATGACTGTGACAGCCCACTGGGTAGATGTATCACCTTACGCAGCAACAGCAGCAGCGTCACCAGTAGCAGCATCTCAGAAACGCCAGCTCGTTACAAGGCAGGCTACGCTGTGTATCACCGGTTTCAGTAAGAGGCACACCGCCGACAACCTCTTAGAGAAACTGAGGGAAATCATCGCCCAGTGGCTTACCCCACTTAGACTCTCCTGGGGATTTGTGATATCTGACAACGCCACCAATATTGTGCGGGCATTACATCTGGGCAAATTCCAGCACGTCCCATGTTTTGCTCACACAATAAACTTGGTGGTGCAGAATTTTCTGAAAAGCGACAGGGGCGTGCAGGAGACGCTTTGGGTGGCCCGAAAAATTTCTGGCCACTTTCGCCATTCAGCGACTGCGTGCCGAAGACTGGAGCGCCAGCAAACACTCTTGAACCTGCCCCGCCATCACCTGAAGCAAGAGGTTGTGACGCGGTGGAACTCAACCCTCTATATGCTTCAGAGGATGGAGGAGCAGCAAAAGGCCATACAAGCCTATACATCCACCTATGACATAGGCAAAGGAGGGGGTATGCACCTGACTCAAGCGCAGTGGAGAATGATTTCCGTGTTGTGCAATGTTCTCCAGCCCTTCGAACTTGCCACACGTGAAGTCAGTTCAGACACAGCCAGCTTGAGTCAGGTCATTCCCCTCATCAGGCTTTTGCAGAAGCAGCTGGAGAAAGTGAAGGAGGAGCTAAGACGGAGCGATTCCGCTCGGCATGTGGGACTTGTGGATGAAGCCCTTCATTCGCTTTGCCAGGATTCCAGGGTGGTCAATCTGTTGAAATCAGACCACTACATTTTGGCCACCGTGCTTGATCCTAGGTTTAAAGCCTATGTGGTGTCTCTCTTTCCGGCCGACACAAGCCTGCAGAGGTGCAAAGACCTGCTGGTGAACACACTGTCAGCTGAAGCGGAACGTGACACGTCAACGGCTCCTTCTTCATTTTCTCCCGCAACTGGGGCTGCCAGGAAAAAACTTAGGTATCCTAAGCAACCCACTGGCGGTGATGCAGGGCAGGCAGGACCAAGTTTGGACATCTGGTCCGGACTGAAGGACCTGGCAACAATTTCTGACATGTCTACTGTCACTGCATATGATACTGTCACCATTGACAGAATGGTGGAGGATTACATCGGTGACAGCATCCAAGTAGGCATGTCAGACAGTCCATACCTGTACTGGCAGGAAAAAGAGGCAATTTGGAGGCCCCTGTACAAGCTGGCTCTATTTTACCTGAGTTGCCCCCCCTCCAGTGTGTACTCCGAAAGAGTGTTTAGTGCAGCCGGGAACCTTGTCAGCGAAAGGCGTAGGAGGTTGCTTCCACAGAATGTGGAGAAGATGATGTTCATCAAAATGAATTATCAGCTCTTCCAGGGAGACCAGCCTCCAGAAGGTACAGAGGGACCTGTGGTGGTGGATTCAAGTGGGGACGAGTTAATACTTTGTGAGGATGAGGATGTACACACTGAAGAGGGTGAGGAATCGGTGGATGAGGAGGATGAGGATGACATCTTGCCTCCGTAGAGCCAGTTTGTGCAGGGATACATTAATTGCCAGCTTGTTTTGTGGGGGCCCAAACGAACCAATCATTTCAGCCACAGTTGTGTGGCAGACCCTGGCGCTGAAATGATTGATTTGTTAAAGTGTGCATGTCCTGTTTATACAACACAAGGGTGGGTGGGAGGGCCCAAGGACAATTCCATCTTGCACTTCTTTTTTTTCTTTGCATTATGTACAGTTTGGGGCCTAGTTTTTCTAACTGCCATCCTGTCTGCCACTGCAGTGTCACTCCTAGATGGGCCACGTGTTTGTGCCGCCCACTCTTGTCGCTTAGCATAGTCATCCAGCTACCTCGGTGCAACCTTTTGGACATAAAAACACTATTGTGAGGTGTGAGGTGTTCAGAATAGACTGGAAATGAGTGGAAATTAAGGTTATTGAGGTTAATAATAGCATAGGAGCAGAGAAACCAACAAATTCTGTGATTTTAGCTGTTTTTATGCTTTTTTTAAAAAAATACAGATCCAAAACACAAAACCCAGAACCCAAAACACGGAAGGGTGGTTTTGGCAAAACCAATCCAGATCCAAAACACGAAGAAAGATCCAGATCCAAAACCAAAACACAAAACACGAAAAGTGGCCGGTGCACACCCCTACTTATAACGGTCCAGAAGACATTGGGATGTTTGTGCCCTCCTTGAACAAGTCCTTGGATCACACCGAGACGGTTGTAAAGTAATTTCCCCAATGGTAATACAGTTGTTTGTTGTGATTCTGTCTAGTGGTGGATTAAACATTGAGAACACAAGAACACAAGCACTAATCTAAAATATCTCTCTCCTGTTGTGACGGCGGGTAACTTTGCCAAGAAGATAAGTCACAAATTCTCCCAAATTTGCATTTATATTGGGAATTGCACTGAGCAACCGCCTGTGTGTTCTGCTTCATGCCAGGAGCCCGCTTAGGCCAATACCAAGCTCTGTATTATTATTAGTGAAGTGCTGCAGTTCCGTAGTATAAATAATAGCACCCGGCAAGGGTTGTCCTGTATTCTGCACTGTGCATATTTCTGGATATTCCCGGCTGCAATGTTTGTGCAGTGACTGTGTAGAGTCCTCTTCCTATTTTATGTGGCATCAAATAAATGTCATCTTCCTATTACCATTTGCTTTACCTCAGTAGGGTCCCAATGTCAGTAGACTGTCGCAGCGTGTCTCATATACTTCAAACAGGTAAGAGGGGTTGTCATTGCCCCTCCCCTAGTGTAGGTGTCGCTGTGATAGTGGATTATAGGAGAGACACCCACATCGGAATCCGGTCAAAATCCAGTCGGCATGAGGGGGGTGGGTTAGGTTTATTGTGCGGGGAGGGGGGTGTTAGGTTTAGGCATCAGGAGGGAGGGTTAGGGGTAGGATGAGGGGGAGCATTAGGAAACTGACTGACAGGTGTTGGTATGCTAACCCTGTCTAGATTCCAGGGTCGGGATTCTGACCGCCGAGTGCCGGCATCCCGTGCCCAACCCCCACATCTGTATCTGCCTGTTTTAATGAGGTGAGCGTTAGTCAACAGAAGCAACCCAAGGACCAATAGATGGCATGATTTGGTGCACAGCAAGGAGCTCATTTAGACCCGAACGCAAGTTGCGGACGCTCGCTGGCAAAAAGGGGCCGGATATTTAAATGAAGTGCTCGCACTGCGTCGCGTAAGGACGACAACTATGTTTTAGCGAGCTACGGCAATGAGCGCTCGCTAGTGTATAAAGACGCCCCCTTGCCACTCGCAACACACGTTATCTCCGGGAAATGTAGGATTAACCGGGACCATCGAGAGCCATCGGAGCTGCTCGCAGCCCTTGGGGTTGCCTTAGCCTGCTGCAAGTACAGCGATCAGTGCGGGCTGAAATACATGCAGGTGACGTGTACAATGATGCTACTTTGTTAATTATGCATGCCCTTTAAATGGCGTTTTGGCGGCCTGGCACGCCTGCGTCCGCACATCCACTCCCCTGTTTACAAGCAACTTCCCCAGTTACCACCCACAAACGGCGCTATCTGTCACTCAAAGCAGCGCCCTGATAGTGGCTTATGAGCAACCAAAAACAGATCACAAAGACTGGCTTGCGCATGCGCACTGCGAATTATACGCATGCGCAGACAGTTGATAATCGCTCAGAGCGAGCGCAACCTAACGACTGGGTCTGAATCAGGTCCCAAGTGAGCAGTGGTACCAGTAATGGACTGGAGCCCCTAATCGAAGCACGGAAAAGGGGTGTGACTATGCCTCACAGAGACGTGTCTGGAGTCATAGGGACATGGCCTTGTGGAACGCCCCGTCTCTCTGCATGGCGGCCCAGCAGAGCACCGGGAGACGGAGATGCTCAACCAGCCTTACAGATGGCCCATCAGGTCATTGCCCTTTCTGGCATTTACCAGAACTGCCAGCTGGCCAGTCCAGCCCCGAGTGGTACCCAGGGGATTTACATTCTAAGGTCAAATTAACAGTAGCACTAAAATCTAGTTTAAATAAAATTGAAATATTAAAGGTTATTCACCTAATTCCGCAGTTAGGACTCTTTGCGCCTTCGAGATTTGGTTTTAAGTGTTCTTAGTCATGGCCCAACCACACCACATGCAAAATAAGTTATCCATCGACATCCCAGATCTATGAATTCTGAGAATGCGAAATACAATTACGCACAGTATATCTAATGGGAAACATTAATATATATTTGCACAAAAAGCCTGTTGTACTAATACAACCATTACATGAAATAGTTACACACGGAGGCTTCTGCCTGCTGTGATTGGTTCCAGACATTTCACATGTACCGGCACAATGAGACATGGCGCCAGGACGCAGACAGCAGCCATTGTGCGTTCCTAGTGAATGACTGTGATGAATACTCATTCTGCCTATGAGGTTGTAGCTTGCACTCTCAATGTACCAAGCTCTGAAAAGTGATCAAATTGGAGAATGATAAACTACCAACCAATCAGCTCCTAACTGTCATTTTTCAAACACAGCCTGTATCATGACGGTTACGAGCTGACTGGTTGGAACTTTATCACTCTCCAATTTATCACTTTCCAGAGCTTAGTACATCTCAGGGTCACTTCAAAGTAGGAATGTGCAGGCTCGGATAGGTTTGCGTTTGCACGCCGAGTTCGGATTTTTCCCTAAAAAAAAACGGAACTCAGAGAGAGGCGTGCCACGGTAATAGTTCCCTCCCAAAAAAGTAAATGTTCCTCTGGGTTTGGCAATTTCACGTCACAATTCAAAAATTAGGGCGTGTCACAAAAATGTAAACTGTTGGCAGTCCGTTATTTTTTATTATTATAATTATTATTATTACATTTACTGTAGTACTACTGAGGAATTTGTTGGAGTTTTTGGGAGAAGTGCTCTGCCCCGATGACTGGAAGATACAGCAAATGGGCCAAAAACATCCATTCTTGCATAATGTGTAGAAAACAGGCTTAAAGGAATTGAAAACCATCTGCTTTATTCAGTCAGTACTACTATTTATTATTCCAGTGTGGTCAGACCCCCACCAGGGCCTGTCCAATGCACCCCACCAGGGCCTGTCCAATGCCACCCACCAGGGCCTGTCCAATGCCACCCACCAGGGCCTGTCCAATGCCTGGGGGGGCCCTGATGACCAGGGATCTTGATGCCGTCAGGATTGTACGTCCAATATGTTGGGAAGGAGTGCGCCCCCCCAGCGCTATCTCCTGTCTGCTCCGTCACTGAAGCAGCCCAACGGCCTTTACTAAAATGGGTGTTACTGCGCATGGCCAGCCGCACCATCTTTACTGTGCCGAGCATCGCAGAGACGTGTAACAGCTCCGGGTTTATGTACCTGTATTACTGCTGTCACCGCTTTTATTGTCTGTACCGATGTATCGCTGTATTCCTACAGTAAACCTGCAAGCCTGCTTAAGGTAGTGGCCTAAACTCCTTATTCACATTCCGGCTCTCTCTGGGGAAAGTCTCTGTAACCAGAGTCACAGCGGTACTGTACATGTATCGCCGCAATCCTCCTATCTCTGTTGCAGAGTTGCCGACTTTTCTGGCTGCCCTTTCTGGGAAGGGGTGTGGCCGGCATTTGTGGGTGGAGCAGGGTGTGACCACGTGATCGCATAATTTTGGCCCGCCTCCGCTACACAATGCAGACATAGGGCCTGATTCAGAGTCGGTCGCTATTTGCGCTCGCTCGTCTAGAAAAAAGGGGTGGCTATTCAAATGAACCGTTCGCTGTTTGCGGTCTGTTCACGGCTCTAGGTCTGAACGAGCGAACAAAACTTGCGGTCGTTTTTTGGGAAACTACGCCCCCTGGCCGCTCACATCCTACGTCATGTCCGCTATTTATTAGATTAATCGAGTACATCGACCATGGTATGTGCTGCTCGCTATTCTTGTGGTTGGTTTTTGCTACCACAATTTTGCGAGCAGTTCTGGCTAAATAAAAAACCCAGTGACGTGGTCAATGACGCTGCTGTTTTAATTATGCAGACCCATAAAACGCCCGTTTTGACCTTTAAGCACGCCTGCGATCGGATCTCCACTCCCTGTTTCCAACACCTTCCCCTGTTACCACCCACATACGCCTCATTCTGTCACTCAAATTATCAGGCATTCGCTATTTTGCGAGCACATGAATTTCGCCCGCACTGACTGGTTCGCGCATGCGTATAACGATTAGGGGTGAGCGGGTTCGGATTTCTGAAATCCGAACCCCCCGAGCCCCCCCGATCCGAGTCCGATCCGAGTCAGGCTCGACTTATCCCGCCTGACTCGGATCTGAAATCGAGGCAAAACGTCATCATCCCGCCTTCCGAGTCTCGCGGGTTTTGGATCCTATATAAGGTACCCGCGTCGGCGCCATTTTCTCACTCGGCTGTGGACAGTGAAGAGGGAGGGTGGGAGTTAGGGCTGGCTGGGCTGTGTAGTGTAGTGTAGTGTAGTGCTGCTGTTGTCCACTACTTCAAAGTCCATAGGGGCTGGCTGTGTTGTGCTGTGCTGCTGTTGTTAATAGGGGCTGTGTCCACTACTTCAAAGTCCATAGGGGCTGGCTGGACTGTGTTGTGCAGTCAGTTCTCCATAGGGGCTGTGTCCACTCCAAAGTCCTGTGCAGTGTCCCAGTCCTAAAGGGGTGCTGTAGTGTTGTCCAGAGGGTGCTCTGTCCATCAGGGGTGCTCCCCCCAAGTGCTAAAAAAATAATATATTTTCTGTGTTTGTGAATTGTGTGCGCAGTAGCCGCACGTGCATCAACAAAGTAGTGCCAAGCGTGCGCCTGTGTCATAAGTAAAGGGCCGGCTGGCTTGACCGTTAAAGGGTGCTGTAACCCCCAAAGTACATTCCAGTCCAAACCAAAAAAAAAATTATTTTCGGTGTTTGTGAATTGTGTGCACAGTAGCCGCACGTGCATCAACAAAGTAGTGCCAAGCGTGCGCCTGTGTCATAAGTAAAGGGCCGGCTGGCTTGACCATTAAAGGGTGCTGTAACCCCCAAAGTACACTCCAGTCCAAACCAAAAAAAAAAATATTTTCTGTGTTCGTGAATTGTGTGCGCAGTAGCCGCACGTGCATCAACAAAGTAGTGCCAAGCGTGCACCTGTGTCATAAGTAAAGGTCCGGCTGGCTTGACCGTTAAAGGGTGCTGTAACCCCCAAAGTACACTACAGTCCAAACCAAAAAAATATATATTTTCTGTGTTTGTGAATTGTGTGCGCAGTAGCCGCACGTGCATCAACAAAGGAGCATCGCCAAGCGTGCGCCTCTGTCCCATAAGTAAAGAGCCGGCTGGCTCATTTCTTAAAGGCTGGTGTAACCCACAAAGTGCACTACTCTCCAGCAAAAATAAAAAAATATTTTCTGTGTTTAGCCGCACGTATATATCAAATCGATATAACATAAATGGAGGACCAAACTTTCTCCGATAAAAATAAAATAGAGAAAGATCAAGAACCACTTCCTCCTAGTGCTGAAGCTGCTGCCACTAGTCATGACATAGACGATAACATGCCATCAACGTCGTCTGCCAAGGCCGATGCCCAATGTCATAATAGAGGGCACATACAATCCCAAATGACAATGTTCAGGAAAATGACCTTGAAAAAAACATTTAAATCAGCTGAAGAGAAACGTAAACTTGCCAATATGCCATTTACGACACGGAGTGGCAAGGAACGGCTAAGGTCGATCCCTAGTATGTTCATGACTAGTGGTTCAGCTTCACATGACGATGGAAGCCCTCCTCCCACTAAAAAAATCAAAAGAGTTAAGCTGGCAAAAGCACAGCGAAGAACTGTGCTTTCTAAGAAGATATCACAAATCCCCAAGGAGAGTCCAAGTGTGGTGGTGGTAGCGATGCCTGACCTTCCCAGCACTGGACGGGAAGAGGTGGCTCTTTCCGCTATTTGCACGCCCCCTGCAAGTGCTGAAAGGAGCACCCACAGTCCACTTGCTGATATGCAAATTGAAGATGTCACTGTTGAAGTACAACAGGATGAGGATACTGGTGTAGCTGGCGCTGAGGAGGAAGTTGGCGAGGAGGATTCTGATGGTGATGTGGTTTGTTTAAATCAGGCTCCGGGGGAGACAGTTGTTGTCCGTGGGATGAAAAAGCCCATCACGGTCATGCCTGGGCAGAAGACCAAACATTCCACCTCTTTGGTCTGGCAATATTTCTATCCCAATCCGGACAACAACTGTCTTGCCATATGTACCATATGTAAAGGTGGAATAAGTAGGGGTAGGGACGTTAACCACCTAGGAACATCCTCCCTTATACGGCACCTGCAGCGCGTTCATAATAAGTTACTGTCAAGTTCAGAAACTTTGGCTAAGACCGTAAGCAGTCCAGGGACACCTTGTCAATTTCCTCCTTAGTCAGGATCGGAAGTAGTCCTGCAGGCCATGTCACTGGCATGACTGACTCTCCTATCCGGGATTCCTCCGGAGGATCCTGCATTGCTACGCCTCCTGCTGCCGCTGCTGCTGTTGCTGCTGCTGGGAGTCGTTCATCATCCCAGAGAGGAAGTAGGAACACCACTACTTTTACTAAACAATTGACCCTCCAACAGTCCTTAGCGAGGAGGATGAAGTACGACAGCAGTCATCCTGAAGCAAAACGTATAACTGAGGCCTTGACTGCTATGTTGGTGTTAGACGTGCGTCCGGTATCCGCCATTAGTGCAGTGGGATTTGGACAATTGCTGGAGGTAGTGTGTCCCCGGTTCCAAATCCCGTCTAGATTCCACTTCACTAGGCAGGCGATACCGAGACTGTACAGAAACGTCAGAAAAAGTGTCCTCAGTGTCCTGAAAAATGCCGTTGTACCCAATGTCCACTTAACCACGGACATGTGGACAAGTGGAACAGGGCAGACTAAGGACTATATGACTGTGACAGCCCACTGGGTAGATGTATCACCTTACGCAGCAACTGCAGCAGCGTCACCAGTCGCAGCATCTCAGAAACGCCAGCTCGTTCCAAGGCAGGCTACGCTGTGTATCACCGGTTTCAGTAAGAGGCACACCGCCGACAACCTCTTAGAGAAACTGAGGGAAATCATTGCCCAGTGGCTTACCCCACTTAGACTCTCCTGGGGATTTGTGATATCTGACAACGCCACCAATATTGTGCGGGCATTACATCTGGGCAAATTCCAGCACGTCCCATGTTTTGCTCACACAATAAACTTGGTGGTGCAGAATTTTCTGAAAAGCGACAGGGGCGTGCAGGAGATGCTTTGGGTGGCCCGAAAAATTTCAGGCCACTTTCGCCATTCAGCGACTGCGTGCCGAAGACTGGAGCGCCAGCAAACACTCTTGAACCTGCCCCGCCATCACCTGAAGCAAGAGGTTGTGACGCGGTGGAACTCAACCCTCTATATGCTTCAGAGGATGGAGGAGCAGCAAAAGGCCATTCAAGCCTATACATCCACCTATGACATAGGCAAAGGAGGGGGTATGCACCTGACTCAAGCGCAGTGGAGAATGATTTCCGTGTTGTGCAAGGTTCTCCAGCCATTCAAACTTGCCACACGTGAAGTCAGTTCAGACACTGCCAGCTTGAGTCAGGTCATTCCCCTCATCAGGCTTTTGCAGAAGCAGCTGGAGAAAGTGAAGGAGGAGCTAAGACGGAGCGATTCCGCTCGGCATGTGGGACTTGTGGAAGAAGCCCTTCATTCGCTTTGCCAGGATTCCAGGGTGGTCAATCTGTTGAAATCAGACCACTACATTTTGGCCACCGTGCTCGATCCTAGGTTTAAAGCCTATGTGGTGTCTCTCTTTCTGGCTGACACAAGCCTGCAGAGGTGCAAAGACCTGCTGGTGAACACACTGTCAGCTGAAGCGGAACGTGACACGTCAACAGCTCCTTCTTCATTTTCTCCCGAAACTGGGGCTGCCAGGAAAAAACTTAGGTATCCTAAGCAACCCGCTGGCGGTGATGCAGGGCAGGCAGGACCAAGTTTGGACATCTGGTCCGGATTGAAGGACCTGGCAACAATTTCTGACATGTCTACTGTCACTGCATATGATACTGTCACCATTGACAGAATGGTGGAGGATTACATCGGTGACAGCATCCAAGTAGGCATGTCAGACAGTCCATACCTGTACTGGCAGGAAAAAGAGGCAATTTGGAGGCCCCTGTACAAACTGGCTCTATTTTACCTGAGTTGCCCCCCCTCCAGTGTGTACTCCGAAAGAGTGTTTAGTGCAGCCGGGAACCTTGTCAGCGAAAGGCGTAGGAGGTTGCTTCCACAGAATGTGGAGAAGATGATGTTCATCAAAATTAATTATCAGCTCTTCCAGGGAGACCAGCCTCCAGAAGGTACAGAGGGACCTGTGGTGGTGGATTCAAGTGGGGACGAGTTAATACTTTGTGAGGATGAGGATGTACACACTGAAGAGGGTGAGGAATCGGTGGATGAGGAGGATGAGGATGACATCTTGCCTCCGTAGAGCCAGTTTGTGCAGGGACAGATTAATTGCCAGCTAGTTTTGTGGGGGCCCAAACGAACCAATCATTTCAGCCAAAGTTGTGTGGCAGACCCTGGCGCTGAAATGATTGGTTTGTTAAAGTGTGCATGTCCTGTTTATACAACATAAGGGTGGGTGGGAGGGCCCAAGGACAATTCCATCTTGCACCTCTTTTTTTTCTTTGCACTATGTACAGTTTGGGGCCTAGTTTTTCAAACTGCCATCCTGTCTGCCACTGCAGTGTCACTCCTAGATGGGCCACGTGTTTGTGCCGCCCACTCGTGTCGCTTAGCATAGTCATCCAGCTACCTCGGTGCAACCTTTTGGACATAAAAACACTATTGTGAGGTGTGAGGTGTTCAGAATAGACTGGAAATGAGTGGAAATTAAGGTTATTGAGGTTAATAATAGCATAGGGGCAGAAAAACCTACAAATTCTGTGATTTAAGCTGTTTTTATGCTTTTTTTTTTTTTAAATACAGATCCAAAACACAAAACCCAGAACCCAAAACACGGAAGAGTGGTTTTGGCAAAACCCATCCAGATCCAAAACACGAAGAAAGATCCAGATCCAAAACCAAAACACAAAACACGAAAAGTGGCCGGTGCACACCCCTAATAACGATCCGTATGCATGCGCAGTTGGGCAAACATCGCTCGGAGCGAACGAGCTGCCGCTTACGAGTGGCTCTGAATCAGGCCCATAGTGTTTTTTTATAATGTTTTTATATAGTGTTTTTTTTTATTTTTTATGGATGCCAGCATTTTCTTTTTATATATTAAGATTTTTATTCTCTTGGTTTTATTTTTTAGATTTATAACAAGTGTAACTGGAAGTCAGTCAGGTCCATTGTGTATATATACGATCCAAAAAGTTGTGTCACACTGTACATAGGCAGACGCACCAAGGCAGGTGGGCGAAGAGGTAAGATTGTTCATGCCGTTGCCAGCCAGTATGGCTAATGAGCGGACTATTACTCGGCTGCCTCTAGGATATTTATTAGTAAATCGCGGCGATTACACATTTTCTGTCACTGCGATAAGCGCCAATAGAAAAGCTAGGTTAAAATCGCATAATAATAAATAAGGGTCGTTATGCCGGCAGTGCGCCACTTCTGATCCCCATCTTCGATTAACATTGAGGTAGTAATATGTAGCAGATGATTCGCAGAAAAGTAACTACACGGGGGGAAGTAGCACTGAGCACTGTTCTGCAATGTTACAAACGCTGGACATTTTCCAGGGAAAAACATTCCAAGGGCGAATTTTTCAAAAAAATTTAAATCAAGGACATAAGGAAAAAAAGATGCTAAAATGTGTTCCCGACATAAATGAGAATATTCAGCAATTTGTATCACTCTTTAATCCTCCGTTATACTGGAGACAATATTAGTGCGTAACCTTCCAAACTCCAGCTGTTTGTTTTTTATTCGCCCTCTTCAACAATTAACTTTGCAATTACGCTTAATTATTGTGAATAGCAGACAAATGTGTCCCATCTCCTGCCTGCACGTTTAGCAGAACAGCAGCATTACAGAGACGCGCGCAGCCATTTCCAGCCTCTGTCTGCAGTCTCAGGCCAGACACTTACAGCACGTACAGTATAATGTACACTTTCTGCATTTGGCTGGTCTGCAATTAGTGCAAATGCACGTGGAACCCCTGACTGTGCCGATTGTGGGTTATGTGATCTCTGATATCGAGATTGACGCGATGACGATATTTACGGAAATTGAGAGATTGTTAGCCTTGCGCACGCACAGCAATTGCATTGCCATCACTCGCAAGTTAAGTCAGCGTTTGGGGGAGGTAACGGGGGCTGGTTGCAAAAAAAACGCAGGCGTGTATGACCATTTAAACACCGTTTTATTGACTCACATAAATAAGACATTGCGATCTCCTTCGGGGGAATGAGAGTGGCTGCCCGATGTGTGTCGATGTTACCGATGTTTACGCTATTGCGCGTCGTCGGACGGATAGGAGAAGGCAACGGTGATCGTCCCTATGCTCAGGTAAGCGTAGGAAGGCATTAGCATACTTTAGCAATTGTGATCCGTGAGGTCTCAGTTACGATAGCATTAGCGTCAATCTCATTGAATTAGGCCCTCTCATCCTGGGGTATTTAATAGAAGCCCGCATATGCAGGTGCGATGCCAGTGGCCAGGCTCGGTGACAGGGGTCTACAACTGTACCGGGCCCCGAGGTCCTAGGGGGTAATGGAGTATAATTGCTTCCTACTCTGCTGTTGCAGTGATCAGCAGGGTGCTGGCATGTACGGGGGCCCTGCTGATCATTGCAGCAGCAACGCAGGTAGCAGTCCGGGGTTCGTCCAACGGGGAGCAGCAGGGCAGCAACTTGCACACTGAAGATATTGCCCGGCCACAAACAGATCAGCATACCTCCCCAACATGACCCTCTCCAGGAGGGACACAGACCTTCATTCAGAGGCGGCTGTACGGTCTACGACCGCACGGCCGCCTCGATGTTTGTCAAGTGCGCATGTGCACGAGGGAGCCGGCTCCTTCGTGCGCATGCATGAGACCCGCTACGACCGACAGCGCCGGTCGTAGCGGGTTTCTTTCCAAAGGGGGTGAGCTGTCAATGTTGATTGACAGCTCGCCCCGTTTGGAAGGCGGGCCGGGGGGGTGGCAGCCCAAATGGAGGCGTTCCATGGGAACGCCTACCGTTTGGGGGAGGCCCCACTGACATCACTAGTGATGTCACTGGAGAGCTTCCGGCTCAGACAGAGCCAGAAGCTCTCCGGGGCTTACGACAAGTGAGACCCTACCCTAGGGTCTCGTCGTAAGCCCCGATGGTCGCGATGGTCTCTGACCATCGCGACCATCACCCTAGCGGTCGTTAGAGCTGTGGGTGTAAACCCACAGCCTAACGACCGAAACAGAGGCGGGCGGTCAGGATGCAAGCGGCCGCCCAGTTTCTGAGCGACCGCTTGCATCCTCCGACCGTCTCTGAATGAGGCCCACAGTGCTCTGGTCCTGGACTTCCCTGGTAAGAGGCGGGGCTGCAGCACAGTCCAAAATTCAAATAGGGGAGGAGTCACACCAGCTGTCATTTCACACACTGCCCAACATCACTGGCTGGGACTCACTGGCAGTTGGTGCGACTCCCCTATTTGAATTTTGGACTGTGCTGCAGCCCCGCCCCTGGAGCCTCCACCAATCGTAAATTACCAGGGAAGTCCAGGACCAGAGCATTGTGTCCCTCCTGGAGAGGGTCATGTTGGGACGTATGGATCCGGGCAACCGCAGGCACCGCAGCGGCGTCAGTCACGTGACGCCCCTCCATGCCGAACTGCCTTCACAGCGTCTGGACACTGTTTGGTATGCTAGATTACTGATTGGTGGATGACGCCGGCCATCCACCAATCACTGCTGTGGGAGTATCTAAGTCCTGATTGGTGGATGGCTGGAGCTATCCACCAATTGAAGGAAACTTGAAATGCCCCCAGCTCTTGTCACCGAGGGGGAGTCGGCACTTTAGTGTCACCCCTCGGCCGAACTGGTGAAAGCCACGGGCAACTTCTGATTGTGTTTAAATTAAGCAGCATTTATTAGCAAAATTAGTTTCTTCAGTTTCTGAGCTCAAATGTAAGCGTAACTTTATGATAGCAAAATTGCGCCCTACGTGTGTATTTTCAGTTGCGCTATCTTAACGTAGGTGAAACTCAAAACAGAGGGCCTGATTCAGAGCCGGACGCTATTTGCGCTCGCTCGTTCAGAAAAAGGGGCCGGATATTTAAATTGAGCGCTCGCTCTTTGCGGTCTGTTGACGCCTCTATGTCTGAGCGAGCGAATGAAACATGCGCTCGCTATTTTGTAAAGACGCCCCCTGGCCGCTCGCATCCTACGTCATCTCCGCTATTTATTAGATTAATCGAGTACATCGAAAGGCGTCTGAACTGCTCGCAGTGCTTGTGGTTGGATTTTCCTACCGCAATCATGCGAACAGTTCAGGCTAAGAGACAACCAAGTGACGTGGTCAATGACGCTGCTTTGTTAATTATGCACACCCTTAAAACGCCCGTTTTGACCGTTTGGCACGCCTGCGTTCTGATCTCCACTCCCTGTTTTCAAGCACCTTCCCCTGTTATCACCCACAAACGCTTCATCCTGTCACTCAAATTAGCAGGCACTCGCTATTTTGCGAGCACTCGATTTTCGACCGCACTGACTGGTTGGCGCATGCGCATTACGACCCATACGCATGCGCAGTTGGGCAAGCATTGCTCGGAGCGAACGAACGGCACTGAATCAGGCCCAGAGTGTGTAGATGCAGCCACATAAATATATGTATATAAGAGGCTCATTAAGATTTGCATTACAACAATATTTTATTGCATAAGATACGTATTTACGGATTTTATACTGTGATTTCACACCACATAAATACGCATAACTCCGGAAATAGATTATTCTATATTGTTGACTTGTGTCCGCTTATGTCTGTAGAGGTGAAATGCAGGTGCGAGTGCAAGCTGTGCGCTGTAAGGGGCGTGTGCGCATCCCCATTGATGCGTTTTAGGAGGGACAGAGCACTGATATGCAGGAACTTACTGTTAACAAGGGTTGGACATCGGAAGCCCGCCATCAAATGATGGCTTTGCTTCCACCATCAAAACTTTCAATGCGATGGTAAGTAACCATCGCATCAAAAGTATTAGAGATGGAAAAAACTATTAAAATGATTAACGCATTGAGCAAGCGGGTCTGAATCGTGTCCTTAAATCATTGCTGCGGTATTATTACAGGTATATGACATCGCTTATTGCATGTCCACATTGCTTATCTGACATTTGCTTTTGGACTACTGCAAAAAAAGAAGCCTCCGATTATATTTTTAAAGGGGAAAACTACAAATGTGGATATGGTCGTATTTAACTGTATTTTGTTGGGTAAAAAGGATTTGGGCATGTATTAATAACTGTAACGGCAGCATAGTTTCTTGTCTGATACGTTATTACATCATTATATTATGTACACATAGGGTACAGTCACTGTAACAGCTGCCGCCAGCACCAGGCTGTGCCAGGTTGAGCTGGTGGTAATCAGATAACAGGGAGACCTGCAGCACGGTAGCCACCTGTCATGTTGTGAGACCAGCCCCAACTTGCTCAGGGCTGTAATCTATACACAACTCTTACTAGGAAATCTCTCACCAGCCGCTGGCAGGGCACTGCCACCCTCAGAGCTGCCCATTTATGTCACAGAAGTTCAGCTAATCTCTGCTTTTACCACCAGATACAGATGAATGATGGTTTTACTTCCGTCTGGTTCAGGCCTGGCCAACCTGTGGCTCTCCAGCTGTTGTGAAACTACAAGTCCCACCGATCAGCTAGTAAAGCAAGCTGGGACTTGTAGTTTCACAACAGCTGTGGAGCCACCGGTTGACCAGGCCTGATCTAGTCAGCGGACTCCCTCTCACAGCCCACAGTCAGGCAGAGTGTAGAGAGAGGGCACTTATATAATGAGAGTGCTTGTTAGGCGTCCGTTGCTCTATCTATCTATATCATATCTATCTATCTATATCATATCTATCTATCTATCCTATCTATATATCTATCTATCTCATATCTATCTATCTATCTATCTATCTATCTATCTATCTATCTATCTATCTATCTATCTATCTATCTCATATCTATCTATCCTATCTATCCTATCTATCTATCTATCTATCTATCTATCTATCCTATCTATATCTATCTCATATCTATCTATCCTATCTATATATCTATCTATCTATCTCATATCTATCTATCTATCTATCTATCTATCTATCTATCTATCTATCTATATCTATCTATCAATCTATATCATATCTATCTATCTCATATCTATCTATCTATCCTATCTATCTATCTATCTATCTATCTATCTATCTATCTATCTATCTATCTATCTATCTATCTCATACTTGCCGACATCTCGGCAGGGGAATCCGGGAGGGGGCTGGCAGGTCCGTCCAGCAGGGAGGATGGGGGCGGGTCAAGGAGGCAGAGCGGGGGCGTGCCGACGCGATCGCGTCATAGTGGCCCCACCCCCGCTTTATAATGCCAATATTACTGGCATTATAAGGCAGGGGGCGGGGCTACGATGACGCGATTCGCGCTGAATCGCGTCATCACACCCCCGCACCGCCCACTTTTGAGGCTGGCGCGGGGGTTAGCGGGGAGCCGGCATCCATTCCGGGGGACTTGCCTAGTCTTGCGGGGTGTCGGGAGCGGCACCCGATTTTCGTGAGGCTCCCGACAGTCCCGGGAGAGTAGGCAAGTATGATCTATCTATCTATATCTATCTATCTCATATCTATCTATCTATCTATCTATCTATCTATCTATCTCATATCTATCTATCTCATTATCTATCTATCTATATCATATCTATCTCTCTATCTATCGATCTCATATCTATCTATCGATCTTTCTATCCCATATCTATCTATCTATCTATCTATCTATCTCATATCTATATATATCTATCTATCTATCTCATATCTATCTACCTATCTCATATCTATCTATCTACCTATCTCATATCTATCTATCTATCTATCTATCTATCTATCTATCTATCTATCTATCTATCTATCTATCTATCTATCTCATCTATCTATCTATCTATCTATCTATCTATCTATCTATCTATCTATCTATCTCTCATATCTATCTATCTATCTATCTATCTATCTCATATCTATCCTATCTATCTATATATCTATCTATCGATCTCATATCTATATCTATCTATCTCATATCTATCTATCTATCTACCTATCTCATATCTATCTATCTATCTACCTACCTATCTCATATCTATCTCATATCTATCCTATCTATCTATATATCTATCTAGCTATCTATATATCTCATATCTATCATCTTTCTATCTATCTCATATCTATCTATCATCTATCTATCTATCTCATATCTATCTATCATCTATCTATCTATCTCATATCTATCTATCTATCTATCTATCTATCTATCTATCTATCTACAGTATATCATACCTCCAAATATTAAGGATCCCCAGTATTTAAGAAGGAGGTATCATAGCAGGATATTTCTCATATCTGCTGCCGTACCACTACTTCCCACCACCAAAGAAGCCCCCCGTTGCTAAGCAGTCAGATTTACCAAGCTTGGGAAGCCCCAGCCGCTAGCTTTATATGAAAATGACATTACCCCAGAGTAGCCTAGGGGCTACTGCATCGCATATTCTTTTGGATAGTTGTCCTCTGGATCCCTTTCCCTCTTCCCCACTGGCGCATGAACAGTACGTGCGCCAATGCAAACTTTGGAAGCCAATGGGATTGATACACTAGGTCAGTTGGGATGACACATTCTGCATTGTTTTGCTTGCATACCCAGGAGGCATTATGGAGGCATTATGGAGGCATTGAGCATTATAATCGGGCAAAGTTCAGTATGTTCACACAAATGCGTTGTATCAGACCAGCAATATGATCATATGATTGTGAGGTGGCATAAAGGGCAGGTGTAATTACATTATAATGACTCTGCATATGTGCGGAAACACCACCATTATTTTTCGACATTTATGTGCTACCAACCCTGCACCAGTCCCCAGAGAGCTGTGTAAATCTATGAGTGTCCTGTAAAAATAGGTGCAATAATACAATTTAGTGACATCACAGCAGTAACTGGGGCCTCTTACGCTGTGGCGCTGGTTAGTAAATCACCCTCACCGAATGCATCATTCATTGTCACAAAGTGCAGATATTTAACACAGGAACATTCAATCCTATTGCACCCAGAGCAGTCGCCTCTTTTGCCCAGTTCTGGTGCTGAGCGATTGCTGCGATCTAGCCCATTGTAATTGTAGGTTTCGTTTTCGGGGTAGTGGAAATGCAGTTGGCTTTGATTTGTTACCACCGTTCATTATAGCGAGCTGGTGTAATCATTGGTGATGTTCTATAAACCTCCTTGCGGCTGTGGATTGCCTCGTGTATGCATCAGTGACAATAAGTAAATATTTATTTATTACTAGTTATTTATATAGCGCACACATATTACGCAGCGCTATACAGAGAATATTTACTCACATTAGTCCCTGCCCCACTCACATTAGTCCCTGCCCCAGTGGAGCTTACAATCTATGGACCTCATTCAGAGGCGGTTGTTATTTGCAAGCGGTTGCCCTGAATCAGGGCAGCCGCTTGCATCCTGAACGACCGCCTCCTTGTCGATCGCTAAGCTGTGGGTAACACCCACAGCTCTAGCGACCGACATGGGTGATGGTCTTGACCATCGCGGCTTATGACCAGACCCTAAGGTTGGGTCTGGGCACTCGTAAGCCCAAGGGAAGCTGATCGAGCAGGAAGCTCCCCACTGACATCAGCAATGATGTCTGTGGGGCCACCTCCAAATGGCAAGCGTTCTGGCGGGAACGCCTCCATTTGGGCAGGCATGCCCCCTGCTCGCCTCCCATATGGGGTGAGCTGTCACTCACCATCGACAGCTCGCCCTGTCTGCTACGAGACCCCTAGCAACAGAGCGTCCGTCACTATCCGGGTCTCGCGCATGCGGACGACGTAGCCGGCTCCATCGTGCGCATGACCAGTGGGGCAACATTGAGTCAGTTGAGAGCGCTCAGCGCTTGCGACCGACTCTGAATGACCCCCCTATATTCCCTACCACATGCACACAGATGCACACTATGGTTAATTTTTGTGTTGGGAGCCAATTAACCTACCAGTATATTTTTGGAGTGTGGGAGGAAAGCAGAGTACCCGAAGAAAACCCACGCAAGCACAGGGAGAATAAAAAACTTGACACAGGTAGGGCCGTAGTGGGAATCGAACCCATGACCTCAGTGCTGTGAGGTGGTAATGCTAACCATTACACCATCTGTGCTGCCCAAATACATCTTCACTAAAATAACGACACGGAGACACGAATTTGGCAGAAACTGTCAGCTGTTTATTTAAATGAGCAAACTTAAAATACGAGCAAAAAAATTAAATATGGTGGCAAAGAAAGAACGGCTAAAATTATCATCCCCAACAGACTTGCAATTACTATCAAAACCCTAAATCCAATAGAACTAAAACCACAAAGGTATCGACCGACCTTTCTACCTTGCCTACCGACCCGGAAGGGTGATGACGCTGCCCCCGGTAAGGTGGTCCAGCAGATATAAACAGTCAACGGAGGCGAGTGCACCTAGAAACATAGAACCAATCCAACTCGAACCAAGAAAAACGCCCCAAAACAGGTAACGTGCCTACAATTTAGCCAAACGAAGGAAAATACAATAACATTACAACCAAACATAGGATGGGAGAGTGGGAAGACAAACTGGCATACATATTTGTTCTTGGTACACTGGACCTGATTCAGACCCGCTCACGAGCGCTGAGCGCTCGCAAGCGGGTCGATGTTGCCCAAGTGTGCATGCGCACGATGGAGGCGGCTCCGTCGTGCGCATGCGCGAGACCCGAATAACGACGGCCAGGCCGTCATTATGGGTCTCGCACCAAAGGGGGCGTGCTGTCGATGGTGAGTGACAGCACGCCCCCTTTGGTGGGCGTGCCTGCCCAGACGGAGGTGTTCCCATGGGAACGCCTACCGTCTGGGGCCGGCCCCACTGACATCACTAGTGATGTCAGTGGGAGCGCTTTTGGCTCTGGTAGAGCCAAAAGCACTCCTGGGCTTGCAGCAGCGAGAGCCTATCGCAGGGTCTCATCGCATGCCCGATGATCGCGATGGTCTTGACCATTGCGACCATCATTTTGGCCGCTCGCTATGAGTCGCTATAGCTGTGGGTGGTCACCCACAGCTATGCGAGCGGCCAGGAGGCCGCTCCAAAAAGGAGGAGGGACGGTCCTGATTCAGAGCGAGCGCTCTGTCAGAGCTACGGCTCTGAATCAGGGCCACTGTCTTCAGAATAATTTCACTTTTTCAAAGCACACAGCCAGTCGCATCTATTCTTTACGCGTTAATAGGAGATCACACAAGCTCGCATGGCACAAAAAAAAATACAAACCTCCTTTGCTGGATTTATGCTCCTGGCGTTTACAGAGCCAACCTGACAGAAATCCTTTTGTGCAAAATTTCATGATGTTCTCCGGCTTCCATTGGGAGAACAGAACATGCTATTTTTTTTTTTTTTCCAGGCTTTTGAAAGGTTGTCGGGGATGATTTGTCAAACTGATAATGTTGATAATTAAGAACTCAAAGTCTCTTAGATCCAGGACAGATGAATGGAGAATTGACTGGTCCTTTTCTACTTTCCCCCTCGACCACAAGACCCTCCATTCTACCAAACAGTTCTGCAGCCTCTAAGAACAAGGTTTACTAAAAGAACACTGAGAGCTCGCTGACACGAGAGATAGAAAACAGATCAGCCACTGAATGGAACACACGATTGAGTGATAGAATTATCGGCCGTCTCATCATAAAAGACGATAAAAAGACGATAACACAATAGGGTTGGAAAAGACGTTGATTGTTATTGATTTAGGCAGAACAAACACCAGCCCAGTAAATAACACATAGATAGTTTAGGAATTGTTTGTAGCATAGAGAAGGGAAATACTTTGTCCCATTTGTGTGGCATAAAGAACAGAGTGGAACGTGAATGCTAAGTGCAGGCAGTCAATGGAGTCTGTGCACCAAGCAGAGGGTATTAGGAAAAGTGTTTTCTTACTATACAATATGCACTTTTACCATTTGAGATTGTTTGGAACCGAGACATTGAATTTCTAGGGAAAACAAATCACAGAGGTCAAGTTGGATTTGCTCAGTCAAATACATGGCTTTGAATGGAAAGCGCTGGACAATGAAATAATACAGGTGTATATTGTAGATAAAGTACAGTCTTCTATGGCTAAAGGACAGTAAATTACGCTTGCAAAGCCAGGTAGACAAAGGAATAGAATAAGTGACGTTGCCACAGACAGGATTAGAAATGAGCTCTGTCAACAAGGGTCCTCTAAGCTACGCGTTTAGAGGGTCTCCATCCTTCGTCAGGCCATCTGGTACACATCATTAAAATGAAAGATGTCAGCGAGTGATGGACCCCTATAGGGTTCAAAACAAGATTGGTCAACTTCTGATAGGTAACCGAGGCAGGTAGGGTTCAGGCAGAGCCAAATGGTAGGAATGATGGCACAATGCCTGGGGCAGAGCACTGCATTTCTGCGGCTCAAAGCAAAATTTGGTGGAGGGCTAAGCGATGCCGTTCCAGTCTCTGGAGCTCAACTCATAAGCAAGCAAGCCCTAACCAAGGCTTCATTGTACAGTAGAGCAGAGACTCATGAGGGTGACTTGCCATTGCTACCATCCTTTAGGGTCACTTAGCAGCTGATCTCCTTGTACTGGTAATAGTTGTACCTCTACACATAGGTAATCAGTAGCAGCAACTGTTTATTGTTCTGAATCCAGAAAAAGGTCCTCAGTGGGGGCATGTCTCTAATCTAATGTGAAGTGGTGCCATGTAGACCTTTGCTCACCTACAATAGTACAAGATGGGACAGTTGCCTAAGGCCAACCAGATTTTACAGATATGTAGCAAGATTATGGAATTTAGATAATGACACTAACATCCCCCTCCCACCTTACGCAGGAGGACCTACAGAACGAATGCTCCAAAACAGAATCTTGAAGGACATACCTGGGCCATTCATAAGGCAATATCTTAGGTCAGCTCCTCATAGTGTCAGACCCTGTAATGGATCTTTCTAGTGACCTTTTTATAGCCTAACTCTGCTGTGAAGAAATAAGATAATCTCTACTCTCTGGTACATTTAAATCAGACAGTAAAATATCATGAGGGAGCATTTATCTCAGCCAAGAAGGTTTAACAGACGAGAGGCACGGTCTAGGACCCCGGATCCTGATGGCCATGCTCTCTTGCTTGTAGTAATATCCGGACAATGTTATGGACTTATAAGATGATGCCAACACATCAGAAAGCCCTCTATGATATGCAGTCCTCCATAGCCTGGGGACTACACCGGTGTAGTAACACTCTCTAACTAATGGTTATCGCTGATGCTTCTCTCTATGACGATAACGCATTGTAACTGATCTGCAAAATACCCTCCTCATTACGTATTTGGCCACAAAATTTAGCACGTTTGCAGAATTTGGCCTTAGGTGTTGCCAATACTACCTCACCCGAGCCGCACTGTAGAAAGGACTGGTCGTCATAGTCCCAGCTCTATGGACTATAGACTAAGTATGTATATACATTTCCAAGTTCAGTGCTGAAATACAGTACCTCTGCCCTCTACCACATCGCTCGTACATACAGTAGCACAAATTACTGATTCCTGTAGTACAACCTGTGGGTGTCCAGCCCCAGGGCCTGATTCAGAGCCGCTCGATCTGGCAGAGCGCTCGCTCTGAATCAGGGCCGGGCTTTTTTTTCTTTTGGATCGGCCTCCTGGCGAGCGGCCATGATGATGGTCCTGATGGTCAAGACCATCACGACCATCGGGCTTGCGACGAGACCCTTGTTGTAGGGTCTCGTGGCCGCAAGCCCCAGAGAGATTTCGGCTGTGACAGAGCCGGAATCTCTCCACTGACATCACTCGTGATGTCAGTGGGGCCGCCCCCAAACGGCAGGTGTTCTCTTGAGAACGCCTCCATTTGGGCAGCCACCCCCCGGCCCACCCACCAAAGGGGGTGAGCTGTCACTCAACATCGACAGCTCACCCCCTTTGGTGCGAGACCCGGAGCGACGGATTGTCCGTTGCTAGCCGGGTCTCGCGCATGCGCACGATGGAGCCGTCGCCCGGTTGCGAGCGCTCAGCACTTGTGACTGGGTCTGAATCAGACCCTCTATACACTGCTTTCTAGATGTGGTCCATTGCTAAAATCACACCCATCCACCGAGCATTACTTTATCCCAAAACAACATTCTGTAGCTCAGTCAGTGCTCTAGTTATATCCTCATCAGTCTTGCACAATAATAGTAATAAGGATTATGATAATAATAAAAATGTTTATGTTGCACTTTTCTTCAAATGTACTCGAACCACTTTACAATTGCAGGAAATAAACAATATTACAAAGGAGGAAGCCATCTTGGGCGCAATACAGTCCAACTGATTAATAATGTTTTGCAAATAATTTAATATTTTACAGCAAGATGGCATTTCATTATGCAAATTCTGCCTCTATGTGAATTATATAGTAATTATAGCCCACTCAAGCTGTACTTTGAAAACGTAAAAATGAAATTAGAACTAGATCAATCTGTCCAATTATTAATTATATATCATTAACCCCCAATCAATAAAGTCTCATTAGTCATCTGCATGCCTAACATGCATTGAAAAGGCTGAAATAAGTGGGTGTAGTCTATTTACTGGGTACAATCAGACACAGCGGACGAGCTAGGGATGGCCATTGACGGGTCTACCATTGATGGTCTCTATCGGTGGTGCCATTGGTGTTTTGCATCAGTTTAAACCATCGATGGACACCCCTGCTTTTGGTCATGTGATGGCGGCGTCCAAACCGAGAAGGGGGTGTGGTGGCTAAGCGACGTGCTGAGAGGTGGAGCTAAGCTTAGTAAAGAACATATTTGTGCATTTCTGCCATCGATGGTGGAGAACCATCGGACCTCCGCCATCAACAGCAAAACCATCGACCATCAGTGGCAAGCCATCAATGGTTGCTAACCATCGATGTTTGCTGGCCATCTCTAGGATGAGCACAAAAAGAAGATCTTCGTCTGAAACACTTAAAATTCCATTCAGCAAAACTACCACACTCCCCAGTACAATAAATAAGAGCTCCCATCGCTGCATTAATGTGACATCGCAGCGTTGCACGTCACCCCCCCAATGCTGCATGAATTTACATTGGAGTGTCAGCTGTGTTTGTCTGCCTCTGTCTCTGTGTGCGAGAGACTCTCTCTTCATAGGAAGCCGCACAGCAGAGAACAGGGTGATCAAACTGCAGTCTTAATGCCCTTTCATTCAAACGCCATCTCCAAGGATTGCCAGGTTTATCTGCTGGGATCACAAGATGATTCAAGCAGTGTTTAGGGCTGTCTGATGTTTAAAGGTCAGGCGGTGAACTTTGTCCCAAAGGATAACTAATTCATCCTACAAATTAAGTGATTTTCTCCTGGAGTTATTACTTTTTTTTTTTATAGTCTCCAGCCTTGAGCTTGGGAAGCGTGCTGTAAGCTTCTCACTCATCTAAATGTTAGCAGTAATTGAGGGCCTTGAAATAGCACAGCGCACTTGGGTAATCTTGCCGGAGATTGCAGTGCGCCAGGAGCGGTTGGTCGGCCATCTCCAGTGACAGTGCTTATCTTTATTTTACTGCTGGCTCATCTGGATAATGTTAAACCATAGATCACGGATCTAGAACTTACATGCACTGACTTGGAATAATCACCACATTTTGCTGTAGCTTTTTTTTTGCACAGATGGCGTGTCACGGCATGTCACGTAACGTCACAAGACGTTGACAGGTTACAGACGGGGGCGTATTTACTATATAGGAAAAATAAGCACATGCCCAGGGTGTAAGTGAGCAGGGGGAAGGAAATAAATGGTTTATGATCATATATACGTTACTTGCCCAATTGTAATAGCTTGCAAGTTACCAGCAGTGGCAAGATTTGGGCGATATACAGTATCCACTAGATTTATAGCAGCATTTTGTCTTAAGACAAAATCAACGTGCTTTTGCTTTAGAAATAAAATTGGCACTTTAAATCTAGCGGCTGCATGCCGGAATCTCGCCACTGCCGGCAACCCGCAGGCTATTGCAAAATACACTGTTTTACTTTTCATTTTATCGGACTGGGTCTTCGGCAAACCCAAAATATTCCCAGGAAAAATTATAAGTAGGGGGTGTGGACACAATGAGAGCTCCATTCTGTAATGAAAGTTACTCCCACTTTGTAGTCTTGTTTTCCTATTTTTAAAGGCCCTTCATTTGTATTGAACATGACCGATAGATGTGAGAGGAGAGTGTGGCTGCGTCAGATGGTCACAGTGTAGCTAGCAGCATGGCAGAGTTAACGCCACTAAACTACGTGGTTACGTTCTGGGATTGCTCTATAAAGTGTTCGGAAGAAAGAATTGAGAATTCTTATGGCGCATCTTCTGTTGCCTCCACCCAGGGGTAGCAGAGTGCCTCAGTGACGTTACCAGTCCCTGGAGACGTAATGGCACGAGGGCTTACGTGCTCTTTAATAGCATACCCTCCAACTCTACCGTTTTAGCCGTTACAGTACCGTTTTTTAATGGTCTGTACCGGCAAACAGGGGCTGTACCGATTGTACCGGGTGTGTACAATCTGCTGATTTCTTAAGCAGTGCTGCTGAACACAGGACTCCCGCAGCGCTGCTGAACACAGGACTCCCGCAGCGCTGCTGAGTGACAGCCGGCTCTTCTTCTTCCTCCGTGGTTCTCCACAGTCTGGTTTGACGCTTGCGCCGGTAAACAGAACTTGCAGTATAACACTTATACTGCAAGTTTGAAACCCGCCAGCGCCAGCTGCCTCCAGACCCCATTGGACACGCCCCTTTATCTGTGACCACTCCCCCTTTAATCTGTGGCCACACCCCTGTACAGAGTTACGTATTTCCTTGAGCAAAAGCACCCACAGGTAATGCAGGTTAAAACCTGTGTAGCCCATGGAGCAAGAGCAGCCACAGGTAATGCAGAGGTTTATACATGTGTAGCAGGAGCAGCCACAGGTAATGCAGGGGTTAATAGCTGTGTAGCCCATGGAGCAAGAGCTGTAGCAGATAATGCAGGGGTTTATACATGTGTAGCCCATGGAGCAAGAGCAGTAGCAGGTAATGCAGGGGTTTATACATTTGCAGTCTGTAAAACAGGAGCAGCCACAGGTAATGCAGGGGTTAAAACATGTGCAGCAGGAGCAGTCACGGGTAATGCAGGGGTTAATACATGTGCAGCAGAGGCAGTCACAGGTAATGCAGGGGTTAATACATGTGCAGCTGGAGCAGTCACAGGTAATGCAGGGGTTAATACATGTGCAGCATTAGCAGTCACAGGTAATGCAGGGGTTAATACATGTGCAGCAGGAGCAGTCACGGGTATTGCAGGGGTTAATACATGTGGAGCAGGAGCAGTCACGGGTAATGCAGGGGTTAATACTTGTGCAGCAGGAGCAGTCACGGGTAATGCAGGGGTTAATACATGTGCAGCAGGAGCAGTCACGGGTAATGCAAAGGTTAATACATGTGGAGCGGGAGCAGTCACGGGTAATGCAGGGGTTAATACATGTGCAGCAGGAGCAGTCACGGGTATTGCAGGGGTTAATACATGTGGAGCAGGAGCAGTCACAGGTAATACAGGGGTTAATACTTGTGCAGCAGGAGCAGTCACGGGTAATGCAGGGGTTAATACATGTGGAGCAAGAGCAGTCACAGGTAATGCAGGGGTTAATACTTGTGCAGCAGGAGCAGTCACGGGTATTGCAGGGGTTAATACATGTGCAGCAGGAGCAGTCACAGGTAAAGCAGGGGTTAATGCATGTGCAGCAGGAGCAGTCACAGATAATGCAGGGGTTAATACTTGTGCAGCAGGAGCAGTCACGGGTAATGCAGGGGTTAATACATGTGGAGCAGGAGCAGTCACGGGTATTGCAGGGGTTAATACATGTGCAGCAGGAGCAGTCACAGGTAATGCAGGGGTTAATACATGTGCAGCAGGAGCAGTCATAGGTAATGCAGGGGTTATTACTTGTGCAGCAGGAACAGTCACGGGTAATGCAGGGGTTAATACATGTGCAGCAGGAGCAGTCACGGGTATTGCAGGGGTTAATACATGTGCAGCAGGAGCAGTCACAGGTAATGCAGGGGTTAATACATGGGCAGCAGGAGCAGTCACAGGTAATGCAGGGGTTAATACATGTGCAGTAGGAGCAGTCACAGGTAATGCAGGGGTTAATGCATGTGCAGCAGGAGCAGTCACGGGTATTGCAGGGGTTAATACATGTGCAGCAGGAGCAGTCACAGGTAAAGCAGGGGTTAATGCATGTGCAGCAGGAGCAGTCACAGATAATGCAGGGGTTAATACTTGTGCAGCAGGAGCAGTCACGGGTAATGCAGGGGTTAATACATGTGGAGCAGGAGCAGTCACGGGTATTGCAGGGGTTAATACATGTGCAGCAGGAGCAGTCACAGGTAATGCAGGGGTTAATACATGTGCAGCAGGAGCAGTCACAGGTAATGCAGGGGTTATTACTTGTGCAGCAGGAACAGTCACGGGTAATGCAGGGGTTAATACATGTGCAGCAGGAGCAGTCACGGGTATTGCAGGGGTTAATACATGTGCAGCAGGAGCAGTCACAGGTAATGCAGGGGTTAATACATGGGCAGCAGGAGCAGTCACAGGTAATGCAGGGGTTAATACATGTGCAGTAGGAGCAGTCACAGGTAATGCAGGGGTTAATGCATGTGCAGCAGGAGCAGTCACGGGTAATGCAGGGGTTAATACATGTGGAGCAGGAGCAGTCACGGGTAATGCAGTGGTTAATACATGTGGAGCAGGAGCAGCCACAGGTAATGCAGGGGTTAATACATGTGGAGCAGGAGCAGTCACAGGTAATGCAGGAGTTAATACATGTGCAGCAGGAGCAGTCACAGGTAATGCAGGGGTTAATACTTGTGCAGCAGGAGCAGTCACAGGTAAAGCAGGGGTTAATGCATGTGCAGCATTAGCAGTCACAGGTAATGCAGGGGTTAATACATGTGCAGTAGGAGCAGTCACGGGTAATGCAGGGGTTAATACATGTGGAGCAGGAGCAGTCACGGGTATTGCAGGAGTTAATACATGTGCAGCAGGAGCAGTCACAGGTAAAGCAGGGGTTAATACATGTGCAGCATTAGCAGTCACAGGTAAAGCAGGGGTTAATACATGTGCAGCAGGAGCAGTCACAGGTAATGCAGGGGTTAATACTTGTGCATCAGGAGCAGTCACGGGTATTGCAGGGGTTAATACATGTGCAGCAGGAGCAGTCACAGGTAATGCAGGGGTTAATACATGGGCAGCAGGAGCAGTCACAGGTAATGCAGGGGTTAATACATGTGCAGTAGGAGCAGTCACAGGTAATGCAGGGGTTAATGCATGTGCAGCAGGAGCAGTCACGGGTAATGCAGGGGTTAATACATGTGGAGCAGGATCAGTCACGGGTAATGCAGGGGTTAATACATGTGGAGCAGGAGCAGTCACAGGTAATGCAGGGGTTAATACATGTGGAGCAGGAGCAGTCACAGGTAATGCAGGAGTTAATACATGTGCAGTAGGAGCAGTCACAGGTAATGCAGGGGTTAATGCATGTGCAGCAGGAGCAGTCACGGGTAATGCAGGGGTTAATACATGTGGAGCAGGATCAGCCACGGGTAATGCAGGGGTTAATACATTTGCAGCAGGAACAGTCACAGGTAATGCAGGGGTTAATGCATGTGCGGCAGGAGCAGTAACAGGTAATGCAGGGGTTAATACATGTGCACAGGTAACAGTGGTAGAGAGAGGAGAAGAAAGAGAGGGACAGAAGCGCTGAAAATTAAGCCAGTGAAGAATATACAGACCTGAGAAAGATTGGGATGAAAGTAAATGAAGAGCGAGATAGTATGAAACTAAAGGAAGAGAGAAGGATAAGTCAGATACAATAAAGACACTATACAGTATATAACAGCATTCAGAGGATCTTGTCACATTCCTGGACACATTTTCATCAGGAAAGAGGCCTAACGCCTGCAACCCAACACTTATATAACTCTGCAACAGCCACACCCCTAACTGTAATAGGCTACCCGACTGCATGTGATCATCACCCAAGCCAGCCCCCAGGCTTCTGGTTCAGCCCACTCCTGGCTCATTCGAGCCCTCCGTTTTTCATATTAGAGATTTGAGGGATATTGTTGCTGCATGTTGCTGTTATGGGTGTAAAGCGTACCTGCCACCTACCCAGAAATGGGGTTAGTCAGGTATAGATATTCGTAGAGTTACAAGACAAATCATACGAATGGAATATTACAGCGAAACGCGCAGCTGTCAGACAGGTGTGACCTCGCAATGCAATCTCCAAATTCCGCCTCTGTTTGTATGTCCCATGCTGTCTGTGTCTGAAGTTATAGCCTTTGAATAAATCTGTCTGCTCTGTGGTGTGGTTATGGGATAATAAGGGAGATGTTTGGGCAAAATAAAATTGATGGGTAAATTACAGGAAGAGTAAATTCCACTAGATAAATGTGAAAAAGTGTCTCCCAATGTGGAATGGGGCAAATATTACACAGAATATTTCTTAATACTTCACTCCTCTCTAGTCAACATATAACTAAGCAGAATTTACATTTACTGTGCAGCCACTTGACTTATTAACACATGTTCCTTCCTAGGCTGCATAATCATTATCACTCATAGGCCCATTACACCTGCGGATAGGCTACTTCCCCCATGTTTTTAAAAACGGGCCCGTTCATTATGGGGGCCACCTAATTTTTAGCAAACCACGAAAACTGAAAGTTTTTAGAGTTCGCCTGCAGGAATCTGGGCCATCCTCAGGTGTTGTCTCCCGAAGCCCCGCTCCATCCTATAGGAAGGGAATCTGAGCTGCACAGAGGGATTCGATATGATCTCTCCACTTCCTCAGGTATAGTAGCTGTGCGCAAGCATGAACTCAGCTCATGCTTGGGCGCTGGGCAGACCCGACAGGGGTAAGTATCACTGCCACTTTGGTAGCAGTGTTAGGGATCGTGGGGACAGCTGCTTTTTGAATCAGCTGCTCCAGTATTTATCAACGCACCTCACGGCGAGTTGGATAAGTAATTATCAGGGGATGAATGAATAGGTCCCTAAGTAACACAGAGTACACGTGAATACCTATGTACCGCCTGCCAGTAATTAATTTACAGGATTACATGGGTATACTGTACAAGGAACAGTATAGACAGATACAGAAAAGAAACAGATTAACATTAGATACATAATTACAATCTGCAAAAAGGAAAAAGGGCCCTGCTCGCAAAAGCTTACATTCTAAAGGGAAACGAGGGGGGGCGCGAAGGTGCTGCGGGGAGCAGAACATAAGCAAGTCACATTTTATTAAATATTTGTCACCCATATCTACAATAAATATGTACAAAGGAGGGCGGCTCACAGACAACTACGAAGGGAAAACAATGGAAAAGGAAAGTAAATATTGGTCATTTAGAGGAGAAGTATGAAGAGGAAAACACGTAAAATATATTATGTATAGTCAAATTAAAGCATTTACAGTATATACAGTATATATGCAGAGAGAGTCGTTTCTTCCACTGTTACGTTAAAGAAGAATAATACACAAACAGGCTATATACAATATTTGTAGTTCTATCAGAGTCTGTAAGAAAGTGGCTGACAAAATAAAGACACTGCCAAAGTGGGAACGATTTACAGCCGTGGTGGCGTTGTTTGTCCAACACTGGGCCGCGTCCAGCGTAGCATCCGAAGGAGTTAGTGAGAGATGTGACATAACCATTCGTCCACGCTGGCGTTGTCATCCAGACAAATCCCTCTTCTCTTTGGTCAACAAGCAAAAATACAAACAAAAAAATGAGCCAATACTTGGCGCCTGTAGAGGAAGCAGACAGTCCCTTCCTCCCAATTGTCTCACCAATGTTTTACAGAACTGCTGTCTGCGAGATATATACAAAATGGATACTCCATGGCGCAGAACCCCCAGAACTCCGTAGGGTAGAACCCGGAAACTGCACAAGTCCGGGATCTCTATATTCTATGGGGCAAGTCCCTACAATTTCCATTGTGACAATATCTAGAAAGTACCCAAATGTTAATTTGAGGTGATGAGCATCCATGAACCGGACATTAGCGCTGAGCGTGCCAGAGGGTAGATAAGAGTGCTGCAGAATTTATGGGACCCTTTGTCCTAAATTGTTTCGGTGACAAAAATGGCGGTCACCAGTGGCGGCGTGATGGCTGATACTGCTTCTGCCTTACAGTAACTTCGCACACTTTCCCCACCGCCAGCTACCATTGTCATTCTGCCAATTGACGTATCAATGGTTCCCGCACCTCTTAGATTGTAAGCTCATCTGGGCAGCTCTATCTTTACCTTCAGTTTTATTACTAGTATGTGGATAGTCTACTTACATGAGTCTGCCCCGAAATATTGTGCACCGGTGTTTCTGTCCTCTTCAACAATGACATTGGAACATCCCCTTGATTTGACGTAGCTCTGTGTCCTGGACAGCAGGATCGCTGCTACCCCATTTATAACAATAATTATGTGACAGTGCAGGTGCTAAGGCCCTGATTCAGAGGCGGACGCTCGCTCTGAACCAGGGCGTTTTTTTTTGTGCGGCCTCCTGGCCGCTTGCATAGCTGTGGGTGACCACCCACAGCTATAGCGAGTGGCCAGGTTGATGGTCACGATGGTCAAGACCAGGGGTCTTCAAACTTGGCCCTCCAGATGCTGTGGAACTACACATCCCAGCATGCACTACACATAGTTTTAGCATGCTGTTATATCAAAAAGGTGGCAGTGCATGCTGGGATGTGTAGTTCCACAGCAGCTGGAGGGCCAAGTTTGAAGACCCCTGGTCAAGACCATCGCGGCCATTGGGCTTGCAACGAGACCCTTGTGGTAGGGTCTCGTGGCCGCAAGCCCCAGAGAGATTTCGGCTCTAACAGAGCTGGAATCTCTGCTGGAATCTCTCCACTGAAATCACTCGTGATGTTAGTGGGGCCGCCCTAAACGGCTGGCGTTCACATGGGAACGCCTCCGTTTGGCAGGTCACGCCCCCAGCCCGCCCACCAAAGGGTGCGAGCTGTCACTCAACATCGACAGCTCGCCCCCTTTGGTGCGAGACCCGGAGCGACGGATTGCCCGTCGCTAGCCGGGTCTCGCGCATGCGCACGATGGAGCCGGCTCCGTCATGCGCTGTGGGCTACCATCGACCCTGTTGCGAGCACTCAGCGCTTGCGACCGGGTCTGAATCAGGCCCTAAATTTCCAGAAATTTCTCTAAATTCTATGGAAGTCAAAACTTAATTGCGGAGAGACCTGGGGTTGAATTTACTAAAGGCATCAATGTTGTGTTTCCAGGGTAATATCATACATTTACTAACAAACTATTTTTCTTATATCGATTTTTACATTTGCGTAAATGTGCGATTTAGCCCTCAAACACCACGTCAATGTTGATTAATTAATCTGTATGAGACGGGAGCCTGAAGATTCACCAGGACAGAGACCTCCTTTTCTTCCTCTTCTTAAGTGTCACCCCGAGGCGCCGCTTCCCAGTGCGCAAGGCCAAGGGAGTGGCACGGTTGCTGCCAGGACGGCAGCTGTGCCCAGCGTGTTGGATACCTAGATAGGCACCTGACTAATTACAGAGAGAGTGATCATCCCATGAAGATGTCGTATTATGCTCAGTGTGTTCCTAATACCTTCTGGTGCCTATTTATGAAACTGAAAATGGAGGCTAGACCTAAAACAGCTATTTTTGGAGGACTGAGGCAATTTAGAGCAGTGGGGGGGCTATTGGATAATGGATGCACAGCAGATATCGGGGATACGTTGGGGCTTGAGCACAATAACCAATACGGTGGCCCCTTTCTGTGATGTCATGAACCAAAGGAAGTCTGCTAGCTTTCTGCAAGCACATTGGCTCAGAACAATCACATGTGAGACGTCACAGTATCTTTCGCCCACACTAACAGGTAATACACGTGATGATGATGGCGTTGTAGTAGGAAGTGGTAAAGAAAGAGATAGGGGCAAAGCTTTATAGCTTGTGTCCTGTAGGAGGGTATGTACTGTACAGTATAGTAATAACTGTACGCTGATATTCATCTTTGCCCAGACTGTATTATTTATTAATGGTGGATTTTTTTTCAAAACTGCGTAACAGGTAAACTTCGGGGCAAAAATTTCATGTCTAAAAATCCTTATTTCTAGTACGAAGCCCTGATTTAGAGATGCACCTAATGTGATCACAGCTGCGATTTCATACGCACGGCAGCTGCGAAAATATGCTAATGGTTGCAAAGCTTACCCGAGCATAATGACGCCCACCGCTGCCTTCTCATATGCGTACGACGGAATGGGATTGAAATACCGCCGGTTCAAATCCTGACAGTGGAAGGCCGACAGTAGAAGATCCCGATGCCCGGTGGTAAGTATTCTAACCCTACCCCCCCAAACCTCCCTTAGAGGTGCCTAACCCTATCCTCCCCCCTAGTGCCTAACCCTGACCTCCCCCTAGGGTGCATAAACCTAACCACCCCTTCTCGCAGCCTAAACCTAACCCTCCAGAGGGGGTGCCTAACCCTAACCTCCCTCTAGTGGTGCCTAACCCCCCTTCCCCTAGCCTAGCCCTAACCTTCCCTGGGGGGTGCTTGACCTAAGTCCCCCGGGGTTCCCTAAACCTAACCCCCCCATCCCTAGGCTAAGTGTTATACTTACCCAGCACACGACGATCGGGATGACGGGTGTCGGTCTTCCGGCGACGGGATTAAGATAGGCGTCGGTATTTCGACACCTATCTTAAGTCCCATTTTGAGCAGGTAGTGTTGGGATTTAGACTGGCGGCATTTTATCCACCAGTCTATTAACTACATCTCACGTAAGACATTAATATTGGTAACATCGATGCCACAGTCTTGGTAACATCGATGCCACAGCAGTTTCTAATTTATGCACGCCCATAAAACGGCGTTCTAACGGACTCACACATCTGCGTTTCTCCGATCACTCCTCCGTCGCCACCCCCAAACGCTGACAAGCTGTCACTCACTCTGCGATGGATTACTCTGTGCATCCGTAGTCGCAATGCGATCGCTGCGCAAGCACAGTGCGACTTATACGCATGCGCAGTGGCAAACAATCGCTCGATCTTCTCCCGTAAACACCTTTTTGCCCAGCTCTAAATCAGGCCCAGAGCTTCTGTGTTCATATTGCAAGCGCTCGCATCTCAAGACGAAGAAAGATGTTTTCGCCCCATCCATGGGTCACGTGACCCCCACCCACCCCCGAGCCGGGTAATCAGTCTCCATTTGGTTTGAGAATGAATTGCACGATCACAAGTCGAGATTACTCAGATGGTATTATAGCACATTGAATGGTGCTCAGAAATAATTATGTTCCTCACAAAGCATATATCTGTCTTGTTTTTTCTTTTGGTTTATTAGCTGATCTGAGCCATCCTGTGCTCAAGCCCGTTACACGATGAAAGATTTATTGCCAGCATCACAATCAATGGGCAGCTGATCCTCTGGTATTTCCGCTGTAATCGAGGTCATCCCTGGAAATGTTCTCTCTGAGAGATATACTCTGTTATAGTGACAAAAGAACTACCAAAAATGTTGGTTTTTATGAAGGTCCATCCGTCCATAAACAATATTATTACGTTTTCAGAGTCTGGATTTTTTTTTTAATGTTTATTGGGTTATTCAAGTCAGCCAATATCCATGACCAATGATGATTTTTTATTTTATTTTATTTTCACCTGACAAATGACTTTCTCCATTATTGCTCGGGCCTCGATGTATATATCAAGTTTTCCTGAGAGATCAGTAACGATCACAGTGAGACGAGAGGAGTGTCCGGTGCCATTAATTCTCAGTTTATCTCAGCTTGTCTGACGGATCATCTGTTACAATGATAACTCTGCCCAAATCGATTTAGCATAGCTTCGCCTCATCACCGCAGTCACGATTGTGTCCAAAACGCAAGTTTAGCTGGTAACTCACAGTAAATCCACCAAATCAGCCGGCTGTCCCGCAAGTTAAGCCCTTTTAGCTATACGTACAGTATGTAATGATTTTTTTAAGGATTTGCCATTTGCTATTTTAAGCTCAGCGACTGTTGAGTCGTTGACCGGTAAGCTGGCTGCGGTCCTGCTCTGCAAATACTGGTTTTGGACGAGAGGATTATAAATAAGTATTGATGGGTTTATGCCGTTTCTGGCTTAATTCTTACTGGCTGTTATACCCGGCATTGCCCGGATTGAAGACTGGACCCTGAAGTACACCTGCAGCCTTTATTCGTTTACATGGTCCTCGCCTACAAACTTATCCCACTGATACTGAAAAGGACCCCACTGTTTGCTAACATGCATGCAAACAGTGGCGTAACTACTGTGGGTGCAAGGGTCTGGCTGCTATGGTGCCCGAGCTGCCAGTCCAGTCAGGGCAGTTGAGGGGGGCCTTGGTGTCAGGTGATTACAGCTGGTGCACTGGCAGGCAGTCATGGAGAGACAGCACCGCCGGCCGTGAAGCAATCAGAGCTCGTGGACTGGCAGCCAATCAGCAGTAGTGGCTCTTGATTGGCTGCCAGTCCGCGAGCCCCAATTGGCTCGTGACCAGTGCCAGCTACAGATTCCACCACCCTTGTCTGTCCATGTCTGCCGCTGCCTGCCGGTGCACCAGCTCTAGTTAGCTCATGGCCCAGCTCCAAATCTACACCTGCTGGATGCTGATGGCACACAAGGGGAGGCGAGAGGCTGCTGGAGAGACACGGGGAGGTGAGTTGCTGGGGGGGGATAATGTGCAAGGGGCACTACTGTTGTGTGGAAAAATGTCTTATATGGGGCACTACTACTATGTGGCATAATCTGTAAAGGGCATTACTGTGTGGTATAATGTGTAAGGGGCATTACTGTGTAGTGGGCACTACTGTGTGGCATAACCTGAATGGGCTCTATGTGGCATAACCTGAATGGAGTCTGTGTGACATAACATTAATGGGCTCTGTGTGGGGGCAAATATATGTGTTTTTTTTACCTTTGGGGTGGCCCTTTTAAGATCTTGCTATGTGACCCACAAAGTTCCAGTTCCAGCTCCATGCAAAACACAGAGGCTCTGGATTTAATATGAACTTGCACGAGCCATCAAGTTTGCTCAGAATGAGGTTAAAATTATACTTTTGTAGATTTCTCACAGGTTTTTGGCAGACTGCCAATTTCCACTGGAGCCAGCCCCGGAACCTGTGTAATTTAAGACTGTCCCCATTTTTAGAGATTGTGTGACAGTGTGTAGACCTGCAGAAGTTTGATCCTAGGCAAAAAGCTAATCCTGGTCAAACTACACTACCATGCCAAATTTGGTGCAGCTAGGTCCAAAACTCTGGCCGTGCATAAAGGACAAATAGACGGACAGACAGACAGACACGCTTTCTCGCTTATTATACAGATGTCTGCTGTGTAAGGATTGCAGCCAAACAATAACGTGTCTGCACCAACCAATGTACACTTAACAGGATAGATTTGGGAAGGGTAAGTACAGTGCCTGATATTGCTTAGTATGTGCCTGTAACGCGCGGCCACTGCAGAATGGGGATGGA
This sequence comes from Taudactylus pleione, assembly GCA_031769625.1. Lineage (NCBI taxonomy): Eukaryota > Metazoa > Chordata > Amphibia > Anura > Myobatrachidae > Taudactylus > Taudactylus pleione. The sequence continues at coordinate 3,496,992 of JAUIMM010000694.1, read as the reverse complement.
AATAGTGGGACATTTAGGATGTCTATCTGAGCGATGGGCACTTCTCCTAATTTAACTTTTCATTAGTTTTTCTTGTTTTTAAAATGTAAAGGCGTGTAAGGTTTTATTCTCTCCATCCCTTAAATCGTGGGAATGCCCCATACACAGAATGGTAACAGCTCTGACTAAAAGTTATCACATGTTTAATAACTGGTCGAGGAAATCCACCTGATTGCCATGTATGGGGTCAGAAATAGCGATGAACAAAACTGTGGCAAAGTTTCACACAAGTTCCAGTTTTGCGGAGAATAAGACGCCTCTGCGCTGGGGTGCGCAGTTCTGGGGATACAATCTGCGAGTTCTGCGTTTCCTTCATCATCTCAATTCGTAAATTCCCAATTTGCAGAATAAAAAGAGTTGGGACGTTGATGGTCAGTTTATTTACTGTTTGGGGTGTTTGGGGAATGACGGAGGATATTTATGCTACAGCCCAAAGTGAAATGAGCTGTAACATCATGGTTCTCATCTCTAGCTGAAATTCATGGTTCTTAGGAGCTCATTCAGACCCGCTCGCTACATGCGTTCGCTCGCACCCTGCGTATGCAAATCCAGCGCATGCCCAGCAAGGCAGCCGATCACATGGCAAGGCATTAGCACACCCACTATGTCTTGGCGTGCGATCACTATGTGTATGCAGACGCCCACCAGCCATTCATAAGACACCCACTTGCGCACGTCATCTCCTGGAAGTGCATGAAAACATTGGTACATCGAGCACTTTGGCCCTGATTCAGAGCCGGACGCTCTGACCAGAGCCCTCGCTCTGAATCAGGGCCCACCTCCATAACTATGGAGCGTCCTCCTGGACGCTCGTATAGCTGTGGGTCACCACCCACAGCCTATACGAGTGTGCAGGATGATGGTCGCGATGGTCTTGACCATCGCGACCATCGCCAGTGCGAGCAGAAGCCTGCGGTTGAGTTTCTTAGCCACAAGGCCAGGAGTGATTTTGGCTCTATCAGAGCCAAAATCACTCCCACTGACATCACTAGTGATGTCAGTGGGCCGGCTTCTGATGGTAGGCGTTCCCTTGGGAACGCCTCCGTCTGGCAGGCAACCCCTGACACGCCCACCAAAGGGGGCGTGCTGTCAATCAACATCGACAGCACGCCCCCTTTGATCAGACACTACGAGCGAAGGAAAGTCCTTCGCTCGTCGCGTCTCGCGCATGCGCACGACGGAGCTCCCTCCGTCATGTGCATGCGCACTGCACACCATCGACCCACTTGCGAGCGGACAGCCGCTCGCGAGTGGGTCTGAATCAGGCCCTTTGTCTCTAAAGGTGTTTTTTCCCCAAATGTCAAGACGCCAATTGTAGTCAGTGATGAAGATTGGTCACATATAGATGAAGAGAGTGGGACTAGGATATCCTGTAACCAATCAGAACATTATAACAACAGTAGCACAGAATATTTCAGTTGTTTCTTGTACAACCATATGGAATACAACATGTGTCATTGTTCTGGGAACCCCAGTGTCAGTGTGTCATTGTTCTGTAACCCCTGCAGTGTCAGTGTCTCATTGTTCTGGGACCCGCAGTGTCAGTGTCTCATTGTTCTGGGACCCGCAGTGTCAGTGTCTCATTGTTCTGGGACCCGCAGTGTCAGTGTCTCATTGCGCTGGGACCCGCAGTGTCAGTGTGTCATTGTGCTGGGACCCGCAGTGTCAGTGTGTCAGTGTTCTGGGACCCGCAGTGCCAGTGTGTCATTGTGCTGGCACTCGCAGTGTCAGTGTGTCATTATTCTGTAACCCCTGCAGTGTCAGTGTCTCATTGCGCTGGGACCCGCAGTGTCAGTGTGTCATTGTGCTGGGACCCGCAGTGTCAGTGTCTCATTGTGCTGGGACCCCAGGTGTCAGTGTGCCATTGTGCTGGGACCCGCAGTGTCAGTGTGTCATTGTGCTGGGACCCGCAGTGTCAGTGTCTCATTGTGCTGGGACCCGCAGTGTCAGTGTGTCATTGTGCTGGGACCCGCAGTGTCAGTGTGTCATTGTGCTGGGACCCGCAGTGTCAGTGTGTCATTGTGCTGGGACCCGCAGTGTCAGTGTGTCATTGTGCTGGGACCCGCAGTGTCAGTGTGTCATTGTGCTGGGACCCGCAGTGTCAGTGTGTCATTGTGCTGGGACCCGCAGTGTCAGTGTGTCATTGTTCTGGGACCCGCAGTGTCAGTGTGTCATTGTGCTGGGACCCGCAGTGTCAGTGTGTCATTGTGCTGGGACCCGCAGTGTCAGTGTGTCATTGTGCTGGGACCCGCAGTGTCAGTGTGTCATTGTTCTGGGACCCGCAGTGTCAGTGTGTCATTGTTCTGGGACCCGCAGTGTCAGTGTGTTATTGTTCGTGTACTCCAACATTAGAGTATTCTATTTCCAGGCAGATATGTGTATGCTGCATTGCCCTTAGAGAAACATCGTGTTTGCTATTTAGATATGATTAGATATGATTCTATCCAATGCACACAAATGTGCTCCTATGCTCTTGTATCCATTAGGCAACAGAAATAATAATAAAAAAAAACCTGTCGGAATTGTAGAATTCTCTGAAGGTTGAGGCCACCTTTAAAAGGGGACATTGGTGATGATCTCAGGTGTTTATTATGAGAATATCTTTTTGTCCCAGCCACTCTCTCACTGTATCATCCTCGCATTCAGCAAGAAAATGCTTTGTGTTTGAAACAGCTGCGATTTTTAAAGCACTTGGGGGAAGTAATTCAACTTGTGACGGACAATATGAACGGTCATGTAGCGCTAAGTATTTCATAATGAATGTAAAGGAATAAGGCGTGAAACCTAATCGACCCGTAATTAATAGGAGACAGAGAATGAGAGGGGCGTGTGGTTTGTCCTTGTAATTTTGAAAAACAATTCCTGATTGATTTTTACTCATTACACGGAACATGTTTCAGATAATGCACTCTGTATTGTTTCCTACAGCGGGAGACAGTAATATACACAACAACAGAGAAAGCTGCTGGTGCGACAGTTCATGGAACAAAACTGGGGCTGGATGAGACTTGTTCTAGCAACAGTAACGCAATCTAATTCCTCGCCCAAAAGTGACCTTTGTGCATTTGTTATTCGTACCATTTGCTGTGCTAATTTCCAATACTGGGTGATAGGGGATGATAGTTACATGATGTCATCCATCAGAGCCGTAACTAGACTTTTTGGTGCCCTGTGCCAGAAAGAGCATTGGTGCCCCCCCCCCATTTTTAAAGGGACATAATGCACCCAAAAAAGGGCCATGGCTTCATGGGGAAGAGACAAGGAAGAGATAGGAGAGGCCAGGAGATGCTGGGGATGAAATAAGAGGAAACTACAAGTGAGAATGATAATAAACAGAAATTTGACAGGCCCAAACAGCTCCCCCTGACCTGTGGTGCCCTGTGAGATGGCACCGGCCGCACTACCCTAGCTACGGCCCTGTCATCCATACACACCCCCAGTCCAAAGCTCGACCGTGTTGAGTAACTTCACTATCCCCCAATCCCCCACTACGGTAGATAGAGGGGACAATCTATTTTATAAGCTCAAACGAAACCTGGAGTGCTAGAAAAATAGATCACCCCACACAAAAGGAAAACTAATAGCAGTAGATGCAATATTGCATGTTCGCTTAATGTATGGAAACGTCCTTGAGTTATGTACACGTGAATACAAAATGCCTTTTCTTTATAGAACAGCTCTCTCCGTGGCTGTAATTTTCCATTAAATGATTAAAAAGCGCAGGCCTCGCTATTCAGCTGCGGAGAGCACAGAACGGCAATTTCACAGGTCCCACTTGCTTTTATAAATTTATCACCTCAAATCTCAGGCGCTTACTGTTTATTGACTGGAGAAACGTGACCAGGATTCACAGCACATACCCGGCTACAATGCAGGAGAGTGTTTACAATCCTCTGCCGGCTGCAGCTGCTGACTGCGGCTTCTAGCGGGTCCCTATCACAGGCCGCTGGATCATTAATGGCCCTAAGCTTTCCTTCCAGATCATTGAATCTCAAAGTGAATGTTAACTGCCGATAATTGGCCATTTGCTCTTTTTGAATCCACACCGCAGCAGCTTTTATCTAAAGAGGGGGAGACATTGTATTGAAATAACAGTCTCATCTTCTGGATACCGCCATTTCCGAGGATATATTTTATGCACGACGACCAGATTTGTCTTATTTCTTTTTAAAAAAGATAATTGAAATGAACTAGTCAAAACGTAGAGCATTGCGGTCTGTGGTGGTGTTAGTGCCCGCCTGTCGCCAACCAACGCACTGCGAAACCTTTACCCAAAACTTAATGTTTTACTTTCTTAAGCAGTATCTCCAACCCAGAAAGTATATTACACAGTTTAGTGGTGGGTAATGAAATTTGCATGTATTTAAATTTTATCTCTCATGCTCCAGTCTCCCAAAGCGTAACCCTATTCTCCGACACAGTCTGCGGGTGACAGGTGCCGTGGTTGCAGCTGCAATCTCATCGATGCATTTGGGGCTGTGGCAGAGTTGACCGCAATTCCGCCAACAAATCGCAGTTGTAAATTGCCTTCATTAAGATAAAAAAATCACAATTATGGGGATATGCAGAGCTGCCGCAATGCGCTCAAATCGCGCCAGTACCATACGCGCCCAGCTCATACCTGCCTACTCTCCCGGGACTGTCGGGAGCCTCCCTAAAATCGTGTACCGCTCCCTACACCCCACAAGACTAGTAGGCAAGTCTCCCGGAATGGCTGCCAACCGCAAAAGAGGGCTGTCTGGGGGTGCGATGATGCGGTTTGCGCTGAATCGCATCATTGTAGCCCCACCCCCTGCCTTATAATGCCAGTAATATTGGCATTATAAAGTGGGAGGCGGGGCCACTATGATGCAATCGCGTCGGCATGCCCCCGCTCCGCCTACTTGAACCGCCCCCACCCTCCCTGCTGGACAGACCTGCCTGCCCCCTCCCGTCCCCTGGCAGAAATGTCAGCAAGTATGGCCCAGCTTAGGCCAGTCATGTGTCACATACACTTAGGGGTAAATTTACTAAAGTGAGAGTTTTTAGAAGTGAGTTTTAAAAGTGATGTTGCGCATAGCAACCAATCAGATTCTAGCTATTATCTTCTAGGAGGTGGTAGTTAAATGTTAAGTAGAATCTGATTGGTTGCTATGGGCAACATCACTTCTAAAACTCACTTCTACAAACTCTCACTTTAGTAAATTTACCCCTAATAGTCAAATTTTTCTTGAAAAATATGCAGAAAAACTATCAAGTGTATGAGGAAAATGATTGTAAAATATACACAGAAGAACATAATATATGCCCGGGCAACGAAGAACTCACCTATCAGAATCCTCGTTGCTTTCACAATCAGCCAATCACGAGCGGTTTTCCTAGTTGTGCACCTGACTAGTAGCAAACAATACGGCTTCCTTGGGCGTATATATGCGTCTGCGTCCTGTCTGTATGTGTTTGCAGTCGCTCAATGACACTTAGTTTCTACTCTTACCTATGTTAGAATTCCCCTTCCCTCCTCGCTACGCCAATTCTAGACTCAGGGATCTTCGGCGTCATAATCATGGAACCCTGCCTAGGCCTTTGTGTTTGCTTTCTGGTCCTATTGCAGCGCCATTTTACTGAAGATATACTGCGCTAACTGGCACAGTACCCGCTCTGCAATAGCCGCAATGTGAGCCGGAAGTGCTGTGCCTCTTCCATCTAACTAGGAGGAACAGACCCAAAAGTGGAGTACACCATTAACCTATTTTAACAATTAGAAGTCAGGAAGCCATATTAAATTGTATTAATCAAAAATAACAAAAAGTTATATATGATTGTTACTACTATTTTTGTGTGGGTAAATAGCACGATCCGGCACCTTCGGCAATGTGGAGTTGACCAGCACAGGCCATGATGTTACAGCCGTCTGGCAAACAACCTGCACAATTACAAAGGAGAAACTGAAGGTTATTTAAGGGTAACATTGTTATTTCAACTAATATCAAGTCATTAGTAACCTGAAAGTTACAGCTGAGCCACTAAAAGATATCATGACCTGCAACATACAGTATCACAGCGCGGCACAATCATAGACAGTAATGTCTTTTACAGGAGGCTGTTGTGCAGGATTTACTGGCCCAAACCACGTTACTCTGTAGGGGAGGTGGGCCAAGTAAACTGTACAGAGAGATTTAGATTTGGGACGGACTCTAGGCCCTCATTCAGAGCCGTACGCTCTGAGCAGAGCGCACGCTCTGAATGAGGGTCGGGCTCCATGAAAATGGAGCGTCCTCCTGGACGCTCGTATAGCTGTGGGTCACCACCCACAGGCTATACGAGCGTGCATTTTGATGGCCGCGATGGTCGTGACCATCGCGACCATCGAAATTGCGAGGCGAAGCCTGCGGTTGAGATTTTCAACCGCAAGCTCCGGAGTGATTTTGGCTCTATCAGAGCCAAAATCACTCCCGCTGACATCACTAGTGATGTCAGTGGGCCGGCTTTTGACAGGAGGCGTTCCCGTGGGAATGCCCCCGTCAGGGAGGCACGCCCCCGGAACGCCTACCAAAGGGGGCGTGCTGTCAATCAACATTGACAGCACGCCCCCTTTGATCGGACACAACGAGCGAAGGACTTTCCTTCGCTCGTCGCGTCTGGCGCATGCGCACGACGGAGCTCCCTCCGTCGTGCGCATGCTCAGTCCATAACATCGACCCACTTGCGAGCGGACAGCCGCTCGCGAGTGGGTCTGAATCAGGCCCCTAGTTTGTAGTATAAATTAAAAATAGAGCTGTCCAGCATTTGTAAGCTACATGCAAAAGCAGCCAGTATTTACCCTGCATGCAAAATAATAAATGTATTTGCCCGCCTTGCAGTACAGCATGGTTTGCCCAAAGTTACTCCTTTTTGTCCCCGCTATGCTCCCAAATCAGCCGCACTGTGATCAGCCTGCGCCCCACAGCCAGAAACCGGTTGCTGCGTTTCTCTCTGTTCCATTGTCCAAGGGGCGGTATGAGAACACAATAGTTCTCATCCCGTATGACAGAAGCCTGATGGATGCCCACATGTCAATGAGCTGGTGTCACCCGCGTCTCGGTAGACAGAGAACATTATAGATCGGCCCACGGCAGAGAAGCATTGATGGAATGACAAATCATTCAGATGATCAATTAAGAGCTCAGGTGTTAACGCTGTAACCTCCTGAGTGCCTGGCGGAGTGTAATGTATTGATCTAGTCCCGGGTGACTTAATGCCAGCGATGTCTGATCAGTCTCTGCATAAGTATCAGGTCAACAGGAGCAGAGAAGCCTGGGGACAGAGCACACCGCACTTTTCCCTGTGGGCACTAGTTATTACTATGCTGTAGCTATTATTACTAATTGTTACTTACACAGCACCAGCACATTCTGCAGGGAAGTACAAAACAAGGACTGCATACAGTCACCCGCCAACCGTCCAGGTCTCATGAAAGGTGCTAGCTAAAGGGGTGGGGCTTTGTAGTCTGAGGGTGTGGCCTAAATTGCCCTAATTTTGCCATTCATTTCGAAAATGAAGACCGTGGGCCCGAAGCAGTAACGGTCACTATTGCGTTCGCAGCCTCGAATTTGCACGGAACGCAGCTGCGAATGTATGCTAATGCCTACCACATCTCAGCCGGTATCAAGACGCCCACTGCTGCTTTCTCACACCCGTACTACCTCGCAGTCCTGCGTATACATCGGCACCCTCGACCCACATCGGTCCGTCACCCACAATTTGCACCAGGTCTGACCAGCCGCAGAAACTGCAAGTCTCGCCGCTCGCAGTGTACTCAAGCTGTGTATGCAATCGCAGTGGCTAATTTATGCACACTCATGCAACAGGGTTCCAACAGACATGCACGCCTGCGTTTCTGCTGCTGAATCAGACTCCTTATCCGCAGATATAAGAAGTGATGCGTTTATTTATCACTATACCGTCAGGTAACAAGGTCCAAGTGTAGGCATGGAGAGAGGGGGGTGACTCTGAAACCTTTGCGGAGTTGGACCCATATTGGACAAAATGTAAACTCGAAAATGCTGCACGTAAAAATAGCGTGTTTACTCCCATTTCCTGAGACATGGGCATCACAAGTAGAGATGTGCGCGCAACCCCATGTTTTGGTTTTAAAAAAAACACCCTCAAAGTTTTTGCTTTGGTGAGGACCCAGTTCTACTTGGAACCCCATTGTGCTTGTGAACTGGGGCTCGGTTCAATTAAGAACCCCTTAGTTCGGATATGGTCGATTCTCTCAAAAACGTACCTGCTCATCTCTAATCACAGGTGGTGTACAGTTCAGCACCAGCAGGGGGTGTTCCCCGTCAGCGTTAGTCATCAACGTTAGTCGTGTATCCCAGACACTTTTTTAACTACTAGGCCTATAAAATCTGTAGTACGTTAGATAGAACCTCCGTCTCCTGTAGGAAAAAAATAAATATGTACACAAAACCATAACACGGCGATGCGTGGCGAATAACGTGCTTATCAGCTTCAGAGCCGAGTCTGCTGTCAGGCAAGCGACACATGGATTTTAATACATTATTGCTCTGCTCCCATCTTATTTATCCAATTTTCTTATACAGTGAATATGTCCTTCAGTGATAATATAAATATGTTGTCGCAAAAAGCTCTATAAAGTTAATTATATTCAGGGCGGATGCTGTAATCATATCCTGGAGGTCTGTTCTTGAAGGTCATTTTTCAATAAGCGTGAAATCACCAAGATCTGTAGGGGTCTATTTACTAAGCTGGGAAAACCCCTTTCTCCTGTGTTTTTATTGGTGACTCCTAATAAATAGACCTCTCAGTTATACTTACCGCGGTTTTGCTGGTCCCTTAATGGAGATGCTGGAGGGGAGGTCTCTGGGGGAGCTGTGGTGATGTGATTGGCGCAATCTTGGTCCCCCGCCCCCTGCTGCCAAATGCAGCAATTCGCAGCTATAATGCTGTAATTGGACAATTTAAAGGAGCACACCCTGGGGAAAATAGGATAGGGATGGCCATCGGAGGGGTGTCTATCGATGATTGCCATTGATGGTTCCATCGGTGGTTACCATCGATTGTACACAAACCATCTATGGTGAACCATTGATGGTTTGCACCCCTCGATGGCCACCGCTGCTGTTGGAAACGGGGCCAATCAAAAAAGGGGGCATGGTTTAGCGGTCACTGGGGGGGCGGTGCTAAGCTCAGTCCGGTCCAGAAAAAAAAAGTATTGGCTGCTACTCGTACATCGATGGCAAAGAACCATTGGCTCTCTATCATCGATGTTAAAACTATTCGACATCGGCCATAAACCATCAATGAGTCTGAATCATCGATGGACAATGGCCATCCCTACCCCAGGACTAAGAGGTGCAGCCATAACCCCATGCTGTGCGACCACGCCCCCTTTACACCAGGACCCAACATTACGCATGGGGGCCCTATGTATTTAGTGATGGACGGTGCTGTGATGCTCTGCAGAGCCTTACTAATCAATGACAATAATATTTGTCATAATAAACTAGGAGCAATATGGCGGCTCCAGGAGAGGGATCAGAGGATCCTCCTCCGATGTTAGAAAGGTAAGCACCAGCTTCAGAATGCATTAGCTACCGGGGGCCCAGCTCTTAGTAAATTGGTCTAGACCACACTCGAATTATAGGGACTGCAGTGCTTGAGCTTTCATTGCCCCTGTTTGACATTTCTTGATCCCCAATGCCCTAATCATGCGGAAAGAGGTTTTGGCTTCAAAAATAGGCCCCTTATTACATGGGCATCCTCCAAGAAGGTGGCAGGTGGGGGAGAAGCGTAACGCAGTGTTTGCATCACCATAACATGATTTAACGCGAATCTCGTTAGACTGCCCAGCGCAGTCAGGAAGTGGAGGGCATGCGGAAAACTGGCCTGCGCTGTCCGGAGTACGTGACTTTCTGGGACAGTAGGTAAGTACTGTATGTTGCAGCGTTACTGCTAAGGGTAGGGCTGGGGGCATGATTGATGCCGCTGCCCAAGGCTGTCCCAGTGGCATCCTTCTCCAGCTTGTGAGAACCTGGCTGTCCCTGACCCTCTCTTTGTGATGTCATGACGTCATGTGTTCTGCAGGCGGGGGATGGGGTGGGGGCCGGCACGGAACAGGGAAGTGCCCTGTTCTGCCCCTGACGGCTAAGAGAAAAGTGTTTCTGGGTTTCCAGATTTTTTGAGGCATGAGAAATTGGGCAGAAAATCGGGAGCCGTTGTCATATTACGAGATTGGTCACATAACCGAATTTTTGGCGAAATATTCACCACCGCAGATCCGACCAATCTAGCACCACAAACCCACAGTAGGCGCCAGGCAGCGAAGAGAGAGAATGATATCTGTGGCAGAAGATTTGTTGTATCGACGTCTTGCGGTTACCGTTTACTCGGGTAGCTTTTTCGTTTTCGAAAGGTCATAAATATGAATAATTCACCTGTCAAAATATTCATGAAAACAAATTGAAGCAGAACGATTTACCAGTGACAGAGTCACGCTGGAGAGGAGGTTTCTTCCTAAGCTGTTTATCAGGACTCACACGGATGATTCGTATCCCCCGAGGGGCTGTATTAACAGAGCGCAGAGATATTTGGAGGATATAATAAAAAAAAAAACAGGTTGGATGAAATATTAATAATGACTTGTAGGTACATAGAGCAACGTTGTCGTTTTTTCATTGACACCTTTCAGTGTTTCTTTTACAGGGGAGGAAAAAAAAAGTGTCTTGGTTTCAATGACTACAAAGCAAATATTTGTCTTCATAAAACCTTTCAATGTTAATACTCAACAAAAGACAGCAGTCACCATATTAGTACAAGCAAATAAAAAATAATACACTGACAGCAAGTGACGGCGACTTCAGCGAGGCGGCAGCAGCTCTGTGATATCACAGCTGTGCATGAGGGGAAGTCAGCGTCTATGGCAGAACTTGGCAGCCAGTGGGATCGTCAGCGGCTGTGGTACTACAAGTACCAGCAAGCCCTGCCAGTCTCTTTGCTGCGCTACTTCTGTGTTCTTGGCTCATATGTTTAGTGAAAGTAACTGTAATACCCCTTTTACACCAGAGCAAAAACCTGGGTTATTGCTGGGTCTAGTCGGGTCGCAGCTCAGTGTAAAAGGGTCCCTGAAAAATAACCTGGTTCAAGTGACCCAGCAATCCAACCCAAGTAGCTACCAGGGTCGGACCCAGGATGGACCTGGGTAATGGTGCAGTGTAAAAGGCGCAACCCGGGTTATCCGACCTGGGTCATGCCTAAAATGAGCTGATTGATGGTTGTGGAGCAGTCACCTCCCACTTTTTGTGACCTCACAAGTTTAGCAGGGCAGACCCGGGTTCAGTGTGAACAGGCCAGACCTGAGAATAACCCAGATCGATGGTGCTGTGTTAACGAGGTCTGACCTGGGTTGGACCCGGGTTTTTGGAGGAAAAGAGGTATTAGACAGTCTGACCTGACACAGAACTCTTTGTGGCCTCTGCAACGTGTTCTCTTTCCACGGATCCTTAGAATTTAGAGGACGATCTTTAATGTTGTGAAGTTGTGCCACCTTTTCTATTGGTCTTGATAGTGTCCTGGGGGATATTAAAAGTCTTTAGCTCTTACTAATATCTTTTCTCAGTTTAATGTGTTTCAACAATCTTTTCTCATTTTTGCCTTGCATGTTTTTTTTCTATTTTTTTTAATTCAATGAAGTACTTGTGGCAAAATACATTAGCCAACGTCAGGACCTCTCACCGGCTAGTGTATTGTGAAAACCACTGAAACACTTTAATTGCACACAGGTGGATGCCAATCAATGAATAATGTGACCTCTGAAGACAACTGATTACACCAGGACTTAAGGCCCCCATACATCAGAGATGGATTGCAGCAATCGTGCAATTTGCAATCGATTGTGTATAAAAATCTGCAATGTATGGGCTTCACAGATCACAGATTGCAACCAAAAAGTGATTGGAATTGTTTAATCAGATTGTCCAACATGTTGGATTTCACAGATCAATTGGGGCTGTAGATTGCTAGTGTATGGACATGATCAGCAGATTTGCAGACCGTTTGTAGCAAAATGATGGAGCCTTTCGAGATTGCCAGATCTGTGTTTGCTGCAATCGATCTGCAAATCACTGAAAAAGATCTGTAATGTATGGGCGCAGATTGCTCGATTGGGAAATTGTAAGATCGGGCAATAAATCTTCAAATTGTTCAATTGTGGTTTTCAGATTGCTGATGTATGGTGGCCTTTATTTAGGAGTTAAGGTGGCCATACATCTGCGACGGATGCAGGGATGCAATCGGAAATTTCTGATTGGCCATCGGAAACTTCCGATCGCCAACCATCGATTTACTGCGATCCGTCGCCGGATCGCAGACATTTGCCATGTTAAATGTCGGCGATTTGACGATCGCGATCATTATTTGATCACGATCGGCAAATCGGCAAAATCCAACATGGATTTTACTCACGCAATCAATTAATGTGTGAGGGTTTTTTTAATACATTAAGAAAAGGCTTTGCTGGATTTTTTTTGTTGTTTTTCATTTGTTACTACAATAATTTGTCCCGATTGTTGCTTAGATTTTCAGAAAAAAAAAAGAATAGATTTTGATTCCAGGATGTAAGAAAATGACATGTTAAACTTGCCACAGATGGCGAATAAATTTAGCTGAATGGCGATCAGGTGACGCAGGGTGGTGGGGGGTCTGGGGACCTTCCTAGCCGCTTCCGGCATAGCTCTTTTTCTCCCCATAACATGATAGTATTATTTTTTTGTTTTGCTTTTTAAATTGAAGAAAAATTATTTCCCTACGGGAGAAACACTCTTTCTTTTCTATAAGGCGTCCATTCATTTATTGTGACAAACATTACCACCATGTTACGCTAAGCTTAACGCTAAAATAACGACACTGACAACAACTGCTTGGTTCGAATCAAATTAATGTATTTATTAATTGCATATTTATTTTAATAAATGTGGCAAAAGAAGACGCTATCACAGCTCAGCTCTAGCCAAATACTTCTTACCAAAAATTGGGGATGACTAAAATGCCCCCCCCTTTTCTACATGTATAACTTGCGCTGTGAGAGTCTCACCTCCCCTTACTATGGCACAGTCTGTACGCTTCCGCAAAGAAAGTGCCCAATTGTCCAACCCGCATAGGTAGGACACACCCGCCATCTTTAGAAGGGGCAAGTGCCCCACAACGACCCCTTATGCCACATGTGGCCGCTGGTTAGTAGCGCCTTCTCGCCTACTGATTTAAAATTGCTTAGCAAAGGACAAACAAAACACAAACAAACACACGGTTTTGGGTAGGGAGGGAGGGGCTTCCAACTGAAAAAGAGGCTGAACCAATTAAAATTCAGCCTTAAATAGGAAAACTCATTATGCACGCCCCCTAGAACTGTAATTGGCTTAACTATAAACAAATGAAAAAAGACCTAACAAAAGAGAAAACCGCCTAGCAACAGACTGACCAATCATAAAAAACTCAGGACTCTTATATAGCTTCATGCCTATGCAGCCCTCAGCTAGTCTAATAATAAATAGCATATATTTACATTAAGTATTTTATATTATATTCTGAGTTTATAACAGGGTTAGAAAACTTTTGTTTTTTTTTTACACCTTTTTATTTTTTTTTAAACTAGTTTTTTTGCATTAATGTTTTAATAAAATAAAAAATCTAATCCTGCTTATTATATTAATACTTTGAAACATTGCTCTGTATTAGAAACCTTGAGCAAACATGTTTTAATGCTTTCGAACCAGGGTTGGATTTTTTTTTTCTTTTTTTAAAACAATTTTTTTTTCTTATCCTTGTTTATAAGAAATGTTATTATGTTTCACCCTGATCAGAGCTGCTAATTTCAGTGCTTTGATCAATGTTTATTTATCAGCAGGAACAAAAAGTTGCAGAAATGAATCTGTTTTGTGTCCACGGGTGAAATATTTCTGGAAATTAAATATACCAATAACCGCAGACAGTAACGTATTGCAGCTACATCTAATCATTTCCTTTTCCTTTGGCTCTGTAATTTTCTTTTTAATACCACCCAGCTCTCTGCAAATAAACGAGTCAATTCTTCGGCACATACAATTCACAATAGCTGAATGATTAAATTCTACATGAAGGAAAATTACGCCACATAAAAATTGGGTATGATCTGCCCGGCTATGCTGATCGCATTCTGTATTTTTATTTATTTTTTGTTATAATTGAAGGAATATTCAAATTTTCTCTAAAAGAGTCCTATAGGGCGGATCTGATCTCATTTTCCAGCCTTGTGAATACAACATCAATAAAAACACCTGGTAAATGTGGAATAATAATCTTATTTACTCAGCCGAATCTGTGCTGTATTGTTCTACCTGGCGACATGTTCTGTGCGGTTCTATGTTATTCTGCACAAGTGCATCCAATTCTGGGGCAGGGGAATTACAGGAAGGGCCACTGTCTACACATACAGTATACTGCAATCCAACGTAAGAGCTGAGGAACTAGCAGGAAATGCTCCATAACTGTGACTCATTCCCTTTCCCAAGTAAAACACACAGCAGTTGGCACCTACATACTGCGGAGGTATCATACATACTGCAGAGGTATCATACATACTGCAGAGGTATCATACATACTGCGGAGGTATCATACATACTGCAGAGGTATCATAGTACTGTGGAGGTATCATACATACTGCAGAGGTATCATACATACTGCAGAGGTATCATACATACTGCAGAGGTATCATACATACTGCGGAGGTATCATACATACTGCAGAGGTATCATATATACTGTGGAGGTATCATATATACTGCAGAGGTATCATACATACTGCGGAGGTATCATACATACTTCAGAGGTATCATATATACTGCGGAGGTATCATACATACTGCAGAGGTATCATATATACTGCGGAGGTATCATATATACTGCAGAGGTATCATATATACTGCGGAGGTATCATATATACTGCGGAGGTATCATACATACTGCAGAGGTATCATACATACTGCAGAGGTATCATACATACTGCAGAGGTATCATATATACTGCGGAGGAATCATACATACTGCAGAGGTATCATACATACTGCAGAGGTATCATACATACTGCGGAGGTATCATATATACTGCGGAGGAATCATACATACTGCAGAGGTATCATACATACTGCAGAGGTATTATACATACTGCAGAGGTATCATACATACTGCAGAGGTATCATACATACTGCGGAGGTATCATACATACTGCAGAGGTATCTTACGTACTGCGGAGGTATCATATATACTGCGGAGGAATCATACATACTGCAGACGGAATCACACATACTGTGGAGGTATCATACATACTGCAGAGGTATCATATATACTGTGGAGGTATCATTTATACTGCGGAGGTATCATATATACTGTGGATGTATTATACATACTGCGGCGGTATAATACTTACTGCGGAGGTATCATATATACTGTGGAGGTATCATTTATACTGCGGAGGTATCATATATACTGTGGATGTATTATACATACTGCGGCGGTATAATACATACTGCGGAGGTATCATATATACTGTGGAGGTATCATACATACTGCGGAGGTATCATATATACTGCAGAGGTATCATACATACTGCAGAGGTATCATATATACTGTGGAGGTATCATTTATACTGCGGAGGTATCATATATACTGTGGATGTATTATACATACTGCGGCGGTATAATACATACTGCGGAGGTATCATATATACTGCGGAGGAATCATACATACTGTGGAGGTATCATATATACTGCGGAGGTATCATACATACTGCAGAGGTATCAGATATACTGCGGAGGTATCATACATACTGCGTAGGTATCATACATACTGCGGAGGTATCATACATACTGGGGAGGGATCATATATACTGCGGAGGTATCATATATACAGTGGAGGTATCATACATACTGCAGACGGAATCACACATACTGCGGAGTTACAGTATCATACATAGTGCAGAGGTATCATATATACTGCGGAGGTATCATACATACTGCGGAGGTATCATACTGCGGAGATATCATACATACTGCGGAGGTACAGTTTCATACATACTGCAGAGGTATCATACATACTGCAGAGGTATCATATATACTGCGGAGGAATCATACATACTGCAGAGGTATCATACATACTGCAGAGGTATCATACATACTGCGGAGGTATCATATATACTGCGGAGGAATCATACATACTGCAGAGGTATCATACATACTGCAGAGGTATTATACATACTGCAGAGGTATCATACATACTGCAGAGGTATCATACATACTGCGGAGGTATCATACATACTGCAGAGGTATCATATATACTGCGGAGCTATCATACATACTGCAGAGGTATCATACATACTGCGGAGGTATCATACATACTGCAGAGGTATCATATATACTGTGGAAGTATTATACATACTGCGGCGGTATAATACATACTTTGGAGGTATCATATATACTGTGGAGGTATCATACATACTGCGGAGGTATCATATATACTGCAGAGGTATCATACATACTGCAGAGGTATCAGATATACTGCGGAGGTATCATACATACTGGGGAGGTATCATACATACTGCGGAGGTATCATACATACTGGTTAGGTATCATACATACTGCGGAGGTATCATACTGCGGAGATATCATATATACTGCGGAAGTATCATACATACTGCGGAGGTATTATTTATACTGCGGAGGTATCATAGTACTGCGGAAGTACAGTATCATTTATACTGCAGAGGTATATATACTGCGGGGGTATCTTACATACTGTGGAGGTATCATACATACTGCGGAGGTATCATATATACTGCGGAGGAATCATACATACTGCAGACGGAATCACACATACTGTGGAGGTATCATATATACTGTGGAGGTATCATTTATACTTCGGAGGTATCATATATACTGTGGATGTATTATACATACTGCGGCGGTATCATACATACTGCGGAGGTATCATATATACTGCGGAGGAATCATACATACTGCAGACGGAATCACACATACTGCAGAGGTATCATATATACTGTGGAGGTATCATTTATACTTCGGAGGTATCATATATACTGTGGATGTATTATACATACTGCGGCGGTATAATACATACTGCGGAGGTATCATATATACTGTGGAGGTATCATTTATACTGCGGAGGTATCATATATACTGTGGATGTATAATACATACTGCGGCGGTATAATACATACTGCGGAGGTATCATATATACTGTGGAGGTATAATACATACTGCGGAGGTATCATATATACTGTGGATGTATAATACATACTGCGGCGGTATAATACATACTGCGGATGTATCATATATACTGCAGAGGTATCATACATACTGCAGAGGTATCTTACGTACTGCGGAGGTATCATATATACTGCGGAGGAATCATACATACTGCAGACGGAATCACACATACTGTGGAGGTATCATACATACTGCAGAGGTATCATATATACTGTGGAGGTATCATTTATACTGCGGAGGTATCATATATACTGTGGATGTATTATACATACTGCGGCGGTATAATACTTACTGCGGAGGTATCATATATACTGTGGAGGTATCATTTATACTGCGGAGGTATCATATATACTGTGGATGTATTATACATACTGCGGCGGTATAATACATACTGCGGAGGTATCATATATACTGTGGAGGTATCATACATACTGCGGAGGTATCATATATACTGCAGAGGTATCATACATACTGCAGAGGTATCATATATACTGTGGAGGTATCATTTATACTGCGGAGGTATCATATATACTGTGGATGTATTATACATACTGCGGCGGTATAATACATACTGCGGAGGTATCATATATACTGCGGAGGAATCATACATACTGCGGAGGTATCATATATACTGCGGAGGTATCATACATACTGCAGAGGTATCAGATATACTGCGGAGGTATCATACATACTGCGTAGGTATCATACATACTGCGGAGGTATCATACATACTGGGGAGGGATCATATATACTGCGGAGGTATCATATATACAGTGGAGGTATCATACATACTGCAGACGGAATCACACATACTGCGGAGGTACAGTATCATACATAGTGCAGAGGTATCATATATACTGCGGAGGTATCATACATACTGCGGAGGTATCATACTGCGGAGATATCATACATACTGCGGAGGTACAGTATCATATATACTGCAGAGGTAAAATTTATACTGCGGAGGTATCATAGTACTGCGGAAGTACAGTATCATTTATACTGCAGAGGTATATATACTGCGGGGGTATCTTACATGCTGTGGAGGTATCATACATACTGCGGAGGTATCTTACGTACTGCGGAGATAATATACATACTGCGGAGGAATCATATATACTGCGGAGGAATCATACATACTGCAGAGGTATCACACATACTGCGGAGGTATCACACACACTGCGGAGGTATCATAGATACTGCAGAGGTATCATACATACTGCAGAGGTATCATACATACTGCAGAGATATCATACTGCGTAGTTATCATACATACTGCGGAGGTACAGTATCATATATACTGCGTAGGTATCATAGTACTGCGGATGTATCTTACATACTGCGGAGGTATCATACATACTACGGAGGTATCATAGTACTGCGGAGGAATCTTACATACTGTGAATTTATCATACATACTGCAGAGGTATCATACATACTGCGGAGGTATCATACATACTGCGGAGGTATCATACATACTGCAGAGGTATCATAGTACTGCAGAGATATCATACATACTGCGGAGGTACAGTATCATATATACTGCGGAGGTATCATACATACTGCGGAGGGATCATACATACTGCGGAGGTATCACACATACTGCAGAGGTATCATATATACTGCAGAGGTATCATATATACTGCGGAGGTATCATATATACTGCAGAGGTATCATATATACTGCAGAGATATCATACTGCGTAGTTATCATACATACTGCGGAGGTACAGGTACAGTATCATATATACTGCGTAGGTATCATAGTACTGCGGAGGTATCTTACATACTGCGGAGGTATCATACATACTGCGGAGGTATCATAGTACTGCGGAGGTATCTTACATACTGTGAATTTACCATACATACTGCAGAGGTATCATACATACTGCAGAGATATCATACATACTGCGGAGGTACAGTATCATATATACTGCGGAGGTATCATACATACTGCGGAGGTATCATACATACTGCGGAGGTATAATTTATATTGCGGAGGTATCATAGTACTGCGGAAGTACAGTATCATTTATTCTGCAGAGGTATATATTCTGCGGAGGTATCATATATACTGCGGAGGAATCATAAATACTGCGGAGGTATCACACATACTGCAGAGGTATCATACATACTGCGGAGGTATCACACATACTGCGGAGGTATCACACATACTGCAGAGGTATCATACATACTGCAGAGGTATCATATATACTGCGGAGGTATCATAGATACTGCGGAGGTATCATACATACTGCAGAGGTATCACACATACTGCGGAGGTACAGTATCATACATACTGCAGAGGTATCATATATACTGCGGAGGTATCATAGATACTGCGGAGGTATCATACATACTGCAGAGGTATCATACATACTGCGGAGGTATCATACATACTGCGTAGATATCATACATACTGCGGAGGTACAGGTACAGTATCATATATACTGCGGAGGTATCATAGTACTGCGGAGGTATCTTACATACTGTGGAGGTATCATACATACTGCGGAGGTATCATAGTACTGCGGAGATATCATACATACTGCGGAGGTATCATACATACTGCGGAGGTATCATAGTACTGCGGATATATCATACATACTGCGGAGGTATCATATATACTGCGGAGGTATCATACATACTGCGGAGGTATAATTTATACTGCGGAGGTATCATAGTACTGCGGAAGTACAGTATCATTTATACTGCAGAAGGTATATATACTGTGGAGGTATCACACGTACTGCAGATGTACAGTATCATACATAATGCAGAGGTATCATACATACTGCGGAGGTACAGGTGTAGTATCATATATACTGCGGAGGTATCATAGTATTGCGGAGGTATCTTACATACTGCGGATTTATCATACATACTGCAGAGGTATCATAGTACTGCGGAGGTATAATTTATACTGCGGTGGTATCAGTACTGCGGAAGTACAGTATCATTTATACTGCGGAGGTATCATAGTACTGCGGAGATATCATACATACTGTGGAGGTATCATACATACAGCGGAGGTATCATACATACTGTGGAGGAATCATACATACTGTGGAGGTATCACACGTACTGCGGATGTACAGTATCATACATAATGCAGAGGTATCATACATACTGCGGAGGTACAGGTGTAGTATCATATATACTGCGGAGGTATCATAGTACTGCGGAGGTATCTTACATACTGCGGATTTATCATACATACTGCAGAGGTATCATACATACTGCGGAGGTATCATAGTACTGCGGAGGTATAATTTATACTGCGGTGGTATCAGTACTGCGGAAGTACAGTATCATTTATACTGCGGAGGTATCACACATACTGCGGAGGTATCATAATACTGCGGAGGTATCATATATACTGCGGAGGAATCATTCATACTGCGGAGGAATCATACATACTGCGGAGGTTTCATACTGCGGAGGTATCATATATACTGCGGAGGTACAGTATCATACATACTGCAGAGGTATCAATACTGCGGAGGTATCATAGTACTGCGGAGGTATCTTACATACTGCGGAGGTATCATAGTACTGCGGAGGTATCTTACATACTGCGGAGGTATCATACATACTACAGAGGTATCATATATATACTGCGGAGGTATCATACATACTGTGGAGGTATCATAGTACTGCGGAGGTATCTTACATACTGCGGAGGAATCATACATACTGCAGAGGAATAATATATATCCTGCGGAGGTATCATACATACTGCGGAGGTATCATAGTACTGTGGAGGTATCATACATGCTGCGGAGGTATCATACATACTACAGAGGTATCATATACATACTGCAGAGGTATCATACATACTGCAGAGGTATCATATATACTGTGGAGGTATCATACATACTGCGGAGGTATCACACATACTGCGGAGGTATCATATATACTGCAGAGGTATCATACATACTGCAGAGGTATCATATGTACTGTGGAGGTATCATACATACTACAGAGGTATCATATATACTGCAGAGGTATCATACATAGTGCAGAGGTATCATACATACTGCGGAGGTATCATAGTACTGCGGAGGTATCTTACTTACTGCGGAGGTATCATACATACTGCAGAGGTATCATATATATACTGCGGAGGTATCACACATAATGCGGAGGTATCATACATATTGCAGAGGTATCATATATATATATATACTGAGGAGGTATCATACATACTGCGGAGGTACAGTATCATACATACTGCAGAGGTATCATATATACTGCGGAGGTGTCATAGGTACTGCGGAGGTATCATACATACTGCAGAGGTATCATATATACTGCGGAGGTATCATAGTACTGCGGAGGTATCTTACATACTGCGGAGGTATCATACATGCTGTGGAGGTATCATAGTACTGCGGTGGTATCTTACATACTGCGGAGGTATCATATATACTGCAGAGGTATCATATATATACTGCGGAGGTATCATAGTACTGTGGAGGTATCCTACGTACTGCGGAGGTATCATACATGCTGCGGAGGTATCATACATACTGCAGAGGTATCATATATACTGCGGAGGTATCATAGATACTGCAGAGGTATCATATACATACTGCGGAGGTATCATACATACTGCAGAGGTTTCATAGTACTGCGGAGGTATCATACATGCTGCGGAGGTATCATCCATACTGCAGAGGTATCATATATGCAGCGGAGGTATCATACATATTGCGGAGGTATCATATATACTGTGGAGGTATCATACATACTGCAGAGGTATCATACATACTGCAGAGGTATCATATATACTGTGGAGGTATTATACATACTGTGGAGATATCATATATACTGCGGAGGTATCATACATACTGCGGAGGTATCATAGTACTGTGGAGGTATCATACATGCTGCGGAGGTATCATACATACTGCGGAGGTATCATATACATACTGCGGAGATATATACTGTGGAGGTATTATACATACTGTGGAGGTATCATACATACTGCAGAGGTATCATACATACTGCAGAGGTATCATATATACTGCGGAGATATATACTGTGGAGGTATTATACATACTGTGGAGGTATCATATATATTGCGGAGGTATCATACATACATCATGTCATGTGTGAGGGGCAGTAATGGGGTAAATGTACCGCCTCTGCCATGTTGCGTTCCCATGACTTCTTCATTGTCCGGATTGATTGCCCAAAAATAAAAGTTTGGAGGCATTTACTATATAAAAGTATAGAATAATTTCTAAGAAAGGAAATGATCAACTAAGAAATGATCAACTCTAGTTTGGGATTAAAAGGGAAATGTCTGCAGAGTTGATTATAAACGTATTCTGCACAGAGAACCCCATATTGATAAGAGCAAGGATTTCCATTCCAGCATAAAATAAAACACAGTATTATCACTAATCTCCAATGGTCTAGTGCCCCCATGTGGAGGGATTATTCTGAAAAATTCGCTTTGAAGGCCTCCTGCTCCCTGAGACCACGGGGACTGTACAGACCTGTAATATCATTTTCTCTCATTGGTTTGGTGCATTAACTTTTACTAGCCCTGACATACTGTATATCTCACCGGGAACATAGAAGAAGTTTTTGCCGGACTCTGACCCCCCCCCCCCCTCTCCCCAGACAAATCCTTAAAGAGATCCCCCAGGACCTTTGCCACCCCCGGGCAGCTGATTTGCATGTGCTGCACAGGGATGAATATAGACAGGGTGTAATTGTTCTGTAAGAGGGGGAAACTCTCCAGCAATGTCTTCCTCCCTCACAGAAAGCCATTGGTGCTCTGAGAATCGCTATCGCTCAATGGTACAGCCATGGCAACAGTACAGGGAGAGAAGAAAAACTCCTTTCTTCCCTGTGGGACTGAGCTCGGGCTGCATTGTACCCTGGTCTGGACAAGGATGTGCAGACAATGGGAGAGATGTTCATAGGAAGAGAGCGGGGGCGGCAGGTCAGGCAATCAGCACTAGATTTTCTGCCATTGTCTTTGCGCACATTACGCCTGGCGGCTACAACTTTTTTTGGACGCCCAGCGAGAAGCAGCCTGTGCCCGTGCAGGAGGGATGTGGCCCCACATACAGACATGTAACATCGGCGATAGCCGGGGCGCGCAGTCATTGCCCTGATCTGTATCTGTAGAATTGCGATTGTTGTCCGCAACGGCAGGTGCGGGGGGGGGGAGCAGGACATACATAGAACAGGGACATGTGAGACAGATGAATGCAGACACAGGAGAGGGAGGGAGGGACCTGCCTGGGAATCAGGGTACAATGTAACTGTACAATCATCCTGCTGGTACATTAATGACGTCCTACACACAGTACACTAATGAGGTGTGAGCAGCGCAATTTCATCATAGGGCTATCCACTAGGGGGCACACTAGGGAGTTATATAGATGATATGAGATAGATAGATAGATAGATAGATAGATAGATATGAGATAGATATATAAATATATATAGATAAGCTATTACATAGATAGATAGATAGATAGATAGATAGATAGATAGATAGATAGATAGATAGATAGATAGATAGATAGATAGATAGATAGATAGATATTAGATAGATTGATATTAGATAGATAGATAGATAGATAGATAGATAGATAGATAGATATGAGATAGATAGATAGATAGATAGATAGATAGATAGATAGATATGAGATAGATAGATAGATAGATAAATAAATAGATATGAGATAGATAGATAGATAGATAGATAGATATGAGATAGATAGATAAATAAATAGATAGATATGAGACAGATATATAGATAGATAGATAGATAGATAGATAGATAGATAGATAGATATGAGATAGATAGATACATACATACATAGATATGAGATAGATAGATAGATAGATAGATAGATAGATAGATAGATAGATAGATAGATAGATATTAGATACATAGATATGAGTTAGATAGATAGATAGATAATAGATAGATAGTTAGATAGATAGATAGATAGATAGATAGATAGATAGATAGATAGATAGATAGATAGATAGATACATAGATAGATATGAGATAGATAGATAGATAGATAGATAGATAGACAGACAGATAGACAGATAGATATATATGAGATAGATAGATAGATAGATGATGGATATGAGATAGATAGATAGATAGATAGATAGATAGATAGATAGATAGATAGATAGATAGATAGATAGATATGAGATATATAGACAGATAGATAGATAGATAGATAGATAGATAGATATGAGATAGATAGATAGATAGATAGATAGATATAAGATAGATAGATATCCGATAGATAGATAGATAGATAGATAGATAGATAGATAGATAGATAGAGAGAAAGATATGAGATAGATAGATAGATATTAGATAGATCGATATTAGATAGATAGATATGAGATGGATAGATAGATAGATAGATAGATAGATAGATAGATAGATAGATAGATAGATATTAGATACTGCAGATATATAGATAGATAGATAGATAGATAGATAGATAGATAGATAGATATTAGATACTGCAGATAGATAGATAGATAGATAGATAGATAGATAGATAGATAGATAGATAGATAGATAGATAGATAGATAGATAGATACAGATACCTAACCCTAGTGCCTAAACCTAAGCCTAACCCTTACTGTAGTGCCTAACCCTCCCCCTAATGCCTAAACCTTCCCCAAGTGCCTAACCTTAACCTCTTACCCTAACCTTAAAAATGTTGAAAAAAAAACATAGAAAACATGTAACGACCATCTTTGTATCAACCATTTGAATCTGGTGACCTTTTAACCCTGTCAACCTTTTGTCAGTCGACATTTTGTACCTGTCTACCTCTTGTCCCTGTAGACCTATCACATGTCGACCATCTGATTTTCTACCTATTGACTGTTGACCTTTACGTCGTAGATCTTCTATCCGGATACCAATAGGAATCGCCCCACCCAATTAATTTGAGTAATGGATGGGACCTGAGAAGGTGGTATACTGTCCCAAATGTCCGGGGAGCCCCTCCTAAATGAATAAGTGTACCGTACATTGCAGTAGAGCCGTCAAGCAGACCATGACCAGCGGTCGGCCGCTATAACGGAAAAAAATGTGCCAATTATTTACTCCAATATCCCAGATTCTTTTTTCAATCTCATGCTTTACATTTTTCTGTGCGTACTCTGTACATTCCTCTTGAAAGTATACATATTGTTAGCCCATATTTTCGTACAGTGCTTATTACATTTCTGCAGCTTAATTTGCTTTGTTCTTAGTAGCGAAGCATTTAGTCTACCAGGCAGTGCGATGTGCCGCGCTGGCTTTATTGCCTACTGTCTTATTTCTATACAAATGGCAGGATCGAGGGCACTTTTAGAAGAAAGAAAAATGACAGAATCCTTTTAGGTAGAGGACGTTAAATCACCGCCAGTAGAATCCGGATGTTTCCCGCTCCAGCTTAAAAACATGAAGTCTTTATTTTTTTATATTAATACATCGCTCCGTCACACGCCGTTCATCAGCCGGGGAAAATTTGCTTAAAATCTTGGGGATGTGTTTCGGAGTTTATGGCCTAAATTCATCAAACGAAGACTTTTAAAACTTTTTTTTTTCCTTTAAAGTTGAAATACAGCAACTCGTAACGTAAAACCCAGCAACCATATTCCATACAAAGGTTACAGGTACAGCCTGGGGTAGTGTAACGATGTTATAAGCACAGAGCAAGTATATTAAATAATGTGTGTGTTGCTAGTGGGGTTTTACTGCACTGACTTTATAATGTTAGCTGCGGAGATCAGAGTTTAAATTGAAGTGTCAGCTTCTTGGGACCTTCACGGAAGGGGATTTGCTTCCCCCTGTCTTAGGCTTAATATTAGGTATTAAGTTGAATTTGACTGAGCAGTGATGCAATAATAAAACATGTATACATTTCTGTGTGACGTTGGCCCTCATTCAGAGCCGTACGCTCTGAGCAGAGCGCACGCTCTGAATGAGGGCCGCCCTCCATAATTATGGAGCGTCCTCCTGGACGCTCGTATAGCTGTGGGTCACCACCCACAGCCTATACGAGCGTGCAGTTTGATGGCCGCGATGGTCTTGACCATCGCGACCATCGCCACTGCGAGCCGGAGCCTGCGGTTGAGGTTTTCAACCGCAAGGCCCAGAGTGATTTTGGCTCTATCAGAGCCAAAATCACTCCCACTGACATCACTAGTGATGTCAGTGGGCCGGCGTCTGACGGTAGGCGTTCCCTTGGGAACAGCCCCGTCAGGGAGGCACGCCCCCGGCACGCCCACCAAAGGGGGCGTGCTGTCAATCAACATCGACAGCACGCCCCCTTTGATCAGACACATCGAGCGAAGGAAAGTCCTTCGCTCGTCGCGTCTGGCGCATGCGCACGATGGAGCTCCCGCCGTTGTGTGCATGCGCAGGGCACAACATCGACCCACTTGCGAGCGGACAGCCGCTTGCGAGCGGCTCTGAATCAGGCCCATTGTCCGGTATGTAGCACTGACTAAGTAACTAAAAGATCCATATGCTGAAATTCTGCAGCTCGGCAAATGAACAGTTCTTTCCTAGTCCATACAGTATCATTCCTGTATACAATGTGTTGTGGGGAAATGTTTAACACACTGGACTACACAGGGGTGCGACATCTCAATGCCCAAGATGGCAACAAAATGGGCAATCTGGTTATTAGTTACCCAGATAAAGATATTAATTCATTTTAGTGCACCGCGGTTTCTACTATAAAGGCCCCCATACACTGTGCGATATAGCAGCCGATCCGACGGATTGGAACGATATCGCTGCTACATCGTACCATGTGTGTGCATGATAACGGCCAGTTCGCGCTCCCGAGGGATCGTACGTCGCACCCCCAGATATTTCTGCATGTTCACGTGATCTGGGGATGCGATGTACGATGCCATGCATGCGGGTGGGCGAGGGGGGGTGCCAGCATATTGGGCGGTCGGCCACTCGATCGCACCGTGTGTGGTGACCGGCCGATATATCGGTCATCGGATCGCAAGTCACAACGCAAGGTGCATATCACACCGTGTATGGGGACCTTTAGAGACATATATATATATATATATATATATATATATATATTTCTTTTTTCAGTGTTCCTGAATATCCAACCTATAACTGGCAGAAGGAACATTCTTTAATTTGATAGCATCCATTATACTGCTCCCTGAAATCCTGCTGCCGAGAGAACTCAGGCCTCACAGCCTGATCCCGACCCCCGGCTCCAGGACAGCGGGGGGCCAACTCAGCCCACAGGGGACATTAACATTTCATGTTTTCCAGACCAGACGTGGATCTTTTAAAATGTAATAAATACACCAGTGCACCAGCTAAGAAATCTGTTATACACAAACTGTTAGAGGTCCCTGGGGACTGAGCTGGGCCACCTGCATAATAACAAAATGGCCGCATTGGTCTTCATCCCTTATCACATGACTACTGGGAACTTGAAGAGAACTCCACCCAAAATTGACGAAAAAACATTTGTTGGAGTTAAAGGGTTCGTTTAAATGATAACCTCTCAGCAGGTCCTCTAGCGTAATATTTTACCCTGACAACCTCCTGCAGCCCAGTTATGAGTCTTGCCACCCCCACTGCATTATAGAAAGCTGCAGCTCCTCCCACGTTGTCCTGCTCAGTTGCAGTTATTAAGCAACTGAGACTGCAGTCTGCTGAGCTGCTGGTACCTCACTGACTTTGTGAATGAATATATCAATCCACGCAGTGTACTGTGGGCCTGATTCAGAGCCGCTCGTAAGTGGCCGCTCGTTCGATCTGAGCGATGTTCGCACAACTGCGCATGCGTATGAGTCGTAATTTGTATGCGCAAACCAGTAATTGCGGTTGGAAATCGAGGGGCTGCTAATTTGATTGACAGAATGTACCGTTTGTGGGTGGTAACAGGGGAAGGTGCTTGAAAACGGGGGAGTGGAGATCCGAACGCAGGCGTGCCTAACGGTCAAAAGGGCGTTTAATGGGAGTGCATAATTAGTAAAGGAGCGTCATCGACCACGTCACTTGGTTGTCTTTTAGCCTGAACTGCTCGCAGTGATAGCGGTAAGAAAAACCTACCACAAGCACTGCGAGCAGTTCAGACGCCTTTCGATGTACCCGATTAATCTAATAAATAATGGAGATGAAGTGTGATGCGAACTGCAAAGGGGCATCTTTACAAAATAGCGAGCGCATTTTTCGTTCGCTCGCTCAGACATAGAGGCATCAACAAACCGCAAAGAGCGAGCGCTCAATTTAAATAGCCGGCCTCTTGTTTGGAACGACCGTCCGCAACTAGCGTCCGGCTCTGAATTAGGCCCTGTGTGCAGAGTAAGGGCCAGTGCAGGGTTGAATGCCAGTTGGTACTGTGGACGTATCTTGCATGTTCCCTCACTGTGCTTGCTCCAGAACTGAGGGTAGCAGTTGCAGCTGATGGGATGTAACTGATGGGTAACGGGGCCTTCACGCGTTGGCAATTTATACCGCTCAGACGTATTAAATATCACACACACGGCCAGGGGCTCCGAAAGGAGCCCGTCCTTGCAATGTTCTCAGAGCGAGGAGACCACGGCCATGGCAGTGGAGGGCTCCGGAAGAACCCCAGCCCACAGGCCACAGCAACACAACTCCATCCTCAGATGGCATTAGCTGCGGGGGGCCAAAATCCGGAACGGGGGCTGCGGCTGCTATCAGGAATGGAGGGACTGCAGCGGATATCAGAGATTCGCTACTGTCCCTCCTTCATACATTGGGGTGAGACTAAATATTTGCTGGTATCCCCCCAAAACAGGTGTTTTTTTGGTGGAATATGCGGGAAATTTTAAATAAATAGGCTGCAAATAGTCTTTATATAAAGCAAAATGTAGACGAAGCCTGAAATCGTTAATATATTTTACTAATTTATTTATCTTTGTTGACCAGGTTGAGACATTAGACATAAAAATATCTAAATCCAGACACGACCCGAGATGGAAGCGTCAATTGGATTAATTTCATGTAGTTGCAACTAACGTCCCTAAAGTCTTGACTGGAGGTTTCCATCTTTGCGAGGACTTGAGAAGGGCGCCGTATAGACAGGAGATAGTCTGGGCATTAAAACTTTGTAATGTTGAACTGAATCACTTCAAATGTAAAATCAGGATGTGCCACCAGCAATAGAATCCGGTAATAAATCAGCAGCTATTATACATTATATGACATGACATATCCCCCCTTAAGACACGAGTGCTGTGGAGTTTCTAACCTTGGGACTGTATCCTAAGCGGTTCCTTCCTCGCCGTGGCCCAGCGCAGAGGCATCAATCACAGAGCTGGTGATTGACTCAGTGCAATATGGTTTTTCTGTTTCTATCATTTACTCTTCATGACTGAAATCACAGATGCCCAAAAAAAAATGATTCGCTCGGTTTATCCAGAGGCAGAGACGTCTGTACATGGCTTATTTGTAATCATACTTATCAGCTGCGGTAAATAGGTTATTCACTGAGAAGGCAGCTTGGTGTTACACACATTGTGAGGCAAATCTATATATGGGAAAACGTATTATTTTGAAAAAAATACTTTACGGCTCATTTGTCTAAGGTTATCAAGTCACAGCGACCAATCAGCTATTAGATTTTTCTGTCTAGTACAGGTTAGACCGGAGCCGCAACAGGGCGCGGTTGCGCCCTGAGCTGGCCCCGCCCACTGAGCACGCGGTTCATGACGTTGCATGCATGTTGTCATTACGTCATGCTGGAGGGGGCGTGGGCGTGCAGCGCTGACCTGGTTGTCCTGGCTGCTACCACCCTATTACCCAGGAGCAAGGGCCGGGGGGGGGGGGAGGGAGGGCAGTGGAGCCTCTGCGCTCGGCCATAGCTAGTTACGGCCATAGGTTAGACAATGACGCAATCGGCTGTCTGATTGATGCGCTGAACCTCAATGCAATATTGGGGACTGATGCGAAGGTCTATGGGTGTCCGATTGCGGAGAGTATTTTGCGTGAATTCTCATGGCCCATGATCCAGTAATTGGTGCACGCAAGTGTAGGCGATGGCGATTTGTATGCATTTCGATTGCATCCAAACAAAAGACAGAAGAGGTGTAACTGGGTTGTGATGGTCTTGTCATGGCAGCCGCGAGCTACAATATACAAAGTTGGACGTACGAAAAAAAATTGTGCTTGCTTTGACGCATATCTTTTGCGCTTAGTATAGGACTAGTGCACGTGCGGGCTGACGACTAGTAGTGAGCCAGATGTGGCGTTAGAGGCGGTTGCATCACATGGTGCACACAACTCTGCATATGGGCAAATATAAATGCATTTTTTTCTTGTGCACCATACTTGCCAACTCTCCCTGGGGGCGATTCAATTCAACGCGAACTGAATAGCGCCCGGGAACGAGCTCCAGCAGCTATTCAATTCAGTGCGCTGTGTGGTCAGAGAATGCCGGTTATCGTAGTCATCGCGCCTTAACAAGGGTGTTAAGGCGCCGTAACCGGCATTCTCTGATCAAAGTGCCAGGCGCGCGTGCTATGCAGAAAAACAGCCTCGCAACTGGCACTTTGTCCGAATTTCTCTTCGCATCCCCAGGGGGGTGCGAGAAGAAATCCTTAGCACGTTCAAACAGCGCGGTGTATTGAATAAATTCGGGAGTCCCTCCCGTCGCTATTCAATAGCACGTTGAATTGAATCCCCCCCTTGATAGTTACGGAGACTCCCTGAAATAGCAGCAATATCCCTACCTCCCTGAATAATCTAGTAATCTGATTGCACATTACCCCCATTTTGAAGCTATTTATAAAAAAAAACAGATATATACATTCAAATGGGATGATTAGTATAATTTCCCTGCATTGGGTATAAGGCACAATGGCCCTCATTCAGAGCCGTACGCTCCGAGCAGAGCGCACGCTCTGAATGAGGGCCGGCCACCATGAAAATGGAGCGTCCTTCTGGACGCTCATATAGCTGTGGGTCACCACCCACAGGCTATACGAGCGTGCATTTTGATGGCCGCGATGGTCGAGACCATCGCGACCATCGAAATTGCGAGCCGGAGCCTGCGGTTGAGGTTTTCAACCGCAAGCTCCGGAGTGATTTTGGCTCTATCAGAGCCAAAATCATTCCCGCTGACATCACTAGTGATGTCAGTGGGCCGGCTTCTGACGGGAGGTGTTCCCGTGGGAACGCCCCCGTCATGGAGGCACGCCCCCGGCACGCCTACCAAAGGGGGCGTGCTGTCAATCAACATTGACAGCACGCCCCCTTTGATCGGACACAACGAGCGAAGGACATTCCTTTGCTCGTCGCGTCTGGCGCATGCGCACGACGGAGCTCCCTCCGTCGTGCGCATGCTCAGTGCACACCATCGACCCACTTGCGAGCGGACAGCCGCTCGCGAGTGGGTCTGAATCACTCCCCATGATCCCTATGGCTACATGTATTTTCTGAGAAGTATCAGTGTGTTTTCATCAACAAGTAGATCTTACTAACAGCTTTGGGGCTCATTTACATTTGGATGTAAGTCAGTTTACAACACGCCTCTCAGATGTATGACACGCCCCCCATATGTATGACACGCCTCTCAGATTTATGACACGCCCCCCATATGTATGACATGCCTCTCAGATGTATGACACGCCCCCATATGTATGACACAGCTCTCAGATGTATGACACGCCCCCATATGTATGACACACCTCTCAGTTGTATGACACGCCCCCCATATGTATGACACGCCTCTCAGATGTAGCAGTACACGCCCACTTTACCGCCGCGCTCATAGGTGCTGCTTTCACAATCTCCCTGAAAAGCTTTTTCAGCAGTAGGCAGGTATGAGGTGCACCCTTGTTTTGAGCAAAATATGGCGGATTTACTTCCAACTCTGAATCACGTTTATGGGCTGAATCTCAGTGGTTAGCAGAGCAAAAAACCAAGTAACTTTGTATGTGGACCAAACTTTGCTGCCTGCAAGGGGTACAGATATATTTATTATTTTTGCTTGCAAATCTTTCTGCACATGTTACAGCAAGGTGCAAAGTACTGTACCAAGATGTACATCCCGCTACTTATCGAGTACATACTGGCCGTTATTAATAACGCTGTGCGTTTCTTCAATCCCATAACTCTCCAGTACAGCATCATTCTTCACTTATGAAGTCACTATCTTAGGCTCTTTTCCCATCACAGTGATAGAACCAGTGGAAAGTTCCCGCTGGGAAACATTTATAAATGGAGTATTTTTGGCCCTTGCATTGTTTTCTGTTCCATGATGCAGAAATCGCTGCGCCACATACTGTTTTTTTTTTGCACCCAAAGTTCCCCAGTCTCCGAAGGGTTAACATTTATTACAAGAGGTAGAATGTAACACGTTCCAATTTCGCCGCTCGATGGACCGTAGGCGACACTGGTTGCCAAAGTGTGCGCTAAATGCTGCTTATTATCATAATTGTTTGGGATGAAGAAGTGTCTATTTGACAGTCCTGTTTTTTGTTTGCCTTTGTCTGTATTTGTGCCAAATTGGCTTCACCGGCGGCAGCAATCTGTGCCGTTCAGTGATCCGAGTGCCTCTGACATCCACTCTGTAAGTTGTGAACTTTTCACCTTACACATTTCATTGTGTACATTATATTTAATTAGAGAGAACGTTCATCCTCCTGGCTGGCATCACCTTCACCCATCTGTGCCAGCTCCGGCCGTGTCCACGATCGCTGCCAATATCCTCCACCACCGGCTCATATTCCATACTCCCCACTGACATTTATACACGGCCATCCCACCACAGCTCAGCCCACTATCGCTTCCCACCCACTGAGGAACGTGGGATTCATTCACTTCCTCACGTCTTGTCCCACTCGCCCCTCTTCCCACTCTCCCAGCCACGTAGGGTGCACAGGAGGCTTCATGTAAACAGCACTTATTGTTACGGCAGTGATGAATGAATAAAAGGGAATTAAAACCCTCACCCAATGTTTGCTGATACATTGGCTAATGGGGACAGATTCTGAGAGCATCCACCTTGCATGTAACATAGACAGAGGACATGCAGGAAGCACGTGCCCCTAATGCATCATCGGAGACCATGTCAGGGGATGCTACAGAACTTTCACCTCGCATGGTCTCTTCTGCTCCAACAGCTTGGGGTATCCTCTAAACTGATCTGTAAGTGCGGACAAATGAGATCTTAAAAGTTTTTCTACATACCAAGGAGGAAGCTAATGGCACAGATCAGGTGTGTATAGGTGTAGCACAGATCAGGTGTGTATAGGTGTAGCACAGATCAGGTGTATAGCTGTAGAACATAGCAGGTGTGGATTGGTGTAGCACAGATCAGGTGTATAGGTGTAGCACAGATCAGGTGTATAGGTGTAGAACATAGCAGGTGTGGATTGGTGTAGCACAGATCAGGTGTATAGGTGTAGCACAGATCAGATGTATAGGTGTAGCACAGATCAGGTGTATAGGTGTAGCACAGATCAGGTGTATAGGTGTAGCACAGATCAGATGTATAGGTGTAGCACAGATCAGGTGTATAGGTGTAGCACAGATCAGGTGTGTATAGGTGTAGCACAGATCAGGTGTATAGGTGTAGCACACATCAGGTGTATAGGTGTAGCACAGATCAGGTGTATAGGTGTAGCACAGATCAGGTGTATAGCTGTAGAACATAGCAGGTGTGGATAGGTGTAGCACAGATCAGGTGTATAGCTGTAGAACATAGCAGGTGTGTATAGGTGATGCACAGATTAGGTGTATAGGTGTAGCACAGATCAGGTGTATAGGTGTAGAACATAGCAGGTGTGTATAGGTGTAGCACAGATCAGGTGTATAGGTGTAGAACATAGCAGGTGTGTATAGGTGTAGCACAGATCAGGTGTATAGGTGTAGCACAGATCAGATGTATAGGTGTAGCACAGATCAGGTGTATAGGTGTAGCACAGATCAGGTGTATAGGTGTAGCACAGATCAGATGTATAGGTGTAGCACAGATCAGGTGTATAGGTGTAGCACAGATCAGGTGTGTATAGGTGTAGCACAGATCAGGTGTATAGGTGTAGCACACATCAGGTGTATAGGTGTAGCACAGATCAGGTGTATAGGTGTAGCACAGATCAGGTGTATAGCTGTAGAACATAGCAGGTGTGGATAGGTGTAGCACAGATCAGGTGTATAGCTGTAGAACATAGCAGGTGTGTATAGGTGATGCACAGATTAGGTGTATAGGTGTAGCACAGATCAGGTGTATAGGTGTAGCACAGATCAGGTGTATAGGTGTAGCACATAGCAGGAGTGTATAGGTGTAGCACAGATCAGGTGTATAAGTGTAGCACATAGCAGGTGTGTATAGGTGCAGCACAGATTAGGTATATAGGTGTAGCACAGATCAGGTGTGTGTAGGTGTAGCACATAGCAGGTGTGTATAGGTGTAGCACAGATCAGGTGTGTATAGGTGTAACACATAGCAGGTGTGTATAGGTGTAGCACAGATCAGGCTTATAGGTCTAACACAGATCAGGTGTATAGATGTAGCAAAGAGCAGGTGTGTATAGGTGTAACACAGATCAGGTGTATAGATGTAGCACAGATCAGGTGTGCATAGGTGTAGCACAGATCAGATCTGTATAGGTGTAGCACAGTTTAGGTTTATAAGCATAGCACAGATCAGATGTATAAGCGTAGCACAGATCAGATGTATAAGCGTAGCACAGATCAGGTGTATAAGTGTAGCACAGATCAGGTGCATAGATACAGCACAGATCAGGTGTATTGGTGTAGCACAGATCAGGTGTATAGATATAGCACAGATCAGGTGTATAGGTGTAGCACAGATCAGGTTTGTATAGATGTAGCAAAGATCAGGTGTGTATAGGTGTAGCACAGAGTAGGTGTGTATAGGTGAAGCACAGAGCAGGTGTGTATAGGTGTAGCACAGATCAGGTGTGTATAGCTGTAGCACAGATCAGGTGTGTATAGGTGTAGCACAGATCAGGTGTATAGGTGTAGCACAGATCAGGTGTGTATAGGTGTAGCACAGATCAGGTGTATAGGTGTAGCACAGATCAGGTGTGTATAGGTGTAGCACAGATCAGGTGTATAGATGTAGCACAGATCAGGTGTGTATAGGTGTAGCACAGATCAGGTGTATAGGAGTAGCACAGATCAGGTGTATAGATGTAGCAAAGAGCAGGTGTGTATAGGTGTAGCACAGATCAGGTGTATAGGAGTAGCACAGATCAGGTGTATAGATGTAGCACAGATCAAATGTGTATAGGTGTAGCACAGATCAGATGTGTATAGATGTAGCACAGATCAGGTGTATAGGTGTAGCACAGATCAGGTGTGTATAGGTGTAACACAGATCAGGTGTGTATAGGCGTAGCACAGATCATGTGAATAGGTGTAGCACAGATCAGGTGTATAGGTGTAGCACAGATCAGGTGTGTATAGGTGTAGCACAGATCAGGTGTGTATAGGTGTAGCACAGATCAGGTGTGTATAGGTGTAGCACAGATCAGGTGTATTGGTGTAGCACAGATCAGGTGTGTATAGGTGTAGCACAGATCAGGTGTATAGGTGTAGCACAGATCAGGTGTATAGGTGTAGCACAGATCAGGTGTGTATAGATGTAGCAGAGATCAGGTGTGTATAGGTGTAGCACAGATCAGGTGTATAGGTGTAGCACAGATCAGGTGTGTATAGGTGTAGCACAGATCAGGTGTGTAGGTGTAGCACAGATCAGGTGTGTATAAGTGTAGCACAGATCAGGTGTATAGGTGTAGCACAGATCAGGTGTGTATAGGTGTAGCACAGATCAGGTGTGTATAGGTGTAGCACAGATCATGTGTATAGATGTAGCAAAGATCAGGTGTGTATAGGTGTAGCACAGAGCAGGTGTGTTTAGATGTAGCACAGATCAGGTGTATAGGTGTAGCACAGATCAGATCTGTATAGGTGTAGCACAGATTAGGTTTATAAGCATAGCACAGATCAGATGTATAAGCGTAGCACAGATCAGGTGTATAGGTGTAGCACAGATCAGGTGTATAGGTGTAGCACAGATCAGGTGCATAGATACAGCACAGATCAGGTGTATTGGTGTAGCACAGATCAGGTGTATAGATATAGCACAGATCAGGTGTATAGGTGTAGCACAGATCAGGTGTATAGGTGTAGCACAGATCAGGTGTATAGGTTTATCACAGATCAGGTGTGTATAGATGTAGCACAGATCAGGTGTGTATAGGTGTAGCACAGATCAGGTGTGTATAGGTGTAGCACAGATCAGGTGTGTATAGGTGTAGCACAGATCAGGTGTGTTTAGGTGTAGCACAGATCAGGTGTGTATAGGTGTAGCACAGATCAGGTGTGTATAGGTGTAGCACAGATCAGGTGTATAGGTGTAGCACAGATTAGGTGTGTGTTGATGTAGCACAGATCAGGTAAGTCCACCCGGGCGGGCGCGCTCTGCATTATGGGAGAGACGACATGATGTCTCTCCCATTACCCACTGCAGGAGCTGGAAGGGAGCCAGCTTTTGCAGTGGGCGCTGCAGCAGTCAATGAGAGTCTGTCTGACTCTCATTGGCTGCCGGTTAAGACACACACACATTGCGGCCGCACTGGCGGCGATGTGTGTGTAAACTGCGCAGCCTGAGCACTGCTAGACCCCCTGTAGTTACGCCACAGTGTGTGACCTGAGCTGTACAGATGGGTATAGCTCTATATGATCAGTGGTTATATATGTAGTATCAGCACTGTTAGTCCCTTGTGTAAATGAGTTGTACTATTACATATCCCATTATTAGAGAGAAGAGCTGCGCTATCTGTCCTATGTACTCTATGCGCAGGCTTTGTATAATGCCATCACTGTACATGTCCATATAATCACTAATATTACCAAGCTGCTTCCTTTTATAAAGGGTGGTGATATCTCCTCTGCTCTCTGATGTCACCAGTGGGGTCACAAACACAACTCCAGCAACACAACATGTGCAGTATAATGTCCAGGACCTAATATCCAGTGCATAATGTTATAATGTACATGCATGTCATAATCTATGGTAATCAATGTAATAATGTACATATATAATGCTATGATGTACAGCAGTTGAATAGTATACAATATAATAATGTAGAGTATCTCATTTTATCACCTGTAATAAGTAAATAAATATAGATATAATGTTATGTGTAATATATATTTTAATATACAGTATATGCTATAATGTACAGTATATAATGTTGTAATGTACAATGTAGTGTGTAATGCTATGATATACAGTATAATAATGTTATAATGTACAGTATATGTAATGTACAGTATATACAGTTCTGCATATTTTATCTGGTAACTATTTGGAGCATGTAACAGCGGTGATATGTAAATGCTTGCACTCACATTGCGACATTAGGACACCCACTTCTCCTTACTCACATCCGTATACTTTGGCAACATAGTGAAACAATCGGTACCATCGAGTAACACTCAGGAATTGCTCACTTCAGCGCACGCCATGAGGCCTCAGGTTGTGTATAGCATCGCAGTGAATAATTTATGCATACCCCTGTAATGCCATCCCAATGCACTGGCACGCCTGCGTTCGCCCAGTCACCACCCACAAATGGCACTTCCTGTCAATCACTCTGCCATGGGTCTGCGTAGCCTGGCTAGTACGCGCACGGCGATGCGCAGAACACAACAATCTGCTGATTGTGTGAGTATAAGTAACTGCGTTCCTCGCTAAATCAGGCCCAGAGATGTGACCATCTCCAGTGACAGACACCAAACTCTGCACACTGCACTGTAGGGGCCCCTCGCCTTATAGCATACCTAATGTGACTTTGGGGTTTATGTATCAAGCAGTG
Source organism: Taudactylus pleione (assembly GCA_031769625.1). Taxonomy (NCBI): domain Eukaryota; kingdom Metazoa; phylum Chordata; class Amphibia; order Anura; family Myobatrachidae; genus Taudactylus; species Taudactylus pleione. Next base: position 3,458,801 of record JAUIMM010000694.1, on the reverse strand, counting down.
AAACGCGTGGAGTAGTGGACCAGTGGGGAAGTTGCCCGTAGCAACTAATCAGCTTTGAAGTAGCATTTATCAAGTACAGTCTATAAAATAATACGTAGGAGCTGATTGGTTGCTATGGGCAACTTCTCCACCGGTCTACTTCTCCACGCTTTTCACTGCTTGATACATAAACCCCTTTATACGGTAAAAATGCAAACTTTTACATTTTAATTGATTTGTTTCCTGAGAAACCCCGCAGTGTGGATGCCGCACCCAAGCGGCCAATGTTTTCAGTATGCGCACGTGTCCCAGCCACACTGCACCATCTTTCCAATGGCTACTGCTGAGAGCCACAGAATGAACTCAGGGCCTGTTTCAGCAAGGAATGCACATTAGCAGACGCATGCACCCGTCCGCTGCGAGAATATGCTAATCAATGCATACGCACCGAGACCACAGCACAGGACACAGATGCCCAGCCTCATATTAAGCCGCCCATCTCCCTTTACTCACAGCCTGACAGTACACAAGATAGCGCAAACATCGGTAACATCGAGAACCATCAGACTCATTAGCATAATAGCGGGTGACCGCACCTGCCGCAGGATTTTGGCCGCTTCCTGTGTACAGCTTACGGTATGGTTGCATATGCCGCCGCACTGCCTTAATTATGCATGCCCCTATAACGGCGTTTTAACGCCCGTGTTCATCTGACCACCCCCGGTCACCACCCACAAACGGCGCTTCCTATCAATCACTATCAGAAGGGTCTGCGTGCACACTGTGTGTAGTCTGCGTACCATAACCCAATTGCACCGGCTAGTTCGCGCATGTGCAGTATGATGCATACGCATGCTCAGTGCAAAAACATTGGCCAAGTGCGTGCGTTCTCTCCTGTGCGTTCCTTGCTGAATCAGGCCCATAGACATGTAGAGAGACAATTTCGGTGGGCATGTCTGGGTGGTAACAGGTGGGGTGGCTAGCCAGGCGCGGACGTGTCGCTGTCTTTTGTCGCAATGGCAATTATTTTGGCAGCCATGTTCAGATGGAGATTCTGCACCTCCATAGGGCTGGTGAAATCTCCTATGGTGCGACCGATGTGCGCCCAATGGTGCGTCTTCATGTGGACAGTGGAAGATTAGCGCAGCAGCAGATGAACATCGCTTTATGAATCCCATCGACTGTGGCATTAACATACACATGCAGTAGCAGATGTAATCATGGCTGCAATAGCGTGATCCTCTGCATCATGCCCAGAGTATATTACACTGTACACAGAAATGGAGCAGACCCCCCCTTCCCAGGTGTGTGATGCCCCCACATGCAGAAGCCTCAGCAGCACAGCCAGGGATAAAAGCTGCTGATTCCCAAAGAGATATATCTGTTCCTATCCTCTCCTTTCCTTTCCTCTCATTTCATTTCCTCTCCTCTCCTTTCCTCTCATTTCCTTTCCTCTCCTTTCCTCTCCTCTCCTTTCCTCTCATTTCCTCTCATTTCCTTTCCTTTCCTCTCCTTTCCTCTCCTCTCCTCTCCTTTCCTCCCATTTCCTTTCCTCTCCTCTCCTTTCCTCTCCTCTCCTTTCCTTTCCTCTCCTCTCCTCTCCTTTCCTCACCTCTCCTTTCCTCTCCTCTCCTTTCCTCTCATTTCCTCTCCTTTCCTCTCATTTCCTTTCCTCTCCTCTCCTTTCCTTTTCTTTCCTCTCCTCTCCTCTCCTTTCCTCACCTCTCCTTTCCTCTCCTCTCCTTTCCTCTCATTTCCTTTCCTCTTCTCTCCTTTCCTTTCCTCTCCTCTCCTTTCCACTCCTCTCCTCTCCTTTCCTCTCCTCTACTTTACTTTCCACTCCTCTCCTTTCCTCCCCTTTTATCCTTTCCTCTCCTCTCCTCTCCTTTCCTATCCATTCCTCTCCTCTCCTTTTCTCTCCATTCTTATCCTCTCCTTTCTTATCCTCTACTTTCCTCTCCTCTCCTTTCTTATCATCTCCTTTTCTCTCCTTTCCTCTCCTTTCTTATCCTCTCATTTTCTCTCCTTTCCTCTCCTTTCCTCTGCTTTCCTCTCCTCTACTTTCCTATCCATTCCTCTCCTCTCCTTTCCTATCCATTCCTCTCCTTTCCTCTCCTCTCCTTTCCTCTCCTCTCCTTTCTTATCCTCTCCTCTCCTTTCTTATCCTCTCCTTTCCTCTCCTCTCCTCTCATTTCCTCTCCTTTCCTCTCCTTTCTTATCCTCTCCTCTCCTTTCCTCTCCTCTCCTTTCTTATCCTCTCCTCTCCTTTCCTCTCCTTTCCTCTCCTTTCCTCTCCTTTCTTATCCTCTCCTCTCCTTTCTTATCCTCTCCTTTCCTCTCATTTCCTTTCTTATCCTCTCCTCTCCTCTCCTTTCTTCTCCTCTCCTTTCCTCTCCTTTCTTATCCTCTCCTCTCCTTTCTTATCCTCTGCTTTCCTCTCATTTCCTTTCTTATCCTCTCCTTTCCTCTCCTCTCCTTTCCTCTCCTCTCCTTTCCTCTCCTTTCTTATCCTATCCTCTCCTCTCCTTTCCTCTCCTCTCCTTTCTTATCCTCTCCTCTCCTTTCCTTTCCTCTCCTTTCCTCTCCTTTCTTATCCTCTCCTCTCCTTTCTTATCCTCTCCTTTCCTCTCCTCTCCTTTCTTATCCTCTCCTTTCCTCTCCTCTCCTTTCCTCTCCTCTCCTTTCCTCTCCTTTCTTATCCTCTCCTTTCCTCTCCTCTCCTTTCCTCTCCTCTCCTTTCTTATCCTCTCCTTTCCTCTCCTCTCCTTTCCTCTCCTTTCTTATCCTCTCCTTTTCTCTCCTTTCCTCTCCTTTCTTTTCCTTTTCTTTCTTTGCTTCTCTCTTAGAAAATCAATTATCTATGAGAGCTCACCATTTGCTGTAACCCCTGAGGTGCCTCTAATGCTGTAATGTGAAGGCTGCACAGGGATTTGGAGGTATTGGATGTAACACATGGCACTGATGTCTCGTTATCTGTTGATGAGGAAGCTGCTCAGGTCCCTGCGGCACTCGAGGGGTTAAGCAGCTTCTGCTGAGGATTTCTGCAGATAAAAAGCAGTGGTGCTGAGTGCAGCCAGCACATCTCCTCCTATGCAATGTGCAGAGTCCCCAGCCTGCCATGCTCTGCACTGAGGGGGGCTCTACTGCTAGAATTATTGCAGACACAAAATGAAAAAAAAAAAAAATGTTTTTCATTCACAATTCTTCTCATTGTAACTGTGCCATTGGGAGACACAATGCACATTGCAAGCTGCAGCCCAGTGTCACACTGTAACAACCTGCACTCTCCCAAGGACACAGCAGTGTCACACCGCAACAAGCTGCACTCTCCCCAAGATACAGTAGTGTCACACTGTAACAACCTGCACTCTCCCCAGGACACAGCAGTGTCACACCGCAACAAGCTGCACTCTCCCCATGATACAGTAGTGTCACACTGTAACAAGCTGCACTCTCCCCAGGACACAGCAGTGTCACACTGTAACAAGCTGCACTCTCCCCAAGATACAGTAGTGTCACACTGTAACAAGCTGCACTCTCCCCAGGGCACAGCAGTGTCACACTGCAACAAGCTGCACTCTCCCCAAGATACAGTAGTGTCACACTGTAACAAGCTGCACTCTACCCAGGACACAGCAGTGTCACACCGCAACAAGCTGCACTCTCCCCAAGATACAGTAGTGTCACACTGTAACAAGCTGCACTCTCCCCAGGACACAGCAGTGTCACACTGCAACAAGCTGCACTCTCCCCAGGGCACATCAGTATCACACTGTAACAAGCTGCGCTCTCTCAGTTCAGTGCCACACTGTAACAAGCTGCGGTCTCTAAGTTCAGTATCACACTGTAACAAGCTGCGCTCTCTCAGTTCAGTGTCACAATGTAACAAGCTGCGGTCTCTCAGTTCAGTATCACACTGTAACAAGCTGCGCTCTCTCAGTATCACACTGTAACAATCTGCTCTCTCAGTTCAGTATCACACTGTAACAAGCTGCACTCTCTCAGTTCAGTATCACACTGTAACAATCTGCGCTCTCTCAGTTCAGTATCACACTGTAACAAGCTGCGCTCTCTCAGTATCACACTGTAACAATCTGCGCTTTCTCAGTTCTGTATCACACTGTAACAATCTGCTCTCAGTATCACACTGTAACAATCTGCTCTCAGTATCACACTGTAACAATCTGCGCTCTCTCAGTATCACACTGTAACAATCCGTGCTCTCTCAGTATCACACTGTAACAAGCTGCACTCAGTATCACACTGTAACAATCTGTGCTCTCTCAGTTCAGTATCACACTGTAACAAGCTGCGCTCTCAGCATCACACTGTAACAATCTGTGCTCTCTCAGTTCTGTATCACACTGTAACAATCTGCACTCTCTCTGTATCACACTGTAACAAGCTGCGCTCTCTCAGTTCTGTATCACACAGTAACAATCTGCACTCTCTCTGTATCACACTGTAACAATCCGTGCTCTCTCAGTTCTGTATCACACTGTAACAATCTGTGCTCTCTCAGTATCACACTGTAACAATCTGCTCTCTCTCTGTATCACACTGTAACAATCTGCGCTCTCTCTGTATCACACTGTAACAATCTGCTCTCTCAGTGTCACACTGTAACAATCTGCTCTCAGTTCTGTATCACACTGTAACAATCTGCTCTCTCAGTGTCACACTGTAACAATCTGCGCTCTCTCAGTTCTGTATCACACTGTTACAATCTGCTCTCTCAGTGTCACACTGTAACAATCTGCTCTCTCAGTGTCACACTGTAACAATCTGTGCTCTCTCAGTTCTGTATCACACTGTAACAATCTGCTCTCTCAGTGTCACACTGTAACAATCTGCTCTCTCAGTGTCACACTGTAACAATCTGCTCTCAGTGTCACACTGTAACAAGCTGCTCTCTCTCAGTTCTGTATCACACTGTAACAATCTGCTCTCTCAGTGTCACACTGTAACAATCTGCTCTTAGTTCTGTATCACACTGTAACAATCTGCGCTCTCTCAGTTCTGTATCACACTGTAACAATCTGCTCTCTCAGTGTCACACTGTAACAAGCTGCGCTCTCTCAGTTCTGTATCACACTGTAACAATCTGCTCTCTCAGTGTCACACTGTAACAATCTGCTCTCAGTGTCACACTGTAACAAGCTGCGCTCTCTCAGTTCTGTATCACACTGTAACAATCTGCTCTCTCAGTGTCACACTGTAACAATCTGTGCTCTCTCAGTTCTGTATCACACTGTAACAATCTGCTCTCTCAGTGTCACACTGTAACAATCTGCTCTCTCAGTGTCACACTGTAACAATCTGCTCTCTCAGTGTCACACTGTAACAATCTGTGCTCTCTCAGTTCTGTATCACACTGTAACAATATGTGTTCTCTCAGTTCTGTATCACACTGTAACAGTGTAACATTTTGCATGCTATCAGCTGCATCCAGGAACGATCTTCAAGAATTACAACGTTTCTCTTTTTTTTTCCCAGGTTCCTCTCTGTGGCCACAAGGGGGCGCCTGAGACAACGCTGCTGAGCCTTGGCTGACTCCTGCACCAGCCTCATAAAGTGTCTCCTCTCCTGCTGCACCTGTTATGTCCGAGCCCTGGCCCCAGCCTGACAATTCCCTGCACTTCCAGAGGACCAGAGACCTAGGATGAGGAGCACTGAGCCCCCCCACAACCTGCTGTTCATGCTCCCCCTCCTCTCTGTGTGGACTGCAGCCAGCCTGGACCTGGGACCCAATTCCTGCACCACCCAAGTGCAGGGGGAATTCTATGGGAATTTCTCCTCTCTGTCCCTCTTCCCTCTGAACTCTTCCCAGTGCGCCTGGATCATACAGAACCCTGACCCCAGGAGGTACACCCTGTATGTCAAGGTCTCCAAGCCCCCGGGTATATGCGACCAGCAGCAGATCAGGACCTCGCAGTTTGACTCCTTCCTCTCCTCCACACGCACCTACCTGGGCATGGAGAGCTTTGATGATGTGCTGAAGCTGTGCGACCACTCAGTGGCACATGCCTTTCTCCAGTCCAACAAGCAGTTCCTACAGATGAAGCAGACCTCACTCCGGAGGGAGGACCCCCACTCCCCGTGGATGACCCCCAGACCCCAGCAGACTGAGTTCTCCTTGGAGTACCTGGTGGTGGGGAACAGGAACCCCCGGAAAGCTGCGTGTCAGATGCTCTGTGAGTGGTCTAAGACTTGTCTGACTAACAGCAGCAGCTTCCACCCCTGTGGCATCATGCAGACCCCCTGCCTGTGCCAGGATGGGGGGTCCCAGGCTCATCCCAGTGAGATTACAGGGTTCACCAAGAAGGAGGACTGCTACAAGGATGGTATATACCTGGAGAACTGCATGGGCAGCTCACGGGACAGCAGTGGGGGAGAGCTCCAGGGTAAGTCTGGAAAGCATGAAACTTTTCTTCCAGGAGGCTCCAGTTCTATCTGTCCCTGGTCTCTATTAGATCACCATGTGACATGTGCATCTTCCCCTGTCCTGCATGGCAATGCACCCCTCCCCATGTGCCCTCCTCATTGCCCAGCTAGGGAGACAGGTCACTGTGGGCCAGGTAGTGGCCATCCACCATCTCCTGAGACTTTGCAGCAAGCTGACAGAAATGTTGCACTTGAAATAACAGGGAAAGTAGTTCCCCTAATAAGTCACCAGTGATAAATGAGACTGATAAAGTGCCCCCCCCCCGCCCCGAGACTCTGTGTGACCTTTGCTAACCCCTCGCACTGTGTATTCTAAGCCCTTGCCCGCAGAGCTCACAATCCAGAGTATATACAGCACACGGCAATTTCTGCAATTCTGTTTTGTTTAGACTGCACCATGGCTGCTCATGGTTTGTGTATATTATCTGTATTATTAATAATTCACACTATTAGGCCATAGAACAATGCTATATCAATGCAGATTTACGATCGTGTAGTGTAAAGGGCTTCAAAGCTAAAGGATTTACAGGGTTGCACAGCTGAGATCTGTTGTTCACCTGGAGTAAATGCTAAACTAAGGATAAAATCATTAAGTGGCTGGTGTGATGAATATATATATATATATATATACATATATAAAAAGCACTGTATACTGTACCCATGCATGTGTCTCCATGGTCTGTGTTAACACTTTGCATTCAGTTGTTGCAAGAAATGATGGGACAGGACCGTTATCAGTTTGGCTGCCACCTACCCTTGCACCCACCAGGTTTCCTGACCCACTAATTGACTCAATTGACTCCTTACGCTGGCACCTGATGCGCTGGGTGGTAGCAGGCACATGTCTGTAGGTGTCTGTGCCAGAAAAGATGGATATACATATTCAAAGCAGGTGGGCAATTTGTCACAGTCCCCGGTGGGAATGATTAGGCACCTTATTTATCATGGGGAAGAAAGGTTGCAAGTTAGGCAGTTACTGGCTCTCTCTACCCCCCCCCCCCCCCTACTGTAGAGAGCTCTGAAACTCCTCTAGAATTTAAGATTTATTAATGTCATCAAGTGATTGAGGTCCAGGCAGCACTTTCTGATTGCAGTATAAGACAAATCTGTAAAATAGTTGAACAAACTTTCTGACTTATTTTCTTAAGTGTTAAATCATATGTTATCTGTCAGCCTCCCGACAGGAGATTTACTAAGGTTCCTGATAGCTGCAAGAAAAGTACTATACAAAGTTAACTGTCTTGTTGGCTCAGGCGTGAAAGGGCGTCTTCCTAGCCAGGAATTTATAGGTGCCATAGAATAAGATGTCCCCCGCACAATCTGGTGACCCATTGGGCGGTATTCAATTGTTTTAGCGCGCCCAATCTCCCATCTAACGTGACAGGAGCTATTAAATTGATGCCTGTTATGGCGCTGATCGCGCCCATAGAGCTCGGGTTTAGCTGCGTAAAACGCTACCCCGACCAAAGTGCTGGGCACGATCGGGGAAAGGGACGTTTGGGCCACCAAACAGGTAACTTTTCACCCATTTCATTTCATACTCCCTGGGGGTGCGAGCTGAAATGGTGCGCCGGCAACTGATCCCGTCCCACAGAAGCAACAATTGAATAGCTCCTGCCGGGTGCATAGGGGAACGAAACAATGGAATTCCACCCATAGAATTTGCAAATTAAAATTGTATTGTAAGACTGTGGTCTTTGTATTGTAAGCATCAAAAGTTTTATCTGGTTTGTAGTAATACCCTGATATGGAATTTTAGTAGCATGTGTATCTGATTGGCTACACCCAGCGGAGGCAGCCATTTTGGAGGTTGAACCAATATTTCTGTGACATCACTTGGAACTTATGACATCACAGAGGCAGCTTGGTTCAGCCCATATATGGTCTTCCCCGATTGTGTTTAGGAAATGGATATAATTGAGGATATTGGGCCATGCTATAATGAAGTGGCTAGCACATTAGGCCTCCATACAGCTTCCATTATTGCAAATAGCGTGTACAGTCCCCAGTGATGTCATGAATACAGTGTAAATGATGTGGGGGAAGGATGACCTCACTCGCCATCCATGGGGTAAATTGATCCAGCTGGTGGAACAAGTAACAGTTTTTGGGTGACAGCAAAATGTGGGGAAGCTGTTTCAAAAAATGCTACTTTATTTGATGCTAAAGGCTAAATGGTTTCTGCCTTGTTGGTAGGTGGAGTAATAATGCAGCTGTCATTGTGTTATGTATTGTATGTGTCACTGATACAAATGTTCCTGGTAGTTTGTGTTACTGTAGGTAGCAGCTATCTCACCAGGGCGCAGCAATCAGCTATGGGCGCAGAGTGGGTGGATCTCACTTTCTTATAGAAGATCCAAATGGAGACCACCCCCATTACCAATTTGTAGCTTATTTTACTGCTATGGAAGAAGCTTCCTGGGATGTAAGTTGTGGTCTATGAGCCCCAATAAAACTCTACTACACTGACCCCCAAACACACACCCTGCTCCCACATTCTTATTACCGATGTTACCTAATTGGTCTCCTGTAATGCTGTGACACAGGTATCTTCATTCTGTAATCTAGACACCATGGACAACAAACATGTAAGTGGTAGTAAAGGCTGCAATGCGGTAACAGAACAGGATCAAATGACTGAAAGCGCGTGTCACATGATTTGCCTAAATTCCGCCTGAGGATGATGCCCCATTAACATCTAAGCCCTCGACAATTATTTGGATGCAGCTGGGGGTCTGGTTACCTAACACTTTAAATTCAAATGAACTTGATAAGAAAACGTTTTTCCCGGGAGTTTAGTCCTCATCATTGGCGAATAGATTCGGATGCGTCTGTCTCGTGGTATTGTCCCTAATGGGTTCCATGGGGAATCGTCCCATGGGGAATTGTCCTCTCCTAGCTGGGATCTTTCTCTATGGTGGGGGGCACAGCAACAGCTTAAGGGAAGGGGCACTGGGGAAAACATTTCATTTCTGAATAATCCATCCTCATGCTGGTATCACCGATTCCAAATTCCCAGCACCCCACCCTGGGTCTAAAGCTAGATACACTCTATGCAATTTTTTGATCAAACCAACAATTGGGACAATGCGGTCATTTCACGTTGAACTAAACTCTAACTTACTAGACATTAAAATAAAACCTTAAAATGACAATTCTTCCCTTTGCATCTGCTCTGAAGTTACGAGAAAAAAGGCGCATTAGTTCCCATATAAATTACCGCTGCTAAAATTTTCACGGATGACTGAATGGGAGAAACCTTGTGTATGGAAAAAGATCTTTTGCACCCCGGGAGGGAGGGGGGTGGGTGGATTTTGCCTAATTGAATATGCCCCTAAAACCATTGATTCATAGTGGTAGATAGGATAATAATCTGAGCCTACAGGAATTAGAAACCTTCCATTAATATACGGCTAATTCTTGTGCCTCTGTTTATATAAAGAGTGGGTCGTGGACTAAGCTATTGCATCTCAAAATAGTCCAAGTTGTCTGAAAAATAGCCAACAGGGCACCTCTGGCCAACAGATAAATGGAAATGAAGCCTCAGTTTATTACTGCAGATAGTGCTGGAGATAGAACCATTTAGAATGGTCAGAAGATTACTAGAGACACTACTGACGGTGGAGACCTCTACTGGCCACAGGGAGAAAGCAAAACTTATATTGGCCTACGCATTTCACTACAATATCTATCTATCAGGGAAAGTATGAAAGTAAGATAACAGTGATGGGATAAGTGACCAGGGGATGCGGTTATCAAATATCTACACCCTAAATCCTCCCAATGCTGTACCAGGTCTAACTCATTAATACACAGCTAATTCTTGTGCCTCTGTTTATATAAAGAGTGGGTCGTGGACTAAGCTACTGCACCGGCTTAAAATTGTCCAAGTTGTCTGGAAAATAGTCAACCGGGCAACTCAGGCCAACAGATAAATTGAAACAGAGCCTGTCTCTCAGATTATTACTGCAGATAGTGCTGGAGATAGAACCATGCCCAGGACTACTTAGAATGTTAAGAACATTACTAGAGACACCAATGAAGGAGGAGACCTCTACTGGCCACAGGGACAAAGCAAAACTTTTATTACCCAACGCATTTCGCTGTTACAATATCTTTCTATCAGGGAAAGTATGAAAGTCAGCTAACAGTGATGGGGTAAGTGACCAGTATTATCAACTATATATACTCCCAGAACCATCCCAATCCTGTACCAGGTCCAACACCACCATACGCACAAAGCAATGTAGTGGCACATAGTAGTCCCTATAGGAAGAAGGTAATGTGCTATGACCTCAGTATGGTTGTTACAGTTTATCGGTCACTGATATAATACAAGAACAAGGTTGGAAGGGAAATAGAAAACATAGTGGCGTCTAAACTGGTCTAATAACCATTGTAGGATTCACGTCAAACACTCTAATGTAACTACTTGTTTTAAGTCTATAGTGGAGATTTATCAAATCTTGGAGAGAGATAGCAACCAATCAGCTCCTGACTGTCATTGTTCTAGCACAGCCGCTAACATGACAGAAGATGATTGGTTGGTATTTTATCTCTCTCCAAGACTTGATAAATCTCCCCCTAAATGACTGACGTGCCCATGTTACCCGAGAAGTGAAGATTACGCTGGAATTAATATCATAATATATTGTGCAGTGTTTTTCTGTCATTAGCTTTTTAGCTGTGCTGACCTTGATGGTTTATTCGGATTCAGTAGCGTTTTGTAAGCAATAATAAAAGTATATACAGATTTACTGAATGTGTGTTCGGAAATGGCGTGATTTATATCATGTGTTTGGAAATGGCGTGATTTATATCATGTGTTTGGAAATGGCGTGATTTATATCATGTGTTTGGAAATGGCGTGATTTATATCATGTGTGTGGAAATGGTGTGATTTGTATCATGTTTGGAAATGGCGTGATTTATATAATGTGTTTGGAAATGGCGTGATTTATATCATGTGTTTGGAAAAGGCGTGATTTATATCATGTGTTTGGAAATGGCGTGATTTATATCATGTGTTTGGAAATGGCATGATTTATATCATGTGTGTGGAAATGGCGTGATTTATATCATGTGTGTGGAAATGGCGTGATTTATATCATGTGTTTGGAAATGGCGTGATTTATATCATGTGTTTGGAAATGGCGTGATTTATATCATGTGTTTGGAAATGGCGTGATTTATATCATGTGTTTGGAAATGGCATGATTTATATCATGTGTGTGGAAATGGCGTGATTTATATCATGTGTGTGGAAATGGCGTGATTTATATCATGTGTTTGGAAATGGCGTGATTTATATCATGTGTTTGGAAATGGCGTGATTTATATCATGTGTTTGGAAATGGCATGATTTATATCATGTGTTTAGAAATGGCGTGATTTATATCATGTGTGTGGAAATGGCGTGATTTATATCATGTGTGTGGAAATGGCGTGATTTATATCATGTGTGTGGAAATGGCGTGATTTATATCATGTGTGTGGAAATGGCGTGATTTATATAATGTGTGTGGAAATGGCGTGATTTATATCATGTGTGTGGAAATGGCGTGATTTATATCATGTGTGTGGAAATGGCGTGATTTATATCATGTGTGTGGAAATGGCGTGATTCCTCTTAGCCTTCTTCTTTATTTAGTTTCTTTGTTTTGACTCATAAAAAGAAAATGATATGATCACTGGGTCCCTAGTCACCTATGTGACCTCGGTGTCCTTATATCCGCTCTGTCAGGCCTATTTATCAATATGTAGTGATAGGGTTGGTTTTCTGACACAGCTTAGTGCAGTGAAATACACTTGTCGCCATAATGTATCAATAAAATCTAGCCAAGGCTGCTGGATGTCGCTCCGTTCATTTATTGCCTCACTGGGCCAGTTACAGGGAATATGCGCACGTAAGGCCCAGAGGGCCGTCTCACACATGCGCAGTACAACGGAAATCCAGAGCTTGGGCTTTCAGTACCATTAAGTGAACAAAAAAAATTTAGCAAGAAAAATATAGATAAAAATCGGAAAAAAAAATAAAATACAGGGGGTGGGATGCATCAAAGTATATTTTGCGGTCAAAGCTCAGAAAATGAAGTTTTCAGAGGTTTGGTCGCCTACCGCATAGGCACCAAGCCAGCTTGGATGTGGTGGGCACATTTTTAGATGGCGTTACCCAATAGAAGATCTATGGGCTGCTATTTACATTTACCCTTTGAGAGGGATCCAATCAGATCCCTCTCAGCGCCACGCGCAGTGCGCACATCACTCAATGCATGCGTAGAAGGACTCCCGGGTCCTAAATCTGGAAGACCATCTATTGCAAAGGACAATTCTATCCGGGAAAGCTGTTTTTGTGCTTTTCTTACGTATTAATAAAAGCCGTTATGCTTGTGATTACTGGCGGGATGCATCGTGTTCAGAATGTGACGTGTCATGCATCCTGCCCAGGATATTGAATAAAATGACCCAGAGCGAAATGACTTTAATCTAATGGTGCGTACACACAGAACAATCGGCCAGCGATGTGATATTGCTGGCTGATTGTACTGCACCCTCCCTGGTGTGCTGGATGATTGATATCGATCATCCAGCACACCACCAACTTACCAGGAGCTATAGCGCCCCGCGTTCCTTATAGTAACCTGCTCGATATCGCTATTGTCCATACGTGACCGGTTGTTGGTAGGTTAGTAGGGAGCAAAAAATCCAGAATTTTAACGATAACGATATGAACAAAATCGTTATCATTCAAATCGTGCATTAAAATCGCTCCATGTGTACATACCATAAGTATAACACACTTTCTTTTCATTCATTTTCTTCCGATAGTGTCAACCTGAGATCGCGAAGGTTTGTGGCTGTAAGCGTAACGCCACAATGTTTGTATAATAGGCTTCCCTCATCAGCATAAGGAATCTTTTGCCAGCAAGGCCCAATCCCTAATGGCGGCAGGGACTGCAAATCGATCCCTAGATAGGGCGTCCACCATTTCATTAATATGACACTTTGTATTGTTTCCAAAATGAATTAGCATTTTTGTAGTGAACAGAAAGGTTTACAGGTCGTTATTCAGTAATATGCATGAACCAATAATTGTGGGGTAACAGATCATTTCATAGACGTGTGATGTAACAGAAATTCAGGGGCTTATTCATCGTCATGGGGCGGCTACACATGCAGAAACGCTAGTGTCCCTATGATTTTAGTAACTGGCCCATTCATTATTAGGGGCCCAATTAAGCATTTGTGCTTCAGATTGTCACCTGTGATAGTCACACCGCAATCCCGCTATGTGTTGGGTATATTGCAATAGTCAGCAATCTGCAGATGATGTGAATGAGCTCGTCTAGTTACTACGGCAGTGCAGTACAGCGCGGTCCCTGGGAATATCTTAATATAGGGCCTGATTCAGACCCAGTCGTAAGCGCTGAGCGCTCGCAACCGGGTCGATGTTGGCCCAGAGCGCATGCGCACGATGGAGCCGGCTCCGTCGTGCGCATGCGCGAGACCCGGATAGCGACGGGCAATCCGTCGCTCCGGGTCTCGCACCAAAGGGGGCGTGCTGTCGATGTTGAGTGACAGCACGCCCCCTTTGGTGGGCGGGCCGGAGGGGTGGCTGCCCAAACGCCTACCATTTGGGGGTGGCCCCACTGACATCACAAGTGATGTCAGTGAAGAGCTTCCGGCTCTGTTTCAGCCGAAAGCTCTCTGGGGCTTACGGCCACGAGACCCTACCACAAGGGTCTCGTCGCAAGCCCGATGGTCGCGATGGTCTTGACCATTGCAACCATCATCCGGGCCGCAACCCACAGCAATGCGAGCAGCCAGGAGGACCCTCCATAAAAAAAAAAAGGACGCCCTGATTCAGAGCGAGCGCTCTGTCAGAGCGTCCGGCTCTGAATCAGGGCCATAGTGCCTTATGTGAGGGCTGAATCGCTGTAATATATGCAGTAATTAATCCGCAAATTTTATGTCTATGGAGGAGTTTAACTGTATTATCCTTATATTCTAAGCAGAGAAACAGAGAATTTGAAAGGATTCTTTGGTCCTCATTCAGAGCCGGACGCTCTGAGCAGAGCGCACGCTCTGAATGAGGGCCCACCTCCATAAAAATGGAGCGTCCTCCTGGACGCTCATATAGCTGTGGGTCACCACCCACAGTCTATACGAGCGTGCAGTTTGATGGCCGCGATGGTCGTGACCATCGCGACCATCGAAACTGCGAGCCGGAGCCTGCGGTTGAGGTTTTCAACCGCAAGGCCCGGAGTGATTTTGGCTCTATCAGAGCCAAAATCACTCCCACTGACATCACTAGTGATGTCAGTGGGGCCGGCTTCTGACGGTAGGCGTTCCCTTGGGAACGCCCCCGTCAGGGAGGCACGCCCCCGGCACGCCCACCAAAGGGGGCGTGCTGTCAATCAACATCGACAGCACGCCCCCTTTGATCAGACACAACGAGCAAAGGACTTTCCTTCGCTCGTCGCGTCTGGCGCATGCGCACGACGGAGCTCCCTCCGTCGTGCGCATGCTCAGTGCAGACCATCGACCCACTTGCGAGCGGACAGCCGCTTGCGAGTGGGTCTGATTCAGGGCCTTTGTTTCTTTCTGTTTTTCTTGTTACATATATTTCTCCAAATGAAACTCTTTTGATGCAATGTAATAAGAGATAAACAAAATACACAGGGCCTGACTCACCTTCAGACGGAATAGCTAAGATGCTCGCATGCAGCTTTGCAATTCCGTATGTGCAGATATGGTAATTTACAGGGGGCATCACGCCTCCTGCTGCATTACGTATCCGAGCTGCGTTGTCCAATGCAGCATCGGATACTCTACGGACCATCGGCCGACTAAGGTGACCCACTAGGTCACGCAGCCGGCCGTCGCAGCTGTGAGGAAGAGGCCAGGAAATCTTCGTCAGCTGACGGAGGTCCTGGCTTCTTCCCTCCCCCCCCCAACGGCGGCGACACACCTCCGTTTCAGGGAACGAAGGGCTTGCAGACCTGTTCTGTACATGTGCACAACTACCGTGCACTGCTGAATTAGGCCCTCAGTACTGTTGTGGACAATATTCGCCTCATTTCACATTTGGCTGCGGAATTGTCCGCGTTTCTGCAGCAGGACATGGTCTTTGGTGTTCAGCGCAGATCAAAGCCCCCACTCTCCCCCATTACCCCTAGCAATTACTCTAACACACCACAGAGCAGTTGAATTTGATACCATGGCCTCCCCACATCCAGGATGTATAGGTAGATGCACACTAGTGAACAAAAGTGGTACAGTCCTGATTTGAGGACTCTGGACCTCATTCAGAGTCAGTCGAAGCGGCCAAGCGGTCGTACGCCACCAATGTTCGCTATACCGCGCATGCGTAAAGTTCGCAGTGCGCGTGCACAAACTAGCCGCTACGATCAGAAATTCCACTCTCCTTGAACACAGCCAGGTCGGTAGTTTGAGTGACAGATGGAGGCGTTTGTGGGTGGTAACAGGGGAAGGTGCTTGAAAATGGAGTGGAGATCCGAATGAAGGCGTGCCTAATTATGCGAACAGCGTTTTATGGGAGTGCATACGGATTATGGGAGTGCATACGGTTTATGGGAGTGCATAATTAACAAAGTAGCGTCATGGCACATGTGACATGGGAGGTTTTTACACTGACATGATCGTAGAGCTTAAGAGAGGGTATGGTCAACCTTAAGCTCTACGACCAGTTCCGATGGTTCCCGATGGTCTCGATTAATCCTTATATGCCCGGAGATGACGTGCAATGCATACGAGAAGGGGGCGTATTTTTTTTTAATTCTGACCGCTTCCTCCCCTTGGTCGGCCAACTACCGATCCGAACTTAGGGACGCAACTTGCGAGGGAATCATTTACATATCCGGCCCCTTTTCCCGTACGACCGTGCGGCCGCTTCGACCGACTGTGAATGAGGTCCTCTGTCCCGCCATCCTCCTCGAGACTGTTTTGTCCCATTCACTGCAGTGACAGGATGATGGAAGGGGAACGGATAGGGATATGGGGCAGATTTTCAGCACTAGCCACACCCCATGGGGTTAAGGACACGTTCCTGCTGCAATCTGCGCACTCACAGTGTTGGGAGGGGTGTATTATGGGCATGGGAGGAGAAAGCCTATGTGCAGCCCCCTCCTCTCTGGCTTTGTGCTAGGGTCTACTGCGCAGGTCTCCGAAACCACATGGCACCTGGTGACTTCTCTACTGCGTGTGCGCAAATCTGTGAAAAATGGCTGCCACGCCATTCTCATGCTGCTCTGCAGATATGACTGATATGGGCGATGGGTGGGCAGGTTGGGCCCGTGGGCACCACACCCCCCTGCACCCATTATAGATACACCAATGATTGCTGGAGATTGCACCTCTGTGAAACAGCCCATTCTGCTGCAAATTTTGTGCATTTTAAATTTTGCAGCAATTTTGCACTTTTCTAAATGGAATGGGTTGGTTGGAGGCCGGGGGTGTTTTTGATTTGTCCGGTGTAATAAACAGCAGCTGTGTCTAATAACCAATAACCAAACAACTCATTTATTTGTTAAAAATAGTATTTATTGGGGGAGGGGAGCGCCTACATTTCCTATGGTGGCATGTCAGTCCTGGCCCTCTCTGTACACCCCATCAGAGCTGCTTAGGTCGGGGACATGAGCCTGTGGACAGGGGGCCTGATTCAGACCCGGACGCTATTTGCGGACGGCCCTTCCAAAAAAGAGGCCGGCTATTTAAATTGAGCGCTCGCTCTTTGAGGTTTGTTGACGCCTCTGTGTCTGTGCGAGCAAACGAAAAATACGCTAGCTGTTTTGTAAAGACGCCCCTTTGCCGTTCGCATCACACGTCATCTCCAGTATTTATTAGATTAATCGGGTACATCGAAAGGCGTCTGAAATGCTCGCAGTGCTTGTGGTAGTTTTTTCTTACCGCTATCACTGCGAGCAGTTCAGGCTAAAAGACAACCAAGTGACGTGGATGATGACGCTCCTTTACTAATTATACACACCAATTAAACGCCGTTTTCACCGTTAGGCACGCCTGCGTTCGGATCTCCACTCCCCCATTTTCAAGCACCTTCCCCTGTTACCACCCACAAACGGTACATTCTGTCAATCAAGTTAGCAGCCCCTCGTTGTTTTGCGAGCGCACGATTTCCGATCGCAATGACTGGTTTGCACATGCGCATTACAATCCATACGCATGCGCAGTTGTGCGAACATCTCTCAGAGCGAACGAGCGGCCGTTTACGAGCGGCTCTGAATCAGGCCCAGGGGCTTATAAAAGGGGAATACATTTTGAATGTCTTCGAGCAGTGTACACGCTGACAATACTGTCCCTAATATTCAACGGGCGCAAACCATGGAGCCACATTCATATAGTGTCTTCCGTATTTGCAATGCGCTTTGTTACAGATGGCTGAACTATACGGCATCTATGATACTGTCACAAAGTGTATGGCAGCGGGCATGGGATAAGGGGGAGAGGCTGACGGGCACAGCAGACGCAGGAGAGTCACTGAATTACATGTCACATCTGCCAGCCCGTCCTTGGGCTCCGTCTTTATGGTTTCCCTGGAAAGAGAAGCTCATTTTTCCAGATAGGTGTATTTACACATCCAGGCCTGGGGCAAGCCGGCAGCCCCTCTCCAGCCAGCACTATCTAATTGTGGCGCCGTGCTACATTGAATTGAAGCCCATTAGTGGAGCTCATTGGGGACCCTCTGCATACCTCTGGTGTCCCACTTTCCGTCTATCTGTCTTTCCTTTAGGGATGAGCGGAATTCAGTGTCACAGTGGAACCGACCTTTTCATGAAGGTACAAAGTTGCGGTGATATAATCTCTCAGGTGAGATGTACCAAGCCTTGGAGAGAGAGAAAGTGGAATAATTGCCCAAAGCAACCAATCAGAGTCTAGCTGTCATTTCAAATGCTGTGCTAGATGTATGACAGCAGCTGATTGGTTGATTTGGGCAGCTTCTCCATTTTATCTCTTCCAAGGTTTGATACATCTCCCCCCAAATCCTGCTTTTCCTTTGTCGTTCTGCGCTGTGTTTGTAGATTTCAATCCTGCAGAATGAATAGCGCGGATCACCATCGGTTCTGCATGGCACAACTCACGCAGTCTTGGTGCTAAATGCGGAACGAGGTGAATATTCTGCCCAACGGTTTCTAAAATGTTGAACCTCTGCATGACTCTAAAAGTGCACTGAGAGTGCAAACCTGTTATTTGTCTTTTGTGCTTTGGAGTTTGTGACATGTATCAGTATTGATGGGAATGGAGGTTATATCAGTCCCTTCAGCAGCTGTGCCATTTCTCATGATACCCCTCCTGCAGCCTAACCCTAGCCCTCCCATTCTGCAGACTGACCATAACCCCCCCTCCCACAACCTAACCCTAACCCTCCCATTCCGCAGACTAACCCTAATCCTTCCCCCTAGTGCCTAATCCTAACCCTCCCCTTCCTGCAACCTAACCCTCCCATTCTGCAGCCTAACCCTAACCCTCCCATTCCGCAGACTAAACCTAATCCTCCCCTCCCGCAGCCTAACCCTGACCCTTCCCCTAGTGCCTATTCCTAACCCTCCCCTTCCTACAGCCTAACCCTAACCCTCCCCCTAGCGCCTATTCCTAACCCTCCCCCTAGCGCCTATTCCTAACCCTCCCATTCTGCGGACTAACCCTAACCCTCCCATTCCGCAGACTAACCTTAACTCTCCCATTCCGCAGACTAACCCTAACCCTCCCATTCTGCAGACTAACCTTAACTCTCCCATTCCGCAGACTAACCCTAACCCTCCCCCTAGCGCCTATTCCTAACCCTCCCATTCCGCAGACTAACCTTAACTCTCCCATTCCGCAGACTAACCCTAACCCTCCCATTTCGTAGACTAACCTTAACTCTCCCATTCCGCAGACTAACCCTAACCCTCCCATTCCGCAGACTAACCTTAACTCTCCCATTCTGCAGACTAACCCTAACCCTCCCATTCCGCAGACTAACCCTAACCCTCCCATTCCGCAGACTAACCGTAACTCTCCCATTCCGCAGACTAACCCTAACCCTCCCCCTAGAGCCTATTCCTAACCCTCCCATTCCGCAGACTAACCCTAACCCTCCCATTCCGCAGACTAACCCTAACCCTCCCATTACGCAGACTAACCTTAACACTCCCATTCCGCAGACTAACGCTCCCATTCCGCAGACTAAACCTAATCCTCCCCTCACGCAGCCTAGCCGTAACCCTCACATTCTGCAGAATAACCCTAACCCTCCCCCTAATGCCTAATCCTAACCCTCCCCTTCCTGCAGCCTAACCCTAACCCTCCCCTCCCAAAACCTAACCCTCCCATTCCGCAGACTAACCCTTACCCTCCCCTCCCAAAGCCTAACCCTCCCATTGCGCAGCCTAATCCTACCCCTCCCCCTAGTGCCTATTCCTAACCCTCCCCTTTCTTCAGCCTAACCCTAACCCTCCCTTCCCGGAGCCTACCCCTAACCCTTTCCTCATGCAGCCTAACCCTAACCCTCCAGTCCGCAGACTAACCCTAACGATCTCCTTATGCAGACTAACCCTAACCCCCCCTCCCCCCCCTAGTGCCTGACCCTAAACATTACCTTAACCCTAATACTTACCGTGGTGATCTGTCCGGATTGTGACCGTTGGGATGCCGCTGTCGGTATTGTGACCGTCTGCATCCTGAACATCGGGAGCCTGACTACATCCCCCCATTGCGGCATTGCACAACCAGAGCTGTTGAGAGGGGGGGTGGGGCAGTTACTAATTAACCGGGCCCAAGGTTGTCTGTGGGGACAAGCAAGACTGTAAGGCAGATTGAAGCCTCTCCCTCTCCCCGGTCTAAATGCCCTTCACAAAAAATGGAATTGGGTTTAAAAAATTAGGCAAGGTAGTTTTTCTGTATCAAGTCTCCAATAACATCAACAAAAGGTAAAATATTAATACATTGGGGTCAATCCAATTAGGTGCGAATGCCTATTCGCGGTACTCGCAGCAGAAGTTTGCGAATTAACTGCCAAATGAGATTTGGGAGAAGTGCATGAAAAAGTGGGGAGACCATCCTGGACCCCCCAAAATTGATAATTTAGTTAGCAGGATCGTATAGAAGGCTGTTTGTGGGCCTTAGGAAGGTACTGTAGGTTTTTTAATGGTTTTTCAAACGAATTACACAAAAAATGCAAAGAAAAAAAAAAAATAGGAAAAAGGTGATTTTGGGGTACTTTGAGGGCACCTTCAAAAAGTTTAAAAAATGATTAAAAAAAAATAATAATTTTTTCAATTAAAAAATATTGAAATTAAATTTGGGGCGACTAAACTAACAAAAACATTGATTTTGGTGTAATTTGAGGGCAATTTTTCTTTTACCCCCAAAAATGACGTGTAATTATTGGACTAATTAAGCTAATTGGAAACTTCTAGTTGCCTAATTAGTCATTAGGGGGGGTGTCCACGGAGCTGAGCGCTCGCAACCGGGTCGATGGTGGCCCAGAGCACATGTGCACGACGGAGCTCGCCCCGTCGTGCGCATGCCCCGATGGGTCTCGTACCAAAGGGGGCGTGCTGTCGATGTTGAGTGACAGCATGCCCCCTTTGGTGGGCGGGCCGGGGGGGGTGGCTGCCCAGACAGAGGCGTTCCCATGTGAACGCCTCCGTTTGGGGGCGGCCCCACTGACATCACGAGTGATGTCAGTGGGAGAGATTCCGGCTCTGTTAGAGCCGAAATCTCTCTGGGGCTTGCGGTAACGAGACCCTACCACAAAGGTCTCGTCACAAGCCCGATGGTTGCAATGGTCTTGACCATGGCGACCATCTTCCTGGCCGCTCGCTATAGCTGTGGGTGGTCACCCTTAGCTATGCGAGCGGCCAGGAGGCCGTTCTAAAAAAAAAAATAGCCCGGCCCTGATTCAGAGCGAGCGCTCTGTCAGAGCGTCCGGCTCTGAATCAGGGCCAGTGTCCCCACATTTTAACCTTAAAGTAATGATTTTCCTTTCCATCTCTCACCCTCAGGGAGGAGTGAGTTGAAAAATACGAATTCAGTCTGACTGGCTCAGTGCGAGTTGCTACTGTAATTGGATTGCAAAATGAATTCACTATGCAAATTCCAAGAGAAAATAATGACTCGAACCTCGCACCTCGCAATTTTCACCTAATTTGATTGACCCCATTAACTAATATGAATAATGACTGTTACTGTCCTTGTTGAGTAAAATAAGTCTGGTTGAAATCTGCCTCTTTAAAATTAGACCAGATTGAAATAAATATATAAAATTGACAAAACAAAAAAAAAGGTTTTAATTTCCTGTTGCGCACGGCTAATCCTCGTAATCATCCAAGCCTGGGAAAACATGTTGAAAAGGCATCAGTCGAAGCTGGCCTGTCAGCTTCCATCTCGTATCTGCAGGTACAGAACACCGCCTCAGGCTAAATATTTCAGCTGGGATGTGATAAACATCAGCGCCAGGCCGCGACCGCTCACTCACTCTCTTCCGATATATTTCTATTCCTGCCAGCCGCCAATGCCCCACGTTACTAGCCAGGGATTTCGGTTGTGGAGTCACGTTATGAAATTACAGAAAGGATTGCTACTTTACTTTCATTATAAAATGCCAATGTGCAGCCATCTTGAAAGTAACTCAGTCAGAAAAAGTGAGCGCCACAAGTGGGGAAATGGCTGCCACCGGTTAACGACAGCTGTGATGTGCAGACTCCCTCAGGGGTTTGTAAAGAACTAAAGATGAGCGGGTCCGGTTCTCAGAGAAACGAACCCACCCGAACATTGCAATTCCGAGTCGGATCCAAGGCCGGCTCTGGTTTTCCCGCCTGACTAGGATCTCAAAACGAGGCAAAACTTCATCCTCCCTCGATCTGCGCCATTTTCACTCCGGCTGTGGAGAGAGAAGCTAGCAGACGTGTAATCACTGTCAGTCACTCAGTGTGTGTGTCCAGTTGGGGTCTTGGGCTGAAAGCTGCTGCTGTGTTGTCCATAAAGGGGCTTAGGCTGCAGTACATAAAGGAGGGCTTCCTTCAGTGGCTGCTGCAGCTGCTGTGTCACTTGTCTTGTCAATTAACTGTGGCTGCTGCTGTGTTGTTGTCCTGCCCATCAGGCTAGGGCTGCAGTTCATAAAGGGGGGGCTGTGTTGTCCAGGGGGGTGCTCTGTCAATTAGGGGTGCTCTTCCCCAGTGTAAAAAAAAAATAAAAGTGAAATAAAATTAATATTATCAATTTACAACATATAAAAAATAAAGATTTTTTTTATTGTGTGTGTGTGTTAGCAACTTAGCTGCCGGCCAGTCCGCAGTTTATCGTCCACGTATTTGTAACTCTGCAGGTGTTCTAGCAGCACCTCCACCAGCAAGGCCACCTCATTTCTATTAGATGTATAAATATAAAAAATCCTCCTCCAGATCAAAGATGTCTTTTAGGAACTGAAGAACTTCACCCTAGATTGATCTTCCCTCATAATTTTTTTTAAGAATTAAAACATTAAAATAGATCAATTCAAAACTAATCAATCCTTCCGTCCTTTCCCTGTTTTCAGTCCATAAACATATTCCAACTCCGTCGGGCCTCTGATCTAGTTAAGGAAAACATTATTGGTTTTTAAACTTCCTAGGGGTCGTATAGCTTATTAAACTGCCATCCTGTCTACCATTGCAGTGCCACTCTGTGCCATGTTCGAAGCTGAACTGCCACATGTTAGTGCCGCCCACTGCTGTCGCTTAGCTTAGTCAGCCAGCTAGCTGGATGCAACCTTTTGGCCCTAAACTAGATTAAATCAATATTGTGAGATGTGAGGTGGTCAAAATTGACTGGAAATGACTGGAAATAAATGTTATTGAGCTTAATTATACTGTAGGAACAAAAACAGGCCCATTTTATATGATTTTTGCTGTTTTTATGATTTTTTTTTAGAAAAAATACAGATCCAAAACCAAAACACACAAGGGGCGGTTTTGACAAAAGATGGCGAATGAAGATGGCGAATGCCCCAGCAGTCAAGCTACGAAAATATTATATTTACGGAGCTTGATTTATTCGGAGCTTGATGAAGTCTGTCCCTATATTACCATTCCGCAAGAGGAAGGTAAGTAGGAGATATCTGTGATATTAGCGTATGGGGTGTATATTTGTGATATCTCCTGCTTTACCTACTTGATGAATGGCCCGATAACTTAATTTTTACAATTGCAGGTGAAAATGTGCATTTTCACCTGCTTTTGTGAAAATTAAGTGATGATGAATAGGCCCCACAGCCCCTTAAAATCAGAACATCCTACCTAGATCTGGACAGCTGGGAGGCAGGGATGGACTGGGGCTCCAGATCAGCCCTGGCAGTAATCTTTGTGCGCTCATGTAAAGGGGCATGACCTCTCTGCGCATGGGTGTGGCCTCGCTACACGGGGGCGTGGCCTCGCCTCACACCCTCATCTCTCAATATCCCGGCCGAGCAGTGCGCTAGGAGGCAGAGCTGCTCGGCCAGGTTTCAGTCCGGTCCGGCCCATAAGCCCTTCTGGCATTTGCCAGTAGAGCCAGATGGCCAGCCCGGCCCTGCTGGGAGTAATGCATAAACAGCTACACAGTACATCTCCGTTGATTGCCAGTGATGAATGCTGACATTTTGAAAATGTATCAGCCGCATGGGTACTCACAATCTATCACCAACCACCCACCCCGCACTGGCACATCTGGACCGAGGCGGTTTCCCAATCCTGTGCCGTGCTGGCTGCAGGGGCAGAGACAGGATGTTACAAAAGGCAACAAACTGGAAATAAAATGCCAAAGACAACAAGAAAACAAAGAGCTACGGCCTGAAATGCACAATGTGCGTCTTCACTCATCTGAAGCCTGACCAGTCCTCTAACAGAAACATTATTCTATGTAATGGGCACAGCAGGGGTGATGTGCCAGCACGGCGCATTAACCTGCCGTTCCCATCAATTCCTTTCCTTAGGTTAATTTGTATGATCGAGCAAACACTAATTGCTGATTGGTTGCTGTGGTTACTAAGTGACTGTTATTTAGACGTTATGGGCGTCTAATGAGCAGGGACCACAGCACTAATGGCGGCGTGTGCAGTGTCTCCTCTGCTGTGGCTGGCGCTACCCACGCCTAGTCACAAACTACGGGGCCTGGTTAGCAAGAAATCCCTGATGACGACAATAAGGCAATAAGGCTATGACTGGGAGGTGGTCTTCAGTGGTCTGCCGTCTCATACAGTATGGGTGTTATGGGAGTGTCGTTGTTAGTAAACGCGTCTGCATTCTCAAACGCAGAGTCGCAGCTACAGAGGCCATGATTGGAGAAAGTTCCGAAGAAGTTGCTTCACCAGCCATTGGGCTTCATAAGTGTCGCTGGTCTTCGCGATGGTGCGCCAGTGGTGGAGTTTTTAATTCCCCCGGGGGATATTCACTGACCACAGACACTGAAAGTGCGCGTCTCAGAGCTTGCGATCACCAGCGCTCGGCTGAGACTGGCATTTGCATTATATCGCAGCTGGGAATCAGAAAGAAATTGCAGCCTCTGAATCAGGCCCTTGGTAATGTACATATAGAATAACGTTTATTTTGAAATATTACAGATATGGACTTACTAATACCAGTACCGGCACAGAACAAGAGAGAAGTATAAACAACATATAACATGGGCTGTCTTCCTTCAAGGTCCTATAGGGTATGGATATACTGTATGCAAAGGTTCTATTCACGACATAGCGTAGACCCGACACTATTTTTACTTTTCAGGAGACTCACTAATACTCCTTTTACACTCCTGGGTCTGACTTTGGAACATGGGGCCTAATTCAGACCCGCTCGCGAGCGCTGAGCGCTCGCAAGCGGGTTGATGTTGGCCAAGTGCACATGCGCACGACGGAGGCGGTTCCATCGTGCGCATGCGCGAGACCCGAATAACGACGGCCAAGCCGTCGTTATGGGTCTCTCACTAAAGGGGGCGTGCTGTAGATGGTGAGTGACAGCACGCCCCCTTTGGTGGGCGTGCTGGGGGCGTGGCTGCCCAGACAGAGGTGTTCCCATGGGAACGCCTACCGTCTGGGGCTGGCGCCACTGACATCACAAGTGATGTCAGTGGGAGTGCTTTTGGCTCTGATAGAGCCGAAAGCACTCCAGGGCTTGCAGCAACGAGACCCTACCGCAAGGGTCTCGTTGCAAGCCCGATAGTCGCGATGGTCTTGACCATCGCGACCATCATTTTGGCCACTCGCTATAGCTGTTGGTGGTCACCCACAGCTATGCGAGTGGCCAGGAGGCCGCTCTTAAATTCAGAGGGAGGGTCCTGATTCAGAGCGAGCGCTCTGTCAGAGCGTCCGGCTCTGAATCAGGGCCATGGTTCCCACTACGGTGCTGGTCGCACTGTACACAGGTGCAGTGGAACTGTTCTACCAGCGATTGGAGATGACATCATCTTCAAGCGCCGCAAAGTCCCCTTGCTGTAAATGGGGCCTGGATCAGATGACCTGGTTTACCCGTTTACAATGCAGGGTTACTCGGGTCGTTCCCGTGTTAAACCCTGCAAGCTACCCTGGTTGGATTGCCGGATCAATCGGCCATGGAATCCAACCCTGGCCCCTTTTACACCTAGCAGCACCCGGGTTAACCCTCCAATAACCTGAGATTTTGCTGCTAGTCTGAAAGGGGTTTTATTTTGGGGAGTTGTCCCAGGCTCCCGGAAGAGCTGGCCAACCTCCTGCATTCTGCCCACATCCCTAGCAGTGAGTGAGGCTTGGTGACACAATATCATGTCTTAGCCACCCGCTGCCCTGCGTATTGGTGCAGAATATATATAGCTTATGTCATTTGCTTTACTAACTACTGCTAAACGTTCATGACAGCGGCTGGAATT